>JAESUZ010003804.1:0-1200000 GCA_017311185.1 Proteles cristata cristata | reverse complement strand
CACAGCGAGAAGGCAGCTATGTATCTGCAAGCCAAGGACAGAAGCCTCAGAAGAAACCCACCTGCACACACTTTGATTTTGGACTTCAGCCTCAATTACTATGAGGAGTAGGTTTCTGTTGTTTAAGGCACCCAGTTTATGATATTTTGTTGTGGGAGCTCTGAAAAACTATTATACAATTTGTATTTACTTAATACTTAATACTTATCTCTCTGAGTTGACTGATCTGGAGGGCAGGAAATAAAATTATATAATTTAAAAAATCTCTTATAATACTTGATATATTTTAATTGTTGCAATACTGTAAGATTATAGACCTACATTGATAAAGGAGTGAATTTCAAATTCTTACAGAGGAAAGTGCTTTTTAGGAAGATTTAAAATACTACAAGGATAGAAGAGTGAAAACACACTTAAGAATCCCAGGATGAAACAGGAAGAGCACGTTGGAATGGAAATGATTTTGGCTTGGGAGTCATAAAATCCTGACTTTGACTCCTGGCTCCTAAGTTAATAACTATGCAGGCTGGTCTGCAGTTTCATCATTTTACAAATTGGGTAATAATAACACTTAATTTTCAGTATGATTAGAATTAGAAGAAACTGCTAGGCCTGGACTCTAATTTCTGACACTTGCTTAGTAAATGTTGGCTGTTTTGACAATTTGACATTATATAATTAGAAAGGATATAGATTAGGAAAACAATAAATCTGGGAAAAGGGGTAAATGAGAGATGGTGGTGAAGTACAGAGAACAGAAAAAGAAAACTTACCGTGGGGAGAACAGTACTGACAAGTGCAACGTGGTCTGAAACCCTAACTTTGTAAAGATATCTATCCACAGGGTCATGCACTTTTTTTTTTTTTCCCCCAGCAATGCTAACTAGCCTGGGAATAACAAAAGAAGAGAATGATTGAATTCACATGGAGTTTGAGATTGGTCTGGAGAATAAGACCAAAATTGAAGAATGTATAGAGAGGATGAGAGTCCTAATACCTATGAAGTATTAGACACTTAGTCCATGCTGGATAAGAAAATATGGCAAGACAGGGGCGCCTGGGTGGCTTAGTCGGTTAAGCGTACGACTTTCGCTTAGGTCATGATCTCGTGGTTCGTGGGTTCAAGCCCCGCGTCGGGCTCTGTGCTGACTGCCAGTTCAGAGCCTGGAGCCTATTTCAGAGTCTGTGTCTCCCTCTCTCTCTGACCCTCCCCTGCTCATGCTGTCTCTCTCTCTCTCTCCTAGAAATAAATAAAACATTAAAAAAATTTTTTAAAAAAAGAAAATATGGCAAGACAAGGAGGAACTGATAGCAAGAGAGGGCATGGACAGGGAAATCATTATTTTTCCTGTTCCCATTTCAGTTCCTTCTGACTTTACTATGGCTTTTCAGAACTCTACACTTGGTTGCACTGAAACAGTGACCCAAACCAGGGTCTCTACTCCAATCCACTATTTTCATGGCAATGGGATTTTGATTGTATGATAGTCTCATTTCTCACCTATTGTCATGATACACAACCATAAGTTCTGTGGTCATTCAAAATATTCATCTATGATTTAAAATTCCCATTAAAATATCTTTAGATTTTATTTAAAAAAAAAAAAAGCCAGAGCTCCTGGGTGGCTCAGTCAGTTAAGCGTCTAACTTCAGCTCAGGTCATGATCTCCCGGTTCACGAGTTTGAGCCCCGTGTCAGGCTCTGTGCTGACAGCTCAGAGCCTGAAGCCTGCTTCTGATTCTTTGTCTCCCTCTCCCTCTGCCTTGTGCTCTCTCACTCTCAAAAAATAAAGGAAAATATTTAAAAAAATAATAATAAAGAAAAAGCCTACTACTTTACTTACTATTATTCTTAAAGTAGCTGTATTCTCAATAGTGTAATTACAGTTTACATGATGTTAAAGCCATACGTAGGAAAGCACACACTATTTCATGACATTGTGAAAAATGTTCTAATTATATTATCACTAAGGATGGCATTCTGTCTTCTCAGGCAGCGTATAACATCCCAGTAGTTTCCCATTACAGCATCACTGATATGGGGTTGGCATAAAGAATTAGGTGCCCTCCCTTGATTCAAGGTTAACAGAGGAATCACAGAATTCATATTTCCATTGAGACTGGTTTGTCTTTTCTCATAACTTTTCCTCATCTAAATGAGTTATTTGATATCCTAGGAGCTCTCACCTCTGAATTATAATACTTTAAATATTCCTTTCTATAAGAATTTAGAAAAAAACAGAAATATAATCAATGTTCTCTATGTATCTAGGTAGAAGTTAATTATGCGAATTTGCTCAAGTGATTAGAGAGATTCTGATTTATAAGGAATTTCATGGAGGATTTAGAAATACTAAGTAAAAGTTCCACAGAAATGATAAATAATGAGAAAACATGATGAAGATGTGATATCTGCTGCACGAATTTTCTACTAGAAGTATGTATGCCAGTGAGCTTCAATGACAAAAAAGCAAGGAAGGTAAAAAAGGTCACTTTCTTGTTTCTTTAGACTGATAATAGCTTAAGAAAGAAAAATAATAAAGTTTACCAAGTACTGACTTGATGACTTCTTCATTCCTTGCAATAACATGTGCCTTAGTATTATTCAGTTGAACATATTTTTTGGATACTTAAAAAAACTGAAGAATATTATAGTTTACGTAATGAATATCTCATATGTAAAAAGTTTTTGATAAATTTTCTTTAGAGAATTTCTAACTAAAGTTGCTAAAGTACAAAATCTCTCAAAGCATATTCGCCTATATCAAGTAAGTGTCTTCTTAGTCACATGATTCTTTATCTGCATGTACCCATTTATGCAACGGATGCCTTACATGAAAGACCACAAGATTAGTTAAAATAAGCCTCAATGAATGCCAAATAGCTGAGACTCATCTCTTCCTTAGAGCTGAGGCTGAGGTCACTTTCGCATCAACAATACAGTCTAATATTTTAATTTAAACTTTTCTTAATTACTTTAAAAAGAATAATAAACTCATTCCTTGTTCACATAAATTACATCTTTATCATAAAAAATAATTATATTTTCTAAAATAAATTAGAAAAGTGACTTTTTTGTATTTTTACAAATCTCTAACAATTGGCTTAACGGGTGCCTGGGTGGCTCAGTAGGTTAAGTATCCGATTTCGGCTCAGGTCATGGTCTCACGGTTTGTGGGTTTGAGCCTTGCGTCGGGCTCTATGCTGACAGGTAGTTCAGAGCCTGGAGCCCGTTTCAGATTATACGTCTCCTTTTCTCTCTGACCCTCCCCTGTTCATGTTGTCTCTCTCTCTCTCAGAAATAAATAAAACATTTAAAAAATTTAAAAAGAAAAAGAAAAACAATTGGCTCGATTGTAGACAGTGGGATTCTCATGTCTGTAACTGTATTCAATCCACTGAGATATGCTATTTTGGCTGAAATATATGAAGGCAATCTTACCTCACACAGATAAATATTTGGAAAGAAATGGTATATTTTAATAGCATTTTCAGATAACTGTGGATATTCTGTTTTGATACTATACCAAATCCTGACAAATGCCAGTTTCTAAAAGATTAGTTACAAGGTGGAATCTGAGACCGTATCAATGAATTTTTCATTTTCTCTTACATTAAAATATATTCTTCTAGCTTACACTTTGAATGGGTTTTTTACCCAAGCGTAATTTTGTAACATCCTGCACTGGACATCTACACAATATTAGTTACCTGACATATTCATTTTTCAAATGTTGATGGATACCAACATCGCAACACCATAGTATATACATAAACATATGTAAACACATAATATACACATAAAAAATCTTTCAACATCAACACCAATCATATTAGAAAAGTCTTTAAGTATTGGGAAGTTGTAAAATTCATAGTAGTGGTGATGACAGGCACAGTTAATTAATTTTTGAGAAAAGTCGGCCAAATACCCTCATCTGAATAACCATAGCTGACATGTCAGTAGTTCTTTCAAAAACAAAAAAGGTATCGAATGAAAAAAGTGGCTGCTTTAGTTTGCCACTTGAACAAGTGCACAAGTGCTTCTTCTTGAGACAGCTAGAGTGTTTTGTTTAAAGAAATACATATGCATATTTAACATTTCATCATAAAACATATTTAAATATTAAAAATCTTAAAAGTTCAAATTTAATGAAATAGCTTTTCACTGCTTCCACATTATTGAGACAGATTTTTATTTTTTAAAAATTTTTAATGTTTATTTTTTAGAGAGAGAGAGTCAAAGTGGAAGCGGGGGAGCAGCAGAGAGAGAGAGAGAGACACAGAATCTGAAGCAGGCTCCAGGCTCTGAGCTGTCAGCACAGAGTCTGATGCGGGGCTCGAACCCACAGACTGTGAGATCATGACCTGAGCTGAAGTTAGACACTTAACTGACTAAGCCACCCTGGTGCTTTGTGGTTTTTAATTTTAAACCTCAAAATATGGCAATGAGGAAAATGATAATCTGGTGCCACTGCCTTCATTTGTGCTACCTGGAGCACAGTTTGAGTGCTCTGTAATCAAAATTCTTTCTTGAGGTCTAGACTCACATGTTCAGTGGTCTACCAGATGTCCTACTGCCACTGCTATTTTAAGAACCTTAATTGATTAATGGTCATATCAACATTGCCATTCCTCTTCTGCCAAGCTGTTCTTTCATTTCCTGTCTTAGGTAGCATCTTTATACAAGTCATTGAGGTCAGAAATCAAGGAGTCAGTCTCGATTTTTTTTTCCTCCTCAAACACTTGTATCCAATTAGTCACTATGCCCAACCTCTTACATATATTCATTTCTGTCCAACACTATTAAGATTGTATTCGTTCAAGCTTTTAGCACATCAAAAAAATTGTCCTGTATTTAGTTTTCTTCCCCCAGTCTCCTTCTCCTCCTACTCATACTCCACTTATTTCTAAAGTTAGCTTTTGAAAAATTTAAATGATGTTCTATTGAGAGATCAGGATTTTGTCACACAGTACTGGCTTCAATTCCTTACTCTGCCATGTCTACTGGCTTCAATTCCTTACTCTGCCACGTCCCAGCAGGGCAACATTAGCAATTACTCAGCCTCTGTGTGTTAATACTGCTAGGCTTTAGAAGAAGGAAAAAATAAAGACATTTATCATATATAGTTACAAAGGTAGAGATAATTCCTAAAGAGCATTATTTAGGTGAATTCATAGAAAGTATTAATCAAATAGCCTGATACCTAGGAAGCTGTTGATAAGTGTTAACAATTATTGTCCATTCTTTCCTTAAAATTTTTCTCACTTTGTTGTAAAAAATTATCTGATTATGCTTTTCTCGCTCCTGGACTATGTTCTCCTTGAAGTTGGAAACTTTAACTTCTCCTCACTTTATGCCCAGGGCATAGCACATCACTTGAAACATAATTGGTACTGTTTAATGAATTCAGTTAGTGAATTCTAAGTTTTCTCTGAATTATCTAAAATGTACTTAGTTTATTACTATTTGAAGTTTTTAAGTTGTATGTCTCAATTCTTTAAGATTCTACCTAATTACTAGAGGAAAACATACTGTAATATGTAAACACACAAAAGCTAAATTATATACTAGGATTAATCTGCTAACATACTATCCCAACTGGCAATATCCTAAGCCATTCTTAAACACGTGTCTTCCAAAGACCTGGAAGAACAAAAGTCAACCTGTCCATGGGTTGGCTTGAAGATACATGACTATTCAGTATACATTTGGGGCGGGGGGGGGAGAGGGGGAATGTCTATTGCTTTCTTCGTATTCTCAAAAGAGGTCTGTGACCCAGACAAGGTTAATAACCACTGTTGTAGAGGATGGCAGAGAATATAATACCAGCAGTTGGCGGAGTCCATGACAAACTGATAGAGATATATGTTTTAGCATGCAAACATTTTGGAACATGTCAAATCACAAAGTGAAGACAATTGCCTACCAGGTCTATATTTATTTGAACTTTGAAGATAAATCATAGGAAGTCCACAACTCTGAACTCAAGTACCTGATCTCTGAACAAGAGCCAATAAATAATATCATTAAATCACCATGCCGGTTTTACTGCACACTTCTTTACAGTGTATTTTGTATTTGTTGCCAATATTGCTGGGGTCTTGGAGACACCCTGTGCTGATTATGACCTTGACTTTTGTTCGTGTGTATTCTCTTGGAGTTTATAAGTGACCCGATTTGAATAAATAAGTGAATTAAAAGACATTTATTTGATACATAATATATAACATATAATAGAATAAGTACTATTAATATAGCTTATAATAAAATATATATAATATAAAACATGAAGTATAATATGCAATATAAAGTGTATGTAACATATAATGCATAATACATAACAACACTTTCTAAATATTTATGAATTTTCTACAGTAATAAAGTAATTTACATATTTGATGTAGATAATTCTGTAAGGTTTTAAGTATAATTTGAGTAAAGTCATTACTCTACCAATAATTAAAGTACATTTATATTTCTTATTATACTTAAATATCTTTACAACATTTAATAGGGATATATCAACTAAAGGTCTATTTTTCTTTGGATGCATTTTTGTGTTACTACAGTTTATATGTGATTTATTGTTTAAATCCACTAAGTGGACCTGAGTGTACATTGCTTAAATCAGTATTTATCAAAACAGAAGTAGATTGGAACCATAATTTAGAACTTGGCAATTAATTTTACTTGCTGTATATGTTAAAAGGTGTTCAATTACAGGCAATCATGTGAATAGAAATCTGTCCCTAAGTTCAATTTTTTTAGGTAGAAATAACATGGATATGTTATAAGCATTAACATCCTGAAATCAAACACACTGATTAAAAATTCACAGGATTGCCTCTAAATTCACTAATGAAATAGTCATCATACTAAAATAATCATTATCAACTTTCCCACCTTTATTGTCTGTTCTTGTCTGCTTCATAAAAATTAGAAAATTAAATGCAAAATCTTTCCATTAGTGCACTGTTAAAGCTGTAAATTTAAAAACAAATCAGAGAATATGAAAGTTAAGATCCTCTTAGTAACATTAACTTGTCCAACACTGATTATATATAATTCCTGAATTGCTGGTTAGTGTTCTAAATGTATTATAAGGCACAAGAAATGTAAGGAAATTGATGTTGTTATGAAAACTCGAACTTTTTACTTTCTTGAGTTATGAAGGTTAAAATTTGCAGTCCTAACATGGTATTAGGATGGGATCTGCAATTTAATAACTGGTTGAAAAACTGAACTATGCTCACTCATTAAAAGTGATGTCTGTTTTCTTGAATGGAACACTCACAGCACCTGAATTTAAAGCCAACAGTTGAGAACTTTAATAATTTAGGAGTTTTTATAAACACTGATAAAGTTACTTCATAAAATGATATTATTACATGTGTCTGCAAATTTGTAAAACTTTATTTATGCAATGTTATATAAAACTATCAGAATTCTTAACATTTAAATAATGTAGACAAACTCATAGAGTGTATATATACATATATATAATGCAATTACTGTTTATTACATTTGTAAAGGTACCAAAAAACATGATATGAGGAAATAGTAAATAAAAGTAAGATTTCATTCTCATCATGATATTTGTAATGGACTACAGACTAAAAGGAGAAAAATAGCAAAACAACAACATAAATGGTAAGTAATAATAAAATTCAAGACCCAGTGGGGCCAGTCTTTGTATGTAAATGCTTGGTGATTTCAAGTATCTAGAACATTATCTGGATAATAACATCTGTTTAAAAATATCTGTTGGGTAAATAAATTTGCATAGTATCTTCAGTGACATAAAAATTGGAAAGCCTCCTCTTTGATTTATAGGTTCCCCGGAAAAGACTTAACAGCACGGCATACCTGACTAACCAGCATAGTAGCTACATATTTCAGGAGGTAAGAGTGGGAGGAAGAAAGTCAAACCAAGCATGTCTACAATGATCCACCTAAAGATATTACTTGAGACTCGTGGCTGTACATCAGGCCATTTTACTCACGCTTATTTCACTAGGTTAAACAGCAAAGACAGATGTATTAATTCCAGAAAGGCAGTATTAAAATGTCCACATTCCCTAGGAAAACACTGTATGTATGTATGTGTGCATTCACACACTTGGGATTGTGGGTGTAGCTCAGACATGGGAGAGCTGGTGGTGGCGATGGCCTCATACTTCTCATACAACCTCAGATGTCCATCTAATGAGTCTCATGAGAGTCATCAGGAAAGCATGGTACATCTTCCTTAACTGGATGTAAAAGAACAAAAGTAAATTTCTTTGGAGAATTGAGAAAGAGGCTATGACAAGAACGGGAAACAGTGAGATATTAATGAAGTGGGATGATACCCACTCAAGTATGGGTCAATTAAAATTATTCTTCAAAACTTATAGCACAGATACCTATGCCAACATGTTCATTCACATTTTCAACAAATATTTATTGAGTATTGGGCAGGCTGTTTCTGTTCAAATCCGGCTCTACTGACAGGGGTATGCTGAGGATGAAGGCATGACACCCTTCCTCTAAGCACATAATAAACTGCAAGAACTAAGTAGCCACAGTAAAATAAGTACATATAAATTTAGAAATATAAAATTTTATATTTCTAAAAAGCAGGGATATGAATGATATGAATAATCTCTAAACGTATCTTTGATAATGGCTAAAGCAGTATTTCCTAAGGTACAGCAGGAGAAAACTCTTCTTTTTGGTGTCTCATGTCACTTGTTAGAGAAAATGCTGGATCCAAGAAAACATATTTATTCACAGTAAGATTGTAGGTATGTCTCACAGAGGATAGAGCAGGCTGGCTGCTCTGATCTCTGCTCATATCAGAGGAACTTTTCTTAGCTACCTTGCAGGTACAAAATTAGTGCTAAACTCCTGCTTAGATAAGATCTGGGCTTTATCAAGGCATATATTATCTTTGACAGGCCACATGGGCCACCTTTGTTTGGTTCTAAATCAATTGTCTTTTCGATCTTTAAATATCATTTAAACAGTAACATAATTATGAGAGGGCTTAATAACATGATTGGGAATGGCTTCTTAACGTTTCTGACAGAGAAAGGCCACCAAAGGAAGTCGGTGTCCCCAGAAGCCATGCCTCTATTAACCTTCTTAGGCAGGTGTCTTAGACTGTGTGTGTTTCTATAACAAAACACCATAGACTAGGTGGCTTATAATAACAAAATTTTATTTCTCACAGTACTGGAGCCTGGAAAGTCCAAGATCAAGGCATAGCACATTCAGGGTCTGGTGAGAGTCTGCTTTCTGGTTCTCAGACGGCACCTTCTAGCTGTAACCTCATACAGCACAAGTGAGCCAGCTCTCTGGGGTCTTTTTTACAAGGTCACTGATCTTGTGTACTATTGATAGAGATATAAAATAATGCAGCTGCTATATAAAATAGTAAATCATTCCTCAAAAAGTTAAAAATAGAATTACCATAGGATCCAGCAATTCCACTTCGGGGAATATACATGCAAAAGAGTGGAAAGCAGAGTCTCTAAGGGATATTTGTATCCTCATGTTCCTAGAAGCATTATTCACAATAACTGAAAGGTGGAAATGTCCATCAATGGATGGATAGTTAAACAAAATGTGGTACATACCCACAATAAAATAGTATTTGGCCTTAAAAAAGAAGGGATTTCTGACACATGTCAAAACATACATAAACCTTGAGGGTATTATGTTAAGTTAAATAAGCCAATCACAAAAAGAACATCACTGTATGACTGCACTTATGTAAGTGATCTAGAGTAGTTAGATTCAGAGAAACAGAAAGTACAATGGTGGTTACCAGGGGATGGAAGAAGGGGGAAATGAGGATTTGTTTAATGGGTATCAAGTTTCAGGTTTGCAAGACGACAAATTTCTGGAGATTGGCTGAACAATAATATAAACATATTTAACAATACTATATATTTAAAATGGTAAAGAGAGTAAATTTCGTCGCATGTATTTTAACACAATTAAAAATAATCCAGACTTTGTTTTTTTTTAAAAAAAGAGATGTCTTCATCCTACTACTTATGCTGTGGAAAAGCATACGACCAGGTGAAAAATTATTGATAATAATATAATTATTTTCAAATAGGGCTGAAGCAATCAGCCAACAACTCACTCCTCAAACTTTAGCACTTGTTATCCAAACAATTCTCCCAAATTTTAGGCATCTGAACTATCTAATATTTTGGTTCTTCTAAGAAATTCTCTCCAAAATATCTGCATAAAACTATGCATTGCAGTCAGTTTTTCTTTTTTGAGATAAGAGAAAGTTCTGCTCATTTGTCTTTTAATCTTGACCTATTCATACTTTCAGATCAATTCAACATTTCTCCCCCTGTGAGGTCTTCTCTCTTTGACTGTGCTGACACTCTTTCCTTTGGGCTACCATTATGTCTTGCAAGTGACTCATTTATTGCATTTACTGCCCAATTAGATTTATACTAGCTGTGAGCTCCTTAAGGGTAAGGATGCTTCATATTCATCTGTGTGTCCCAAGAACTCAGCAGAGAGCCAAGCAAGAAATAGAAGTTCAGTATCTATTTATAGGATGCTGCTGAAACCATCTCTTGCAAAAACTGCCTTATTAAATAACTGTGAAATAAATTCCTCTTAGAGATCAAGACTATGGGAGAGTAAAAGCTCACCTGATCCTTCTCAGTAAATAATAATATTATTTTATCAAATAATATAATATAGTTCTGTTTTTCTTTTTTGACTTGGGTGTCAGGAAGCTAAATGCCAAATGTTTGTCCTAAATTAAAGTTCACCCCTAGCATTAGTAATCTAGTATGAGTAATCTGGTTTTATTCCACCACTACCCCATCTTGTCTTGTCCTTACGTCTGTGCTATCGTAACATTATCTTGTTATAAACTGCCTCAATTCTATTTTGGAAGAAAGTGAGATATGATTAAAATATGTAAAATATGCAATATGAGGCTAAATATGAAGGTGCTGTTTCAAAGCTGTTCTCTTTAGTTTCCTTTCTTTGTTCCATGAATAATGTTTCCTACATTTCAGTATAATCCTAAACAGCTGTGCTCTCATTATTGCAATATCTGTTCATATACATTTTATGTTGTCTGGTTCAGTTCTGAGTAGGCGGTATAGTCTGCTCTCCACAATTTGTTTTCTAATGTATATCCACTTGTGTATCATATTAGTTATTCTATTTTTTCCTTAAAGTGTGGCTAAATGAAGCTACTTTTCAAAGTAATAAGACAATCTAGTCAAGACCCTTTCTTTTTAAGAAATGCACACTTTAGTTGCTGTAATTAAGATAAGAGGAAATATTATTTCCTTCATAACAATTTAAACCACAGAATTTATTAAACCTGTATCTAGATGTACATTTAGGGTAACCGTGACTCCTTGAAAAAGTTATTTGACTACTTAGGATTAGAATACCTCAAAAGTTCTTTCAACCTCTAAAATCTCATAGGTCTATCAGTAATGTACAGAATGATAGTTGAGGGGCTAAACCCTTACATAACAATAAGCATAAGTACTCCTTTGATTGTGCACATGCATATGTTTATACATTGCTCTCTACAAAAAGAAGCTACCCTGAATATCACATAAAAATGGTTCTCCAGATTAATATAAAATAAAAAAAATTCTAATTGTAGATATCAGTATTATACTTGAGTTTGCTCTAAACTTTTTAAATACATTGTCAATATCCTTTAACTTATGGTTTAAAATAACATGGCGGCAAATGTAGCTTCTAAATAACTACACAGTTCCCATCTTGGTATCTACTATAGACTTCAGTCTCGTCCACCTTATCTATCTTATCTATATAGGAGAGTTTCTTCTGTCTTAGTAATTAAAGCCAATTCCCCACTCAGACTAATGTCACTGTTGAAATATATTGCAAGTTCCTTCCTACCCTCACTGCTATTCACTCCCTGAAAAACATATTCAACCAAACTTCCTGTCTTGCAAGGCATACCATACTGCAATAGTCCATCCCTCCTGAGAAACACAGCTTAAAATGATCCACCCATTTTCTACATTTTTATAATACCACAGAGTTCATACTTTGAGAACTAGGAATACATCAACTCTGGATAGACCAACTAGTTCATCTATAAGCACATCTTCTCCTTGGTGCACATTTACACTCCATTTCCCAGGCTCTCTGCTTTTGGGTATACCATTTGACTGGCTCTGGCGAGTGGCAAGTAGGCAAATATAATGTTCACCACCCTGAGGCTGACCTATAAGACTTTAAGTGCTTACTGCACTCCCCTCCTTTGTACTCTTCTACTGGCCACATGAAGAAGATTCAACAAGGACTGCAAGGTTCCAGGCAACGGCAGAGCTCCTGGGTGCCTCAATGACTGTATGCATGAAGCTTCTCCCTCCACCCCTTGTTTATCTTGGGGCATTTTTTACTTCCCTCATTGATCGTAAAAGACTAGAAATATACCCCAATGCTTTTAAAAATTCTCTATACAACCAACTACAATTATTTAATAACATTGATTCAATATCAGTATATTTTTAATAGAAAATACATGTCTTCTAGCTTCTCACAGCATCATTCAATTATATGCATTTCACTGCTCATAAAATATTCTAAAGCATTGTTTAATATATGTATATGCCATCCAATCATAATGCTAAATATATATCCACATAATTTTAAAAAGTAAAAGAAAAAATTAATGCTTACTTAAGTATTCATTAAAAAGAAAATAATGTCCAGATTTTATTCTTTTAACTGCTGTTCTCAATAGGTGTTATAAAAAGTAATACAAAGCTAGAAAATGAAAAAAAGAAACTAAAAGTCCACAAGCATATTCTCAAGTCACTGAAATAACACACCGTTGGTGTATGAATGAGTTCATGAATCATTTATCAGTGGTGATAGAAATAGACATTATTTACCTCAGAAGTCTATCTTTGTTGTAGTACCCTATAAAGATGTTCAATATTTGAATCTCTCTTTTAATGGAGGGAACTAACATTCATTGGATGCTTTCTATGCCAGGTGCTTTACATAAATCATTGTACTTACCCCTCATAATAACTGTGTGAAGTACTAAGTTTTCTTCCCATTGCAGAGATGAAACAGCTTAATGAAGAAGTCATCTCATAAATGTGGAACCCACACCTGCCTTATTCTTTCACGTTTTTCTTTCTAACACAGAACTGTCTCTAGCATTGCTCATTACCTATGTTTTTGTGCCACTTTTGTTTGAAGCATGTTGCTTCTCTATTTTAAATATCAACACTTAAGTCAATTAGTTGTTATTATTTCATGAGTTTCCACATAATGTTAGTCATAATAAAATTTTAAAAACCACATAACAGATTGCCTTTTATCAACATGGTCACATTGAAAGATGGCTGCTTCCATTCTTATGATTGTTTCTTTACCACTTTTCTTCTCTGTTCCCTATAAATTCTAGCATTTACTCTATTGTAATCAGATTATATTACTCATTACCTTCACTGTCCCTGGATGATCTTGCGTTAACTCCTTCATGTTTCTCAAGCATTTTAGCTCCTGTTTCTCTTTCCAACACGACTCTTGCTTTAATGATAGACAATCTCAATATATGATCCTTTTTGAAATTTGGCCTTTTGATTTCTTGCTCTTCTTTCCCCTAAATACCTTGTCTTCCATGTTATTTCAACCAATTATTGCCCTAGTCATTTCTAGACCTATTCATTACAAGCAATGCCCAAACTTTCATAATCTCTGTTTGATGCATCCAGTTCTCTGACCATCATCTGCTCTATTTTCAGCTAATTTGCTCTAGTATTTCAACTCAATCATTTGATCCCATTGGGAATTTTCATCAATTAAATTTAATAAAGACCTCAACGCCCATCAACAACCTTTCCTAGGCCAAATTAAAATCCTGCCTAAATCTAACTCTTTGCCTCTTCAACACCTGCACGTGTGCAGCTAAATATGCATGCAGAAATAAACAGCTCGGAAAGATCACTTAAATTTCAATTTGACAAACTGCTGAAGAACCCCTAAGGATGCCCACAATCAACTATATTTCACTGGTTCATGTACTTTCTACTATCCTAGAGAACTATTTCATATCTTTTCCTTTCTCCTTAACTCTCTAGCACCTCCATTCTAATGCTCCAATTTGACGACTGTTCCTTTTTTCACTGACAAGATTAAAGCAACTAGAAATTAATGCCACATGTCAATCCACAACTGAATCCATATCCTCTGCTTTCTCTACAATTTCTGGAAATAAGTAGTATTTACTTCTTTCTAAAACCTACCCTTGTGCACTAAACACAATTTCCTATCACCTACCCAAGGACCACATAATGCAATTTATTCCCTTTTATCTGCATTATTGTTTTCTTCTTATGTAGTAGAGATAAACACCACCAACAAAGACATGTTGTTTTTCTTCCTTCTTAAAAATAATCTTCATTTAAGCCTCATTTCACCTAACAACTATAACTATCTTTCCCCTTTTTCAGCAAAATGTCCTAAGATATTTGCCTATACTCAGTAATACTGAATTCCATTTCTTCTATTCTTCTTTAATCCTTGCCAATCAGATTTCCCCCCTAATTATTACACCAGAAGTATTCTTGTCAAGACTACCAATTATATCCAAATTCCTAAATTCAATGGTTACTTTTCACTTGTTATCACACTTAGCAACATCAAGGGTACTGCCCATGATAGATTTTCTTCACTTGGCTTCTATTACCACACTCTTGTTTCTCTTCTAACATTTTTGTTCCTTCTCAGTCTCCTTTGTTGGTTTCTCTTCCTCTCCCGGACCTCTTAATGTTGGGGTTTCCTAGATCTCAGTTCTTTATCCTTTCCTGCCTTTTAGTTGCTTAGGCAAAATTCTTGACTTCATTCCAGATTTTTCTCTTCTCACATTCATGTCCAATTTGTTAGAACTTCTGTTGTAGTATCTTAAAATACAGCAGAAACTCCACAAAATTTCCATTCCTGCTACCTTGATACTAAGCCATCATTATTACTCCAATGATTACTGTAATCATTTCTTGACCGGTTCCTACTTCAAACTCTTTCAACACAACAGCCAGACTGATACTCGTAAATTCCAAATCAGACCAAATCTTTCTTCTGCTCCTAACTGTCTACTAGTTCCTCTTTTCAGAGTAAAACTCAAGTCACAACAAGCCACTACAGCGACTACAAGATCAGGCTCCTCCCTTTCTGATCTAACCATTTTCTCATTCATTTACCTCCAACCACCTGATTACTATCCAGTGAACATAGTTGGCATATTCATGCTTTATAGGCTTGTGCAAATATAACTCCTTCTTTAAATATTGTCCTCTGGACATGTGATTATTCTCTTGAACTATTTCAGGTTTTGCTCAGATGACACCTTCTCAATAAAGCCAAAACTGACTACCTAAGTAAAAAATGCAACCTGATTCCCTTTTCTTTTCCTCTGTTCTACATTTTCATTAGCACTTACCACTTTCTGCCATCTAAATAATTTTTGTGTATGTTTTCCCCTACTGGAACTCTAGTGCCTAGAACAGTGCCAAACACATGGTATTTGCCCGATAAACATATAAAATAATATAGTATAAGCTTGGTCAAATGCACACACCTCTAAAAACAACTGAAAATTTGTCCTGGATCATTGAAATATGAAGATCCATATCTAAGGGATAATTAATAATTCTGTATATAAAATGGACTCTCAAAATTGTGAAGAACTTTAAAGGTTATACAATCCAGTCATGCATGTAGTGTTTACATTTTACATGTTTTCCCACATTAATTTTCTAGTCTATTCTTGAATACTGCAGTAACAGGGGACCTTTTACATGGTTTGAGTGGGAAAACTGAAAGTCAAGATTATTTAATGTTGCCTAAGATTATTACATAGCAATTAAAGAAAATAGCAATGCTATACTAGAAACCAGTTCTTTTGCCTGCTGGACTAGTACCCATCACCATATTCTATTGTGTATACAAAACCTTTAATGGATTTAAATATATGTCTACTGTGGGTGCCTGGGTGGCTCAGTCAGTTAAGAGTCTGACTTTGGCTCAGGTCATGATCTTGTGATTCACCAGCTTGAGCCCCGCATCGGGCTCCGTGTTGACAGCTCAGAGCTTGCAGCCTGTTTTGGATTCTGTGTCTCCCTCTCTCTCTGCCACTACCCCATTCAAGTCCTCTCTCTTTCTCTCTCTCTCAAAAGTAAATAAACATAAAACATTTTTAAAAAGAAGTAAAAAAAAAATAAATATGTCTGCTGAATAAGCCAAGTGACTATTTTAATAACTGATAATTTAAAAATATTTATGTAACTTAAGTCTAATTTAAAACTTAATATTAAGAGCTTGTATATGTAGACAAACCTCAAAAGAACTTGAAAAACACTCACTCATTTTGAAATTGAAATTATTTTGGAAGTTTTCTCATGATAAATCAATGAGGCTGAGAAAACAGTACCAGCAAGAGAGGCTAGGCCTAGAGAAAGATAATTCATTAAAACCTGAGGTAGAGAATTCCACAGGTAAGTTCAAAACACCATTATAATATGTTCTAGTAAATTCACCTCACATTAGAAAGATGAAAACAAGAATCAAAGAATGGACATAATTTAGATGACACTACGCCTTTGAAAAGTTTCCCTTCCAAAATAATTCAGGCAAAGACTGATTATATCACTTAGAAAAATCACTGTACTTTCCACTACTGAAGGAGTTAAAAAAGGTCCTAAAAAGAACGAAAACCTAAACACCATGTCTGAATTGTGAATGTGTTTCATATTTTAATTATGTTTAGGTTTCTGCTCAGTGCAGCACACTGTGATACAAATAAATTGAAAAGAACTATAAAATTCTGAGACAATGAAATATTCATAATTAGGATGCCTAAATACAACATAGAAATCGTGAATAACAACTCTAAGTACTCAGTGATATCATTAAACTCTTCAAATTTCTAAAGATCTTCATATCAGAATTCTCTTGTGTAAAGATGTTATATTTAATGGATTAAAGGACAAATTTTTATTACTGTGAAACTCTGAAATGTAAAACAGCTTGACATTTTTGATTCACCATGTCAGCTTATAATGTTCAAATAGACTTTATTCTGTGCAGCGCAATAAAAACCTTTAAAACTTCAAAAGAACAAAGTGTCTTAGAATCATTTCTCAGAAGGGGCAAGTTCTTGATACTAAGTCAGAAAATAGAAAAACTTTGTTTTCAAAACAACAAATACACCTCATTAAAATGTCTGTAAACTGATTCTCATTGAGTATTTTTCCTCCAAAGACTTCCTAGACTTGTGTTCTTGTTTGTCATTATATATATGCTTTATGTACGTGTTTGATTGAATGTACTTTTATACACACATGCATATTAGTTTCTTGAGAAATAGAAGTTATGGAAATAGAACTTAAAAATGGGAAGAGGGGGTGCCTGAGTAGCTCAGTCAGTTAAGTCTCTGACTTCAGCTTAGGTCATCATATCATGGTTCGAGAGTTCAAGTCCTGTGTGGGGGTCTGTGCTGACAGCTCAGAGCCTGGGGCTTGCTTCTGATTCTGTGTCTCCCTCTATCTTTACCCATCCCCTGACTCATGGTCGGTCGGTCTGTCTGTCTCTCTCTCTCTCCCTCTCTCTCAAAAATAAACAAACATAAAAAAAAAAAAAAAGAATGGGAAGGGAATTCATCGGTAATCTATTCCAACCTCCCAATTTTACTGATGGAGGAACAAAAATGAAAGATATTTAAAAAATAACTCCTCAACAGAATTCACATCTTACTGTAGTGTTCTTTCACTATATACACAAAGCTGATAGATCTCACTAAATGGAGCCTTTGCTAGACTCTGATATTTTATGTCATATACCATGAAGTTTGATAACCTTTGCTTGAATAGATTTAAAAATGATATCAATTTCAATTGCAAAAATTGCTACCTGAACAAAAATTCATTCACAATATCCTTCACATTTTAAGTTACCTGTATGCAAAAGTTAAATAAATAAAAGAACTATAGATGTTTTGCCAGGCAAAGGAAAATAATATATAGTTGTTCTTGTTTCAAAACTAAAAAAAAAAAAAGCATTTCAAAGATATAGATCATATCGTGCAGTGTGATAAATATAAATATGTGTAAGGTATAAAGGGATATTATTTTTCTGTTTTCTATATATAAGTTCCACCAAGAAAAAAATGGCAGGTCAAACTAAATGCTTATCTAAGTAGTTGCAATGCATAGTCAATCTCATTTCAAGTGGGAACACAGAGTTTAGGGTTGTAAACAAATCATCACTGGAGAGAAAAGAAGAACTTCTTGAATGAGTGTTTATTTTAATTTTAATGATCCTTTGAAAAATTTCAAAATCTTTCAAAAATACCTCAACATAATAAAAGCTATATATATGAAAAACTCACAGCTAACATCATATGCAATCACCGTAATCAAACAAGAAAAAGGAAAAAAAAGACACCCAATTTGGTAAGGAAGCAGTAAAACTTTCACCACTTGCAGATATCGTCATAAGATTATATATAGAAAAGCCTAGGATTCCACCAAAAAATGACTAGAACTGATAAATGAATTTAGTAAAGTTGCAGGTTATAAAATTAATACACAGAAATCTCCTGCATTTCTGTACACTAATAATGAAGTTACAGAAAGAGAAATTTAAAAAAAATCCCATTTAAAATTGCACCAAAAAATAATTAAATACGTAAGGAAAAAAAATAATGAAGGAGGTGAGAGAGTTGTACTCTGAAAACTATAAAATATTGATGAAAGAAATTAGAGATGACACAAACAAATGGGAAGAAATGCCATGCTCATGGGTTTGAAGAGCAAATACTGTTAAAAATGTTCATGCCAGGGGTGCTTGGATGGCTCACCTCGTTAAGTGTCCGACTCTTGGTTTCAGATCAGTGGTGATCTCACAGTTCCTTAGTTTGAGTCCCACACTAAGCTCTGTGCTGGCAGCAGGGAAACTGATTAGGATTCTCTCTCTCCCTCTCTCTCTTCCCCTCCCCTGCTTTTACACTTACTATCTCTCAAAAATAAACTTAAAAAAAAAAGTCCAAACTATTCAAAGAAATCTACAGATTTAATGTAATTCCTATCAAAACACCAGCAGCATTTTTCACATAACTAGAACAAATAATCTTAAAATTTGTATGCAAATACAAATGACCCCATAAAGCCAAAGTAATCTTGAGAGAGAACAAAGCTGGAGTTATCACAATCCCAGATTTCAAGATATACTACAAACCTGTAGTAATCAAAACAGTATGGAACTGGCACAAAAATAGGCACATAAATTAATGGAACAGAATAGAAAGTCCAGAAATAAACCAACAATTGTATGATCTATTAATCTTCGACAAAGGATGCAAAACCTTCCCACCACTATACTGTAGCAGACAAAATTCTGATTAAAACTCATTTACATAAAATTAAAATGATTCTATTTACATGACATTTGAAAATGAAAAATAGTAAACTTAAAACAACAGGTTAAAACCTGAAATGCCAAAAGATGTTTGGAAAATATTCTGGAGGGGCCCCTGGGTGGCTCAATCAGTTGTGTCTGACTCTTAGTTTTGGCTCTGGTCATGATCTCACCATTTGTGGGTTTGAGCCCCATGTTGGGCTCTGCACTGACAGTGTGGAGCCGGTGCAGATTCTGTCTTCCTTTCTCTTTCTGCCCTTACACCATTCATGCTCTAGCTCTCTCTCCCTCTCAAAATAAATAAATATTTTTTAATAGATACTTAAAATATATTTTGGAAAACAGTCCTCAGAAATTGTCTAGAAATGCATGAAATGAAATAGCAGTTTGGCAACAGTAATTCATTTTTCTTAATGTTAATAGCTAATTTGACTAAATCTAGTACCAGTATTATTATGGATGAAACTGGCTAGTTGGAGTATCTGTGTTGATCAAAATACAATAATTGTACTATGATAAGTTAAAATTCAGATAGCAAAAATTTGTGCAAGCAGTGGACTGTATTTTGGGAAAAAATAATATTTAAATTCTTCTCACAAATTTTCTTCTTGTATTTTTCTTACACTTCAAACTGTGCCATATGGCAAAGGTCCTAAAATGCTCTTGGAAACTGTCTGTTGGCTTGATTAAGATTTGGGTTGCTTTTCAATAAATGGGGTAGAATTTCTAAGAATCTGTCTATGCTTTATCATCCATTTCTTCTGGGATTAACAGTGACCATCTTCAAGAGCAGAAAGAAACTAACATTTCATGGGATCCAGCCAACTGAAGTCTCGTTTGAATACAATTACATCAATTAATCTGTAGTTATAATCTTTTGTTTGGAAACAGATTAATATTTCATTTATCTCTTGCAATAAATCTATGAAAAAGTCAAGGAATAAATTATTAATCTCCTTTGCAAATAACTTAATCCTTCCAAGCCTCAAGTTTCTTAACACATCAGAATTAACATACATATGGGACTCAAACAGCATCAGGCCCAGTTCTCCATTCTTCCAGCCCCATGCACTTCCAAGGGACAGAGGATACTGTAAGCAATGTTTGTCATAAAGATTAATTCCAGAAGATATGATGAACACTGAAAACTGTTCACAGCAACTGTGGATGAGTGTATTGATTTACATAATTTAAAATAGTATGTGAAGTAAAGCAATTTTGAGTGTGTTAAATAAGCTGTCTTTATTATCTTGGCTAAATTTTTGTTTGCTTAATTCCAAAAGACTGTCTACTTCTCTTTTAATTTAATAAAATGATTTTATATAAACCTTTATATAAAATTTTCAACTATTTAGCCTCTATAACCTCAAGTAGGTCAGTGATTAATCCTATTTTTTCTTGTAAAAAGAGAGGGTAAGAGAAATTTTAAGCAACCAAGCAACACTGAGCTTTTATAATTTGTTTCTCTTTTGTACAATTCTCCATGTGGTCTTCTAGAGCAGGTTTCTGTCCCAAGCTTTATGAAAGACTCCTTTTAAAGAAGCTCCAAACCACGATGCCAGAGTATTAAACATTCAGTGAAGCATTTAAGAAAAGTACGGATACAATGACTTCAATAGGCATTCATTTGTACTGGAAACACGACTTGATTAAATGAAAAGCTAACTGCATTTGGATTTCTTACTTTTAATAAAGAACCTTCCAAGAAATGTCAGTCACATATACCTACTTTTTCTTACTTGACATAATTAGTACTCTCAATCCTGTTTCATGAATGTTATCATTGATTTATAAGCACAAATAAAATACATGTGACATATTGCTTTATGCCTTACATTTAGCAGTGTTGAATATAAGGTTTAATATGCCAAAATAGGAGCTGATAATTGGCTTAAAGTTAGGAGCATTTTATTTTATTTTTATTTTTTAATGTTTATTTATTTTTGAAAGAGAGAGAGAGGGAGGGAGGGGGAAGAGGGGGAGAGAGAGAGAGAGAGAGAGAGAGAGAGAGAGAGGCAGAGACAGAGTGCAAGCCGGGGAGGGAGAGAGAGAGGGAGACACAGAATCTGAAGCAGGCTCTAGGGTCTGAGCTGTCAGCACAGAGCTTGACGTGGGGCTCAAACTCACAAACTGTGAGATCATGAACTGAGCTGAAGCCGGACACTTAACTGAGCCACCCAGGTGCCTCAAAGTTAGGAGAATTTTGAAGATAATTCCACAAGTGGCTATATGGTATTTGAAGGAGTAACTATTTTATTACTTTTTTAATTAGGTGGAAGATGAAGACCTGCTTCTCATGTTCACCTGCTTACTTTACATTCTACCGATATCACTGCTGTGGATGTTAGAGACAATCAGTAATATCAACTTAATTCAATGGGACCGCAGGTAGAGGAGGTGCTGGCATTTAAAAATATTAAAAGCAACAGAAAGATCAGGTAAAATGAGCATACAGAAGGCCTTAACGACATCTCTGCTTCCAAAGAGGACATGATTAATGGGGTAAAAGAACTGTGG
Organism: Proteles cristata cristata; assembly: GCA_017311185.1. Classification (NCBI taxonomy): domain Eukaryota; kingdom Metazoa; phylum Chordata; class Mammalia; order Carnivora; family Hyaenidae; genus Proteles; species Proteles cristata. Next base: position 1,178,037 of record JAESUZ010003804.1, on the reverse strand, counting down.
GGGGCGTGGCCCTCTGGATGGAGTAAAATAAATGGTATCTTACAATCTTAGAAGTGAGCTCTTTGACTAGCTCAGTCAGTAGAGCATGTAACTCTGGATCTTGGGGCTGTGAGTTCAGTCCTCACAGTGGATATAGAATTTACTTAAAAAAAAAAAAAAAGAATCTTAGCATATTGTACTTAAATGTGCAGCCAAAACATCAGAGTGACTTGAGATTTCTTTGGATTCTTTCCCTTACTTCAGAAGAGCTAAAAGATAATTTATTATGGTGGTATTTTCCTTTTAAAGTGACACTCAAATGCTGTTTCAGAAGATAAATTATTAGCACAGTTACTACGTTACATTCATTGTTAATGTCTTCAGTTACTTGCGGTATTATGAAAGCTAAAACAAAGCAAAAACACTTACCCTTCTAATAATATGTTAAATGCCAACTAAATGTCTTTCTACACACATTTTCCTTAACTACACACATCTTCCTCTCTCTCAACTTCTTTCTTTCTTCCTCCTTCCTCATCTCCTTCTTCCTTTTTTCCTTTCTTTTTCCTCTCCTTCCTTCTTCCCACTCTCCTTCCCTCATTGTGTTCTCTCTCTCTCTCTCTCCCCCTCTCTCTGTCTCTGTCTCTCTCTTTCCCTCTTTCTGTCTTGTAAAAAACACTCCCAGGACCCCAGGCCAAGGAACAAATAATTGTGAAAACTACCAAAAGTTTATAATCATTAAAAACAGAATACTTTAAAAGAATTAAAAAAAAATGACCCTTTTTCATTACAAATTACAGTAATAAAAAGACTAAATTATAATTAAAATTATTAACTTCTTGAGTATTACTATTTATTTCTACTCATAAAAATGAGAAAATTCAATAAGACATATGATTCAAATTTAAATCTGGAAAATGTACTTTCCTTAAATGCTTCGTAGTATTGTGGCTGTTAAACTCTAATAGTGTAAAAAGCTAAAACACAAGAAAATAACACTGTTTACAAGTTTTAAAAAATGATAATGAAAAAGTCACAATGCAATTTTTGTTAGAAGGTAATTTTCAACTTAATTATCTTCAGATCAGCTGTAACCTGTTTCTTCCTTCAGTTCAACTTTGGTTACATTAGTATGTGGATTTTACATAGTTACATTGATTGTTTATAATCTATTTTTAAAATCCCTTCTGAGGAGTTGAAAGCATCTGCTTTATTTGGAAACAGTTACATAAAAAATAATGAAATACCCAAATATCTACATATACTAATTTCTCTGCACCTGCATGATTGTTCTATCATTTTTCACATTCTAAAATGGAACTCATACATCACTTTGATGTAAGTTCATGAGTACAGCTTCTTGTGCATTTTTCTTATTTCATCAGCTTTTGTGTTAGAGTTTGATAAAAAGAATTACTGGTTTTTTTTTTTTTTAATGTGCCAGGCCCTTTTCTAAATATTTAAAATAAATAGACTCATTTTGTCCTTAAAACATCCATCTAGAGTAGGTATTTTATGATCCTATTTTTGCAGAGGAAGAAACTGACACGTAAAACGTTTAAGTAAGGGCACCTGGGTGGCTCAGTTTGTTAAGCATCTGCCTCTTGATTTTGGCTCAGGTCATGATCTCACAGTTCATGGAATTAAACCCCCCACCCGTCTACTATCAGTGCAAAGCCTGCTTGGATTCTCACTCTCCCTCTCTGCTCCTCCGCTACTTGCACTCATGCTTTCTCTCAAAATAAATAAATAAACCTAAAAAAAAAAAAGTTTCAGTAACTTGCCCATGTTTACATATCTAGAGAATGGGGAGCTGGGTTCCAACCCAGGCTGCATAGTTCTAGAGACAGATCTCTCTATATAGATCTTGTTTTATTTAGAGCAAAATAAAAGAAAAAACAGACAAAAATACTTCTAACTGGTGAATATTAATGGAGCATTCTATTAATCTACAGATATTCTATAGATATACAATAAACTATAGTATATGCTACCTTTAACATCACAAACAAAGAGCATGGGGCCTGGACAAATCTGCAGCATAATCAGCAAACATTTTCCACATTTTTCTAAAATCAGAAATTCATTGGACTCTGTAAAACTCTTAATTGTGTGGATAATAGCAGAAAGAACTTCCTCCACTGCTTACACAGAATCAGTTATTTGACAAATAGAGTGGCCAGTTTAAGGACAGTTTGGAAGATTTTTATCAAATCACTACGAATGCCAGAGCTCAGAAAGGTTCATTCATTGTCAAAAAGGACTTGAGAGGCACGCTAGTGTTCAGAAAAGACAAAATGACCAGAAAAAGGTATGTGTCCTCATTTCCTTGGCCAAGAATCCTACATTTTCAATGGGAAAAAGCAAGAATTCTCTCCTTTAAAATTCATTAAATTTTGTATTTTCATGAAAACAGCATCTGAATAAACTCCTGGGAGATGTAACTTAGTTTTTTAAAATATTTTTATTTATTTCTAGGGGAGAGAGAGAGAGAGAGACAGCGTGAGCAGGGGAGGGTCAGAGAGAGAGGGAGCTACAGACTCTGAAATAGGCTCCAGGCTCTGAGCTGGCAGTCAGCACAGAGCCCGACACCGGGCTCGAATCCACGAACCGCGAGATCATGACCTAAGGGAAACTCAGACGCTTAACCGACTAAGCCACCCAGGCGCCCCAGATGTAACTTCATTTTGAAATGGCAAGGAAAATTCATATTAAGTTCTGAATCAGAAACTATGCATGGGCATAAATCCATAATAAGTTAGTTAAGTTTTCATTATCTTGTAGTGTCATTTACCACATGATACTATTTTATTTCCATGACAGTACACAGCAGTAGCAGCCCATTAGCTCGGTTAAGGGGATTCATAACTGAATTAAGACAGGCCAAATCAGTAACCAATTGAACAATTTATAGTGAGATATTTTTATGGCATTTACCAGATGACTTTAGTGAGATATAAACATAGTATGTTAAAAAATCCTGAAGGCTGAGTTTTCACAAATATTAAATACATAATTATTAAAATATCATGTATTAACTAATATAATTTATATGAACAAGAACATATCACTGAAATGAATTTGAATGTATACTACATTCCTAATACTTCAGGGAAAATAAAGGCTATAGTATGCGTACACTTGTCATACATAAGCTCAAAAAATTATGTTCCTCTTTTGAAGCTAAGAACCAAAATGTAAAAATCAAAGATAAGCAACCCGTGGAACAGAAAATTTTCTCCATTTAGCGATAATATTTTCCTGCCTTTTTTAGTTTTGAGATACATTTCATGTACTAATTCACTCATTCATTCATTATTTAATAGAAAATGTCTCCTCTTGAGGCTGTAATTCAACATATCTGTCTATTCATACCACAGACCTCAAGCATACTTACACTGGAAACAGATAATCCTAGTTAGATTCCCAACCTTACTATTTACTAGCTATATGGCTGTTGCCAAAATTACTTTATAATCACCAAGTTCCTCTCCTAGAAAGTGAGAATAATAATAGTATTTACCCAGCAGGGTGGTTCTAAAAATTAAATGAGGTAAGGCAGAGAGCTTGGTGGTTCTAAAAATTAAATGAGGTAAGGCAGAGAGCTTACTATAAAGTCAATATTCAATAAGCATTATTGGATATTGAGTAAAAAACATTAATAATGAATTTGACTCACTGAGATCGGGAACAACACCGAATCTGTAGACAGGGACACAAGTGTGTAGCATACTTTCAAACTCAACCAAAGAAGAAAGCACTCAGTGGGACATTAATCATGTTATGTAATAGACATTGTCACAAAGTTATATATATAACTCAATTAAAAAATAAATTTCAAAAACTTTCAAATGATCTTGGACAGTTTGTTTTTTAAAAAGAGGTTATGTTTAGGGGCACCTGAGTGGCTCAGTCTGTTAAGCATCTGATTCTTGGTCTCAGGTCCTCATCTCACATTTTGTGAGTTAGAACCCTGCATCTGGCTCTGTACTGACAGAACAGAGGCTGCTTAGGATTCTCTCTCTCCTCTCTCTCTGCCTCTCCCCTACTCATGCACATACACTCTCTCAAAATAAATTTTTTTTAATTAAAAAAGATATGTTTATAATTGTCTTTTAAAAAGTCACTTTTTAGAGGGGGAGTGATTATCTCTGTACTTCTTTGAAAAATCTGAGTTGGCATTGTTCTCCATTCCTCAATGATGAAACAGGGTCAAGTAAATACAACATAGGTGTCAAACAGTATATCATGGACCTCATATTAGAATTTGTTTCCTATAACTTTATTAATTTATAAGTTTCTTTAGTTGCTGAAATTGGGATTGATTCTAGCAAACAAAATTTTGTCTACAGTCCTGTGACAGTGAATCCTCCTATTTAACTTTTTAGGAGAATAACTCTTGATTCAGGAGTAGAGAGAGATAAAATTCTAAACATTCACAAATTTATATAAGAAACATTTTAGATAAACGTGGAAATGAAAACATTTACAAACACATTCTAAAGTTAGTGATCATTGGGGCGCCTGGGTGGCTTAGTCGGTTAAGCGTCCGACTTTCACTTAGGTCGTGATCTCATGGTTCGTGGGTTCGAGCCCCGCGTCGGGCTCTGTGCTGACTGCCAGCTCAGAGCCTGGAGCCTGTTTCATAGTCTGTAACTCCCTCTCTCTCTGACCCTCCCCTGCTCACGCTGTCTCTCTCTCTCTCCTAGAAATAAATAAAACATTAAAAAAAAATTAAAAAAAAAAAAAGTTAGTGATCATTAAGGTTTCCTCCTAGAGCTGTGTCTGAAAACTCACGTTGGCACATCTACATCTTAAGGGTTTAATGGAGCTCCTGGGTAATACTACCTTTGATGCTACTAGGTCACCATAAGTAACTATATACAAATTGGTACCCTTAATTCTACAATATAACTGCCAGAAATTCTTAGACTACATTTTTCTTTAACCTTTCTCCTTTTGAGCCTAAAGTTAAGTAATTTGGTAATCTTTATAGATTGCATAGTTTATGGCAACGTGGAAGACTGATTACCAACCATGAGTAACATTTTCACATCTGGGGTGAAAAAGTTATTTTTTTCCTATTGTGGGATACAATTGTCATTAAATATTTATTGATGTCAGTATTTGATTTTTATCCTACCCTCACCCTCTCAGCTAGATATTAAGACAGCAGGCTACACTTATTTTGGTCAGCAACATACATCTAACACACAGTTTAGTAATTGGCATTCCTTCATTCATCACTGTTTATCAAATGACTACTAGTGCATAGTTGTGCAAGGTATAAGGCAGTAATCAACGCAGACCATGTCACTGCTTTCTTGCAGTTTATATTCTTGTGGGCAAGAGAGAAGATAAACAAAGAGGCTTTCTATATGTCTTCGCAAAACATGTGAAAGAACAAATTGAATAAATATTTAATTCATGTTTTTATATCTCTATTCTGGTAGGATCTGATTATAATTATCTGTATGACTTTCTTGAAGAGTTCTTGTAATTCTCCAGTTTGAAGAAAAAATAAACTTCTGGGGCGCCTGGGTGGCTCAGTCGGTTAAGCGCCCAACTTCGGCTCAGGTCATGATCTCACGGCCCATGGGTTCTAGCCCCGTGTCGGGCTCTGTGCTGACAGCTCAAAGCCTGGAGCCTGCTTCAGATTCTGTGTCTCCCTCTCTCTCTGACCCTCCCCTGTTCATGCTGTCTCTCTCTCTCTCAGACATAAATAAAACATTAAAAAAAAAAACCAACAACAACAATAAAAAAACTTTAATGTTTATGCACATTGATGCATATTATTGTAATTGAACAAGTCATTGAAAGAAGTAGATTAATGCAAATATTATATGCTATCACTTTTCCTTTTGAAGTTTTTGGGGTTAAGTCAGAAATTTCCACTTTTTTTTTTTTTTTTTTTGGCCAGATGTCCATGATCAGAGTATAAAACAAATGTCATTTTTCTTTTCCACTCTGTCATAAGGTAATGAAAGATTTATCACTGAGCTATATTAAAAAGGTTACATTCAATTTATCAGAGTGCTCTTCTCAGGTAACTGAAGAGTGAACATCAGTGCACAGAGCTCTGTATCAGTCTTTCCCACTCAAGGATTGCACATTCAATATATTAATTGACAGTCATATATTTACTCAATATAAATATTTAAATTTATATACAAATGATAGTTTAATAATATATTAACTTTAGAAAATAGAATGTGCCCAGAGATGGTTTCATTTGTAAGTTTTCAGGTGAGCCCAACCACATGTCATTTATCAAACTTGTGTTTTTAAAGAAATCAATTTGTACCATTAAGAAAAAATTTTGAAAACCAGGATTCCATTTTTCACTGGTAATTGAACTATTATTCTCTTGATGTCAGGTTTCTTTTCCTACTGTGAATACTGGGAACCTTTATGACCAGAGGTCGACCAACCATAGAAGCACATGTCAGCACCACTGCATCAGTACTAACCTCCAGTGATCTCACACCACGCTGACAGTGTTATTTTCAAATGGTTGATTCCACTTTGAAATACTAACAAGTTTTCTTCCAGGTCATTATTTTAACCTGTTAATTAAAGCCAATATACTGCTAAATGACCTTGTTTAAGAACTGTTTTATTTTTTATTATGAATCAGAAATTTACCTTTATAGTAAAGGATTACTTTTGGTACTATTAGAATTTAGTTTAAAAATTCCATTTTAATGGACCTAGGGAAAAAAAAATCCATGTATGTATTGATCTAACACCTAAAAGCCATTTATGGGAACAAATTACATGTTAACAAAAGACAAAGCTATTATGTATCTTGCCAATAATGCTACTTTTACTCACCATATAAAATATTAATAACTAACAAGCTAACAAAGAGAGGACACCATTTTTATTCTCACAGTGACCTAATACCCAGGTAATAGGATATGAAAATTTTCTAAATGTTATATTATGTCAGTGGCAAAATTAAAAAATATATTTCTTTCTTTAATGGATAAATTATCTGATTATACAGAATATTTTATTTAAATTATGCAAGACTAAAATAACAATCTCAAGACAAATAAGTTATGTTACAATAATTAAAAATAATTTTGCTTGCTTTATGAACTGTTTCCTTTAAAAAACTCTAAAACTGGGATACCTGGGTGGCTCAGTCAGTTATGTGTCCAACTCTTGACTTTGGCTCAGGTCATTACCTCACTGGTTGTGAGTTCAAGCCCCAACAAAGGGCTCTGTGCTGACAGTGCAGAACCTGCCTGGGATTCTGTCCCCTTCTCTCTGCCCCTCTCCAGCTTGTTCTCTATCTCTCTCTCAAAATAAATTAAAAAATAAACTAATAAAATGAAATGAAATAAAATAAAATAAAATATCTAAACTCTAACATATGACATATATGTCAATGCTGTGTAACAGAAACATGGACAAGGGCAGGGTGTTGGATTTTGTCCCTACTTCATAGGCAGCAATTAATATACTTAGATCGTATTTTCCTCATCTGCAAAGTAAGAAAATCTAGAACAACTAAGTGTTAAATTTCCTTACATTTCTAAAACTTATAAGCATATTAAATAGAAATAGCTTCTAATTGATATAAAATATGTTATGAGCTAGACAATTTTATGTACTGTATTGCTACCAATTTTGGGGGGGTAAATTCTACCCTCAATATGGGTCTTGAACTCACGACCCCCAACATCAAGAGTTTCATGCTCTACCAACTGAGTCAGCCACATGCTAGCATGTCGATTTTTTTAAAGTAAAGTTTCCACAGAAATACTAATTTATTTCACTGGAAAGTACATTTTCTTTTTATTTTTTAACTTTTAAAAAAAATATATTTATTTCTGAGAGAGAGAGAGACAGCATGAGCAGGGGAGGGTCAGAGAGACAGGGAGTCACAGAATCTGAAACAGGCTCCAGGCCCTGAGCTAGCTGTCAGCACAGAGCCTGACACGGGGCTCGAACTCAGGAACCATGAGATCATGACCTGACTGAGCCACCAGGTGCCCATGGAAAGTACATTTCTTTAACTTAGAAACAAAAATTAAATAAAGGCAAAATGGAGGTTTTAGACTATTTCTCACACAGGTTTACAATAAAACCTGAGGTTGGTTCTCAAGAGAAGTAAAGCTTCTTTGTCAAATTACTGTGTTAAAAAATGTAAGAATGACCAAATAAATAATATAGGGACAATTAATCTGAGCTATCAACATTGACCATGAACTTCTTCCTCCTGCTTCTAATTCCCTTTCCAGGAAATTATGACTTCACAGATATGCCAGATGTTTTACAATAGCTTCTCTTTAGGATCTTATACAAACTTCATGTAATGGAGTGGGTTCCAAAATTTTAGAGTGTGGATTAAATCATTCCGTCAGTCTTATTTTTTTTTTATTATTCAAATTGCCTTTTTTCCACCACTTAATCACTCACCCTATACTCATAGCTTCCATCAGCTCAACAGATATTCTTAAAAGGTTTCTTATCCTCATTTGTTCAAAATCATTCTTGTCATTTATATTTCTGAAAAAAATATATCTCACAAGAAGCATATCTGGCAGGCCCCAAATAAAAATATAAAATTCCACAACTGTTTGTGCTGCTTGATAAATATGTGTTTTTTTGCTGTGTTTTTAAACATATAGGCAGTGTGCACTTCAATATCCTAGTAAGTTTTCTAGTTTTAAAACATACATTTCAGTGACTACATCTACTTTAACTCATCTTCCACATTATTTGACAACCTACTAGTAATTACCTTTTGATAACACTGATAACAATGAAAGACAAACAAACACGGTTGTTAAAATGGAATTACTGACCTCTGGAGATAAAAATTAACCTAATCTCCCCTTTCTTCTTTAGCAGGTGTCCTGGTCTCAATACTCAATACTCAATAATCATTTTCCACAAACAGATAGGTACTAACCAGTCCCAATTCAGAATATTTTCCATAAAAGTTCTATATCTTTATCAAATACCCTTTACACCTCCCTACAAACATACATATTCAATGTGCATTTTTTTAGAAACTACCACAAGCACGTGTATGCACACACAACACACACACAAATAAATCAGAGGTTAGTAATTCCATTAAGCACTAAAATAACTGTGTCAATATGTTCAACATCTCTTAATTCCATCATGTCTTATATGAAAAGAGGCAACATTTTTTAATGTTTATTTATTTTAAGAGACAGAGGGAAAAAAACAGAGAAAGTCGATGCGTACGAAGCAGGGCAAGGGCAGAGAGAGAGGCAGAGAGAAAATTCCAAGCAGGCTCTGTGATGTCCACCTCACAGGGGATGCCTTCCCACAAACTGTGAGGTTATGACCCGAGCAGAAATCAAGAGTTGGAGGTTTAACTGACTAAGCCACCCAGGCATCCCCAAAAATGGCACCTTTTAAAAACTGTGCGCCCATATCATTCTCCTGTTTAAATAAGTGGCATCTCTCAACGCCTAACAAATAAACAAACAAAATTAAAGAAACAAAAACAAAAACAAAAAAATCCCTTAAAGTCCCTGCTATGACACAACAAACCCTTTACCACGTGACACTGTCACCTTTGTTGGACTATATGACTTTCTTCTATGTGTGCAGTTCTCTCGCCACCAGAACCATCTACTGCCTCCAATATACTCACCACTTCATGCCTACGAGTCTTTGAACTTATTTGTCTCTCTGCTTGTAATATTGTTGCCCACCTCAAAAGGGCAGTTTTGGGCAATTTCCTGCTCATATATTCTCATTATTATAAATGTCACCTCTTCTGAGTTTCTGTAATGCACTTAAGACATATTTTATGTATCTCAGCATCTCCTGAATGTTACATTTTGGGTACTCAACAAATGCTTATTGTGTAAAAGATTAACAATGATAGGGATTGATGAGGACAGGAATACATTGTAAATTTGGTTTTCTTCTCTCAAAGACTTAATGATGACGTATGGAACAGTGAGTGTGTTGGATATAACTAGACCATTAGACAGCAGATGTGAGTGGGCTAGATAGGAAAATAAAAAACATGAAAAACAATGTGTTGATGTGCATATTCTCTGCTAGGTACAAAGCAATATACTATCACATATGTAATCTCCATTGCTGAGATATTTTTCAATTTAAAGTGTAACCATATTATTAGTTTTAACAATAGACTACAAACAACAAAATTTAAATAGAAAATGTGGAGGACAATAAAATTTTCAATAAGCAAAGATTATTAAATATCACAAAAATAAACACCTTAGACAAATTGTGTTTAGAATCATTAATTTTTCTAACAGACAAACATTCCAGTGATATACACAGGAAACACATGTAATAATTATCTCAATGTTTGTCCTAAAAATCACATGAATGCAAATTAAACAATACATTACTGGTTTTGAATGCAGTCAACCTACACTTACCACACAGTACTCAGATTGGTAGTTTACTTGTTAGCAGTCCCTGCTATGTTAAAATAGTGGAGGGGTACCTGGGTGGCTCAGTCAGTCATTTGAGCCTCTGACTCTTGATTTTGGCTCAGGCCATGATGCCAGGGTCATAGGATTGAGCCCTGCATCAGGCTCCACTCTGAGTGTGGAGGCTGCTTAAGCTTCTTTCTCTCTCTCCCTCGATCCCTCTCCTCCCAGCTGCTCTCTCAAATAAACATAATGGAAGGCAGATTTGTGGTCTTTAATGATGCATCCTTGTACCTACCTAGAAAAATCTACAAACATCTACTGAATGAATTTACTAACGAATGCATGAATACATGAATTGAAATGATAGCACTGAAAGCTAGGAAGGTATCATGGACTGAGTACTCTGAAACAACATACCTTGAACATGGATTCCAAGCATAGCAACATAGGCACACTGAACAATCTTTCACTCATTCATAAAGTATTTTCCTATAGGTTCCAAACATCTCCACAGATGCTTTAGCCTTAACATAACCAAAAATGAACTGCTCCTCTTTAACAAAACTGCTGTTCTTGCTTTCTCTGTCATGTTCTACCCTGAGTCTATCAGCCAGGTTAGAGAGATCAATCACCTTCCTCCCGCCAGCTCCCATTTTCAATAAGTCATTCTATCTATCCCTTTGCTTCCACTTTCTAAAGGTGGTGTCTCTCTCCTTTACTACATCTTCATTCTCATTTTCTTCCTTTTAAGCCATTACAATAAACTCTTAATTGGCTTTTCTACTTTCAATTTCAAACCACTCCAATCAATTTTCCAAAGTGCAGCCACATTGTTACTTCTCCACTTGAAATTCCTTAGCCTGTCCCCGTCTTTGACAGGATAAAGTAAAAGTCCTTTTGTGGAGTGAGAGGCACTTCCCTAATTTGCCGCCCATGTGGCTTTGCGCTGGCTGAATGATAAACTTCACACTCACATTGAACTACAAAGACTTACCAAATTCTCACACTTAATAGTTTTTGCATCGGTTAGTCCTTGGACCCTTTCCAATCTTGAACACCTGGCAGTGTCATATTCATTCTACCAGAGACACTTTTGTGAATGTTTCTTTAATTCCCCTCTGCAGATATGATCACTCTTTCCCTTATAATTCATTATTACACCTCTGTTAGATGTCAGTCAACTACTCAAGCTGTGTGTATCTCTAGTGCCTGGCACACACACCACAGTTCTAAAATCACTCAGTGTTTATTATCATTTAAGTGGTACCAACTGACAAAGGAGCTTGAAGTGGGACAGAATCACTTATACAGACTGACTCAAGGATTTAAAAAAAATTTTTTTAATGTTTATTTATTTTTGAGAGACTGAGAGATAGAGCGTGAGTAGGTGAGGGGCAGAGAGAGAGGGAGACACAGAATCTGAAGCAGGCTCCAGGCTCTGAGCTGTCAGTACAGAGCCCAACGCAGAGCTGTAACTCACAAACCGGGAGATCATGACCTGAGCTGAAGTCGGCTGCTTAACCTACTGAGCCACCAGGGCGCCCCAGATTTTTAATTTTAGTATATTCAAAACATGATTTTCTTACTTGCATACTTGCATAGCCTAAGCTAATACATGTACTTTAATTTTTAGTGCTCTGATATTGTGATATATAAGAAAAAATATATTTTGTAATTCAGATGACCAAAACACACTTCTCATACATATTTGGTCTTTGTCCTTGTTTCCCAACTCACTGCTCCCAAAACCTTGGGAATTTCCTAACTGTTAAGAATAAAGTTAGTTTTTGCTATGTTAATGAGGGGACTTTTGGAAAGTAGCCAAGATTGGGGCTGTTTGCAGGGAGAATTGACTGTGTGACTGGAGGATTGGAACTTTGTGTTCCAACCCACCCTCCCCACCCCTGACCTCCAGGGAGGGGAGAGGGGCTGGAGATTGAGTTTAATCATCAAGGGTCATGATTTAATCAATCATTCCTTTATATTGAAGCTGCCAGAAAAGAAAAAAAAAAAAGAAATGAAGAGAAAAAAAAAGAAGGGAAGGGAAGGGAAGGGAAGGGAAGGGAAGGGAAGGAAAGGATGGGGCTCAGAGAGCTTTCATGTTAGTGAACACAGGCAGCTAGGGGGAGATGGCATGCCTGGAGAGGGCATGGATGCTTTGTGCCCTTTCCACAGACTTTGCCCTATGCCTCTCTTTCACCTCACTATTCATGAGTTATATACTTTTATAATAAAAAAATGATGTAGTAAGTTAAATATTTCTCTAAGTTCTGTGAGCCTCTCTAGCAAGGTAATCAAACCTAAGGAGGGGGTCATGGAACCCTCTGATTTCCAGTCAGTCAGGCAGAATTACAGATGACAACCTAAGCTGGCAACTGGCATCTAAAATGGCGAGTGAAAGGCAGGTGGAAGTGGATGGAGTAAAATTGCAGGACTGAGCCCTTAACCTGTAGACAGTGTCAACATTGAGTTGAATTATAGGACAAACTTGTCAGTATCTGAGGCATTTCTTGTTGTATGTGTGGAGAAATCCCCACTCTCCACATACTGACATTGGTGGGTATCAGGACCTTTTAAATGCTAACCATCTAATATCTGCATGCTAAGAAAATATTTCATGGCTTACAACATAGTATGATAATAATTAGCATATTTAGAAACATGACACGTAATATTGATTATACTGAGTTCTACTACCTTAAATGCAGAGCAAAAATGTTTATACAGTAAGACTTCACAGAATCAAGATATAATTATATTAAATTTTATCTCTAGGTCTTGAATTACATATTGATTTCAAAACATAGTTATCTACAGGATAGTTCTTTTATTTATTTATTTTTTTATTTTGAGAAAGAGAGAGAGAGAGAGAGCGAGCGCTGGAAAGAGGGGAAGAAGGAGACAGAGAGAGAGAATCTTTTTTTTTTTTATTTCTAGGATAGAGAGAGACAGCATGAACAGGGGAGGGTCAGAGAGAGAGGGAGATACAGACTCTGAAACAGGCTCCAGGCTCTGAGCTGGCAGTCAGCACAGAGCCCGACGCGGGGCTCAAACCCACAAACCGCGAGATCATGACCTAAGTAAAAGTCAGACGCTTAACCGACTAAGCCACCCAGGCGCCCCGAGAGAGAGAATCTTAACCAGGCTTCTTGCTCAGCATACAGTCCTACACAGGGCTCAGTCCCTTGAATCTGGGATCATGACCTGAGTCAAAAATCAAGAGGCTCAACCAACTGAGTTATCCAGGCACCATTAAAGGACATTTTTTAAACAAATCCAAAATTATTTGGACATGATTTTTCCGTTTCAATGTCTTAATGCATGAATAAGATATAAAGCCATGGCACACTTTAGACGAATTAACTATAGTGTTATTTATTGTGACTTACCTTTAGAAGAAAGAATTTGCTTCCATATTCCATTTTCCTTCTTTCATAACTAGTATTTTGATAAGCTTATCTACCTTATGAGGAAATTTAAATGCCCAGAACCTATGCTTAATGTTAATAGGAAAATCTATTGTAATGTATGAAGTAAATGGAATAGAATGGTGAATGTAAGATCTGTTTCCTATTTTGGGGGGAAGTTTTGTTTAAGAAAAGAGTAATTTGGTACAGAGTATTACTATTCTACAATTTTTCCTTTAAAAATAAAAATAGCTCTACTCCCCTGTTATTTCATTTTGGAAGAATGCCTGAGATTATATTTAGAGCCCTGTAAGAAATAAGAAAAAAAATAGCAAACTTAGGGTTCATTCAGGAAGAGGTGTATCAGAATCATTTCAAATAATGAGGTTAATGGAAGGGAACCATGGCTCAGAAAATATAAAACTAAATGCTCTAATGCCTCCATGCAGTAATGCTATAAGGAAGGAGAGGGTGAAAAAACAGGGAAAATGCAAACTAAGCTAATCTATTAAACAGTGATGATAACAATAGTGTACAATTGTCATAAATTACAAGTGAATAATTTAAAATGCAAATAATCTTTAAAAATTTGAAGTCCACTATATGCTGACATAGGGTTAGTTTGCTGAATTTCTAGAATCCTATGAGATACATTAATGATCCTGTGCTTATTTATAAATGTTTAAGGCATTGTCTCAAAGAGCAATACAAATTTGTTGAAAGCCATCTTTTGAATCTGGTATGGTAGCATTATCTGTGAATATTACTTGATTCGATTGACAAAATGTGTTTCCTCGTTCTTCATGATGTGAGGCCTGGAAGAGACTTCAAGTGCTAAAACTGTTAGATATTCCATTGAAGGAAGAACTTTCTCATCAGCTTCTGCTGGGTTCCCAACCTCTGGATGTACATCACCAGGGAGTTATTTCAAGGTTTCTTCAAAGCCAAATGAGCTTAGTAAACATTACCATTAGAGCAAACAGATAGGTTGCATACACACATAAAAGCTGTGTTGATGTTATGATTAAATGTAAAGTATTATAAATGTATTAATTAATTCAGCACATGTTTTCAATCATTATAAATGACCTTAATCAACAGAGAATTCATCTTTCATATGGAATCAGTGAAGGGACTGACATTATTTCTGAAAAAGCTGATTACTATGATCTAGATATAACAAGATAGACTTTTATACTTAATCATTCTTTGACTTTCCTTCCTATGGCATCACTGTGAATTTGTATGGTTACACTTTCCTATCTTTAGGCAACTCAACACATACTCTGAGCTCTTAGGTTCACTCATTTTAATTGTGTTTTTTCTTTTTTGTTCTAATTTGTGTACTGATGCTAATTTTAGATGTGAGAACTTAAATCATTCCTATTTTCTAGGTCTCAACAATAAAGTAAGAAAGCAATAAAGTAGGAAAAATAAAGTAGGATCTTCTCTATAGTTCTTTCCAAATCTAACATTCAATAACTCCTTTACACCTTAGAGTACATGGTGGCAAATACACAGCAGGTGCTTAATGAATGCTTGTTTAATTAATATGGCATAGCTTTTACTACTTCATACATCTAGGCTGACTGCAGGAATATTGTTTCTTAAAGTTTTTCACAAAACTAATGGTTGGAACATCTCAGAACTCTCTGCAACTGATTGATTTGAAATCATTGGGTTTATATTCTTCCCATAAAACTGCAGGTTTTTACAGCTTTATAGACAATAATGAGTACACTTAATTACATATGCACAGTAGCAATAATCTCCAAAGACAATTTAATTTCTGAGGCCTTGTAATCTCAGCCAAATCACAGATTCACACAAATCAAACTGGGATGAAGTTTAAGGATGAAAACCAATCTGTCTCACTAAACCTTTCTTTAAATCTTTGGTAACTTGTAACTTGTAACTCATATTAGAACCAACATGGGTATTTTTAATTAGAGTAAGATATTCTCAGTAAAAGATACATAATTCATACAATGCACAGCTGCATTAAGAAAGCATAGGTATTTTTGGGGGAGAGGAAAGTAATTATAAGAAAGGACACAAACTTGCTACATGTTAGATACATATGACCTATATACATTGTGGTTGAAACATCTTAAAAATTAATGACATATATTAATATAAAAAGTATCTATGGGTGCCTGGATGGCTGAGTTGGTTAAGCAGCCAACTCTTGATTTTGGCTCAGGTCGTGATCTCATGGTTTGTGGGATCGAGCCCCACATCAGGCTTCATGCTGACAGCATAGATTCTCTCTGTTTCTTTCTCACTCTACCCCTACTCCACTTACTCTGTCTCTCTCTCAAAATAAAATATAAACTTAAATTTTTTTAATTACCTAATTTAAAATTAATGCATCATTTAGACGATTTGATGCCATGTTTTGGTGGTTTTATTTTTTCTAAGACCATTTATTATTCAGCATAACACAGATTGATATGTAAAGTGTTCTTAATGATTTCTTAAAGAAGTTTGAAATATATTTCAATATAGCACTGAATATATAAATGACTTACAAAAAAAATCTGCAATATGTCATTTTCTAATTTTTAAAAATCCTGAACATCAAATACAATAAATAAGTATGATAAAAAGCTATACCATTTCACCGTCAAATGAAAAGCTTTACCCTTAGGCTTTTTTTTTTTCTTATTTTTTGGGGGTAGCAACACTTAACATGAAAGTTACTGTCTTAACAAAATTTGTAAGTGTACATTACAACACTTTTAACTTTAGGCACTATGTTGTAAAGCAGATCTCCAGAAATTACTTACCTTGTATAACTAGAACTTTACTGTTTTGTTTTTTTTTTAATTTTTAATGTTTTATTTCTGAGAGAGAGAGAGAGAGAGAGAGAGAGAGCGAGAGCGAGCGACAGAGCGTGAACAGGGGAGGGTCAGAGAGAGGGAGACCCTGAATCAGAAGCAGACTCTAGGCTCTGAGCTGGCTGTCAACACAGAGCCCAACACAGGGCTCGAACCCACGAACCATGAGATCATGACCTGAGCTGAAGTCAGACACTTAACTGACTGAGCCACCCAGGTGCCCCAGAACTTTACTGTTTTAATGGTTGGTTAGTAACAGAATAAGTAGCCAATATGTCAATATGATTTTAAAATATCCTGTTAAATATAAATCCAAAATTTACATTAATAACTAGCTGTAGCTTAATAAACCCACTGGAATAAAAAGAAAATCTTTGTACCAAACTTCAGTAGGTAGAAACAGGAACTCTATCCAAGTGCGATGTTGAAAGCTTCAAAAATCTAGGAGAAATAAGTTATTTCAAAAATGAGTTCTGATGTAAATGCAAGCTTGAGGTAGTTATGGAAAACATTAGGGGAAATTGGAAAGACCTTGTTAAAATAATTGAGCTTACAGAAGCAGTGATAAGAATGCAAATCTGAAAATTGCCTCTGCATCACATAGCTAGCTAAATAATCCTAGAAGTGGAATCATTTTTCTTTCTCTCAAAGCAAAATTGGAATTTTAATAGGTGCAAAGAAAAGGGGTATGGAAACCAGAAGCACCTGGATGGCCACCTCTTGTGAGGCACGTTAAGGCAGATGAAAGAAACATGGTTCTACCTTTTAAATTTCTAAAACTGGGGATACTTTCCATTTTCTCTAATAATGCTTTATGACTTTACAACCACAGATATATTTAAATTTTTGGAACAAAACATAGCATTTCCAACTTTCCCCTTGAAACTACAGAAACTCATTGTTGATGTATTTATGCATTAAAAAAAATTCCTTCCTTCTTTGTGTTTCAAGGTGTGCCTACTCCTTTCAGATGTCTAGAATTTATATGCACCTACAAAAAGGCCACTTTGGCGATGCTAATTATTTAATCATCTGCAATTTTCATCAGTTAGCAATAGATAAGTTTCTTCTTAGTGTGATGACGAACAATTGATTGGATAGACTGGTTCACCAACTATAAAACTATGACAGCAATGGAAGAAGTACACAAAAATATCAGTAAGGCTATGTGATACCTGCTAGGTTTCTTTGCATTTAAGAAAGCTAATATAAACATTAATTATAGTTCATAGAAACTAGGTGAAAGTACTTAAGAAAAATAAAGATAGAGAGTAGTTGATTAGAAAAAACTGGATAGGTTCGGGGCGCCTGGGTGGCTTAGTCGGTTAAGCGTCCGACTTTCGCTTAGGTCATGATCTCGCAGTTCATGGGTTCAAGCCCCGCGTCGGGCTCTGTGCTGACTGCCAGCTCAGAGCCTAGAGCCTGTTTCAGAGTCTGTGTCTCCCTCTCTCTCTGACCCTCCCCTGCTCACGCTGTCTCTCTCTCTCTCCTAGAAATAAATAAAAATTAAGAAAAAAAAGAAAAAACTGGATAGGTTCATGTCATCAAGCACACATGTTATCATGCATGAAGAAGTAAAAGATTACTAGTCTTAGAGGGTTCAAGAAGGGGGCAATTTGTGGACAGTTCTAGAAAAAAAATCGCACTGTTACTATTTTTCCCAAACTATTCTAGGAGATGATATTAGCAGATTCTATGCTTTGTATTTGGTCTTACCCACTTCCCATGATGAACCTGCTCAGCACTGGGTGAGTGCCACACATTCTCTTCTGACTAATATTTTGCCAAGAAGACTTACTGCAGCTGAGGTCTGTTCACATCCTAATGCACTTTCTTGACTCTTTATTAAGTAAATAGTCTGATTACCTCTCTGGTTGGTGTTCCTCATCCCATTGTCTTTGATTTGGCAGTCCTAAATCTTATTAATATTCCAGGTCTTGTTGAACCCATCTTAATTTCCAATATGTTGAAGAAAGCTCTCAAAATCCATGATAAATATGGTAAAATCCCAGCACATGCTAATCTGCCATCCCTCCAGAACTGTTCCCTGGAGGAAAACACCCATACCCATCACCCCAGAGCTATACACAATTTTTCAGCATGAAATTAATTCACATAACTCATTTTCTCCAATTATGTGTTATCAAAAGTCCATCTTTGCTATGGTCACTTCTCAGTAATGAATTGCTAGGTAGTTCTGTCCAAATAGTAAAGTAACAATGTCTTCAGCTCTGTCTCACTTTTCACAATCTTATTGAAACTACTTCTTACCACATCAAAAACTAAAAATAGATTAAAATTGTTGGCATTGTAAAAAGTCCAATAACATAGCATCAAGGGAAAGTAAACTTATCTTGTGTTTTATTTTTATTTACTCTAATTAATTTAGAGCAGAGAGACAGAAACTCATGCAAGCTTCACATTTTCAGAGCCAAGCCCAATGCAGGGCTCGAACCCACAAACAGCGAGATATGACCTAGGCTGAAATTAATAAGAGTCGGATGCTTAACCAACTGAGCCAGCTAGACACCTATTTTGTGTTTTACTATTTGTCCTGATAACTTATTTTTCCTTGTGACTTGGTTTCTACTTTTAGGGAAAAGAGTCTTATCTAAGAATATGTATCAACATTACCTATCAACATACTCATGTTTCTTAGATAGGAAAGCCCAGGTAATAGAATCTAAGTTACAAGTCTGAAAATCTTTTTCTTCCAATGAATTAGAGGGAAAGTATCATGATATTCATTGGTCACAAGGATCCCAATAAAATGAGGTTACTTTAATTATATCTTCACCAAAATCTGTTGTTTCTCAGTCACCTACAAATTAGAATAGGCTATGTTGGTAGCTATAAATGCCACTTAATAGTAGGGAAAAACTAAAAGAAAATGTAAGAATTCTCAGAGAGTCTGGAGAATAAAAAAATAGTTTTGATTAATAAATCTATTTGTTTCCCAGCTGCAGACTACATCACACAGATAGGAATTATAAACTTATTGCTATACCTGCCAAACTGTGGGGTGTTACATAGTCCACATGCTACTTATGATTTTTAAAAACCCTAAGAATTATTATTTTGAATGAAAGTTGAGGTTTTATTCATTCATTCTTTTAATGACTACTGATACATAATTTTTAAGCATTCACTGAAGAGATCATTTTAACTTGGAAATTCACCCAAAATGTTTTAGTTTAAATTTTTTACCTAAAATACTTAATAAAGCAATGATTATCTAATTTCTAAGGTGAATATAGGTATAATTTTAAATTTTACCTATTCATATATAATATAATAGTATATACCTAACACAGTAATTTATGTGAACATGTAAGGGGAAAAGGGCATCATAATTATTCAATATAGTCACTGCCATTTAAAATATTAAAATTATATCTTATTATTGGATCTTCATGACTAGAAATACTTCTCCTAGAGTTAAATACGATATGGGTAAAAAATACATAACACATAAACAGAAGCCATTGGTTCAATACAAACTAAACATCTATGAGATGCCAAAGACTCATGGTTTATTGCATAAATTTTCCTTTAATTTAAAGACCTGTCATTCTAAAATATATAGCATCATTTTATGTTAATTACCTGCCTACTTTCAAGTTGAAGCTAGCCATTAAGCCTTAAATTATTAAGTATTAGAAAGAAAAAAAAAAGAAACAAAAAAACAGGGCTTATGGGAAACCACAAAGCACTCAGTGTTGCACTGCATGACTTTCCTTACCTTTTGCAACATGGGTTTAGGACCATGAAATTTACAACATCTGTTCTAGGGAACATTATCAGAGCCAGAATAACTCTTATATTGTGAAGCTTCAGGGACTATTCCACGAGAGTGGTGCCAGATTGTCAAATATTTCATTGACATTAAATACGTGATTTTCTCTGTCTAGCGAAAGAATTGATGCTGAGATTCATTGCAGGAATAGACAATTTCAGGTACCGTGTTGCTCTTGAATCTTCCACTTCACTACAGAAAACTCACGTACCACAGGTATGGGATGTTTCTGGTTTTGCCACGTCACCCTAAAATAACCTGGAAAGGCTGAAACTCCTGGGGACCCTGAGAAGCATCCCGCACTACTTATGTACAGGACGTTTCAGATTAAAGGATAATCACTGTTAATTCAAAGACTGTTTCCTGTGAATACACCAATTTCTAAGAAAATTCTGGGTCTGATCAAACTCTGCTTTTGTAAGTGGGAGACAAGCATACATGTGTGGTGGTGGCGGGGATGGTGGGAAGCAGAAGTGTCCCTAATGAAATATTTAGTAAGGTTCATTCTTTCAAGGTTGCATGGATCTTAAATACATCATATTAATAGGTGCTTTTTTCCCCTCCCGTCAGAAAGCAATTTATGCTGTACTAAGCTTTAATCAATTGGTAAATTGATAATTTACTTCAAATGTATCTTTCAATAATTGTACTTTCCATATTCTCCACAGCTTATGTTTATCGGTACATGTGTATTTGTGTTTGTATATGTGTTCCATTAAAAGTCTCAGTGATGATAACTTTCTTCAGCAAAGAAAAACCTCTATGACTTAATCTTCCAATGTAGCTCATGGGCATATGCTATTTTAACACAATTGACATTTTATTATAAGTCATTATTTTTTAAATTTAATGTAGATTTCTCTGCTTGTACTCTATGTAGAGATTACTATGAATTTCAAGCCACATAACATATATCTTGGTGATTGGTTATAATTACACACTGGTTTGCACTGTAATATACACAGGCAACAAATTTGTAATCATTCAGACATTCTTTATGTTGTTTATAGACCCATTGCTTATGCCAGCCCTGACACGTATTAGTTGGATGAATGACCAGTCAAGCCTCTAAAGTCCGTTTCACTATGTACAAAATGGGATTTATAATTTCTTCTTTATGGTACTGAGGGATAGTCAGAATAAAATATATGAAATGCCAAAGAATTACAAAGTACCAATTTGATTATGCAATTTATTCCTTCATATTGCCTATAAATTATCTATTTTACCAATTAGCCTCTTAAACCAAGAGTTAGAGAAAAAGAAGTCCATATGGCCTTTGTCTTGTTTGCCTTACCTTAAAGAATCATATAACAAAACAAAACAAATGTGTTTGGAAATTAAATACATACATGTCCCACATTATCCAAAATCTGCTTTCATAAAAGTAATTTCAAAAAATATTAAGTTCACGAAATCTGAATAGTTCTCTTTCCACCTGCATTTGTTCTTTTTAAAATCTTCATATAGGGGTCTTTTTTAAGTGATCAGACATTTTTTTTTTTTTGTATTTATACAGAAGAAATAAGAATCTCCTAATGGAGGCTTAAAATAGAGATTTAAATTCCCAGGATTACTTATTATTCAGCTTCCTGGACATGGATGTGTAAATGGTTGGCTTATGTCTTACAGTATAATATCACAGGATTCTAGAAATATTGCATGTTTCTAAAGAAGGACACTGCTCTTTAAATTTACCAAAAAAAACCCCAAAAAAACAAACCAAAAAAACCCCTTCTTTGTAGACCTCTTGAGCAGAGTTTCTAAAATATAACAAAGCTTAGGCATTCACCAGCAAGGGGAGTCCTAGAAGCAATTTGGAAGCTACCAGCAAGGCATGCTATGGGCATTTAACAAAGACCCAGATGCTACCACTTCAATAAGTCTTCCTATCTTTGCCATCCACATCTTATAATTACTACCGAAAGGAAAAACAGAAGGGATAGAAAATGTCCAGCTAGAGCTATGCTTTATCTATTTAATACTACTGCAATGAGCTTTTAAACTTTTAGTAATAACATTTCTTTTCATGAGAAAACATTTATTAATAAATGCTTCCCATCCCTCAAAGCCCTCACCTTAACAATGAAACAAGCTGCCCACTATCTATTTAACTCTCATGTACAAATTTATATACAGATATATACAGTAGAAATAATGTATCTGTTAGGATGTTAGCATGGACAACTGTCTTTATTCAATTCATTTGCTTAAGATAATTTTCTCTAGTTAGCAGTAATAGAGGCTAAATTTCTATTCTACAAGCATTTCTATGCATCCTTCAATCCAACCTTCTACTGAACCAGGTAAAGAATATTCCTAGTGAAAAATTTTCATGAGATCACAAAGAACAGTGGAAGTATGTAAGTAAGAAGATAGTTTTTGGACTTATGGGTTCAGAAGCGATTAATAAAGTTCTAACTGGATTAACAAGCTGTCATAAGTAAATTTCCTTTTTCAAATTTTGGCAATGGAAAAGCCTTCTGAAGATTTTTAACACCATGTATCATATTAGGTGTTTCCAGACCAGGTGTACTACCAGAGCTGAAAGCCTTAGATTTGTGAAACAAGTTAGAAAGGATCTAATCAGACTTTAAAAAAAAAAAAAAAAATCTCCTTTCTGATCCTCTTAAAATAATTAACAGAGACCTATCCAATTATCTATCTATCCATTCATACATCCATCTCAACTTTATTCTGTGGTTATTATCCTATTATCAATTATCACTATTACACTATATTAATTTGAGGATTTATTTTCTACCATTCCAACAATGATAATGCTTCCTCATGCTTATCCATTAAAAACTATGCTAGAAATAACATAGAATGAGTTAGGCAAAGAACAACACCTCAGGAAATTAGTTAAGAGTTTAGGCAGTTCTTTGAGGCTGGACATGTGGGTGTTTTTTGCCATAGCCACGAAAGCAAGTTTTTGAATAGCCCCAACTAAATCAAGAATCTTCTGTGTAATCACTTTCTAGCTTCATGAATTTAGTGAGTACTTTACAATTTCGCATCAGTTTACTTACCTAGAAAAATGAGTGTAAAAGCATTACCTGTAGCTTAATGTTCAAAGAATATGAGGAGAGAGTCCACTCAGGATAGTTACTGAAATACTATAGGTGCTCAATAAACATCAGCCCTTGCTATTAATAGAAGGAGGCAGTTCAAAAACTAAGGATTTATTCCCGAGTCTTCCTCAAATTAAAATGTCACATTCTATCCCAATTGCCTCTACAATTCAAGTCCCTACTATCATTGGAAGGGAAAATCTGGCAGATACTTAAAATTTTTATATTGTTCTCTCTGGGTTTTTCTTATAACAGAGAGCATTTGAGTAATTATCTACACACCCTTGGAAAGATCTTTAAAATATGCATTCTTATTAAGATACCACTCAGCCTCTTGAGACGTCTATCAAGAAGTACGGATATGTCAGCAAAAAATTACAAAGAGCATAGTTTTGCTAACGAGAGGATGTGGCATGAGTCTGTGCTCTATCAAAAACCTAAATTAAAAAGTGTGTGTGTGGGAAGGGGAACCTGTACATACTTTGAAAGAACACGGCGATTCTAAGGTACCCACCAACTCAATGACATATAAACTACAATATATTGTAACTTTTTATAATGTACATTAGCATTCCTTTAATCACATTATTCAAACACTATTTTATTTATGAGTCATTCTATAGTGGAAAGTAAAGACACAGAAACAGACTCAGTCCTCCGTGTCACTCTGTATATCTTAAGACAGAAATTGATGTGAGTTCTTTGCAAATAATAGTTGACAGGTGTTAATTATCTACGGATAAGAAAAATGTTTCCTTTAAAGAAAAACATAATGCAGGATATATCAAGTTAAACTGTTCTTCATTGTCCTTAAAAACTGTAAATAATATACCAGCTACTAACTGAAAGAAAATTACAAGTTCTACAAATTTATTTGTTGATACTACAAAAGATATATAATTTTTTAAATTTTAGCTTAACACAAGTAACTTAGTTTCTGATAAGTCATTTACTCTTTATTTATACATTTTAAAGCTCTTCTTAATCTTAAAATTAACACTGTGCTGTTAATGGAACTCCTTTTCTCTTTTTCACCTTTCCCTTTCCTCTCTCTGTACTATAATATAGAATGTTCTGTGTGCTCTGCAAACACGGGGAAGAACAAGGACCGAGTGGTTCCTCCTGAGAAGAAAGTCAGGAAAGGAGTCACAGGAGAAGTAACAATTGAAGTCCGATTTGAAGAAGCAGTAGAAATCTTTCAAATACATAAGACTTCAAAGAAAGAGAGACAGAAGGGGTAGATGCGTGAAGGCAAATCTGTGTGAGGGGATTTTGCTAGTGGCAAAGAATTTCCCACGCCTGTTGTGTAGATAACGAGGAGTCTTTCTCATATGCCAAAATACACAAGTTTCAATTTTTGTGTATAGAGAGTTGTCAATGAACTTTTTTAATGTAGAGAATGAGAAGAGCAGAGATTAGATTAATGGGGCAAGAGGAATCTGAAGGTAGGAGACCAATCGGTAACACCACCTCACGCGGCTCTACTGGGAATTCCATGAGCTACTATTTACAAAGTACTTGGAGCAGAGCCTCGCACACAATGATCTATGTAAGAGTTAAACAAATACTTCATATTTCATTTTAATTATTCATTCCAGAAATTCTATTTTTATGCACATTACTGTCTTCTCTAGGGATGTGTCCAGTTTATATGACACACATATAAAATAGTGTGTCAACCTTCTATAAACACTCTTATTTTTCATATGATATCTCATCTCTATTCTCTGTTGTACAAAGCCTCTCTTTCTCTAAAGGCTTTCTGCTTGAATTTCATGAGGAATACATATCTCAATTTTTGCCAGGGTCAGGAAAGAGTAGTTGTTTGGATATACAGAGTGAAACACTTGTGGGTTCTAATCATTCTCCATAAAAACATTTAACTCATTCTCCTCCCACATCTTCCAAAGCATCTAGTACTTCCACTTCTTGAGCCCTTATGGTTTCCTACAGCGCATAATGGCTTGTTTTCTGTTGGCACTCCTTGTAGAAAACACTTAGGTCTTAGCCTACCTAATTTACTGAGTCATTTACCCCGTCCACTTATTCCCCCTCCCTCAGACACTTATGAGAAACACTCACTTGTTGTCACGTAGTTTTTGCCTTCAATTTAATGAGGTCTCAGAAAGGAGTAAAGATAAGTAGCCAAGTTTATTTGTAGACTAGAAACTCTGATTTGTTTTACTCAGGTGAGGAAACAGAGTCTCACCGTCACATAACTTACCATTTACACAAGGCCGTTTTCTCCTATCCCATGTTTCTTGGAACAGAACAAATACGACCTCTTGATAAGGAAACCAAAATTATCATATCCAAGACATGTTTAGTAATCTGTAACAACTGAAAACAATACTTCAACCAACAAGTCATGTTGACCAATATAGTTTGAGATAACTGTGACAATAAAAAATACAATGCCTATCCCCTTGAAACCTTAATTCTATTATTTTACCTCTACTTGAGTCTTTGTTCACTTACTGTTGAAATATAATTGTAAATTTTGCTAAACCCTGAAAGGACAAACAGAAAGAGCTCTCGTGCTGACAGCAGGAAGAATGGCAATGTATCATCTCGGCGTGGTTCTGCTTGGAACTATTTCAGTAAACAGGATAAAGCGATGTTGGACTAGAAAAGCTGGTGCCCTCTTACCACCTTTAGAGGCACCATACAGTGATTATGAGAAGCATGGACATAAAAACACCTTTATAATCATAAAAGGTTTTACATCACTTTTAGCAGGACTGTGGATAGGGCTGAAAGATCTTTTTCCCCTCTCTTTAGTAAAGCCCTTCAGCAAGTGATATTCCAGGAAAAAGTACAAGAAGAAGTTCTGGGATTAAGGTAGTTGCTTTTCAGCAGCTGCGATGTTAAACTGGTAATTGTTCACATAAACAACTCAAATATATCCGTTTACTTTACATGTGCTCATGGAAAAAGAAAAAAAAAAGGCTTGCATCATAAAATTCTAAAACCCACAAGTTTTAGCTCTTCTGTCACATCTCAGTGCATTTAATATCCTTCTGCCGTATTATTTACGACTTCACAAAGAAAGTAGTTATTTCCTATTATCTGTTCAATAAATAAGTAGAGAAATGCAGGCTGCAGAGATACAATTTGTTAATGAAATAGCCCAGAGAATCTTCACGGTGTCTAGTCTCAGAAGCTTGCGCAGCATCTATTAAAGCTTGCTTCAGTTTTAAAGAGTAACTGCAATTTTTACTCATTGATCTGTTCCTCTCAGATGGCTGGGGCACGCTTACCCAGTAGATTATGCAACACGAGTAATGCCTGCTGTGATACAACATTTATTTGACCACAGAAGCATGTTTCAACACTTTTCTCTACTTGCTCAACCTTTTTCTATTATTGGGAAGGCTGTCTCATTTCAGAAACAAGGTGGATGTAGAATTTTCAGTTCTTGGAACTGTCTTCAAGAAGAGACAGAAGTCTTGCTTATTGTAGTTCATACCCCAATATCATGGTACTATGAAGACTATGTTTAAAAGATAATATAAGTTACAGGGAGCCTATAAGGTAGGCACAGAGTAGATCGGCACATCACTATTCCCTTATTTGTAAACTTTTACCACCTTGTGAAACAACAACAAAAATTCTCCGATGCTATCTTCTAAAAACATTCCACTTGTGTTGATAATCCCCCTTGCTGAAAGAGGAAATAGATACTAGGAAAAGAAAAAAAATCTAGAGGAAAAAACATAAAAGACACAAAAATTTCTAATCTTAAACAACATGGATTTTAAAAGCAAACTTATGAAAAATAGACTTTGATTTTAATTGAAACTTTAGAGTGACCAAATGTTGCTTAGTTCTAATACTCTTTCTTTTTCACTATTTAAAGTATAGTTTAATTTTGCCTGAGAATAAACATCTTTTGCTAGGGCTGGGGTAGAGTAGTGGCTCACCTTCACAATTTGCATGACAAACTATAGTGCAAACCTCTGGAGACATTCGGTACATACATGTGTCAATAATCTTGATACTGAATATTATTTGTGAACTAATAATATTCCCTTAGATTTAATTTTTTAATGTTTTTATTTTTGAAAGAGAGAGAGAGAGAACGAGAGCATGAGTGGAGGAGGGGCCGAGGGAGAGAAAGAGGGAAACACAGAATCTGAAGCAGGTTCCAGGTTCTGTGCTGGTAGACATGGGGCTCGAACCCATGAACCACGAGATCATGATCTGAGCTGAAGTCTGACGCTTAACCTACCGAGTCACCCAGGCACCCCTCCCTAGGATTTGAAACAAATACTCAATTGTATTAATATGTAGTTAGGTAATGTTCAAACCCCAAAAACAATTTTTCATCAATTATATAAGAAATGCATACTTTATTTTAATAGCAGTAAACATACACTTAAGCAATTGTGAAAATACGTATTTCTTACCAGTGGAAATGATAATAGCCATTACCATAAAGATTGCCTTCATTAAGACTTTCATTGAGAGTGGTAATTAATATTTTTGTATAGTTTCTATCCTAGAAATGGCAATATTTTATGTAACTTAGTTTGAAATTCAGCTGATACACTTAATGATTTTGTACAGAATGGCTTATATATTACAACATATTATTTTATGTTCTTCAGAGAATCCCCGATTTATTTTTGAAACTCTTTTACAAAATTCTCTTCTATTTCAGAGACTACCTCAGAGCGCTAGAAATAACAGGAGCCATAAGTTCTTAGTTTGAAATAGAAATACCTGGCAGTAAAAAAAAAGAAAAAAGAAAAAAAAAAAAAAAAAGAAATACCTGGCAGCGATTCCATGTCCAAGAGTCACCTGGAACTTCTCCATTGTGCACTTCTTTGGGAGGAAGATTTGTGCTTTTTATTGTCAGAGTCTGGTCTTCCCTATTTACTGGAGTTATTATCAATTTGACAGGAGAGAATACATTTCTAAAATATGATTGTTTAAAAAATACAAACATGTATACACAATATACATATATAGTTCTCTGATTTTATTAGTTGCTACTCATATATGACTTGTGATTTAATATGTTTATCAGTCTTTCTGCAATTTTCACCTTCTAGTCACTTTTATTAATCTGTAGAATACTCTATGGTCATACAATGCCCTGGAAGGTAAAATGTTAAGTTATCAATCTAAAAAGTGGTGTAAATGTTCTCTATTTCTCTGCTTTATCCCACTCCTAGATTTATCTCTCCTTTTCTTTCCCCTGTCTCTAGCTATACCTGGAGATTTTTCATGCCTTGCCATATTCTTAAGTTACTGGAAATAAAACATATTTGGGCTGAAGGAGAGAAGAAATATGCAGAAGGTGTATAAGTCAATATCTGAAGAAGTTCTATATGCACAACATACACACACCACCACCCCCCCCCAAACATACGTACATAAACATGTAGTTTTACAGAGAAGGTTTTTAAGGAATCTGGCAATTATTAGTTGATGAAGAACATGGCCTCATAAAGTGAGGGATATTTTTTGCAAAAAGCATTTGTTTGTTACAATGGTAGGAAGAAACATAACCAACGACTGTTTGTTAAATATTGTTTATATCCCAGTGTGACAAGAAATTTTCTGTAATATTTCAACTTGTTTTACAGTCTCCTGAACTTTGTTATTTAATTTTTAAAAATTAAAACTAAATTCATCAAAGATTATTTAATGTTTTCTATAAGCAGGGTATCATAAAGAGCTCAAAATAACTAAAAAACTGCTAAAATATTAATTTTTCACATAAAATCATGGACAGATTTAAGAAAAGAACATACTGGACTACCAATAGGTCAGAAACGATCTGTAGATTTTGTGAGGCTTGTGTCTCAGTGGTGTTTTCTGGAGGAGAGGCACTGAAGACAAGCCGGTAAAGCAGCACAGGATTTCGAGCTAAGGGAAGGGCCATAAGACTCTTGGTGGAGGGATGAGTCTGGGCCCACTATCTGCTAGCCACTTCGTCTATGCCGTTGCAACAAATCCTCACACGCCTCCACCCTAAAGGTATTTTTGTCCACATATTAAGATTAGTGCCACCCTTACAGATGTGAAGAACCCTGCCAAAGGTGAAAGCCAGGTACATTTGAAGAGTCTCCCAAACTGGACTGCTAGCCGTGCTTGGGCCCTTAAAACAACAACAACAACAGTCGAATTCAGAATTTAAGACACTGCTAATGAAATCAAAATCAAGTTACCAGTAAAAGAGTTTATTACTAAGAGCTTATAATTCCTTTAATTCTATGGAAGGCCTTCCAGAAAACCTGGGCTATACCTGGGGCAGACAAATTTGGCTTCATTTAGGGAGTAGTGGAGTTTAAAGATAGAAATACAGGGAGGAAATATTTCAGAGGGGTGAACCCGTTGATCTGCAAAGTCCCTGAGGATTTGGGGTTGGAAAATGCAAGTGGAACTGTGTTTTGAGAAAAATGAGCTCATGGTTAAGTGTAAAGGAAACTAAAGAGGGAAGCAGAAAACCAGCAAAGGCTTTTTCGTGAATTTATTAAGATTTAAGAAAAAAATCTCTTATTGTCTCTGGATTGAAGGTTTGTCACCTACTTAATTTCTTTTACTGCAGGTTGTCTACTTTTTTAACTTTACCTTAAATCTAGACATCTCTTCATGAAGCCTTCAGGGTGAGATAAAATGTCACAGCAACATAGTAAGGGCAACGGGGTGGGAGTGGGGGGGAGAAAGAAAGAAAGAATATGAATTTATGTCTAGGCTTAACTTGGACACATTTTCAACTGAATAGTTTGAACCTACAGCCTCATAATTTTCATGCTCTTGAAAAAGACACTTGTAAAATTATTTTCTTGCTACTTTTCAAAGCTCTGGTTCAGAAAATTACTACCCTTTTGATGTGAAGGCTGATGTAACTAATTATAGCTAGGAAGACACAATTCCTCCTTTAATAATAAAGAAACAGCAATCTTTCACCTAGAATATAACACAGTGTCTGGATTTGAAGCATGAAAGATTAAATCAGTAAGCTTTGAAATTCTATTATATTCAAAGAGGCAATGTCTCCAAGGACAATAATATTGACGATAGGAGGAGGCTTCTCAAGAGCCTTTCAGCCTATTAGCAAGACTGTGGCACAGCAGAAAGAATGCGGGCTAAAGGCAAAGGAGACATGCACTGATGTCCAGGTTCATCGGATAATCAGGGAGTATTTAGGTCAAATTAGTCAACTTCTGTAGTTTAACAATAATGCAATGACTAGTTTCAACCACCAATTCCACAAGAGCAGAAGGGAAGGCAAAACAGAAAGGGAAGGATGAAAAGAGAAAGAGGGATATGGAAGAAGAGAGAAAGAGATGGTGCAAAAGAGAAGAGAGACAGAAAGACAGGCACTGAACAAGAGAGCGAGAAAGACCAAGTTACATGTTACCGGTTCTTAACTGTAACTGGTAACGGAATAAGCTGGAGTTTTTGATGCAGCCTAGGAGGATAGGGATTGGGGTGGGATGTGAGTTAGCATCTCTAAGTTCCCAGGTGGAGTGGGGCTGTTGGTGTAGGGGCCATGCTTTCAGAATACCATGATAGGGCTCCATCTATATGGAGTCTTGAGTAGAAAAAAAAAAAAACAAAAAAAACAGATGTAATCCAGTTTGTTCTTTACATTAAGAAAATCCTTCCAATTGTCACCTTTCTAAAAGTCATTATCATTTGTATAGGCTGTATTACTTTGCTTCAAAACACTGAACTTCTCCTACCTAGGCATATGACAGAATCATTATTTCTTATACTTGTGCTATGATTAAAGGGATTTATTTTATAATCTATAGAGGTAGGACTAGCTGTGTATATATTTCACTATATACCAGAGGTGGGGGGAAAAACCCCAAGGTAGCGGTACACATTTACGAGGATGGGTAGTGAGAGATCAAATGGGTGTTCTCATTTGCTGTTGGTGTAGGCATAATTTGGCCTACTTGTTTCAGATTACCTTTTGGTGCCATGTGAAAAAAAGCCTTAACTCAACAGCTAAAGGCACTACTGCAACCACAATTGATAACAACAGTAATTGAGCACTTACTCTGTGCTAGGCATCTGGTTAGTGCTTTCTTTACACGTGCTAATGAATAATATTTAATCCTCCCAAGAACTCTAAGGGGTGAAAAAAGGAATCCCAGTATGCAATATTTTACAGTTATTCCTCAGTGCAGGCATTATTTTAAAAGTGACGATGACACACAGAAAAAGATGGAGGTGTACACATACTCAGAAGGAGGGTAGAAAGGTACATTCTTTATCTCACCAATCTAAGGATGCTCAGGACAGCAGGAACTACACTTATTTTCTCCTGCTCTGGATGAATATCCATGAACATAGTTCTATTTCTTGGAATGTCTAAACTGATGTCAGAGCTGTAAGAGAGATTCCCCTAATTTGGCCAAAATCAAAACTTTGTCCCTGGCAGAACATGGAGAAGAAAAAACACGAACTCATTTTTAAAACTTTACTTTGCATGCTAAAAATAACTTGAGACAGTACATTTAAGAAAAAGCACATATGCTATATAATGCCTTTTCTGAGCTTGCAAGAACAAGTATTTAATTATCTTATCATTAACCTCTTAAACCTCCCATTCCAAGAAAAGGAAATACTTGTTTGCAAATGTACTTCTCTATTTCTATGGGAAAAGATCACCAATTCTGTTGTTTCATAATCTATAGAGGTAGGACTAGCTGTGTTTTTCACAATTATAGGTGACTTTGATCATAGATCCCTGGGAATAAACCTCATTACCTACTCTTTCTCAAAAACTGCAGTATCTCTCTTCATAAAGTAATTGTCTCCTCTCTCCCTGCTCTAATCTATGAAAATTTTATTGCCAATTGTATTGACTTGACAGTTTTCAAGTCATTTTGACTTGTAATACCCATCTCCCATCTTTTCTTTATAACAAGTGTCTGCCAAAGTAAAACATATTAGCAATAGAACTTTGAATTATATAACATGTAGCATAGGTAACAAAGTGTACCAGAAAGGATGGGAATGAGGAGACTGATGATCTAATATCTTGATTTTACTTCTACTCTGTCTCTGCCTCTATATAGCTGCATGACCTTGTAAAGATCACTTCACCTTTATGCATCTCACTTCTCTTATATACAAAATGAGTGCATTAGACTAGGTAACCTCTAAAATCAACTCATGGTCTCCATTTTATAATTTATTCTGATAAACAGTAGTCCTGAGATGGTTACAAGTTAAAAGACATTATAGACAAGAAAACAGATAAAGTTCTTAATTCAGAAATAGGCTTTTAAATAGTTTTGTCTATGAGTTCTAACCAGATGACATTCTATTCTCTGATAGGAATGAAATTAAGCCATTTTTATATCACTCTTTTAGATTCATACATTTAACCACACATAAAACATCTTTAGGACTCCTTTTAATAGCATCTTAGGATACTGATTAATATTACCTAAAGTACAAGGGCACCTAGGTGGCTGAGCCAACAGGTAAGCATCCAGCTTCAGGTCATGATCTCATGGTTTGTGAGTTCAAGCTCCACATCAGGCTCTGTGCTGACAGCTCAGAGCCTGGAGTCTGCTTTGGATTCTGTGTCTCATTCTCACTCTGTCCCTCCCCCACTTGTGCTCTCTCTCTCTGTCTCTAAAAAATAAATAAATGCAAAAAAAATTTCTTTTAAAAATAAAAAAAAATTACCTAAAGTACATAGTATATACAATAATTCACCCATTCAGTTACAGTAAGAATGCAGCCAGGTACATTGTAAGAGAACTGGTTTGAATTTTTAGAAGTCTTCACTAGTGATATCGGTTATTGTGGATGAATCAGCTAGGTAACTAGTGGTCTGTATCATACATATTGCATATATTAATATGTAATATACACAGAATCTTATGGCAACATATGAAAACAGTAACGTATGTATAGCTTGGTGTTCTAACTTCTAACAAGTAAACTAAAGCTATATATGTAGACAGAAAACACATAATGCATATATACTTCAGAGATACTGAAGTTATACCTATGATTCTAGCAAAATGGGTTTTGGTAAAAAATTGTCATCTGGTTACCTACTTCAATTCTCTATGTTTTCTTCTTCAAGTAAGCATTATGGCTATGCAGCTATAATGGGAGCACATGTTTTTATTATTTTGGTTCATTAATTAATTAAATATATATTTGATTTATATTCTCTATTTTAGTCTTACACAAATGCTACCTTTATGTACATAACTTTACGTGCATAACATAAGCACATAACTCTAAAACTTTTACGTTGAAAAAACGTAAATACTATTTCTAGCAAAGACAATATTGGCATAATAAAATTTCAGAGGTGGCCATATTTCATTCCTCAGAAGAACTGAGCTGCCATCGGATTGGACCCAATGTGGTGCCAATTTTCATAGTACTTGTTTAAAGAAAGTTAGTGATTCTACGACTTAACAAATTGGCAGATATAATTCTAACATTCCATTAAGCTTAGAAACAACATCAATGATAAAAAAAAAAAAATCTTGTAAAGACTGTTAAGGATTTTGGATGACAATGCACCAAAAAATAAGAGATCTGGTAAGTGTGGCTGCAGAAATTCAACATTCACCCGATTCTAATTCTGCTCCATTGCTTTACACTGAGGAGATAATGATGCAGTGCTTGCAGCATTTTTATGTTTACTGCTCAGAAGCAGGTATTTCCACAATCTTGCCTAGAAGTGAAAGATGTATACGTATAGACTGCCTAAGAGGGGAAGGGTGATAATAATGAGAATACTTGCCTCTGAAGCTTGTTGCAAGGATTAAATTAGTTAATTTATATAAAACACTTAGACAGGATTTGCACCACAGTTACTCTTATAGAAGTTTTTGTTACTATGTGTTGCATGTGATTGTTTGATTATTACATGTAATTCAACATGCCAAATGGAGGTATTTGTTCAGATTCTTACTTAGCTCTTCAGGGGTATGCTAAAAATTCTCTGGGCTCCAGAGAATTTTACCTTTTGGGGCCTCTTCCTCTTCCCAGCCCCCCCCCCCCCAAATTGAAATTACATCTTAAGCCTGTGTTGGTATAAATACAAATATATTAACATTAAATATTCATACACACTTTGCCTGAAAGTTGATTTTCCTTCTTATTTTAAAAGTAAATAAACCATTTTCATGGCCTCCTAAAAGTAATGTGGGTCATGGACATTCTGTCTACTGAGTTTCATATGAAGTTGGCCTATGGAGATCAGAATCTCAGTGAACTTGAGAGTATGTGAAGGAGAATGGTGGTCAGTTAAGTTTCCAGATAATAATAAAGGCTTTCACTTAACTATAATTAGTACTTTTTGGATAAATTTATGAGAGTATGTTATAATGCGTCAGTAATTCTACAAATAACCTAATCAAAAGAGAAAATATAATTTTAGCATATATTCACCACTCAGTGTTTTTTGAGCACTATCCATGTTCATTATATATTTTAAAGATAAACAATGTGCTTCAGATGGTTCTGAAATGAAAACAACACATACCAGTATTCTTAAATAGCAATCTAAATGCTCTTAGTTGATTCTCTAGTCTTTCTGCCAAGTCAGCAATCAGAATGCAAATCCAGTACTCAAGGATATCATATGAATTTATGATTTATTCTTGTGGAAACACCATTTAGTTCTTTCATCTATTTCTTGCAAGGAGTTCGCTGTGAGTTTTCTGTTTTATCACCTGCCTCTTTTCTGGACACGACACAATGGATTTATAAAATTATAAATAAATATACTAGGAACATGAATTAGTCCATTTTTAGATAAGTCAATCTAGTGAAGTGAATCTTTTCCAAATTATTCTGTAAGAAGAGTTTGTCCTTGGGACACCTGGGTGGCTCAGTAAGTTGAGCATCCAACTCTTGATTTCAGCTCAGGTCATGATCCCAGGGTTGTGGGATTGAACCCTGAATCAGGCAGGCTCTGTGCTGAGCATGGAGTCTGCCTAGGATTCTCTTTCTTCCTCTACACCCTCTCCCTATTCTCCCATCTCCCTCTGCCCCTTTCTGCTGCCCATGCATACCCTCTCTCTTTAAAAAAATAGTTAATTAAGAAAAATAAAAGAAGTTTGTCCTTTATCACGTATATTTTTATTAGGGCCTGGCCTCATTGTTTCCATCAATGAGACCAACCCTTTTTACAGTGGCTCTTTCTTAATGCTAACTTTGCTACAACCCACCACACATATTCTTGGCCAGTTCTGTTTTTTATTTGCAGAGCTTTGTATATATCATAAATAGTTCTAATATATGCCAAATAATAGCCTATTTCTACAATAAGGCAGGAAAGTCATTGTAGTTCAACATTATTCTCCAAAAGCAAATATTATTGGGACCTAAATATTTCATCTCTTCTGTCAAAACCCCTGGATCACCTACCTTACAGGGAGGCATGGCCATATTCAGGGTTATCCAGAAAAATTTTCACATAGAAACTACCCAGAAATCTCTTCAGAGACATGTAGAATAAGGATTTGCCCCTTTTCTTTCCTTTCCTTTCTTGCCCCTTTTCTCACTCTCTAGAATGCAGATATGATATCTAAACCTCAATTAGCTGTGTTGATCATAAGGTAGAAGCCATGTATTGAATTTAGTGGAGAACTTGATAAAAGAAGTCTGTATCTCTGATGAAGAATTACCTAAAAAAAGCTTTTGAATATTGACTTTATTTATTTCAGAAATAAATACATTTTTCTCTTGTTTAAGCCATTTTAATTTCAAGTTTTCCCTTATTTATCACTGAATATACGTCTAAACTGCCTGTATGTGGCATTTGAAAATGAGGACTAGCTGGGGCACCTGGGTGCCTCAGTTGGTTAAGTATCCGACACTTGGTTTCGGCTCAGGTCATGATCTCATGGTTCATGAGCTCGAGCTCCATATCAGGCTGTGTGCTGACAGTGTGGAATTAGTCCATGCTGGAATTAGAGCTTACTTGGGATTCTCTCTCTTCCTCTTTCTCTCTGGCCCACCCTTGCTCACTCTCTCTCTTTCTCTCTCAATAAATTTTTAAAAATAAAAATGAGTATTAAATAGCAAGATAGTGAAAAACTCTGATATCTAGGATATTTTCACATGCAAAAGTTCATTCCCTCTTTCTCTCTCTGTCTCTCTCTCTCTCTCACACACACACACACACAGTGGTGGAATTGTGATAGCTATGACCAGCTTCCTCCTTATCAAGCTCCTTGTGACTCATTTATTTAATGGAATTTGTTTTTTTTCTTTTACCTATAGTACAAAATACCGCTAAGAAAACAAGGTAAAGCAGAGCCATCAGTTAATAACAAAATGAGGCTAAATGATATATCTTGCATTGATCAGCGAATCTGTCCCTCACTCCTTCACTTGCATTGGTAATTCATTAAGAGTCAATAGGTTATATCAGGTATATCAATGTATCAGAGCTACACTTTCTAACCATGGTGCTCAATCCTTATTAACTTGCACAAGCAGAATAAAAATGGATCTTAATTCTGTGTGTGGTTTTTTCCCCGAGATTAGGCATTGAGAGATTTATTTCTTACTTTGCTATAACACATATAACTAAAACCAAGGCTTACATCAACATCCTCATCTCAGAAAACCTTTTTGTGACTGGTTCTCAACACTTATTTTTAGATCTTATTAGCAGGAACACCAGAAATGTATGGCTGAATAGGAAGTGCTCTCAATCATCCATTGTCCAGATATACTGAATATTCAATTTAAAATCAGGAACTCATCAATCACTAAATAGCCAGACTGGTAAGGTATTAAGTGGCCAGAAAATTTTAGTCAGTGGACTGGTATATCTTGTATTTCTGGTTGTTGTGAATGTAAAAACATTTAAATTTTTAATAGTACCATAGCACAATGACAGGGCTGGGATGTTCTAGTTAAATGAGTTCCCTTTGTTGGTGATTGTTCTAATTTTACAATGAAATTACCTGGAGACAGGGTAGCCCATGTAGAAGCCTCTACTACCTATACATACGGAGACTCTTCTTGTGATCGCATGCATGTCAAAGTTACTATCTCAATAATGCATCTTTAGAAATATAAAACTTCACTATCCACAAAGTTAAAATACACTAACTACAACTGCTATATGCAACAAGGTAGCTGCTAGCTGCATGTGACTATTTAAATATTAAATAATTAATAGTAAATAATATTAGAAATTAAATTTCTTGGTCACCCTGGCCATATTAGAAGTACTCAACAGCCACATGTAGCCAGTGGCTACTGTATTAAACCTAACAGGTATAGAGCATTTCTATCATCACAGAACATTCAATGGGACAATGCTGAACTAAATTTTCATGTATTAACACACTTTGAGAGAGTATTAGTTTAAAACTGAAAAGTTAATGTGTTCACAGAGACTTTTGCTCAACATAACAAACTAAAATACCAAAGCAGTCTCCAAGAGATTTCAGTTAGAGGCCAAGAGGCTTGAAACTCCATGAGAAATGACAGCTATTCATAAAACAGCCAAGAGTAGAAATGTTTAAAAAAGAGTTTCTAAAAAATAACAATGATACCGAGAAGCTACTGAAAATAATCTGATTTAAAAGAGGCATCATGGAAATATAAATGCCAAGTAAGAGCTTTCAAATAATAAAAAGGACAATGGAATCATGTCTCCTTATCATATCAAAATTGTAATTCTTAAAAACCAGTAGCTTAAAAAATTCTTAGAAAATAATTGCTAAACTGAATAAAAGGTTTAGTGTTTGGGTATTCTAATTGTTCTTTCTTGGCTCCTTTTATTGATGTCTCATTTCCAACTCTGGCTCTGGTTTCTTTCACCCTAGCTATCAGATCCAAAGACTATTTCAAATATTTGATTCTTCCTTTCTCTAAGTATTGGAAAACTGCTTCTCTCAGTAACTATGTATAGTACAGCATTCCATTTAAAGTATTCTTCCAAATTTATGTAATAAGCACCACCCAGAAAATTACAATAGCTATAAAGAATTCATTCATAGTCTATTTTACTATGGACTAAAAGAGGCTTTTTCAAATAAACAATTAGTATTCCCACATGATCACACTATAGGCACATATCGAGTTCTGGTTTTGTAAAAATGAAGGATAATATGAAGCTAATTATTAGCACTAAGTCTTTCTCAGGAGAATTATTTGAAATAGGAAATTCACTTTAAGAGATTAAATTGAAATAGAGATTTCCTCTCTCCATGGTCCTAGGAATTAAACTTAATGAGATCCAGCACTTTGAATCTTTTTGAAGATTTGTGGGACAAAAGTCACAATTAGAAGCATGACCTCAAACACTTCTTCAGTTGAAAGAACTGGTGTGTAAAACAGCTTTCCAGAACTGAAAAAAAATGTCATCCTCAAATGTAACACTTACACTTTTTATATTGTACATGAATGCAATCCCAACCCTACCAAAATGAGACTGAATGACTATATATAAATCCTCCAGCACTAGCAAGATATATGCCAACCTCTTCAATGTGTGAAAACAGAATTAAGTCTTTAGTAGTATACATTAGAAAAAAGTCAAATTGCTGAAGGTTATCCTTCAGTATTCAGTGTTTACCTCAAAAATCTCCAAGAACCTTTGCTGTAGGGTTCCAGTCCAATGGTTGTGAATCTTTCCTAGGGGAACAGATTATAGCTGCTCTAAATTACTGGGGATATCTCAACCCCAGATTCAAGAATGCAGAGGGGAGCTTAACAGCAGAGGTTCTGTCAGATGGCCTGCATCTGAAGCCCTGCTTCCCTACACTTGGACACTGAGTTTGCATTGCCTCATCCACAAAGCAGTGATAAAAGTTGAATTAATCTATAAAGTTATTGTAAGGAAAAAAACAAGAGACTCCATGTCAAACCATTGACACACTTGCTAGTCCATAGTAAATATTAAATACATAATACCTAATAGTTGTATTGTTGTTAAAATATCTTTCTTATTCCTTTGTTTTTATTATTCCCTCAATCTGTAATGACCTTACCAATCTTCATTTCTATATTTTTAATAGCCCATATACATCCTTAAATATTTCCTTCAAAATTCACTCTCAACAAGTCTTCTATGAGATTCCCAGCTAGATTAGGTGTCTCTCTTCAGGGCTTCCATAATTTCCTGGTATAACTTTATTACTATAGTCTTTGCACTTTAAGGTAGAATTTTGTGTTTGCTTGTGTGTGGGGGGTGAGGGTGTGTGTGTGTGTGTGTGTGTGTGTGCGCGCGCGCATGCTCATAGGTGTGTTCGAGATTACACTATGAAATATGCCTTCAAGGCAGAAAGGATGTCTCATTAATTTGTATCCTTAACACTTAGCAAGAGCATGCCCAGAGAAGGTACTCAAATATTTGCTGAATAAATGAAAGAAAAGAATCTTGATATTTTCTAATAGCTACTGAAACAGAACATTATAATATTCTTGCAGACAAAGCTGAACTAAACTGATGTTTTATTGAGTTTGCTTCCTGGCCATCAATATGAATTCTTAGTGCTACATATTGAAAATCATTATCTCCAAGCCAATTTCCCTTTATAAATAGAATACTGCATAGTTTTTATCAAAACCAACATAACCGTCAGCAAAATAATATATTCAATGCCCAGAGTATTAGATAAAATTAAGTTAGATACAGGTCTTGACCTCCAAGAATTCATAATACAGGAGAAAGAGAGTATGAAATGAATAAATATAGATATTTTTCAAATATATTTTGTATGTATTTGTGTATATATATATATCTATATACAACTTAGAGAATTAAATGTACAATAGGCCTCATTGTTTATTTAATAAGCATATCTTTCTTGCAAATCTTTGCCACATTAATGTTGAAGTATTATTTCATAAAATATAAAATAAAATATTATTTTATTATAAGAATGACTTTTATTCAAGTCCTAATTAATTTTTAGTCAACTCTGACACCATTCGATGATGCTTATTATAACCTATATATATTTGTTCTCTCTAAATTTTAAGTTAGATGAAAATGTCTTTAGAAGTATGTATTTTATAATCCCATCTTTTATCTTTTCTAGGGTATTAATTATAATAAGATCCAGTGCTTTTATAAATAAAATAATGCAATAAATAAAATTACTTCCAGGAAGAAAAATGATGATTAAGATTGTTAAAAATATTACTTGTCTGTGTAATAAGCTGGCATCATTTTCTGACTTAATATATGTCCATTATTGCTGA
Organism: Proteles cristata cristata; assembly: GCA_017311185.1. Classification (NCBI taxonomy): domain Eukaryota; kingdom Metazoa; phylum Chordata; class Mammalia; order Carnivora; family Hyaenidae; genus Proteles; species Proteles cristata. Next base: position 1,137,351 of record JAESUZ010003804.1, on the reverse strand, counting down.
CCTTGCTTACCAATAAGTAAGTCAGATAAGGGTCCACAACTAATGTCTCCTTGTATTCAATACAAACCTTATTTCTAAAGTTGTGACCTAATCAATCCTCTCTGTGCTATAATGAATGCATATTTGATCCAGTCATGTATTATTTCAAATATGCTAATATGATGACTTCAGTTAGAAGATGTTAGAAAACATGCCAGAGAATTTATTCCTCCTGCAACAAGATAGCTCCACCACCCACCCACCTTTTGACTAAACTGTTTTAGAATGGCTGTGTTGAGGACTGGGTTTCATCTTTAGTGACTTCAATTAGGAAACCTGAAAATCACAAATGAACACATGCCCGGAATACTCTATTATCATAGTCTTGGTAAATATACTTTAAGAGTAGAAAATTTAGATTTGTCATTGCTAGTCCTGACACACTGAACCAAGCCTTTCTACAGTACTTCTACCTCCAGACAGATAGTTACATTCCTACTACTAATTATTTGAGAAACATAATTTCTGAGCCTACATGTTTCTGTGGACAATGCACATGTTTCAGAGACAAACAGAACTGACATCAATTCTAGGTCACATTTTGCTTACCTATGAGGTAAAAGCAATGGCTTATGTTGTAGAATCACATGTGAGAAGAGATAATGTATGTAAAGCATAGCTGAGCAGAGTGCCTGACCCAGGGTAATTACTCATTATATAAGAGCTTCTGTCTGGGGCGCCTGGGTGGCTCAGTCGGTTGAGCGTCCGACTTTCGCTTAGGTCATGATCTCGCGGTTCGTGGGTTCGAGCCCCGCGTCGGGCTCTGTGCTGACTGCCAGCTCAGAGCCTGGAGACTGTTTCAGAGTCTGTGACTCCCTCTCTCTCTGACCCTCCCCTGCTCACCCTCTCTCTCTCTTTCTCTCTCTCTCTCCTAGAAATAAATAAAACATTAAAACAATTAAAAAAAAAAAAAGAGCTTCTGTCATGATGATGATTGTCATTTCATCCCTTAGAACGAATTTGATCAAATAAAAAGGAACAGGAAATCTGCATGTGTCTGACCCTTTCCCTCTATCCATCCCAGTTGTCTTAATAGGCTCATTACTGATGATCCTCCTAGGGACTGAAGGGAAAAATTATCAGAAACCTGAACGAACCTCAGCCTCTCGTCAGAAAGAATCCGAATATCTTGTGGGTTCCTAAATAATTTAATTAGGATTTTTAATATACTCTTTCTTTCTCTTCTCCCTCATCTACTGGATTTTAAATGTCTAGATAGATGCTTTCAGATACAATGATCTAGATAAACACTTCCACTGATGAAAGGACTTCTTTATAGCTTTTCCAGAAGAACATCAACTATTGTGTGTTCTGTTTCACTTTTATTAACACAATTAAACAGACTCATAGACAAGTATGAGTCATGTAGCTAGGTAACACTCAAACAATGCATTTTTATTAGCTCATATAATGAAATTTAATAAAGATTTTTAAAATCTGATATAATTTATCCTTAAGTAGTAAATAGTATAAGTAAAGAGAAGAAAGAAAAGGTTTTATAGTATGTCAAGTAAAAATAAAAGACCTATTATTTTACCACAAGATCGATACAAGTCAATGCATTTAGGCTCTATTCAGAGATACACGGAGCTAGTGTCATGGCAAGTCATGATCTCAGTGCAGTTTCTTCCAGTAGGACCAACTTCAGAGGATTTAGGATCAAGGTGATAAGGGGGGTCCAGAAAACACATTACATGGCAAGGTTTAAATGATTTAGAGAAGTTCACCCCAGCAGGGAAAAGCCTAACAAGGGGCATGATAGATCTCTTCACGTACAGCTCTGAAAAGGATGTGAAAAAAGAAAACACATTGTGTTCCATCTCCAAAGCCTAAATTGGAAAAATGGGTGATAGAAGAAGGTGCACATGTTAGCACAATCTTTAAAAAACTTGATAAAAATTTGGCTGCAAAGAAATGGGCTGCCTTAAACTTCCAATTACACAGAATATTCAAAAAGTTCACAGTAGGCCATATAAATATAGAGAATATACCAGAGAGTCTTTCAACTGGTGGAAGTTTGAACTAGGTGACCTACAGGAAAACTGTTAGTTTCAGGATTCTATGATTGTAAGAATAGAAAGAACTACTGTTTGAAAAACCCCACTGAAATGTCTGTATCTATGAATATGCCACTGAGTTTATTTAAGTATCATGGTTATGATGGCTTAAACAACCAAGATGAAATCAAAAGGGATTTGGATACCATTACAAATGAGTGAAAATTAGGACACAGGGAGCAAAAGCATTAAGAAAACGGAGAAGTAATATTTAAATTAATTGCTTTCTTGTCACAGAAATGTATCTTTAAAAAAACATCTAGAATAGGGGTGACTGGCTGGCTCTGTCTATGGAGCATACAACTCTTGATCTCAGGGTTATAAATTCAAGACCCATATTGGGTGTAAAAATAACTTAAAAATAAAATCTTTTGTTATGTTTATTTGTTTATTTTGAGAAAGAGAGCAAGAGAGACAGACAGAATGCACAAGATGGGGAGAGGCAGAGAGAGAGGGAGAGAGAAAATCCCAAGCAGGCTGGGCACTGCCAGAGTAAAGTCCAACAGGGGTCTCAATCCCAGTGAGCCCTGAGACCATCACCTGAGCTGAAATCAAATCGGATGCTTAACCAAGTGAGCCACCCAGGCACCCCCAACAATAAAATCTTAAAAAAAAAAAAAAAAAAACAAAAACCAAAATATACCTAGAACAATTACAACAAAGACTTGTTCAATCTGTTTCAATGTAATTATCTCTGAAACAACATATTTCTACTAGAGAGCAAATATAACATTCTCAATAGTAATACTGTATCATTCATCCCTTTGTTGTGCATCATTTAAGACTACGGTGGATATAAGTGATCTTAAACTATTTGGAAAAAAGCAAATACCAATTACGTTTTACCAACAACAACAAAAAAGAGAAAAACAACTGGTATAAAATCAGGTCAAATGTTAGCTTACGTGCATAAATGTAAATAAAAACTTAAAAACAAAGTAAATAAAAACTCACATTTAAAGGACAAAATAAAAGTTAACTTGCATGCATCCTAGCCATGTTTTCCTATTTACTTGGACGGGCCTAAAAGGAGGAAAGGAGGTGCTGAAAAGACAAAAACCATGTTCAGATATCCTGGCCATTGAACATGCTCTATGGACTCTAACTTCACTACAAGAATTGATGGCTGACTTTTGTTCTTTCCAACTCAGGCAAACGATCGCTCATTTCAGAGCATTAAGAAGTTCCTCACACATTTTATATCATACAAACACAAATATATTTTTAAACTGCATCCAGGCTCTGCAGAGTCAGCCAGTAAGGAGAGCCAGGATTTAAAATCCCAGCTTTGCACAGAACACACACTTTCATACTTACATAGTTTCTTCATACTGCCAAGTATATTTTCTGGCACATAGGAACAGTCAGTAAGTTGAGTGAAATGAAATCTGGATTCTGTGTTTACTTGCTAGGTTTGTATATGACTGTGCATTTGTTTTTCTGTGTTTCTGAGCATCATATTTGTTTCTGTTAAACAACAGTGCTCTGGTATGTTAGGCTGTGTGCAAAATCTAATGTACATCAATTTCATAGATTATTACTAAATACCAATCTTAAGGTGAGAGATAGGTACAGAGAACCATATTACAGCGAGGTTAAGTAGGTAAATCTGTCATGTCACAGATTATTTGGGGGTCTCAAGGGTTAAGACTGTAAAACAAGATTCAAGTGTCATCTAATTTATCCTACTGCTAAAATTGTTTCTCCCACTTCATAAATATGAATCAAATTTTTATGTGTTCAGACATTTGCAATTATTTCATGCATTCCATGGATAATTATTGATGACTTATGAAAGTAAAAATACATAAGAAAGGTAAAAGCACAAATATGAGAACAAATATAACTGATACATGAAGAGATTATTATTTATGTAACAATGATTACTTTCAAATCCACTCATTGCAGAATTTATTAAGATTTAAAAAGTGACAAGTGCCCCAGTTTTTGTTCAGTCAACATTCAACAGACATTTTAGTGCCAAATTAATCTACAAATTGTACCCAGGATATGCCCTGCATTTTTTTTTTCCACTGAGACTTTGCTTATGTCAGGTAAGGAAACTCTCCTCTATCCTCTATGACTGTCATCACTAATTGGTCATGGCACCCATTACTGGTGACCCTGGATGTGCCTGAGAATTTTTCTCATCAGTCACACAGGAAACATCCAAATTCTAACAGAGTTAGCATATAAGAAAATATTATAATATTTGTATTTTCATAGTTCTTAATAATATGGAATGAGTAATGTGCCTATTAGACAATACTCTACGTCTAATGGTTTTGCATTAGATTTAGAAATATTCTCTATATGGCCATTACTTATGCTGATTGTCCATAAAAGCTAAGGGCATAATATTTCCTGATGGAATAAATCAGGAAATTATTGTCGTCTGAAGCTCAGAAGCATGGTCCAGGTTATATATGTAGAGCTATAAGCCAACAGCATAGAGATGAGAGACATAGCACCAAAATGTATGGGAATTCTTTAAATGGTTAAGGAAAATGAATAAGTATTTGGAAAACAGTTTTATGGAACAATCAATTAGCATACTTTTAAAAGTGTCCATGAATAAAAATTTTTAAAACTGTCAAAATTCTAATAGTTTATTTCACATGTCATTTGTTTAAATGCATGTTTTTTAAAAAAAATATTTTTAAATGTTTTATTTATTTTTGAGAGAGAGAGACAGTGAGAGCAGGGAAGGGTCAGAAAGAGAGGGAGATACAGACTCCAAAGCAGGCTCCAGGCTCTGAGCTAGCTTCATCACAAAGCCCGATGTGAGGCTCGAACTGATGAACTGTGAGATCATGACCTGAGCCGAAGTCGGATGCTTAACTGACTGAGCCACCCAGGCACCCCTATTTAAATGTATGTTTGAGCTGAAAACTTTGAACCTGTGGAAATTTTACTTCTGTATGCAGATAGTTATGTGTCTAAGGATGTGTAGCTGAGAGAAAAGTAACTAGAAAGTACAGGTGACCCTTGAACAACATGGGTTTGAATTTCAAAGGTCCACTTACACATGGATTTTCTTTGATCAATACAGTTGAGTACCTTAAATGCAATGTTTCTTCTTTGTGATTTTCTTAAAAATATTTTTTTCTAGCTTACTTGATTGTAAGAATATAGTATATAATACATACTACAGACAAAATATGTGTTCATAGACTGTCCATGTGTTCTTGACTGTTCATGTTACAGGTAAGGCTTTCAGTCAACAGTAGGCTATTAGTAGTAGTTAAGCTTTAGAGGAATCAAAAGTTATATGCAGATATTCAACTGTGCATGGGGAGGGGCAGTATCAGCACCCCTAAACCCCACATGGGGTTCAAGGGTCAACTGTAGAAGATTCAAAGGCCAACTATATTATGAGTGATGCAAGTTCTCAAAATGAATTAGACCTTTAACTCTACAGTAAAAAGAAAAAAATAAAATAAATCTCTATTCAGCATCTGTGATCCAAAAAGCAATGTTCTAGACATTGTTATAAAACCTGTGGGGGAGATTTCAACTCAAGTCTGAGGTTCTTTGAAGAAAGAACTTTTGTCAGCAGGCATATTGAGGCACTTTAAACACAAGTCTACAGGTAGAGCATTACAGATTCATGGCTTTCTTTTTTTCCTTATTTGGTTCCTAGAGGTACTGTAAATAAACAGAAATACAATGCAAGCTTGAAAACAAATTTCTTTAAACTATGCCTAGCTCTTCAATAAAACCAATTTCTCTTAACTAAAATAAAGGTGAACAAGAATTATTGATCCAATTAAAATGTACCTTGGAATGAAAATGAAAACAAACAAACAAACAAACATTCATTTGTTTCCAAAACACCAGATTCCGCTAGCAGGTCAGAACTTCCAAGTATGGTATGTGTGGTATTTGGCTGATGTTTAAGTCTGGCCTAAGGTATAGGGAAGGGACAGCGTTGCTCTTGGCCAATCCACTGATCTTTTCTGTAGGAAGATAAGAGAACTTATTTATTTTGTGGCACAAAGCTCAAATCTTTGCTAGAAGCATAAAGTTCATTTACTGGGATACCTGGTTAGGGACATTAATTTTCTGCTGAATCTTTTCTAATATTATCCCAGAACTTCATATATCAAAATTCAGACTTGTTTCTCAGGACATGTTCTACTGTGCTTGGCTCTAGCTTTTTATTTTAGCTAAAGAGGTTTGCCTGATTTTTAAATGTTACATCTAGCTGTTTGGTCTTAAATATGTTTTTACTAGAGTAGTCTAATTTTGGTTTCATGTCTTCCATTTTATTGAGTGGTTATTTAGCATATTTTCCCTTATCTCTTGCCAATAGGAATCAAAATGTGGTAAAGCAAGAAAGACAGTTGATATATTGTATGAAAAAAATACTACTGTTTATGTCTATATAAGTGGTGTCCACCACAGAGTAGGGACCCCATTAACGTAGGCCCTTCCTTGCCCCATTGTAAGAGTCAGATTATCTCCTTACACATCTTTCCCCATTTCCCTCTCCCTTTCTATATATATTCTGTTCAGGAAAAGAAGCATTACAGAGGGATTGTAAGACTCTTCTTATTTATCTGATTTGGAATAAACCTGTATCATATAAATTATTTCATTGCAAACCAAAATTTCAAAATATCATCTGAGACCTTCTGATGTTAACACTAATCAACATTTGAATTTCCATGACATTATATTTATCAGAACTGTTATAATTGAATTATAACTTTTGAGTATACTTTTCTTCTTTTTACAAATGTTGATGACCAGAAATCATGTAATCACAGCCAATCACACAGCACCCTCCAAGGCAAAAAGTGAATTTCAATTCCTGCCCATATTAATCTTCAATCAGCCTTTTACAAGGTAGTTTCTCTGCACCTAGGCCTTATAGGGAAAAACTTATTGCATACTTTCCTATATCTACCAGGAAATAACACAAAGTAGTTTTAGACAGGCTAACATCATGAAAAGTCAATTAAAATGCTCAACATCAACTCATCCATTCAGTAGATTTTTACCTAAAATCTCCCTTTATGTTCCATTATGATCTAAGAATCCACAGTAATTTAATTTCTATATTTAGTTTTTTAATGTTTGTTTATTTGTTCTGTGAGACAGAAAGAGAACATGCACAGGTGGGGATGGGGTAAGGGTAGGAAACCCAAGTAGGGCTCGAACTCCTCAACTGTGAGATCATGACCAAGGGTTGGATGCTTAGCCAACTGAGCCACCCAGGTAACCCTGTTTTCTATCTTTAGATTTTCCAGGTTGAAATCTCTAAAATGTGGTTAAAAATTATCCTCTTTGGAAAGTAAATCCTTACAAATCAACTTTCTGTTTATTAAAAAAAAGAGAGAAAAGAGAAAAAAAAGAACTTAACCAAAGAAAATTCTCATCTCATGAGATTTAGACTATCTTTATGAAGGGTATTTTTTTGTTCCTCATAAGCTCTTCCCTTCATCTGGGTCTCTGATCCAAGACTCCACATCCTTTACCTTCATTATGATCAACTGGCCAGTTAACTCGGGCCTTCACCCATTCCTGACAGTTAAGAAATCAGTAACTTTAAAAGCTTACAACTTTAAGTTCCCCAAAGGAAGCAGTTGTGTCTTCTTTATGCCAGTTATTCTCCAGAATACTAGTACTAACAGTTATTATCCATGAAACTTAACTTCTTAGCACAAGATAGAACAGGACTTTTGTAATAAATAGGTTATCACCTATATTCAAGATAATTGAATTTTTATCTATGCTTCTCTTTATACACATTCATTAAGTAACACTGAAAACTATCATTTCAGCTACTTTGTATGGTACATTATTTTACATGGTTTATTTTTACCTCATTTCAAAATTTTAACTCAAGGTCAGTACTATTCCAGGATGATAAAGTAGAATAGGGTCAAGACACATTCTTCCAGATCAGTGGTTCTTAAAATTTGGTGTTGGAAATAAAAATGCAGTTGTCATGGTTCCCATCTTCAGAGATTATTTGTTTTAGGTGAATGACAAGAATATGCATTTTTAATAAGTGTTCAGGTTGATCCTAATTCTGATGGCCTTCAGTCCACAGTGAGAAACATCACTCAAAATTTGCTCAACTCTACAATCTTGTTATGTGGAATTTATATATTTTGATCATATCACTTATATTTCCTGTGAAAATGCCCTTATCTTCTTACAATATTATGCACTTTGCATAAAACGGCCAAATCAAAAATAGTTCTAAATATTTTGTGAAACTACTGGTGCAGATACTGTTCATTAGGTTGGTAAATAACCAGCTTATAAGGATCCACTACCTCTTCTAAAACAAAACAAAATTACACTAAACTAAACCAAACCAAACTAAACTAAACTAAAAACTCCTCAGGAACTAAAAACTCCTCAGGAAAGTACTTTACTTTCTTGGATAAATTGAGCTGTGAAACATGCTACACTTTCCTCTTTTTCTTTGGCTGCCAGGAAATTCCGAGCTGATTTTATGCTCACTAATGCTTTATTTCACATAATTGTTTTCCCCCATATGTCCCCTTCATCTTTAATACTTGGCACTTGTCTATTTAATCTTAGTAAAATATTGCATATCCTTTTTGAAAATTGCCAGAGTTAAACAAATAATAAAGGAATGATTAAGCATATAATTTCAAAACAAGTTTGCCAGAGGCATAAAATTTTTATAATTTGGTAACCCATATTCAGTAACTGTTGAACTTTCAACAACAGAACATTTTATAGGGTGACTCGGAATTCCAGTTTGTAAATAGGAAACACCTCTTGATGTAAGGTGTGTCTTCAATCTGTATCTCTTCATTTTCAAAAATCCTTTCCTGCTTAATTTTCCATGCAGTGACCCACTAGGGACTTTTTCCCCTCTTCTATTCCTAGATTCCTCCCTCCTACCCTCCCTCCCTCTCCATTCTTTCTTTGTTCCAAGCTGTACATACTTCATGCCTACAATTTGAGGGATTTGGGGATAAGTATACACCCATGAAACTATCACCACCATCAATGCCAGAGACCTATTCATCACCTCCCAAAGTTTCTTCCTGCTCCCTTACTACTTTGTCTTATGCAAAAAGAAAAAGAAAAGTACTACACTTAATATATTTAATAATAATAACATAATAGTATTGCTTCATATAGCACCTATTAGGAACATACTGTTCTAAGAAATTTATATATTTAACTTCCATAAAAGTCCTATGGGATAGGTAGTGCTAATCTATTTTTACGAATGAGGACTCTCAAGTAAACAGAATTTAAGTAATTTAACCAATATCATTGAGCTGGTATTTAAATCCAGGCCATTTCTAATATATTTCCATCTATATTTAAGACCTTTGTGAGTGAGTCATCAAAAAGGTTATTGTAGGAGAAGAGGTCTAATTTTAAGTAACATCTGGTAAGATTTCTATATAGAAAAAATATGAAGGGAAAGGCCTCAAATGTCACCAGAGAGTCTTTTTTTAAATGGAAGTTCTGCAGGTTAATGGAAAGGAAAAAAAAATACAAAAAGTTAGGAAATGAAGTATAAAATTGTTGTTCCCCCACTTCTTAAAAGTATTATCACCAATAGTTCATTTTGTGTCCTCCCAGAAAAATAAAAGGAAGGACTATGTGTGTATCAACTTATGCACATATATATTACACTTATTTACATACTCATACATTTGTAACCATGTATATGCCTTGTGCTTTTAAAAAGTATATCTAAGTATGTATTATACATTAACACATATTTTAGTAATATTGAAAGTAACAGATAAAGATCCAGAAACTAGACACTGTATAATTGTGGAAAATAATGAGGAGACAGAAGTAAAAGTAATATGAATGATGTAAAGTGACTTCTTAGTTTATTCAGTTCGGCTTCAAATAGTTTATTTCAGAGCACATTGCTTAAATTTGCTACTTGACTGAAAACAACTCCTTTTAATATTGAAATAAAATAATCTTACTTTTCATTTAGGTGATTATGAAGGTATTTGGACCCTTCCCATGAAAATAATAAAAGTTCTCTGTGAAATCAATAGGCACTTTACTTTTTACTGCTCTAAAACCATGCCAATCCTGAATAAAGAAAGTGCCTTTTTCCATAGACAAGAGTTTATAGCCATTTTGTAAATTGCATTCTTTTCTTTTTTATGAGAATATTTACTGCTATCTTCTGACATTTTATATCAAATTCATGTAACTTTCAAAGACAAAAGCACAAATACTACATTTTAAAAAAGAAAACAGATCAACATATATATACTGTAAGATATTTATGCTTTTCAAAACACTTGCCTTCAGTTGCAAACAAAAAAATATGCAAGGTCATTCATGGAGAGCTGGAAATAATATTCATTTTAATTTCCATAATTAAGAATTTCCTGAAATGAAGGTAATTTCCTCTTGACATTTATTCATACATCCTGTTTCACAGTAATGTACCTCCTTCTAAATGTCTATGAGATGCCTTGAAATTAGCACAATTTTTTCTAACTGCAGTAATATTCTGATAAATTAGACAATATCAATGGAGAGATATGAACCGTTTCTTGATTGTACACATTTGTAGAAAGTTATATGTAATATTTTATAAGATACTATAAAGTGTCAGAAAACCAACTGAATATCAATATTAATCCTCATTCTTAATTCACATGAATGAATAAACTAAGGCCTTGCAAGATATTTTCAGGTTTGATGTTTTCATAATTATTGTCCTTGACTTCAAACACAAAGTTGAAATTAACCAAATATTTCACATTGTGAAAATATAAATGCAGTGTTTACCAGAGTAAATCTTTTTGGGCTGAGAGAAAAAGAAAAACCCAACTACAAGCCATGGAGTTAAATACAATGCAAGTTAGGATTGCTACAATTATATTACCTTCTCATTTCAAAAAGATTAAGGTAAAAATAGCGCCAATATAAAAACTATTCTTAATTTCTTCATAGTAACTTATATCTAACCATATGCACTTCTTCTTTTTATCACATCCCACTGCCTCATATAAATAATCATATTTGAAATTCTACTTATTTATCTGTGGCTAATGGGAGTGTCAATTGAAAAATTGGCTATATATCCCCAAAGTTGAACATTCATACCTATGACACACCAATGTCATTCCAGGTTATATATGTAAGAGAAACATGCACACATGACAACAATTTGCATAAGCACTCCTCAAAAAAACCGAGAACCAACCTGAAAGTCATCATCAAGAGAGTGGTTGAATTAACTGTGGAATAATCACATAAAGGAAATGAGATATTATGTAGTAGCCAAAAAAATGAATTAACAATGCAGAGAAAGCTTGATGATAGAACCCAAAAGACTGTGTACACCATGATATATTTTCATAAAGTTAACAAAATCTCCCGATTAAAAATACCATTTCAAGAATGATAATTATAGGATATAGGATAGTATATAAGATGATGGTTATCTCCAGCAGAGAAAGATAGTGGGACACAATGGGAAAAAGAGGTGCTAATGGTTAGATATAAGTTAATATCAATGATACAGCTTTAGTTTGGGGATAGGCTCACTTGTGCGTATTACATTACTAAAATTTATTAAACATATAAACTGATAGAGGGCTATGAATGAATGAATGATAGAATTCTGTTATGAAAAAGGATAATAATTAGTTAAATTCTACGTATGTGGAGTAAAACAAAAGCAATGCATCTGGGCTTAGCTCTTTAGCTCATAGTATCAAAGGCTCAGCTCCTTTAAATATATTCTATTGAAATGTAAGGCATTCTCTTATGATTTATCAATTAAGCTTCATCTTGAAGATTTCTCCTAAAGTACTGGAGGTATCTACTTATTACCTAATTTTTCAGAATATTAACTTCTTTAAAAATTCAAGGGAATTACAGCAGTTGTTTTCCCTATAGTAATTTCAGAGATAAAAATGACATTTTACATGTTTTTCAAAGTGGAAATGTATTATTGAAACAAGGTTGAGACTATCCACTAAAAATACATTCCTTGTTATGGTGTTTAAATAAAAAATATTCTAAAATATTCTTTCATTTGAACCTTAATATGTCTTTCATTTAATGGATTAAACATAACATGATTTTTTGGGATCAAATTAGGAATGTATCTGATATTCCAAAATTTGAATTCCTACTTTTCAGAATGAAGCAAGTCGAACAAATGATTTGACACTGATTTCACAACCTGTTTTCAACACTGCTGATATTAAAATTAAAATCATATGAATTTTAGATAACTGTCCAAAATTCAGAGTTGAGGGGTACCTAGGTAGCTCAGTTAGGTAAGCGTCTGACTCTTGATCTTGGCTCAGATCATGAATGCATGGCTCTTTAGTTTGAGCCCTACATCAAGCCTAACACTGACAGCTCAAAGCCTGTCTGTCTTTCTCTCTTTCTCTTTTTCTTTCTGCCCTCCCCAACTTGTGTGTTCTCTCTCTCTCTTAAAATAAATAAATATTTTAAATAACTAATAAAATAAAATTCAGCATTGAAACTTCAACTTAATAAGTAATTCTCTTTAGTTTGAACAAGACTTAACATGTTGCAGACAACCTAGGGGAATGACAGGATAAAATTGTATGAATTTATTAATCTATATTACTTGTCATATATATTAATTTTAATTTTACATATATAATTAATGTCTAATGGGGGAATATATAAATTTTTACATATATAATTTATTGTCTACTGGGGGAATATATAAAACTTTTTATCTAATGGAAGACAATGACGTAGTTATATATATGTACACTACTTAGTTTTATTACTGCTTTGTAATATTTTGTTTAATGATGAAAATAGAATATACAATAAAGGAAGAAATATGGAGAAAAAAGACATCCAGTGAACTGTGTTCTCAAGAGCATTGGACTTCAAAAGATCCCCTAGAAATCAAGCTTTGGTTTTTCCACTAACTAGCTCTGTGATTTTGTTTTCTGGTATTTTCCAAGTATAAATTGAGAAGTTTCCACAAGATAATTTCCAAAGATCCTTGCAAATCAAAATTCCCTGAAGCAGAAAATCAAACATTAGTGAAATCCATAAGATACATTCTTTTCTGACCCAATAGTGTTCAATGTGCATTACTAAGTTGGTCTAAGTTAAGAATACAAATACATGTGTTTGCTTTTCATTCCCAAACATCACATTTGGGAAGAACTGAAAATGAAAGTTCCACAGTATGATTCAAGACAATATGCATAACGATTTTCTTTTTCCAAAATATATTAGAATAGCGTAGGGTTAGATCGTTCAAACTTCCACATCGAGATGAAAACAAACTAGTTCCCCATCCAAAATTAAAAAAAAAAAAAAGTCTAGTAATTATGACAATATAATTGTCATTATCAACTTCACAGGCAAAGGATAGGGAACACCCGGACTTTCTTCTTAGTGATGACCCTCATGAATCCTAGCTTACAACCATCTGAAATCAAGTCTCCAGACAGAAGTACTGGGCAGGATGCAGAATGATCTGCAGGACAGATGTCTGAATGGAAACGGAATGCCAAGGTGAGACGGCATGCTGAGTTCCCTTAGCGTCAGGTCCTATTTCTGTAAGTTGCTTGTCTAGAAATACACTTTTTTTAAAAAAAAATATGCTGTCAATCCAATTCTTGTTCTTCCAAATCCAAGTTCTCTCCATGATTACAGTTTACTCTCCATCATAGGGATTCTTACCAAAGCACTGCCTCTGTAAGATTTCATTGCATATACACACCTGCTACATGCATGGTACCAGTTTGTTTTGAGTTTAAAAATTTATATCCTCTGACAATTTTAAAGACCTGTAAACTATTTTTTTCTTTCAGAGTCACAACAAAACACCTGAAGAAGGATACATGTACCTACCGCAAAGTGAGAAAAAAAGAAATGGAAATATTATTGAAGTAGAATCAATGCTTATATGATACTTTTGAACACTAACATTAGAACTGACAATTGTAAGTCGGAAAATCTATATTCAAAATAAAATATAATCCCCAGTCACTTCCCAGATAGCTCCACATCTATCGAGAAATACTTCTGTCTTTTCAGCTCAAGTGTGGCATTCATTTTCTCATTTGCACTAGTTTTATTTTTGTCAGTTGGGAATACTTTAATAATGTATTCTTATAAAATACTTCATTTTTTTCTGGAAAAATCTCATGAATAATTGGATATACATTTTAACTTAAAGTAAGTATAATAATCCAATGAAGGATAAGGATTTATACATGTAAAGAAATTAATGTTAAAATGACCATTTAAGGGGCACCTGGGTGGCTTAGTCGGTTAAGCGTCCGACTTTCGCTTGGGTCACGATCTCGCGGTTCGTGGGTTCGAGCCCCACGTCGGGCTCTGTGCTGACTGCCAGCTCAGAGCCTGGAGCCTGTTTCAGAGTCTGTGTCTCCCTCTCTCTCTTTGACCCTCCCTTGCTCACGCTGTCTCTCTCTCTCTCTCTCCTAGAAATAAATAAAAAATTAAAAAAAATGACCATTTAAAACAATGTTAAGTATTTCGGAGCTTGTGATCATTTTAATACAAAAATCATACCCTTCGGCGCCTGGGTGGCTTAGTCAGTAAAGTGTCCGACTTTCGCTTAGGTCATGATCTCGAGGTTTGTGGGTTCGAGCCCCACGTCGGGCTCTGTGCTGACTGCCAGCTCAGAGCCTGGAGCCTGTTTCAGTCTGTGACTCCCTCTCTCTCTGACCCTCCCCTGCTCACACTGTCTCTCTCTCTCTGTCTCCTAGAAATTAATAAAACATAAAAAAAAAAAAATCATACCCTATTCTTACCAGGCTCGTAATTCTCTAATGCATCCCATTATGTCCTGAATAAATCCATATGTCTTTACTATGGACTACCTCGTCCCAAGCTATCTTGTCCCTACTACCTTTCAGAGAGCATTTGCTAACAAGCCCCTCTCTCCCTTTGTTTTAATTACAGTGGACTCAGGTGGAATACACCAAGCCTCCTCCTTTGCCTAAAGCGCTCATCCAGATATTCACAGAACTCACTTCATCCTTTCGGTTAGCCATGAGCTCAGATATTCCCATTACAAGGTCTTTGTCCCTTTTCCAAAACAATACACTTCTTAACTCTGCTTATTTTGTTTATAGCACCCACCAGTACTTGGTGTGGTTTTCCTTCTGCCTTTACCACTAGAATACAGGGTTGTTAAGGTCAGGAAATTGGCAGTTATGTTTACTGCTGTGGCCAATGACAGGTAGTAAGTGTTTAACAAAAGTCTGTTAAATTGAAACCAACTCTATGAGTCATATTTTGATTTCCTGAGAGTATATGCTACTGGTAAAACTCTGGGTTTCCAAAAGCACTATTACTGTTATTCTTAGAAACAAAGGGAATGAGAAAGATGGAAGAATCAGGCCCACATGAGAGCAAAAAATACAAGACCTTTCATTTTTAGAACAAAACCTTCCCATCCTATTTGACATTATTTCAACTGTCATCCTCCTCTTTCCATGTTATTTTTTCTCATGATTAACATCTGATAATCCACTGCCTATTCTCCCCACACTTTTTATAATTCAGGTCTTTTTTACATAACAGACAAGTCAAAATTCCCAATGCAAAATGCAGCGCACCATGCCAGAATGTAGATCTACACATGTATGTACATTTCACGTACCTGCCTTTTAATCGCTTCAAATAGGAACTTCTCTCTGATAGACTACATTTATCATATATGTCATTTATAGACAACCCTCACTATTTTTAAACAGTTCTATTTTAAACATTAATGATTGGGCCTAGATAAAGAAAAAGGGCCGGCTCGTGTTTACTGGGGGGACCTAAGGGTGAAAGAGAAGGCAATACATTTCTGTGCTGATTCACTTGCATTGTAAGATACCTCCATATGCTTCCCAGAGGACCTGCAATTTACCAGCCTTCACCAGAAAGCACACTGATTAAGGAAATAGCCATCAACAGCCATTAATTCTAACTTTTGAAGAAAATTAATTACAGATCAAAAAGGGGAAGAGTCTCATAGGCATCCCAAGTCCAAAGATAAATAATAAGGGTAGATTGCAGTACAAAGACAACATGTTCAGATAATAAATTCTAGTTTCCCCTAACACTGAACAAAGAGAAAGACTAGATTAGTTGATGATTGCTGATGTCAGGATGACACTGTTCCACAGCTGAGGAGCTCTCCATGGTGGGCAGGCATTACCTCACACCATGATCTTGCAAAGCTTTAATATAGATTTTTCTACATTTAGACACTGAACTAGTAGGTAATAAGTCCCCAAAAGGTATGGACCCATACCTCAAAAGCCTTTCAATCTAGTTAGGAAGGCAAGAAGTAAAATCATAACATATATAAATTAACATTACTAATGTCAAATGTAATTACAACTATCGATGGTGTAGGCATGGGAGGTCGAGGTTTCATGGAGAAGATCACTGTAAAGTCTGTTTCTAAAAGAAGAAAATTAACGGGCAAAAATTCCAATGGGATCCACTGAAGCAAGGAGCAGTATCAATGTACACAGCCATGTAGAAACGGTATTGTAGTGCTGGGTTTTTTTTCCCCCCAATACCAGACCATATCCCACATTGTCAAATCTAGCTGCTGAAGCCAGTGGTAGAAAAATGGCTACACACACACACACACACACTCGTATGTGTATAGAAACATATAAAATCAGAAAAGAGTACAAGACATATAGAGACTGAGCAGGTGGTGGAAGGGAAGTAAAATCATTATAATAGCTCTGAAAAATAAATAATACTTCCTTTTCAGTGAATATTCTTTACCATTCCTGCTCTTTCAATGAAATAGAGGTTACATTGTATACTTTTAACAACTCTCAGGCCAACTCTCTTTAGGTAATTCAGGCCAAATAATTGATTTATTTTCTTCTGTATTAGGCCAGGTAAAATACTTAACCTCCATATAGTTTGCTCCCAAATGGTCTAAGAGTTCACCAAGTAAGAACACATGGTTTTGTTATGTCAACGGGGCACTGCCACGCAAAACCCCGGTACTGTGTAAATAAATGCAGGGCTAGCAGTGACACTGAGAAATGTGCTGTGAGTCACAGAGAGCAGACCTAGGTGAGAAATTCATTATATTATTGAAATAAAGAGAAAGTTTGTTCCTTTTCTTACTCTGTAGTATCAGCAGTAATCTCTAGATAGCTATTACTACATATTCCTAGATAATGGTTTATGGTCTTCAGGAAAAAAAATAAGTGAAGAAATGCTGTTGCTAATTGTGTAACTATGAGTAAGCCACAAAAAGTTTTACATGTAGAAAATGATGGACTGTGAATGAATAACAGCTAAGTTCCTTTCCACTGTGAATTCAGAAATTAGGTAATAAGACATTTGAAGTTCATTAATTCATTTTCAAAAATGAGTATAATTGGGAGGAAAGTTTACAAAAATACAAAATACATGACATCAGAATTAAACGAAGTAACTATACAAATAAAATAAAACCAAGCTGATCTGTAGTCTAGACGGAAATCCTGAAAGGAAAAAAAAATATCCATATCATAACAGACTCACTGAAAATTAGAAACCAATCATACTCTAATATGCTGTGCTTACAGAACATATATTATCTCTTCCTGACATACCTTTGTTTGGCAACCAAGTAAATACTTGTAAAAAAGAAAAGGGAAAATGCTAGGTAAATACACACATTTAAAAGATACATCTATATGTCATGTCAAATACTGTCTATATTTAAATGATGACTAAAACAAAATAAAGACAGTTAAGGTTTGGTTACCTTAATGCTAAAAAAAGAATACATATCACATGTCTACATTTCTTTAAAAGTCCATTTTCAACTCCCAACAATTAACCCACTCTATAAAGAATTTAATAAAAATATATATCATAGTATGCAAAAATAAAAATCGATGTTTCCATAGCATAGCCCTTTCATTTGAAAGATAAATACTTGGTACTTCTCACCTCAGAAAGATGTATTTGATTAACATGCTAGCAATATTTTGGGCAGAGGCTGACAGAGGAAAGTAATTCTACCCATTTTTAGCAATAACTGCGTAAACAAAAAGTTTCTATTTACTTAAATGATTCTGCAAGATAAACTCCCAACATTCCCCTAAGCTATGTAGTCAGAATAGTGATAGCTAGCAGGAAAATATTTAAAAGCTCATTTTTCTTTTTAATGATGTATATTTAACAACATACATGTGTTATGTAACGTGTATGTTTATATTGTAAGATATATAAAATGCAACATTTTAAATATATATATTGTATTTGATATATATAGCACATTTGTATGTACACAAAATATAACATATGCGACATATTTTTATATACAATCCCTCTCCAATCATGCCACTCCAAAAGTGGCAAAAAAAAAAAAAAATGTATCCAAAAGAAGATACACTGATCTGACACAGTGTTGGGAAAACTGCAATGAAAACTATTTTGCTTCTTTGTTTCTTAAAACAGCAATTTAGTAAACCTATTAAAATTGAAATATTATAGTGCTAGTTTTTTTAAAGTCTTATGAATGGACAACTACACTGAGGTTTCTGGAAGCATAAATGTAATTCTACATATTTGTCTGTGATGACACACTTCTTGTTTTCCTAGATTGGCTCAGAAATCGGAATATAATTTATGCAGATAAAATCATAAAGTTGCATGTTAAACAAAAACTTTACAGGAACGCCATGTAGTAGCTTCCTTTCCCACGTGAAAATTTGGATAAAAGCAACTTTGTTTTAAAATTAAAGAAGAACTGGACCACAGAAATTATATTTCTCAAGTTCTAAAGTTGTATGTCATGAGTAATACAATCTATTTTTTTACTTTTTTTTTTAAATTAAATTTCATTGTTATTTGAGAGAGAGAGAGAGAGAGAGAGCTAAAGAACAGGTGCACACACAGAGGAAGGGCAGAGAGAAAGAGGGAGAGAAAGAATCTCAAGCAGGCTACCCCTATGCGGGGCTAGATCTCACTGATATCATGACCTGAGCTAAAACCAAATCAGACGCTTAACCGACTGAGCCACCCAGGCACCTCACAATCTGTTTTTAAAACAAGGGTATAAATGGTTAGTAATGTGCTGCCTCGCATATAAAATCTTCAAAATTTTTTAATGCGCTATCTGGTACCACTTCTAACTCACAAGTCATGAACGTGAGGTACAATGAATGCAAACTGACGCTGGACCTTGTTAAATATTTTTTTTTTACAAAATCTTTTTTGATCATTGATAAACATTTGGAAATTTCCTAAATTTGGCACCACTTGAGTACGACCACCTGGATGAAACATAACTACTGGGTGCCATCTGCCAAAGGTCATTTGGACAAAAGAGGCGGTCCGGGTTCTTTTCCTTCCAAGACTGTCTGTGGCAGCAATTAGAGTTTACATTACGGAAAGGAGGGAGGTAGGGGAGTAAACGGGTATTGAGGGCCAGTGAAGGTTGTAAATATGCACTGACAGAAAAGATGAGGTGAAAGAACAGATTCACATGGCCACTCAATCTAAATGCTGTTCTAAAAATTCTATCTGATACTCCTTCTTTCAATGATTTTTTTTAAATTGTGCTTTTAAGGTTTCTTACTTTAATAGGAAATGGGTAGGCTTCAAACCATACTTCAAAACATTAATTTTACCAGCATATTAAATAATTGATTATATAAAAGCACAGAAGAGAGCTGATATATATAAGTCACAGAATAGTGATAGTTCTGAGATTTCAGGGAGCACAAAAATGATTAGATGAATACACAACAGTTCTAAGACAGACTCGCTCATTTCTTCAGCCCAAAACCCAAGTGCATTTATTTAAAAGGACCTGAGAGGTAGATAATTCTGCCAGTCCTGAATTACAAAGCTCTTGCCTTTTTTCTCATGTAGATGATGTTTAAATGAGCTAGATTTTTGATAACCACTCTTTAGGATTCCATTTTCACTTCTATTATCATTAATTGATGAACATTAGCTCCATTAAAAATAACAGCCAAGTAAAAAGAGTTCAGAAAAATGTAAGGAGAAATTATTGGTCATCTATCAGACAGAACTTGATATTAAATTACTGCAGATTTTCCAGAAAGTTTACACCTGACACTTCAGCCATTACGTATAAAACTACAGGGAAAAAATAAATTCAGCCAGTGGCTTTTACTGAATATTTTCTGTTCTTAAATAAAGCTGCTGAGTAACAATGCAGCCAAAGACACCAAAATGGCAGGCTTTAAAAAAAAAATCTGTTCCTCCAGGAAAATAAAACACATTATAAATATGTTTTGATTAGAAACTGAAGACATCTTTCTAAAAGAAGCTTTGCTATATTATAAAGCATATACTTTCTTAAATGTTCACATATATTTTTCAATACATGGATTATATTTTAATTGCGTCGACATTTCTACATCTTAAAAGTATGACTGTTATAGTCCATTAGGATCATTAACTAGCTAATTTCTTCAAAATAAAAATTTTCAACTTCAGTGAAACTTAAATCATAATAGTGACTTCCATTTTGCTTCGAAGTTTTGAAAAAGTGTATTTAGTTGTTCTAATCTACTTACATACAGAACACATGAATTAAATCCATATCATGGATTTGACTTGGGCATGATGATTCAGTTTCTTAAATTTCAAAAAGATGCTTATAAGTATTTTATTTATATAATAAAGAAAATGTCATTAATGGTTAACACTTCCACTTCTTTTTTCCTGAAAATAAAAATAAAGCTCAAAAGAAAAAAGTCATTTCAGGAAACAAATTTTAAAATAATAATAACTTCTCATGTCTAGAATAGAACTTCTAGCTGGATGAAATTAGCATCTCATCAATATTCATTATAATAATAGCGATATTCAATCATATAGACAGTATATGATATTAAAATGATTCACGGATACTTCATGAAAAACACTACCATAGACACCAAATTTAAGTAGATAGATAGATTTCCTTAGATAGATAGATTTCCTTTTAATGTTTCTTTATTTCCTCTTAAAACAGAATTCTTTTTATTCATATGCATTTCTGATTTGAAGTCCTGATAGTGATTTGCACTCTCTAATTGTCTTTAACAAAGATTTCAAATGACAAAAAGACAATAACCCCCAAAATCATCCACATATATATAATTCTCTTTGATAAGAAATAAGCACCTACGCTGCGCAGGTATTCTGTATCACCTTCAAAATTTGTCACAAAATTACCACCACGATAAAAAGGACATGGAAGAAGTAGGATATGGATTTTCACTGATTTGTGTTTTTACTGCACCAGTAGTAAAAAAAAAAAAAAAGCGAGACAAAATCAAAATCATAGTATGGTATTTTAGCTTAGGATAAACTCTTAATTAAATTCACGCAAAAATTGTTCACATATAAAATATTCCATTAGTTGGCCATATGACAACCTGAGACTTTCTGCTCAACACAATATGGCTAATACAATTAAGTTGACTTTAACCACATGGTCATTTAAAGAAGACAATTAGATTAGCCAGACACAAAACTTAAAAAAAGCAGCCTTGGGAATAACTTTTTTTCCTAGAGCCATTATCAAAGCCTTACTGAACTGATTAACCATGCAAGAAAAGCAGCAGAAAGCTGAAGAAAGGGCACTAACATCACTACTTGGCTTACCTAAGAATTCATAAAAGTAAAAGACTCTAACAATTTTATTTTATTAGATCCTATTATACATAAATTCTGCTACTTTTCTGCAGTTTGATTAACATTAATTATTCCATAGTTTTCCTTTTTTCTACCATCTTAAAAAAATCTTAATTCTAGCTTCATATTTATTTTTAAAAAACCACTAATTTGGGCTGTGTCTATTGAGTTGCAAAACACCTTTATCCCCCAAATAAGGAATATAGGGAAGGATTCTAGAAGGATATTAAAACGCACAGAATTCTATAATACAATCGGCCCCTGGTGACCATCAATCTCCCCAGATACTACTGCTCTACCTTCAAAGTGTATTTAATGGTCATAGGCCCATTGCCTTATGGGATCTGTAGTTTCTAAAAAAAAAAAATGTGTGAGTGATAGTCACTGGCTTTTTTTTAAACAATGAATTTATAGTCTTAAATATGTTGCAAATATCATTCTACTTCTTTTTATAGAGTTGATCAGTTTCAGCCTTGATATTCTAAAACTGCATACCCTATCATCCAAAATGAAAATGCATATATATGAATATGTACATATATATTACAAATTCCTTGGAAAATGATATCTATAATCTGTGTTTTATAATGTTGCAAAATAAGAATTATGGTTCTTAGAAGGAAAAAGCATGCCACAAGTACCTATTTATGTGAAAATAATACTTCAAATATACATGAAAACTTTTCATTTGAATACACTGGAACTCTCTCTAGGCATTTCAACATATATCATGCATATTCACATCTTTATTTGGGCACCATTTTTTTCATGGTCATATCTGTATGTATTGATATATATTATCCTTCCTTATATTCAGGAATTCTAAAATTTCTTTGTGTAAATATCACTTTCAGGTATCCAATCTCAACATGTGCCACCAAATCCTTCAGTAACTTCAACGCATATCATACCCATTTCGTGGCTAAAGAGTACTCAAAACCAAGTAGGTAATGCTTTCCCAAACCCATTCAGAAGAAGAGAAAAAAAAAAAAAAACATTTCCTCGGCACAGTATAAAGTTATTGGGTCCACAATCAATCACTTCACCTATATCCAATCTCCACCCATTTCCCTTGAGGGCACCTACCCTAGAGTTGTCATGGTGACGATGGTATACCAGAAGGCAGCAGGGATGCTGGTGAACTTGCTGGCGGAAGACCCCTTCTCTGCGTAGAACATGACTGTGGCAAAAATGATGATAGCCATGGTGAGCGAGAAGAGCAAGAAGCCCAATTCTGAGGCACAGCTCTTCAGCGTGTACCCCAGGATGCGCAGGCCTTGAGAGTGGCGGGAAAACTTAAAGATCCGGAAGACCCTGAAGACTCGGAGCGTGACAAAGGCTCCGCTGACATCCTCATTGTCTGTCATCACCAGCCCAATGTAATAAGGCAGGATGGCCACCACGTCGATGATGCTCATGACGCTACGCACGAAACGGTACCGACTGGGTGCTGCGGCCAGGCGAAGCAAGTACTCAACGGTGAAGATCATGACGCAGGCTGTGTCCAAGCAAAAGAAGGCCACTGCATACCGCTCCCCACAAGGCAGTTCCTTAATGTGACCCGGGCTAGACCCGCACGGCACGGTTTCTACCACATTAGCAATGACTGAGACGGCAATGAAGAAGCCCGTCACGTAGTAGAACACCAGGGCCATGGTGCTGGTGTGGGGGTTCTCAAACGCCCGCCAGACCCTCTGCCGCGCAGTCATGGTGGGCAGCGCGCTCTCCCCCGCGTTGTCGGTATCGGCGTCGTCCTGTAGACGCTCCGCGTTCTCCCGCCTGCGGTCCTTGTACTCCTCGTAACAACAGTCCCCGATAATCTCTGGGATGAGGCCAAAGAAGGCCAGCTCCTCGTCGTAAGCGGAGATGCACTCGTGGCGGGGATAGTGGAGCTTCCCCGTGCGGTAAAAATTCAAAATATGGCGGAAGATATCTGGGTCACGGTCAAAAAAATACTGCTGCGTTTCCGGGTGGTAGAAAAAGTCCCTCTCCGAACTGCCCAGCAGAGTGTCTGGATAGCGTTCCAGGGTGTCCTGCCACGTCTGGAAACGCGTGCCGCTCACGTTGAGCACAATCAGAGCATCTTGAGTCCTTTTTCTCTCTTGCCTTGGGGGAGCCGGCATGGGCCCCGAGGCCACAGGCATCCACCCAATGGCTGCGGCCCGGGCAAAGGGCAGCCACGCGGCTACACCCGCCGCCATGGTTCCTTGAAGCAGAGGCAAGGAGGGCGATCAGGCGTCTACAGTGGGTCGGAGTAGCCACACTCCCTCCCTTCTGCCGTCAAACACAGTACTGAGAAAGGGGGTCTGGAGGTACCAGTCCTATTCCAAGGTAGGGCTCGTGGTGAAGTCACGGTTCTCGGGGAGGTAAGTTTCCCTCCAACACAGGAATGTGTAGTAGGAAACAAATACGTGTATATACACACCGTCCTAAGGATCACAGCCAGCAGAACCTAAGCAAAGCTCTTCCAGCAGCCGGACCAGGCCACTCCCGGCACAAGTAAGTGCACAGGTGACTTTACATGCGGCGATTTCTTCAAACAGGTGCTTTGATTTGTCCCCTGACACAGTCTGGATAATGTAGGGTCAGTAGGCGTCGTGCAGGATGGAGAAAACGAAGGACAGTCACCCAGGGGTATTCTTTTGATGAATTAGGGGACCCTTCCACCTTGCCTTTCAGCTCTTTCAAGCCTTCTCTTTCCAAGTGGCCCTTCCCGCCAAAGGAGTCTCAGAAAGGCGACCTGTTGTCGTAGCTTCCTAGATGCGGTCACAGCCGCTGCCCCATCGCCGCCTCCACTCCTCGGGCCGTGTTTGCAGAGATGGAGGTGCTGTGTGGTGGGCACGGGGGGTGTGGGGGGCGTGAATACAGATCCTCCTCCCCCACGTCTACAAGCACCCCCCGTATGTGCCGACAGCGTCCGCCCAAGGGCCCCTTCACTCTCTTTTCAAGTTCAGCCCAGGTGCAGCGTGACAGTTACAGAAGCCGGGAGCTGGCAGCCGCCGCCGCCGCGGCCGCAGCCGCCGCCGCCTCCGCGCAGAACGCGCCGCGCTCGCGGTACATACCTGGCAAAGTGCGCGCCGGGGCTGAGTTGCATAGAGACTTTCTGCTCGCCGTGCACCCGGAAAGGGAAAAGCAGAGGAAGCGGCTCCCGAGCCGCCGAATCCGAGGCGCCCAGAGGGCATACATAAAGCTCCAGCGAGCTCTTCTTCCCCTTCCCCCCACCCTCTGCGCTTCCCTCCTCCTCTTCACCTTCCCAAAGCCAGGCGCAGGCGAGCCGAGCAGCAGCAACAAGTTCAAAAGGTGCCGGAGAGGCGAGAACGGAGGGGACTGGCTCCTGGCAACTTACTGCGCCGCCGCGGTCGCCGGGGCGCGAGCGGGGCGGCGGGGCTGCGGGGCGGCCGGGCGGCGGGCCGGGCGGCCGGGCGGGCGGCGGCGGCGGCGGCGGCGGGCGGCGGCGGGAGCCGGGGCCGGGGCCGGGGCCGGGGCCGGGGCCGGCGCGGGCAGTCGCGGGAGCGCAGAGGCAGGCGGCGCGCGGCGGCGCGGGGGCGCGGGAGGGCGGCTGGCTGCTTCCCCGCCAGTGGGTGGTCCCGCATCTCCCCCGGCTCCCCGCGCCGCTCTGCTCGTGCGATCAATAAATAAGGAGAAAATAAATAAATAACCGCGCGCACGCCCCGCCACGCAGGTTGTGGAAGGCGTCTCCTGCCTTTCCCTCGGCTTGACCTTTCTCCGCCCCCGCCCCCTCCGGCTCCTCTCGCCCCACCCCAGCCACCCACCAGCCCCGGCGCAGAATGTCACCGAGGGAGCGCATCCAGGTGGATCTGACGGGGAGGAGAGCAGCCCGGATGAACAAAGAACCTTCACGCGCTCGGCTGCGGTGGTTTGGTGGAGAAGAGGAGGAAGGGGGCCGGTGCCTGGCTGCTGCCTCCCTGGGACTCGGTTCACGGCGAGCGTGGGAAAAAATGGAAAAAAAAAAAAAAGAGAGAGAGAGAGAGAGAAGGTGGGAAGGAGGGTGAGCGGAGCGGAACGCGCAGGAATTGGTTGTCTTCTGGGGGCTACTGGGTAGCAAGACCTGCAGAGCCCCGCGGGGGAATTTTTAAGTGTTTTTCCCTCTTTCTCTTTCTCTTTTTATTTGTTAAAACCAGATGTGAACGTTGCAGGAGCTAATATGTCATCTGTCCAACTTGCTGAAAAGTCAGACAGTCTCCACGGTCTGGGTCTTGCCACAACTCCTTTTCCTGTCCTTTGAGAATGACAGTAAGGATTTAGAATCCTTTTCTGAATGTCAGCGTCAAGGGGCGTGAGTATCTGTGAGTGTGCGTCCCTCTCCTCTCTGCGCATCTCTGCGCATCTCTGCGCATCTCTAAAATGGTTAAAACAGCTAAAGGTGTCCATGTGATGGCTAAGCGATGGGGTGAGAGACTAGGAAATTGTCGTGGCCAACCGTTTTTGTTTTTCGTCTACCCCGCCCCCCCCAACCCCCCGCGTCATTAGGGATCGTTCTTAAAACCGAACCTATACCACTTATAACCACTAGATGGCGGGAATGGAGAGAAGTTAAAACTACACCTAAGGTTCAGATGCTTTGCAAAGGTGAAGGATCAAAATGAAGTGACCCAACAGAAGATCACATCACAAAAATATCCTCAGTCTCCGCGTCTCCATTCACCTTTTTAGTATTTATAAGAGATATACTACTCCTGTTTAAGTCTGCATTTCCATGGCTATGGGAGGATGTGGAGAATCTCCTGTTGAAATGCTTTTGAAAATTAAATTTAAATTACTGAGTAACAGTGATTAAATAAAGGCCTTTAGAAATAGTGAGGCTTCATCTATACTCAATAGAGGAGAAGTCTAATTTTTACCTAAAAGTTACCTTTTCAAGGCTTACTTTGTTCCTAGTTTGTAAAGCAAGTGGACTGTGATGTATAGTCTTGAATTGACTTTAAAGCCAGAGATCTTAGTGATGATGTGTTAACCTTAAAAATCTGAAATGGAACACCTCAAAGCAAAGATATTAACAAGAAATAGGATATACAGAAACTCACTAGAGAAGAAGAAAAACAAACCTTCTTCTGTGCAGGATTGTTTTTGTTTGTTACAGAGATGGAAAGGTATTTTTTGTTTACTTGTTTACTGGTAATCCCATTACTTGTTTACTAGGGAATCCCATGTTAGTAGTTAATAAAATCAGAGCTATTGCACCATGAAAGTTTGGAAACACAGAACTGAAAACACCTGCTGTTTATCTGTTTATATTACTTGGGGTGAAAGATGCTTGTTAAATCTATATAGCCTGCATACGTGAAAAAATTTAGCTAGAAATTTAAAAGGAGGCCACTACTTACCAATTACTATTAAAAAATTAATCCCGTTCTAATCCAGACAGTAAGGTACCAGCATGGCAGGTGTCTCTCAAGAATGAAGAGCCACAAATATTCAATTGATGCCAAACTGGCATGACCTCCCATAGAGATGGGGCAGGAGACCTAAATGGAGTCTTTAAAACTTCACTGAAGGAAACTGAACACTTACAAATATAAACATAGATGTATAACTCTACAAAAAAACCCAATAAGCAAGAATATAAAATCTGCAACTTTTTTTTTTTAATAAGGTATTCATGCCCAGCATGGAGCCCAACCCAGGGCTTGAGCTCATGACCTAGAGACCAAGATCCAAGCTGAGATCAAGAGTCAGACATCTAACCAACTGGAACACCCAGGCGCCCCTAAAATCTACAATTTTTAAGAAGACTTTAAGATCTCTCCCCCACACTCCACAAGCTTCTTGATACAGTAGAAAGAATGTGAGCTGAGAAGGTAATCACACCTTGGGCATCTGGCTGGCTCAGTTGGTTAAGTGTCCGACTTCGACTTCAGGTCATGATCTCATGGTTCATGGGTTTGGGCCCCACACTGGGCTTTGTGCTGACAGCTCAGAGCCTGTAGCCTTTTTCAGATTCTGTGTGCCACCACCCCCACCCCCGACTCTCTTTCTCTCTCTCTCTCTCTCACAAAAATAAACATTAAAATTTAAAAAAAAAGAAGATAAACACATCTAGAATCTCATTCTACCCCCAAAAAATTACTCATAGGCTGTTTCATCTTGCAAATTACTTGTGTTTAGAAATTGCAGATAACAGGGGCACCTGGGTGGCTCAGTTGATTAAGCATCTGACTTGGGCTCAAGTCATGATGTCACAGTTTGTGGGTTTCGGCCCCACATCAGGCTTTGTGCTGACAGCTCAGAGCCTGGAGCCTGGTATGGATACTGTGTCTCCCTCTCTCTGCCTCTCCTCTGATCACACTCTCTCTCTCAAAAATAAACATTAAAAAATAAATTTAGAAACTGCAGATAATAAAACTTAACTTTTTAGGCCTATTGTGAGGATTAAATGGGATAATACTTCTGAACATCAACGTTGAACTTGGTACACACAAGTGGTACTCAGTATCAATTCCTTTTTACTTTAATGACTCATGGAAATGCAAATTATTTCATCTAGCCTGTATTTGAAATTCTCACAGATAGTTTTACTATGTTTACTCTTGATTCTGAGTTCAAAAATTCCCTTGTTGTGATATACTGGTGACTCTGATATTTTAGACTTCATTCATGCATTGAAAGACTATGTGAAGAGTATATATACAACACTGAACATTCTCAAAGGTTCTCTTGCCCGGGGATTCCCGTTCTTCCTTGTATTCTCATTTTATATACTCTGCTTGCTTGATGGAAAATAAACTCAGCAAGATCAAAATTGAATTCACCACTTCTTTTCTTCATCTACTCAGTTTTATCTCCTGGTGAATAAAGCCTAAGGTAGAAACCTGGTGGTCATTCACAGACCCTGTCCTGTTCTTTACTACTTCCCCCAGCCCCCCAAAAAACAAAACCACACACACTCATCTAATTCAATAATATGGTATAGTCTACCCTCATTACCCATCTATCTTTATCCTACACCCACAGTGATTTTTAAATTTTTTAAATGTTTTATTTATTTTTAAAAGAGAGAGAGAGAATACAAGCAGGGAAGGGGCAGACAGAGAGGGAGACACAGAATCCAAAGAAGGCTCCCGTCTCTGAGTTGTCAGCACAGAGCCTGACACGGGGCTCCAACTCACAAACCACAAGGTCATGACCTGAGCCGAAGTCGGATGCTTAACCAACTGAGCTACCCAAGCGCCCATCTACAGTGGTTTTTTAAAAAATTATTTTGAGATAATTATTGATTCACATGCAGTTATGAGAAATAAGAGATTCCTTATACCAATCAACCTATTTCCCTCAGAGGTAACATTTTGCATATTACAGTACAATATCACAACCAGGAAGTTGACATTGATGCAATCCACTGACATTCAGATTTCACCAGGTTTACATACACTAATTTTTGCATGTTTATATTTTGTCCTAATTTTATCACACTTACAGATTTGTCCAACCACCATCACAGTAAACACATAGAAGATTTCCATGATAAGGGTCCCCTTTAATAGACACAACTGTCTCCTGCCCTCTTCCCTTCCCTATCCCTTGTCAGCCATTGATCTCTTCTCCTTTATAGGTTATCAATTCAAGAATATTACATAGAAGGAGTAATGCAATATCAGTTATTGAGATTGTCTCACTTTACTCAGTAGAATTAGTTGAGATCCATCCACATTGTTACATATGTCAACAATTCTGGTTTTTATTGCTGACTAGTACCTCACTTTGATTAAGCATTCACGCATGGAAGGGCATTTGGACAGATTGTAGTTTTGGTCTTTTATCAATAAAGGTACTATGAACATTCATGTACAGATTATTGTGTGAACATAAATTTTCATTTCTTTGAGATAAATACCCAAGAGTGCAATTGGTAGGTTGTATGGTAGGTATATGTTTAGTGTTGTGAGAAGCTGCAGTAATCTTTTCAGGAATGGCTATCTGTCTTACCAAGAAACTATATGTTATCTGGTTCCTTCTCAGCATTTGGCATTATCACTTTTGTTTAGTTTTGTTTTAGCCTTTCTGATAGTGTGTTGTGACATCTCACTGTGGTTTTAATTAGCATTTCCCTAATGGCTAATTTTGTTGAACACTTCTTTATGCACGAATTTACCACCTGTATATTCTTCAGCAGAATACATGTTCCTATCTTTGCTCATTTTTTAATTGAATTTGAGTCATTTGGGTTGGTGGTTTTTTTTGTTTGTTTGTTTGTTTGTTTTTTACTGTTGACTTTTTGAGAGCTCTTTATATATTCTAAATAATGGTCCTTTGTCAGATATGTCCGTTGCAAATATTTTTTCCAAGTTATAGCTTGTCTTCTTTTCATCCACCTCATAGGATTTTTTTTTTTTTTTTTTTGCAAAGCCAAAGTGTTTAATTCTGATGAGGTCCAATTTGTCAGTTCTTTCTTTTATGGATCATGGTGTGGATGCCAAATATAATAACTCTGCCTACCTCTTTATCCCAAAGATTTTGCCTGTTATTTTTTCTAAATGTTTTGTATCTTACATTTTAAATATAAGTCCACGATTTATTTTAAGTTAATCTTTGTGTAAGGAATGAGGCTTAGGTCAAGGACCATTTTATTTTTTGGCAGATAGATATCCAGTTGTTTTGCACCATTTGTTGAAAAGTCTAGCCCGCTTATATTGAATTGCTTTTGCACTTTTGTCAAAAATCAGTTGGGTATATTTTGGTGTTCTAAGTTCTCTATTTTTTGTTCCAGTGATGTTGTCTATCTCTTTAATAAAATCATACTTTCTTGATTACTGATGTCGTATAGTAACACTTAACATCAATTAAAGTTATTCCTTCCACTTTATTATTCTTTTTCAAAACTGATTTAGCTATTCTAAGTCCTTGTCTTTCTATGTATGTTTTAGAATACACATATCCATGTCTACAAAAAATCCTGCTGGGGTTTAAATCGATACTCTGCTACACCTATCACTCAATTTGGGGGGAATGGACATGTTTACTATTCTGAGTCTTTGAATCCATGATCACAGTATGTCTCTCCATCTATTTAGCTCTTTTTAAAAATTTATTGTATCAGCACTTTCCAATTTTCAGGATACAGATTTCATACATGTTTTATTAGATGTATACTAAGTATTTCATTTTCTTTGGAGCATTTATATAGTATTATGTGTTTTTTTAAAATCTTGGTTTCCTTATGCTCAGTTTTAAAATACAGAAATACTATTGGTTTTTGTGTATGGATCATGTACCTTCAATTTTGTTGAACTTCCTTATTAGTTCTTAGATTTTTCTAGCAAACAATCATGTCACTTAAAGATAGGGCCAGTTTTATTTCTTTCTTTGGAATCTGTATGCATTTTATTGACACTATGTTTTTAAAAAATGCACTTACAATCACATCACTATCCCTTTGGATAGTCTTACATCTTTTTTAGAAATCAGTCCTCAGCAGACCCTTAAGGATCTCGATTTCCTGTGGCCTTTAAGCCTCATCTCATGCTGTCTTGATATTAGCTTACCTCTCTTATTGAACTATTTTAGTTTGCAGAATTTGGTGTGTTTTATCTTGATTCTGGGTCTTGGTTCACACATCTCTTTCTCAGAGCTCTCAAGTACTCAGCTTGAGTCCCAATCACTAGGAACCACTGCCTAACCTCTTCTAAATTATGTCCATCTCACATGCTCCATCAGAGACCAGAATAGCTTAGAAGAGATGTGCATATTTTCATTTTCTTAGCCAATAGACTATAACCTCTTTGAGAGAAAACAATGGTCTTTTCACTCTATCTTCTTGGGATCTATCATCATACTTGGCACATAGTAGAAATAAAGCAAATATTTGTTAAAGGTCTGGATGCTCTTATTAGATAGTTAATATGAACTTTTTTCCCCATTATAGATTACTATTGTAACTTCAAAGAGAACCACGCTGATTTATCTACCAAGATGTACAATGGAAAACAAATTATCTTAACAATGAGACAAGTGATCCACATTTGTATAACTGGGTAAAAATGCTTTCTTGATATACTTATCATAATTGGTTCTCATTTTATCCGAAAGGGAACAAAATTCAAGAAGGTTAATATATTTCCCAAGATTATTTCATAAAACTAAGTGGCAGAAGCTGACTCATTCCGAAGGCTTCTGACCCTAACTCACATATTCTTTTAGATCTATAAACATACCAATATCTGCAACAGCAGATGTCTTTGTTGATCTGATGTTTTCCATACTGGTGATATATCTGCAGACAGATTCATCCCCCGGCACATCTTTGAGAGATCTCTGGCCAGGGCAGGAAATCAGTCTATGGTCATGGAGAAGGGGAGTACTTCATCCATTCACCCCATTATTGAACCAGTTATGCTAAATGCCCAGCATGATAAACAAATTTTAATATTTCAGTTATATATTTCATATAAGACAAATTTAGTATTTCTAACTACATTCTTAGAACCTCCTCTAAGACAACTATTTCTAAAAGTCTGTATTAGGTTATTTTATTTTTACCTATTTTTTAAAATTTAGATATAATTGAAATACAACACTGTATTAGTTTATATAGAATATATAATATATAGAATATATAGAATAATGATTTGATGTATGCATATATTGCTAATTGATTACTACAATAAATTTAGCTAAAGCCCATCACTACACATAATGACACATTTTTTTCTTGTGATGAGAACTTTTAAGATCTACTTTCTTAATAATTCAGCACCGTATATTTGAAGGTTGCTAACTATAGTTATCATGCTGTGTATTACATCTCCATAGTAAGTATACCACATAACTGGAAGTTTGTATCTTTTAAACACTTCAACCTATTTCCTAATAACCCTTTATTATGTTTTTTATTTTATTTATTTATTTTTTTAAGGTTTTTATTTCTAGGAGAGAGAGAGAGAGAGAGACAGCGTGAACAGGGGAGGGTCAGAGAGAGGGAGTCACAGACTGAAACAGGCTCCAGGCTCTGAGCTGGCAGTCAGCACAGAGCCCGACGCGGGGCTGAACCCACAAACCGCGAGATCATGACCTAAGCGAAAGTCGGACGCTTAACCGACTAAGCCACCCAGGCGCCCCTGTTTTTTAAAATACAGTATCTTCTTTATTAAAGAAAAAATCCTATGTTGAGAAATCAATCAACTTGTGAAATGAACATAACTTTTATCCAGTAATTGAAATTATATGCATTAAATTTTAAATTCTAGGAGCTTCAAATTTTTTTCGTAAAATAACATATTTGTTTATACTGTTAAATATTAAGAAAAAATCAACATTTTTACCCTAGAATATTTGATCACAAGTTGTAAACAAAGAAATATATAGTTTATTTCTTTTCACTTTCTAGGTTCCATATTATTTTGAGTGTGGCAAATGTACTTTATCCAAAGGTAATTTTGGTTTGGTTTGGATTCTCTATTTTTTTGAAAAAGTACACAAGCTGTCCCTTTTTAATTCATTTTGTTCCCCCAGGGAAATAAAAATAAAACCTGACATACTAGTTAAGATATGGAGGACATTACAAAGTCACAGCATAGTTAAGGTTAGATAAATGCTTAAAACATACTTGAGATCTCAAATAACTCACAGTATTCCTAGAATATGGTCATCAGGGAAAGGGCAAGGACCCTGGGTCTTTTTTTGGACTACTATTAAAAAGATAGGTTGGCAACCTGTGCTTAACTTTTTTTTAACTTCCTTTTCCCCTTTATTAATACTGCAAAGTCCTTTTCAAAGTCCTCTTCAAAGGATCTTCCCCTTTTTAAGTTTCAGACCTTGAACATCTCCTATTAAAAATAACCCATTTTCAGGGACTTTATTCCTCATATACAGAACATCTTAAATATATTTTTACAATGAAATGAACTTGACTTTCTAAGTTCCCACAATGCTGTTCTGAGCCTCTGTCACATTCCATGTGGTTGGAACTCTGTCAGCTAAACACATTTTGTAAATAAAAGCACAAAATCTAACCATCATGTTACAGCTTCACTTCTGCCTCATGGCATGGCTGTCATTATGAAGAAGCAGAGTGGTTATTTTTAATATAAAGAATATATTTTTGTCATTAAAATTTTCATGAAATTACAGATGGTAATACACATGTTGTTCCTATGATCTAACAAGGCAGGGGACAAATTAGAAGGAAAAGTCCCTCTGAAACACATTGTTATTATCAACCACCTACAACATGCAAAGCATGAAGTTGGACAT
This sequence comes from Proteles cristata cristata, assembly GCA_017311185.1. NCBI lineage: Eukaryota > Metazoa > Chordata > Mammalia > Carnivora > Hyaenidae > Proteles > Proteles cristata. The sequence continues at coordinate 1,103,410 of JAESUZ010003804.1, read as the reverse complement.
GAGCATGACCCAAGTTATTCAAGATCAACGGCTCTCAGGGAGTTTGACACCTGGGATGAAAATAAGAAAAAGCATGGTAATCTCTTTTAATCCAAAAGCATCCTTGCTTGTGAGTTTCATTTCAGAATATTTTCCCTAAGTGTTTTGTCCTTAGACACTATTTACTTGTTAGAAGTGGAAACAAAGGGAAGATAAGAGGGACCATATAAATTTGCTTCTTGGACTCATTATCATATTTATAACTTTGAGGTTAATTACTGTGAAATAATTCCAGTGCCATAAACTGGGAATTGTGACCAAATAGGAAAGCAGCAGTGAGAGTTCCAAAGAAATAAAATCCTGCTTTTTCTAAAACTGGAAAAAAGTAAATTCTTGCATATGCTACTAATGTTGGCAAAAAAGATAAATTACTCCAAATAGTTTATGGTCATTGAAAATCTTGAAGTCTATAAAGTTTTCATCATTTAAGAAGCCACATTCTGTGAGAAAATTGGCAATTAATTTGCTTGTTTACTTTCTTTAAAACTGCTTGATATGCTCTAGCAAGTCATTTTGAATCACAAGTATATTTGCATCATTATTTCTATACATAATTATGTCGTTGGCTTTAATAAATCACTCAAAGTAGTGGAATGTACAAAAAAGCAGGACAATACAATACTTTAAAATATTTGGTTAATAGAAGATCCCTGCATTACTTTTAGAAATTGATATTATGTAAATCTTGCTTGTTTACAATTTAACCTGCATTGGATTTTAATTTAAATAAAGAAAATTATTTAATAGAGGGTTATTAAACAGGTTTTACATTGCAGCTGTTCCAGTCCCTCAGGTAAATACTTATTGAGAGACCTTAATAAGGTTTGTTCTACTTATTTATGTTTAAATTCTTTTTCTTCTCCTCTCCTGTGAAACCTTTGTGGGCCAGAACTCCCACTGACTTTAAAAAGAGTCCTATGCATATAGATTTGGGAACAGTAACATGCTTGGAATGCTTACCAAGTGACTGCATTTGATCTTTTAGTCTTTATGTGCCTAATTTTCTACATCATTTCTTTTTGGGAAACACAAATTGTACTATGAATAAATAAATTTGGAAAGCTCAACTTTTTTACCCTAGCAAAGAATTCACAGTAAGAAGGGGATATATGGAATTATAGAAACATTTTAAAGGTGTAAAACATTTAATAACATTCATTCATTCATTCATTCATTCATAGGACAAATAAGGAATGGCAGAGGGAGAGGGAGAGAGAGAACCTTTGTTAAGTAGGCTCCTGCCCAGCACGGAGCCTGATGCAGGGCTCGATCTCACAACCATGAGATCACAACCTGAGCCAAAATTAAGAGTCAGATGCTTAACTGACTGAGCCACCCAGGCATCCCTATAACATATAAACACTTAAAACATCTGAAATATGGAAAGAGAAGTTTGGACAATGTTTGATATGAGGTGGAGATACTCTAGGGTGAGCAAGTATTGTTTATATGGAAAAATAAATTGTGAATTTATACAGGAAAGAAGTTGGAAAAGGTATTCTAACACTGCTGCTACTCCCTCAGACTCTGTCTATTTCTATAACTGATTTAAAGAGGAAATAACAAATATGCTTTATTTTATGATAGCCATGTGTAAGAGAAAGCTAAAAGAGAAGAAACTGATGGGAAAAAAAGTCTACTCCAAATAAAGGGTATAATAAAAAAGCAAATGAAGGATGGACATAATAAGACAGCTTATGAGGAAAAAAAAAAAGTAGCATCTGTTGATTATTTGACAGGGGAGTCTAGGGGGAAAGAAAATATAGGTGACACCAATTTAGAGCCAAGTGACTGAGAGAGCGAGGATAAAAAAACAGGAAAGCCCAAGGAAACATTTGGGAAAGAAGGTGCTATCTTCCATACTGGCTTGCTAAGACAGACGTTGCAGTAAGTTTTATATGGAGGAGATAAAATGATTTATTGGAACACCTGAGTTTACAGTTCCCCATCATCTGGAAATTTTTTTTTTATATTAAACATTTGGACATTAGTATCCTGTTCCCAATCTGCAAGTTCACTTATAGTTTTCTTAGATACAATAAATTAATCTTGAAAGGGAGAAAATGAAAACCTTTGAGAACTTGAAAGAAAGAAGGAGCAATAATGCCTTTCACTGGTGCTCATATTCTATTTACTTAATAGCTTCTCTCTCCCTAACAGAGGAATATATTATCATCAAAATAACCAGTGGACTATTTGATTAAAACATTTAAAAATTATTTGTAATTCTCTTATGCACATATATTAGGACCACAAAGAATAGCAACATGTATATAGCCTATTAAATTGTAAATATCTAATTTACATACTATGTAAATTTCTTTGTTTCTTTTTTCTCTTTATTTCCTTCTTTCTACGCCTGTCTCTGTTTCTGTTTTCCTATTTGTCTTTCTCTCTCTCTTAAGAACCATGAGTTTATCCTGTTTCTCCCAACCCAAATTTATTATTTCCCTTTCTATAGTTGTAGTACCTTTCTGACACTGCAAGTCCTGTACTAATCATCATCCTACATATGTTCACTTATTTTACTGATCCTCTTTTATGCAGCAGGTCTCCCATGGCTGCCACTCTTCGCTATACTTACCCTCCAATACTTTCCGTGGGACACTGCTGTCGCTGTCCGCCAATGTGTGGTTGGTCACCCCTCCTTCCTTCCCCAATATCCAAAATCCCGCCTTGGGCCTATGCCTGTTTGGCTGAGCCCATCACCCCTCGAGGCTCTGACACGTCATCTGGGTTGCCTCCCCACAGGGATGTTTCCTCATCATACTTGGGCTTCAGCATCTTGTGCTATTCTACTCTTACCCTGTGCTGTTCTGTCTCTACTTCCGTATCCCACACAGTTCTGAAGCCCTGCATTAGTCCACCATAACCCAACCCATTTCCTTTCCGCCTCACATGCTAACACATACTTTGCCCAGCCTTACTTAATGATATTAGGTATACCTTGTTCAGGAAAGAAGAGATTGGGAAAAGCAGTGAGCTATATAGATTTTAAACCTTAAAGAAAAGAGACTTGATTCATTATTTTAAGTTTTAACAAGATTTTTCTAAGTGCCTAGTATTTTCCAAGGGTGTGTGGGGGGGATGCAAAAAGGCAATTTTATTAAAGCATGGGGACAGGACCCATGGGCAGGAAGAGCTGTACTGGGGCGCTGACGGATAGCTCATTATTTTTTTTAAGATAATTTATCATAAAGTTGGCTAACATACAGTGTATCCAAGTTTCATGTAAAAAGGTATCAGGTGTAATATGAGAGAGAAGCTAAATATACTGATAATGGTACTCCAAAGTAGAAATTGCTATGAGATATGTAGGCGTGGGGTCACTGAAGATCAGCAGCTATCACAGAAACCAAGAGACAGAATCCTTAGGGGGCTGTTTTGTGCAGGTGGGGGAAAAAAAAAAGTTACCATAGCAGGCCTGAGGCTGCTATCTTTAGAAGGATCTGTTTAGGGGTGCCTGGGTGGCTTAGTCGGTTAAGCGTCCGACTTTCCGCTTAGGTCATGATCTCGTGGTTCGTGGGTTCAAGCCCCGCATCGGGCTCTGTGCTGACTGCCAGCTCAGAGCCTGGAGCTTGTTTCAGAGTCTGTGACTCCCTCTCTCTCTCTGACCCTCCCCTGCTCACACTCGCTCGCTCTCTCTCTCTCTCTCCCTCCTAGAAATTAAAAAAAAACAAACAAAAAAAACAAAAACAAAAAACACATTAATAGAAGTATCTGCTTGAACGATTGACCCTTGGCTGGCATCTGGAAACTTGGGCCCCCATAGTTTTTCATCAGTGAACTGATGAAGTTCACTATGCCTAGATTATGCAAATAATAAGCTTTATGCTAAATACCTTCTTCCCTTCTGGAAGTCTGGAGTTCATACATGCCAGGCAGAGGGTTCCTGCATCATCTGCTCCCAACTAGGTGTCTAATGGACTTCCCTGGGCAGAAATGTTGCACACAAATCACTGCATTTCATTACTGGAAGAAGAGGACACCCTGTGTGACACCTCATGGGATGGAGAGAGCATAAGAAAACCAACACATGAATTCCTCCATACACTGTGCCTTTTTTGCATATGATCCAGCCATGTGTCCTCACTACATCACTGTAATAAGTCTTTGTGGTAAGTACACCTATGTGCTGACTCCTATGAGTCTTTCTAGCCAATCTCTGAAAGTAGGAGTGGTCCTGGGGACATCAAACACACTCCTGAACTGAGTTCTACCTCCACTAAGCCAACTTTGTCAACTGAAATTGCATTTAGGGCATTTCTGGGCAGAAGAAACACCTTAAACAAAACATAAGTGGGAATCAACATGTCATTGAATAGAAGGACCTATACCTAATTCATTGTTACCTCAGCAGTAAGTTCAAGAAAAGCCATATCCAAAAATATAAGAGAAGGCAGATTTCAAAATATCTTCTATTAAATATTACTTAATAGTTTAGGAAGTTTTCAGAATGCAGAATAACTAAAATTAAATGTTTCAATGGATATCTTGGACAGAGAAAGAATGATAGGTTTTTATCCTGATTATGAGCACCTTTGAGTAAAATTATACGCACTATTATGGGTAAATTATTAACACTCTGGATAGTTATTAACCAATTAGCTATTTGGTATTTTATATTTTAAAAAACAGAATCACATAGAAATTCTCTTCAACTCAATAATAACTTTCTTGCAATAGACTATGATACATTTTTCTCCTATTCATAAATTCTGATAAATATCAGAAGAGGCAATAAATTTGACATTCTTTACTCAGTGATATTAGCATTTTGTTTTATATATTTTGGGGTGTTTGTCAGTTTTAGAACCACCTTATAAGTTTCAAAATATAATACATCTGCAAAATGAAATTTATCACTTATGTATTATATGCAATATGAAATACTCTGTCAACAACTTAAAATACAATGTCCGTAAAATACAGTGTCTGTATGGATGAGGCTGTTAAACATTTGCCTTTGAAAAACAAGGCTATTCATCTTCATTTTTTGCTAGACCACCTTGGGAAAACACATTAAGAGCAGTCGTGTTGATCTAAATACTTCTGTGATGTGTTTTGGTGTTGTTATTTTAATTATTATTATTTTTTAATTTCTCATAGGAGAAATTAAAGAATTTTGAAGTGAAATTGGACTAACTCTGCAATTTCACATTAACCATAGAGTATTTCTAGTTTTAAAAAGACAGATCTGTCTTTTAACAAATTTTAAGGTATTTACCACATTAGATAATTACTTGAATAAAATAAAACACAAAATATTATTTTGATAAAATTATATATAATTTCATAAACATTTCTTTTTGTTCAACATGCATTTCTATAAATAGGGCAATATCCTTTTTAATATATTAATTAATTTATTTTTTAGGGAGAGAGAAAACAAGCAGGCGAGGGGGAGGGAGAGAATCCTAAGCAGGATCTACACTGTCATCACAGAGCCTGATGTGGGGCTTAAACTCACAAACCATGAGATCAAGACCTGAGCCAAAATCAAGAGTTGGATGCTTAACCAACTGAGCCCCAATAGGGCAATATTCTGATAATTTAATACATTCAAGTTTAAAAAATATTTAAATTACAGAACTTCCTTTGAATTTACTCAGCCAGTGACTATAAATGACAATATTCAAGGCATGGTTTTGGCATTTTTTAGAACATATTTGAATAATTTTGTGGGAGGTTTCTAAGATTCATCATAGATAATTTTACATTACAGAAATATAAAATGGCTAATAGTATCATATTCAGTGACTTTTTACTCAATAACTTTTCTCGCACTGACTTTTATGTGCTCTGCCTATTTAATGTTCCTTCTTGTCAATCACACTTGGAATGAGCTGTGCATCACAATGCAGAGTAAATAATAAAACATGTTTCTTAGTTATGGACTTTTTCCCCAAAGCCATATGTATTGCTTAGAGAGAATATGCTTTGCTTTAACTCAGTAAGATGGAAAACACATGGCTGAATCTGAATCTCTCGATTGATGTTGTCTTCAGGGACCTTTTCATCTAGGAAAAAGAAAGACACGCCTACTTTGCTGCCTATATTTTAAGTGAAGAAATCAGAAGGATCATTGCTTTGGGGAAGATAACATAGCACATTTTAAATCAAAATTACATGTTTGAAAGAACACATGAAAATACAGTTTTGAGATATTTAAATCAATTCCTATATATCAGGAACTTGTAAAAAAAAATAAATAAACCAAACACAGACTGCTAAATCAAAACTTGGTAGGTAAAACTTAGCAATATTGTTGAGGGTCAACATAAGTAATATATATCTGAAATGAAACATGAATTGAATGTGGCATAATGGTATGTGTAACATTCTGAGAGTCTCATAGCTTTAAATGTACAAAAATGGTTTTTGCTAATTCTTACATATACTAACATTTACATAAATTTGGGTAACACTCTGACAAATTTCAATTTGCAAACACTTTTGACTGTGTATGTTTTTCAAAAGCTTTCATTATCCTTTATTGTCTTTTATTTGTATATATCTCCTTACAAATTCATTATTACTTTATGTACTGAATATATATGGGCCAACCCCTGTACTAAGGACGAAAAAGACAGAAGCGAACCAAACATAGCAGAGTTACTGCTCCAGAAGTCACATTTGCATTATAAAGAAATACTCTATACTGCAGGATATAGCTCTTATTAATGCTTTGCTCAGGTTACAATTGCTTCTTACCAAACAACCTTGGGTCACCTACCTGGGTGGCTTAGTTGGTTAAGTGTCTGTCTCTTAGTTTAGGCTCAGGTCATGATCTCACAGCGATGATTTCAAGCCACCTGTTGTGTTGTCCTCTGTGCTGACAGTGCAGAGCCTGCTTGGGATTCTCACGCTCTCTCTCGCTCTCCTCTCTCTCTCTTTCTGTCTCTCTTTCTCTCCCTCTCTCTCTGCCCCTCCACTGCTTGCTCACTCACACACACACACACACTCTCTCTCTCTCAAAATAAGTAAATAAACTAAAAAAAAAAATACACCTCAATACTGCGAGGCTTCAAGCAACAACAATCATTTCATTTTGGTTGTAAATGTGTAACGTGGTTAAGGCTTGGGAAGGAAGCCTCATCTCAAAGCCATGTGACATAAACTCACATGGCTAACAATCGGTGCTAGTTGTTGGATGGAGGCTCAGACAGAACTGAGGGCATGTGGCCTCAGTTCCAGTCTATGTAGAGCTCTCCACACAGCCAAGTCTTCCTCACATCATGTTGGCTGGGTTCCAGAGGAAGGTATCCACAGTGAGAGCAAGGCAGCTCCACCACTTCCATGACTAACCTCAATCATCACATCTACCTCCTTATTGCCCCCAGGGGCCCACCCAAGGTCAAGAGGAGTGGACACAGACTCCACCCTATGATGGAAGAGAGACAAGATTCTAGAAGATCAAGTGGGATGTGAAATATTGTAGCAGCCATTTTTGAAAAGCACACTCTATCACAATTAAAATGAATGAGAAAAATATTACCATATATCTGAAGCATAAACTGTCATATTTATCAAATAATAAATGACACATGCTAGAAACTTTGAATTTTTTTAAACAAAGGTTCATATTAAAGTACCCTTTTATCAGTAAGGTGTGGTTACAGTAAGTTCTCAGAACTCCATACTCAAAGCCTTATTAATACACTATGGTACAACTAGGTATATACTTTTTTTCTAGTGTTCTGCTTTAGTCATTGAAATGATGTTGTTTAAATGTAGTAATACTCCATATGACCAATAGTTTGTTCTTAGTAGCAATAACTTCAGTAAATCAACTTGAAAGTTAGATATAATAAAACACTTCATAATCAAAATTATAATAAAGTAAATATGAAAGAGTGTACATGAAGATATTTGAGAAGAGAGAATTCTCACATTTATGAATGGGACTTAAAGGCATGTTTATCTTTTGTATATAGATATGAGTAAAGATGAATAAAAATCATAGACTAGGGATTCTGTGTTATTTGTATCACAGATATGACTTGGCAGCATCTTATCACTTGGAAATAACATTATGGAATAGGTTAAGTATGAATCAATTATTATTCTTTTCAATAATATTTATCAAGTGTTTATGATAAAAGATTGTCACCGATTGTCAAACATGTCAGAGTTCCTAACCTCAAGGATCCTTTAAGATAGTAAATGTAGCAAAGAAAATAAAAGCTAAAATAGAAGGAGTAGGCAATATGGAATATGGAAGCAAAGGAGGATAAATCAATTCTGACCTAGGTGGAATGATGAAGAGAATCAAAATGATGTATGAAGATGTGTGAGTGATTTAACAAAACAGGTCATTTTTGGATAATGAGGTAGAAAGTTTGCATGACAAAAAAAAGTGGGACTTTTCCCCAAAGTAACAGTGTGAACATTGGCTGTATGAGAAAGTTTGATTTAATAGGGTAAAATAGGAATTTGAATGGAAATACTTATAACATTTTCTGTGTTGAGTCAACAAAAGTTAACTAGCTACATTTTAAGTAAAGACAAAGTACTTTTAAAAAGATACAGGGGTACCTGAATGGCTTAGTCAGTTAAGCATCTGACTCTTGATTTCAATTCAGGTCATAATCTCATGGTTCATGTGTTCGAGCTCTGCATCAGGCTTTGTGCTTTCAGTATGGAGCCTGCTTGGGATTCTTTCTTTCTGCCCCTCCCCAACTCCCGCTGCCTCTGTCTGTCTCAAAATAAATAAATAAACTTTAAAACGGGGTATAAAGTTACTCTCAAATCTGTCCATTCCTTTTCATTCCTATTCCTTCTGTAAATTTTCTTCCATGTGGCTTATGACCATAATCTCCTAACTAGAGATTCTGCAACAGATTCTCTTTCCACCCAGGCATGATCTACAATGATAGATTGGAAATTAAAAATTACACAGAAAGAAAAACATTCACTTCACTCCTCTGCTGAATTCTTGAAGAGCTCATAATTATCTGGAGCATAAAGTTACAATGCTCTCTGCCATGGTCCCATTTCATTTCCTGCAGTCTGCTCATCTCCCTCCCCTCGCCATAACCCCAAAATGGTTACCAACATATACATACTGTAATAGAGCCATGTCAGAATGCTTGTAAATTTCAAGATTTCTATTTATGTCTTTGTGAATGTTGTGTCTGTATCCTCTGATTTAAATGCTATTTCTCCCCTTCTCTATCTGGCAACTGCTTACTCAAATACATCCTACTCTTTAAAATTTTTCTTCAAAGCCATAAGTTGCATGCTTCCTCTTCTTTACTCCCATAGAACTTATGGGATAATACTTATATTATCTGTATAATAATATCTATCACATTTCAAAATCTGCAAGGATGGAATGGTATCCAATTATCTTCACATCTGGCTTGAAAAACCCATAGCTGGTGCTATATTCTGACCCCAAATACAGTGATTTTTACTGCTCCATTCCACATTACATCTTGAGAAAAGGAAACCATGAGAAACATTTACCAAGTTACTAACCATAATTTAAAACATGCTAAGTTATGAAAAGATAATAAAACACCACCTTAAAAGAACTTTTACTCTATCCATCATTTTAGAGGCATGTTTATAGGCATAGATATTAATGAGAGATTGCAGAATTGATTGAAGGAACTAAATAGCAGTATAAAAATATTTGCCAGTATAAATTTAAAGCTAACATTTCTTGCATATGGATTTCTGCTATATAATTACCATATTACTTGGAAGTGGTGTCAGGATTTAGGTACATGGTAATGCTATATTTTCCCAAATTCATTAGACTACATGTACCTCTCCTTCCTCAATACCTTGGTGGCATTAATCCTATCTGTGAATAGAGTATTGTTAGTAGATTGCCATTTATAGTCAAAAAAATGTATTTTATAAAAGGCAAATATAATTTGACTTCAAGTCACAAGCTACAAAGTTTCTAGACTCTACACAGATCTATTCTCTCATCAATTTCAGTTTACAAAACATGCTCATCGTTGAATTTTTATGTCTAGGCAAACTTTTATAATCTTTAGAAGGATTACATTAAGCTGTTGAGCCTATTCATACGTATAGTCAACAGGGATATCTCGCTCCACATGCGAGTTTATACTGATTTGAACAAAATAAAAAATCTGCAAACAATTTACAATGCCCAAATGGCCATGTTAGAGTCTGAATAACTGAACAAATGGATATTATACAAGTCATAAATGTAGATTGAAAAAATATGTGACAACAAAATCATGATTAATGCTCAATTTAGCAAAGATTTTTGAATTGGATATATAAACAGATAGAGCAGATTACAAGCCATCCAATCCAACAAGGTCAATTTAATGTGTGTACCATTAAGCTGGGCATCACAAATAAACTGTCTGGATGACGTACGAAAGAGTGAAGGTAGCCAGCACCACACACAGTGTGGTTCTCACTTTTATGGGATGAAAAGCTGGATACGTTCTGCTTTCATTCCTGAATTATTTTCTGATGGAGCATCAGTAAAACATGTCTGAGTTTTGACTTTTACAATAATGTGAAAACACTTCTAAGAAGAAGAAATGTGAGCATTGAAAATACTATGGTGTCTTTAAATTGATGGAAATAAGGTAAAAGTTATTGTATTCTATTGGAAATTGAATAATTATATGACTGTCCAGTCTAGACTCTATTGCCATAGTTACTGCCTCATACATACAATATGATGTCCCATTTAAATATATCTTATGAGTAGTATATATTTTATTTTAGTATTTTTAAAAATTTATTTATTTATTTTGAGAGATGGAGAGAAAGAAAACAAGTGAAGGAGGGGCAGACAGAGAGAGGGAGAGAGAGAATTCCAAGCAGACTCCATGCTGTCTGCTCAGAGCCTGATGTGGGGCTCAATCCCACAAACTGTGAGATCATGACCTAAGCCAAAATCAAGAATCAGATGTTCAACCACTGTCCCACCCAGACACCTTGAGATAGTGTATATTTTAAATTTTCATTTTTGAGAGATAGAGAGAGAACTAGAATGAGTGGGGGAGGGACAGAGAGAGGGAGGGACAGAAAGTCTGAGGCAGGCTCTGCACTGTCAGCCTGATGGAGGGCTCGAACCCACAAACCGTGAGATCATGACCTGAGCTGAAGTAGGACGCTTCACGTACAGAGCCACCCAGGTGCCCCAAGTAGTGTATATTTTAATGAGTAGCCAAAATCAAACTGGAATACCAGCATCACTCAAAAATATGCCCAATGTCCCTTCCCAGTCAATCAACCTTCAATCAACCCTAGGCAATCACTCCTCAGTTTGTTTGTTTTCTTTATGAATTTAGTTTTCTCCTTTCTAGAGTTTCATATAAAAACAAACATAGGCTATATACTTTATGTCTCAAGAGAATGGTTTGTTTACAAGTCTTTTCGGGACATATACTTTATCTCCCTAGGTAAATACCTAGGATTGAAATTGCTAGGTTTTATATATATATGTAAATATATTTAGTTATTAATAAAGAGCTAAAAAAGTTTTGGAAGGTGGTTGTAGAATTTATATTTCCTTCAGCAAGGAATCTCACCAACAGTCAGCATAGTCGATCTTTACAAATTAGGGTATTTTAATACCATGTGTGTAGCAATATCTAATTGCGAATTTAATTTATATTTTCCTGGTAAGATATAATGTTGACTATTTTCATATACATTTTGTTCACTTATCAAACACTTTTAGGAGCCATCTGTTTAAATCTCTTGGCTATTTTGTATCAGGTTATTTACTTATTTTTGAGTCATAACTTTTTAAAAATATTCATCACACAACTTCAAAGTTTGATACATGTATTGTGAATATTTTATCTTGGTCAATGGCTTGCTTTTGCATTTAATTATAGATTCTTTTGAATTTTAAATTTAGGTCTGTGACTCATTTTGAGTCAACTTGTACATATGACATGAGCTAAGGGTCAAAGTTATTTTGTCCCCCGGCCCCACATATGAATACGTGGAATTTTCCCAGGACCATTTTATTGAGAAGACTTTTTTCTCCCATTGAAGCACCTTGGTAACTTTTGAAAAGTAATTGAGTGTACGAATGCAGGTATGTCCCTGGATTCTGTGTTCTCCTCCACTCATCCATAGCTGTATTTTGGGCTACAGTAGTAGCTTTATAATCCGTGACTTCATATGTCTTGAAAGCAGGTAGTCTATGTCCCTCTACTGTGTTCACATTTTCAAAATTGTTTTGCCTATGCCAGGCCTGTTGTATATCCATACAAACTCCAGACTCATCTGCTTGATTTCTACATAAAAAGCCTGTGGAGGTTTTGATGGAGCTACAACAATGTATAGGTCAGTTGGTGATAATTGTCAATGCATGATGAGTGAAGAGAGTATAGTCCTCCATTTATTTAGTTCTTTAATTTCGCTCAGAAGTGTTCTTTTAACTGGCAGAGCATTTTGTGAATTCATACCTAATTCCTTTATATTTTTGAATGCTATTGCAAAATGTTTTTTAAAATTTTCTGTTTCCAACTATTCCTACCTAGGATATAGAAACACAGTCAATTGGTATTGATCTTGTATCATGCAAACTTACTGACAAATCTAGTAGCTTTTTTGCAGCTGGTTTGCTTTTTTCAATCACATGGGCCACAGTCTACATATAAAGATAATGTTAATTCTTTCCAATTTGTAGGACTTTGACTTATTTTTCAGGCGTTTAAGTCTGTAACACAATGTTTAATTGAATTGAAAATAGGCATTCTTGCCATGTTCCTGATCTTAGAGAAAAAGCAGTCAGTCTTTTATCCTTATGTATGATGTTAGTGGTATAGTTTTTCTAGATTACCATTACCAGGTTGAGGAAATTCCCTTTTATTCTTAATATGTTGAGCTTTTTTGTCATGAATGAGTATTCAATTTGTGAAATTATTTTTCTGCACCTTTGATATATTATGATGCTTTCTTCTTTATACTCATAATATGGCAAAATACACTTTGATTTAATATGAAACCAACATACCACACCCAAATAAACTTCATCATGGTTTCCCTTTTTACATGATGCTGGATTAGATTTGCTAATATTTTAATAATGGTGTATGCATCCATAACCAAAAAAGAAACTGGTCTTCAACTTTCTTATAAGTGTCTGGTTTAGCTATCAGGGTAAAGCTGGCCTCATGAAAATGAGGTTTCTATTCATTTGTTTTCTATAAGAGCTGAGTAAATAGATGAGGAAACAAATATAAAGATAACTTTTCTAAGGGGAACCTAGTTGGCTCAGTACATTAAGCATCCAATTTTGTCTCAGGTCATGATCTTGCAGTTTGAGAGTTCGAGCCCTGTGTCAGGCTCTGTGCTGACACCTCAGAGCCTGGAACCTGCTGTGGATTCTGTGTCTCTCTCTTTCTGCCTCTCCCTCCCCTGCTCACAGTCTCTCTCTCTCTCTCTCTCTCTCTCTCTCTCAAAAGAAAATGAATAAACGTTTTTTAAAAAATTTAAAAAGGTAACTTTTCTAAGATTATACAACTCATAAGTAGGTGGCAAAGCTGGATTGTTAAACCAGGAAGTCTGGCTCCAGAACCTATATTTTAAATTGTATTCTACCCTAAACCTTAAGAGAGCTAGAAATACAATTCCATGTGAATTCAGAAGAGACAAGCTGGCTTCTGTGCTGACCTTAGAAGCAAAGGTCAAAACTTGCCAGAGACAATTACAAAAGAGTAGAGGCAGGGGAAATTGTTCATTTGTCATTTTACTGACATATAACTTAGGAGCTGAAAAGAAACTTAGTCGTTATCTAGTGAAAGACACTCTTAAATTAAGAACATGGGACATAGGAATGATAATTGATTCTAAAACGGTCACCCAACTAATTAGAGAGAAGCCTGGGAATAGAACCTAGGTTTCCTGACTTCTGGTTCAGAGCTCTTTCTACAAAGTCTCCTACTTTACATACATACTGAACATATTGTTCTACTATGTGCTATTTGCACAAGTCTTTCCTTTTCAACAGGGCTATTCATCATTCTGAGGGCAGGGGCTACAGTATAAAGACCCTAGTTCCAAGAACAAATATAAATGATACACAGCAAAAACACAAGGAAATATTGCCTTGTGATATATTTTTCAAAAGCTAAAATATATGGTACCTTCACTTAAATTAATTAAATGTAATGGGTTTTCAATAATATTTTAATAAGTACATAGTATGTGCTGGGAAGATGATGGAAATACAAAGAGAAACTGTGAAAAGATAATTAAATACACAATTGATTAAACAGGTCATCCTACCTCATTGCTTGATGAGTTTGCTTGGAATGCCCTCCCTCGTAATATCCATACCCATTTCAAATGCTTCCTCCTCCAAAAAGCCACCCTTAACTCCAAGACCTAGCTGGGTGGAGTTTAAAATTACACTCTATCCTCTACTCACTATATTCCTACCTCAAATAACACCACTTAGCACTCCTCTATTACACACTTAGCACATTCTGTTGTGTAAAAGCTTGTCTCATTCCTATGAGATTTGGAAGACTTGGAAGACTTGGAAGTCACATTCTAATTTCCTTATGCACATTTGTATCCTCATTCAAACAAAATCTAACCAAATTCTAACACAATAATTGACACAGAGTAGGAACTATATTAACTGGTCAACGATGTAGGAACTATATAAACTAGTCAGTGTCAAATAAATAGTAATATGTTTTGACCTTAAATATAGATGGGCTTAATAATCAATTTGGAGACAGTGTTTCCTACAGTCTATATGAATTAAATCAATGATGTAATTAAAAAAAAACAAATAAATACCTTGAGCATTTATTCACTTGATTCTTGTATCTCCTTCTATTTTCAGATATCAATAAATTATAATATTTACATAGAGTAAATTAATAGAAGCTGGTTTTACCTTAATTTGAGTTTGAAACATTTCCAACATTCACTTCTGAAATTGATCATTAGGTGTACAAGATCTTTCATTTAGGTAATATAACACAAATTTAGTGAATGGTCTCATATTTACTGAGCTGGGATTTCAGTGACATACAGATGACCCTGAAAAGAGTTACTAAGAAAGCAAAGAAAGTAAAAATCCCGAGAGATCATTTAAAGGAAGAAATAGTAAGATTTGACTGGCATATAACATGAAACAAAAAGATGAAGGAGAAAGGAACAATTTATGTCTAACTTCAGCAAGAAGAATGCTGGTTTCTTAAAGGAAAATTTAAGAGTAGGGAAAAATCACATACCGTGGAGAGCAAAAGAGATTTTGTGTGTGGACACACTTATTTTTAAAAGAGGATAGGAAAAAAATGGTCAATGAGACATTTTTTAAGTCCTAAAACTAAAGGAATTGTTGCCAGACAGAAAGGTTGTAAATACTCACTGCCTAACAAAGCAGATGAAACAAACTGAGAAAGACACATCATTACAAAATTTAAGGAACCAGGAAATCAAGAGAATGCTATACAAGTTTTCAAAGAGAAAGAGAAAAACACAGCACGACACAAAGTCTCAATGAAGTCTGGCTTTGGACTTCAACAAACAATGCTAGGATTTAGAAGGCAATAAAAAGAAATGTGCTTAAAATTCAGAAAGAAAATTCTTCCCAACTAGAATTCTATTTCATCCATGTGTGAAGTTAGGACATGTGAAGGAAGGATCCAGGAGACCCTAATTGAAGAGAGGCAAGAAAAATACAGTGTTGGTAAAAGGATATCCTAGAACATCACTACACATCAGGAGCGGGTGACATGCATGCCTGGAGCAGGTCAGAAGGCTCAGGAAAGGCTACCCCAGGAAGAGAAAATCTATGAGATTCACATTCTTCTGAATGTCTTGAAAGGATATTTTACAGGTTTTTTGTTTACTTTCTTATTTTGTGAGAGAGAACATAAGCGTGAGCGTGTGTGTGTGTGTGTGTGTGTGTGTGTGTGTGTGTGAACGTGGGGGTGGGGGGGAGAGAGGGAGAGAATGAATCCCAAGCAGGCTCCACACTGCCAGAGCAGAGCCAACATGGGGCTCAAACCCATGCACTGTGAGATCATGACCTGAACTGAAACCAAGAGTCAGACACTTAAATGACTGAGCCACCCAGGCACCCGGATAGGATATTTTAAAAATAGCAAACAGTTTGGGATTAAAATAATATAATTGCATAGGAAACTAAGCAAAATTAATAGTTTTTAACTCTCGGGAAAGTGAAAAAAATTTCAGGATAAAGTAAAAAATAAATTTATCACTTACGATGAACTGGTTTACATATAGTTAATAATGTGAACACTGAACATTGACCTAAGGGTAGTAACTATAATGAATACACAAGAAGACAGAAAGAATGCTTGTGTGGTGCTACTGATCGCCCTTTCTATCACCTTCCTAGTAAGATGTCTATAGACGTACCTGTTTGGGAGTGGAATTGTGTCCTCTCAAAGTTCACTTGTTGAAGTCAATCCCTAGTAACTCAGAATGTGGCTTTATCTGAGATATGGCTTATAAAGAGAAAACGGGGTCACTTGGGTGGCTCAGTCGGTTAAGCATCTAACTTCAGCTCAGGTCATGATCTCATGGCTTGTGAATTCAAGACCTGCATCGGGCTCTGTGCTGACAGCTTGGAGGCTGGAGCCTGCTTCGGATTCTGTGTCTCCCTCTTTCCACCTCTCCCCTGCTCACGCTCTGTCTCTCAAAAATAAACAGTAAAATAAATAAATAAATAAATAAATAAATAAATAAATAATAATAAAGAGGCAATTAGGTAGAATGGGGTAACATGGGCAGACCCTAACCAATATGGCTGGCGTTCTTATGAGAAGAGGATATAAGGACACAGACACACATGGGCTGAGAGGCAACCATGTGAGAAACCCTACAGGAAACCAAACCTGAAAACACCTTGATCTTAGACTTGTAGCCTTCAGCTTTCAGCCTTTCTATGAGAAGATAAATTTGTGTTGTTGAGATACCTGTTGTGTGATATTTTGTTAAGGCATCTCTAGCATACTAATAAATACGTGAAATTGAACAATAAAGAAGTCACAATACAAGAATGTTGTATAGAGCAAAAAAGATCAATGCATGCTAAGAGAGAGAGATAACCAAGGAGAGTAGAGGTGTGAACTATTATTTTCCACAACAAACCTTATATAACTGACTTATTAAACAGTACATAAATAATTTTGACAGCAATTAAAATTAAACCTTGAAACCATGCACTTTTTTTCACTAGTTAAATAACTGTATCATGTAAAGCAAACATTTTTTTCCCCTCTGCCTTTACTTTTGGAAATCTAGAAGGCTTGGAATTAGTGAACCCCCAGACAAGTAAACCACTCTGGATATCATGTCACATTGTAGCAGATGAAAAATCATAAAAAGCTAGTATGAACTCTATAAAAAATGCATATAAATTGACCAAAGACCTACCCAAAAGTAAACTATTACTATTAGTGTTATTATCATTATATATTTAGGTTCAACTTGGAGGAAAAGTTCTCTAATTATATGGAATGTTTTCCTTTTGTCCCTCCAGATACACATTTCATCTCTCTCTGGCCCTCTGCCCTGACAAACTGAGCATAGAGAATCTGTCTGTGAACACCCACGCCCTCTATATCTGATTGGATTTTGAAAATGGGCAACCCGTCTAAGAAATCAGAGGGAAGGAGGACAGCGAGGTCGGGGTATTTCATCTGGCTTTGCTACTGCTAGGATGCCTTGGTTTGGCTGTACCTCTCAATGAAGATTGCTGTTCATCCCAAGGCTTTTGATTTTCTAGGACTCTCTCCTCTCAGATTCTAGCAACTAATCTTTCTCCTCCTCCCTCTGATCTCCAGCTCACTAACTCCAGGTTACTGCACTATACAAGGTTCCCCTATTCCCAGTCCGTAAACAGTCCTTGAAGTACCCTATTTTGAGTGTGCTAATGGATTTCTGTTGGGAATATGACTGGTATAGGAAAATATAATTAAATATATCAGACATTAAACAACCACTTCCTTACCTTCTGATTTTATGGCTTATTTTTTAAAAATAAAGTTTATTTTCTAAGAGAGAGGTAGAGCAAGTGAGAGAGAGAGCACCAGGAAGGTGCAGGGAAGAGAGAGGGAGACAGAAAATCCCATGCAGGTTCGGCCATGTCAGCACAGAGCCCAACATAGGGCTCGACCTCATGAACGATGAGACAGTGACCTGAGCAGAAGTCAAGAGCAGCTGACCCAACTGAGCCACGCAGGCACCCCCTTTATGGTTTATTTTAATATGGATAGTAATTTCAAAGCTACTTTGAACTTTAATGTAGTTATTGAAATAACAAGTACTATTTATTAGCATATCAAGATTTTCAACTAAACAATAAGCAAAGAAACTGTAATAATTAATTTCATGTAAGTAGTGAGGTGAAGCAGGAAATGATTGGGCACTTTGATGAAGCTACTACAAAGTATCATTGCATTAAAAGTGGATGCACATAATTATATGCATCATGTCCAATGCTTGCTTGCTTGATTTATTTATGCCAATTTTTCTAAAACTGAAGGGAATAGTTTTGTCTTTAATGTAGCTGTATTATTTGGGTAGAATTCAAAAGAAAGGCAAATACTAAAGTGGCTAAGTAACACATTGCCTGATTTAAGTCCTTATTTCTTATTATATACCATAGTGTTGTTTTTAACTTGTTAATTGAGAAAAAAATGTGACAAAAACTCATTTCCGCTTCATTGATAAACTAACAGAAGGATTGCGAGGAGATTGAAGGAAGCAACATCAAGCCTTAGACACAATTTCTGCTTACATTCAATGTAGTGTACTCGTGTGTACTTTGCAAATCCTAATGGGCCTCTTTTTTTTTTTTCTTTTTAAGCAAATTCTATTCCCTGGAGAACAACTTTGCTAGCATTCATTTAGGAAAAATGTTATTTACTTCACTTTACCTAGAGATTATAGAAATAATGCTCAACAAAGAAACAACATTTCCAAAAATGCTTTTAAAATGTTTCAAATCAGTACATTGGAGATCTTGGGTAGGGCTTTACATCATTTAACTTGGGGTTTTCTTTTTGCATTCTTTCTTGCTTAGTTTTCCTTATTTTTGTCTTACTGTAGCTTTTGTTTTCAGATTACAAAATTATAAGATTGTTTGAAAAAATATGGAAAAGTATAAAAGGGAAATAAAATGAACACCAAATTGTATCATATTATGGTTAATATCTAGTGATTATGTGTTTATAAATGAAGCCATGCTATACATTTTGTATATTTTTTGATTTTTACATGTTATATAGTGATATTCATCTCATGCCATTATGTATTTTAAAAATCAAGATGAAAAAATGTACTCATTTTAAATAATGGCAGATATAAAACTTATTCATAAATTATATACACATTTAATGATTACTAAGGGCTTGATAATTTTTTTCAACCTCAGTATATAATTTGGAAGAGACAGTAATGGGTTGAGATGGAAGAGTGGTAGTGCTGACATGTGATGTCTAAGGAGATCAAGACCAATCAATTTAAATATGGTGGATAGCCCATTGGATTACATGCCAAACATTATGTATTACAGATCCGATGCTACAACTTACTAACCACAGATCAGGTAAATCAATCAACAACAAAAATTTAAATAGTTGCATGCTCATGCATCATGTATTTATACCATAGTTTGTATAATTAATTCCCTTATGATAGATATTTGGTTGACTTCAGTTTGTTAATATTAAAACAAATGTGAACGATGTTATATACAAATGAAGCCCTATAGTGCATTCTTGACCACGTATTCCTGAGATACTTTTTATTTTTGCTGTTCTTCTTGTTGTTCAGCCCTTTGATCTAGGTGCAAACATGGAAAGGTAGTGAATCTCAGTGGAAAGGAAAATGGTAAGTCAGCAAGATCAAGGTTGAAATTCTTAGGCTTTTTTCAAGGTATTTCAACATTGGAGATTTATTTAATATTTCTTTAAATAATTATGCAAGCATTTGATGAGGTTAAAATTGGGTTTTCACTCCTCCTCCTATGCACAGTCCCTGGACATATATATTCTTCCCCCTGCAGAAACAACATGTTACAAGCTGCTGGGAGGTGTGGTATCTGGCAAGATCATGGGATTCAATGATCATGTGCCTCTTAACTGCACCCCTTTGCTATAAAATGATTTCTTAGTCCAAAACAATGTCATGATGGGTCTATCAGATGATTACATGCTTTTAAAAATTTTTGAAGAGTGGGGAAGAAAAGGCAAACATATACCTCAAATATGCATTTTTTCTGTTCAAAATTAAATATTGGCTGTGTCATGGTAGAGGGAGTCAAATGTAATCAATGTGCCACCAAGTAGGTGATTTGTTTTCTTTCAGTAGGGTGCCATATCAGGACTGAAATGCTGGTCTTTATGGCTGGTAAGCTGGAGGCTTAGTGACAGCAGTAGCTAAATTATCTTTGTTTGGTGGGAACAAACCAAACTTACATCATTTATCCCATGTACATCTTCCATCCTTACTGCCATTGAGTCTTCCATGAATCTACTGTGCCTGCAATGGGGTAGACAATGACAGAAGCTAGCTTATCACGTCAGAACTATTGGTCAAGTAATTCTGTCTTCTTGGTTGTTTAGTGTACTTTTTTGTAGTGGATGCTTTTTGGTGAGGGTTAATAAGAAATACAAAGATTCTCATTCTTAGTGCCCATTTTGATAATGCTATCAGCATGCCTTTTCACTGTACTTTATCTCAGATCTTCAGACTTTTCTTTTTCCAGGTCCAGATCAATCAGCCAAACCACCTGGCCCTACAACTGTCTTTAAATATACCTGGCCCTACAACTGTCTTTAAATATTCTTACCTTGGGCACTTCTCTTTCTACACAAAGCAAAACTGATCATACCACCTAAAGCTTTGCTCACTGAAAGAATTCCCCTTATTGCTCTCTTCAGTGGGACAGAAGTAGAGTAGTGCACCATTTCACCCTGCATTCACAGAGCCAACCTATCTCTGAACAAAGCTTGCTCCTTTTTTTCCCCCTCTCTGTCATCTAGCGATACAAGGCCACATTCCACCCCATGAGGCCATAGGTGAAAGGCAGAGAAAGGCATTTAGTGAAACTATAAATGCAGTGGGGATCTGGGCCACATGCTTCTGATTTATTGCAGGTTTACTCCTTCTAGGTACTGGATATCTCCTTTAATCAATGGGACCAAAGTCTGGAAATAGGCTCAGATCCATAAACTTGGTGAAGCATCATGACTGAAACAATGGGCTTCCATTTCCTGGTAATTTTCTCCCTTTTCTCTCCTTGTTCCTTTTTTGCCCCATCCTCTCTCTCTCCTCCTCTTCCAGTTCCCCTCTGTCTCTCCCTTCCTCTTCCTCTTCTTCACTCAAATTGAACAATGAGCCCATTGGCTGACAACTTTCTCGACCCTAGAGATGCTGTGTTCATTAACCATACCCATGACTCTTTGCAATTGAGCTTTCTTGGCTATCATGCCACCCTTGTCTTTCACTAGGATTATTGTAACTTGCTTCTGAACATGAAGTGCTTCTACTTGGTCTCTCTTTTGGGGGTAAGTGGGATGTGTGATCTCCATTGCTATCAGTGAGCTTAATTATGAAACAGTATCTATTATCATCAGCCCCTGTTTAAGAGGGCAGTGACCATTGAGGTTACAGTAATATCAGTGTTCCTCTCGGTGTATTCTGTATCATTTTGTGCTGTTCTTCATTCATGTCCTACAGATCACAAGCAACTAACAGATTTTTAAGTCTTACAGAGTATACTTCTCTGAGCCTTTTGACCTTTTCTTTCAGCATCTACCATGGGCATCTCTATTTAACACAGCATGGGTCATGCTTTCTCCATATTTCTGAGCAGCATGTTAATGTTGTTTCCTGAGACCCTTGCCAGGGTGTTATATCCTGTATCATAAGAGAATGCCCAGAACTTCCCTGGGCATGTTGTGACTTGGCTTTAGTAGCTGGTGGTTAGCAATGAGGGCAGGTATCGGTTGATCCTAAAGGGTATACATGTTATGTTGAAAGGCAGAAGCTTGTGCTATAGCTTTTAGAAGAAGGCAGCCCTTCCCTTTAAGAGTAAGGAGTGGGCCATGTCTGCAGGTCCACAGAGAGTTCAGTGAAGTCTGGAGTCCCAAGGTTTTTGAGTGCAGCAGAACAGACATCCTCAAGCCAGGTCTCAATACTCAACTCTTTTTCGACCATGCTTGGCACAGCATATGTGGAACATGTAGAAGGAGCTAAGAATTAACCTTCTGTCAACTTTGGTACTCATTTAATTAGGTCCTGGTTCAATTCATTAGATTTCTCTTTCCTCTCTCCCCTGGAAATCTACTATTCTTTCTAATTAAGTCACAGACTTCTTCCTTAGGTTTTTCTGCCCTCTGGCTATAGATGAGTCTCTTTTTATGCTGCCAAGGAAGACTACTTTCTTGCACACTTACTTTCATTCAGTGATTAATCACCTTCTACTTTTTAATGTCTTTCTCCAGTACATAAATGGCACCTAGCAAGAGTTATCAGAATACAATTGTTCTTATAATTTGTACTTCCAAGGAACTTTAAAAAATATTATACAAATACATATCTATCTTATCTCAAAAATATTAATTATTGGGAAAATTTCACCATTATAATGCAGACTGCAACCAATGGGATCTCATTTTGCACCTGGGCGTTATGTGGTACAGTTCCAAAACTCTGTTTTAGAGTCTGCTTCTTTGGACCATTCCTAGTAAAAACAGTTTTATGATAGTTTGACTGGGAAGAGATTATGAGGCAGAGATTTTTGTGCCAAAAATTTCTAAGGGACTACACTCAGGATCAACATCTGTAGAAGAGTAAAAGAAGGAAGAGTGGACAGAGAGAAGACCCAAACTATTGATGTAGTTGCACCAAAGTTCTCCGTTAATCCAGTGGGGACTCCAGAGATGGGAGAATGCTTTGGAATTGTTCCAATTTGAGGCAAGAATACCAAGTTTTTATATCCCAGTATCAATTACTCATTGAATGCATGCTGACCTCCAGGAGAGTGTGACCTCAGACATGAATACTTTCAGCCGAAGACAATTTCCTGAGAGGGAATCAGCAAAGAGCCATCAGTAGCCAACACTCCCAGCAGCTGTACCTCAATCTAGGAGGGGAATCAAAGTGACATTTGCCACCACTCCAGTAAATATATATACATTTTAAGTCAGATTAATATAAATAAGATCTGTTTCACATACTTTGTCAAATGTTTCTAGTACATATTACTAGTATTAGTATAAAATGTCACTAACAACACAGGAATGTACCATGGTACATGGATTTATATATACAGATATATCCATCATAAATTGGATGAGCCTTATACATTTATTTGTTTCAAATAGCCTGGAAATATACAGATAAGTATGACAAGCTGTACTATTAAGTCATTAGGATGATCTTATAAAAATCTGAGTATGGTTTTATTTTCTATTATAATAAAAACTGATATTGAAAGTGGGGAAAAAAGAAGGAAAGAAGAAACAACAAAGATATGCTGTATTATTTGTAGTTTTCAGTGCAAGGGGGAAAAAGGCAGAAATAATTCATGGTAGCCAAAGGGTCTGAAGAGACTAGAATTTTACAAATACTTTGGAGAAAAGGGAGCACAAGATGTAAGGAAGGAGCATTAATAAATAAAGACTGGTAAGTTAATGATGATTCTGAAGGGTCTGAGCTATTGAGCTCATTTTTAAAAATTCATACTGGAAAGAAATAAAGGAATAAAAAGCTTTGGATTATTTAGTAATAATCAGACGGATCTTGGAGAATTATTGAATGAAAAGAAAATAAGTTTTACAAAAGAAATTAGTGTTAACTTAAATAAAAAGTATTAATAACTGGCCTTAGATTTCTCTCTCACTCTCTTAGTTTAAATAATTTATAAATTGATAACCTCTACCTCTCATTTTCTCATTCTTTGGCCCTTGATTTTGATCCTTAGGCTGTTTCTTTTCAACAGTGATTTCCCACTCCTCTGCATTGGAGAATACACTATTCTCCCCAGACAAGTGACTTCTTTCCTGTGGTAGGCAGAATAGCAGCTGGCTCTTCCATTACAAAAATGTCAGAGATCCTCTCCTTCTCTCTCTCTCTCTCTCCAGTGACCTGTGTTTGTCCAGCCTTGGCATAGTCTTCAGGCAGCAGTCGCAGGCAAATATAACACTAAGCTCTCTAGAACTATGACATGATATATATGTAAACAAAATAATCTTGATCTAGTAATTTTCTTTCCAGTAATCTTACCTGTTTGCCATAGCTCTACATTTTATAAAGTAAATACCATCTCTGTAAGAGTTCAGTATATTTTCCACTCTGAATTTGAAATTAAAGTAAAACAAAACCTTGCCTGAGGAAAAGGTGAAATAGTCATACTATCCACAACTAATATTCTCAAGTTCATAGAATAAGTTCTTTCAGCTCTCTCACATTCTGGGTAGGATGAGCAGTGCCTGCTTTAACATACATTACTGCTACCAATGTTGAATATCAATGAGATACTTTACTATAGGATCTATTTTTAAATTATTTTTAGTCTATTTTTTTATTAAATAATATGATATGAACAGATTTAATTCATGACCATTCATATTTGCTCACTCTCACCTGTCCAAGAAGTGCCCACTAGAGTTTTCCTTTGTCAGAGTGACTCCTGGGCCATTTTTATACACATCATAATAAAGTGTAACAAGCAAAAGTAGTGTGGTCAGAAAGGCCAGTAGAATTTACACTGGTAAGAATTGGGAGCCTCTGAAAAGAACAGAGAACATCTAGTAAATGTTAGCTACAGAACAAGTAAAGGTGTTAAGAGCTGACTTGTGTTCCCTCCAAATTCAGATGTTGAATTCCTAACCCCTATACCTTAGAATGTAACCACATTTGGAGCCAGGGCCTTTAAGGAGGTAATTAAGTTAAAATGAGATCATTAGGGTCACATCATTAACCCCACATGACTGGCAAGAAAGAGGAGATTAGGATATAGACACATACAGAGTATGTCTTTACTTTACCAAGTAAAGAAAGGTAGTAGACAGCCATCTACAAGCCAGAAAAGAGGCCTCAGAAGAAACCAACACCTTGACTGATTTCAGAGTTCAAGCCTCCAGAATTGTGAGAGGATAAACTTTTGCCATTTAGGCTGCCTAGTTTGTGGTCCTTCACTATGGTAGCCCTAGCAAACTAACACAAAAGGAAAAATTCAAGATGGCTTAATAAAGGCTGTGTTCTGAGAGACAGCTTGTGATAGTCTGGAAGGAGGAAGGACTGAAACTTTAGACAGAGCTGCCTTGTGGTTTAGAGTTTAGGACAGGGTTTACAAATGAAGATTGTAAAGCAATTTGACAGGTACTAGCTATGTGATCCCTACTGGACTTTTTTTTTTTTTTTTTGAGAGAGAGAGAGGCTGTAGCCTGTCTCAAAACATATGCTTAAATTATTTTAATTTGTTTTTCTAATTAAATAAATATGTTCTTTAAATTGGCAGAGATTTAAAAAGCCACCAAGTGCTTGATTTTGTTTGTATTATTAACCCTGATTAGCTATCAAGTACCTAGTATGTGGCAAAGCTTTAAATACGTCACTACCTCTAATATCACAAAAAAAGTGTTCCCAGGCCAATAGATGTGAAACAACTTGTCCAAGTTAACCCAGAAATTATATTCAAGAGCTATAATTTAACCTAGATTAATCATATTGTAACAATCAAGGTCTTTCTAGATTCCGCTGCACAGTTTCTCTAAACTCTTTCAAGTAGGTTTTGGAAGCAGTGGGTGGTTGTGGTAGTCTGTTGTTTCCTTACCAAGATCCTTTATTCAGAAACTCCCAGTTTCTGAGTGGTGGCTGCTGAAGGCTTGAGTTCCATTCCTTCTTAGAATTACCCTCAGGGTGTGGAAGGTACTTTGCTTCAGGGTAGGATGGATCTGTGTACATTCCTGTGCAAGAACTCCCCATGGGATCAGACTGAGGCTGGAGTTTTATCTATATGCACAGGTTTACAAACCTTCTCCTCTCCTATTTTTCTCACTCCCTTATATGTTTCATCTGAGAATAGCACCTTGATAACTCACCTGCTCAAGAAGCCTCATCCAGAAACTAAGCTTCTAGAGAATCTAAGACAAGGTTGTATTAACTAGCTAAATAGCAATATGATTCAAGCTCATTACAGGTTAATAGTAAAAATAAATAAATAAATAAATACCTAGCAGTTTTTGATATATAAGTATGTGTCACGTTGCAGTGAGATGATAAATGAAAAGATATAATCTGGAAAAACATGCTTATTAGGATCTACAATAATATAAAGAAATTAAAAGCATTATTTTTTTTAGCATAGACTTGTGCAGCTTTTGCCAAAGTATAGTGCATGGTACATAAATTTTGCAGGTTTGTTATGTGTCAGGACTATTTTTGATGACATGTGATAGAATTTCAATTCAAATTAGCTTAGTCCAAAAGAAAATTCATTGTCCTTTGTGTCTGCGGAATTCAAGGGTAAGTTTCCTTTATAGCTGGATTTAAGGGTTTCAGTTAATGTCTCAATCCTTCAAATTTATTGGACTTTATTCTTCATACATATAAAGATGCTTCTCTAAAGGTAAGTTTTCTTTCCTACTACCTAGGAAAGATTCTAATGGGCCCTGCCCAGGACTTTTGATAATTTTGAAATAATTACTGGGTCCTATAGTACTGAAAAGCCAGGGTAGTACATCTACCATTGCAATGAAAAAAGGCAGATATTTTTTTTTTTACTGTGGCCATACATGGCAGAGAGTCTCCAGGGAAGCCATGAAAAGTGGAAAGTGAATGCATAGTAGGCAGACAAAAAAATACATTTACAGTAATCTTCTAGTGAGAGTGTATTAGTGGAGCATGAACAAGACAGTGAGGTCAAATAGGTTTTGGAAATACTGGAGTAATCATGTTGGAATACATTTGTTACCATACCACCATTCAGTTTCCTACAATGCTACTGGGAACTTTGAATTTCTAAGATGGATATATATTTCTATATTATTTTAAAAAGTTATTTGACCTTGGGACCTAATTTTCATGATGTATATTATGGAATCCAGACTTGGATTCAAAAACAGATGGCTCTATTCATTAGCTATACAACTGAAAAATTAGTTAAATTCTCTGGGCCTCAGTTTCTTCAGTTGTAAAACTGGAATAACTGAATGTTCTTAAGAAGTTTATTATGAGCATTAGAGAATATGCATTACAAATGCTTGGCTTAATAGAACTGGTTTGTATTGGACCAGCTAGTATCAACTTAGAGACCCTGAATGACTCCCAAAAGTATTAAAATGTTTTCTTAAAATGAAGTACTTTTTTTTTTCTTTTTTTTTCTCAAAAGCTGCTGACCAGAGAAGACAGTGTTTATAAGGACTAATTTATGGATTGGGTATAGGTTGGATTGGATGTGGGTGACAAGAAAGAAAGAAGCTGCCAGAGATATGGAAGACAGTCAAGAAGTTATTGTAATAAATTCTGAATTGATGGGTACCTGAACCAGGGAACATAAGGCAATACTGTCCAACTATTAAGAACAAACCATAAAAATGATTAGAAGACTTTCAGAATGACCCAATTCAGCAGTTTACTGTGAGAATTTTATTTTTCAAATAGTCTATTTAATTTAATAATGATGGGTGCTAAAAGATGTGCAAGGTGTCCTCTTTCCTCCAGGTTAATAAAATAATACCCTATGAAACACAATAAAATTTCAGAAGCTTACTCATCATCAGTAAAATCTTCCTTTATATACAGTTACTCATTTTGTATAGTCCACATTTCTGCTAATACGGTAAGATATAAAATAGGGATTTTACTTCATATGGTGATCATTTAAGAATACTTCTATTTTAAAGTATGTACTTAGATAAAATGCCATATGCAGTAATGATATTTGAGATAATACTGTAAAATTAAGTAGTCTATTTTCAAATGTGTTAGTTGAGTAATAACCATACAAAAACTCAAGGTTCTTCAAACATAGGAATGCAGTTCTAATCTAAGCAACAGAAATTAAGAAAAGAAAAATTAGATTTAATATCTGAAAAACATTGCACTGATTTATTTAATAGGCTTTATATAGATACAATTTTACATATGTTGAGATCATTTCTTTTTAAAAAAAATATTTTTAATGTTTTATTTATTTCTAGGAGAGAGAGAGAGACAGCGTGAGCAGGGGAGGGTCAGAGAGAGAGGGAGTCACAGACTGAAACAGGCTCCAGGCTCTGAGCTGGCACTCAGCACAGAGCCCGACGCGGGGCTCGAACCCACGAACCGCGAGATCATGACCCAAGCGAAAGTCGGACGCTTAACCGAATAAGCCACCCAGGCGCCCCTGTTGAGATCATTTCTATTTGTTTTAAAAGTGCACTAGGAATTGGGCAACTGGGTGGTTCAGTTGGTTGAGTACCCAGTTTTAGCTTAGGTCATGATCTCGTGGTTCATGGGTTCAAGCCCTGCATCATGCTCTGCACTGATAAGTAGGAGCCTGGAGCCTGTTTCAGATTCTGTGTGTGTGTCTCTCTCTGTCCCTTCCCTGCACACTCACTTTCTCTCTCTCTCAAAATAAATAAATGTTAAATTTTTTTTTAAAAAAAAATTGCACTAGAAACAAATTAAGAGTTTGTTTTGCTTCCACAAATAGATTTTTAAGTTATTGCTCTCTTGGGTAAGATATTATTGATTGCAAAAGGGGAAAACCAAAAGCTTGAGCTAACTTAAGCAATAAAAGAGAATACCAAGAAATCAAAGGAAATGTCAAAAAATAAAAGTTTCAGAATGGGCAGAGATGGGACAGTTTTATAGTTTATTGAGGGTACACTATCAATGTGTCTCAGCTTCCAGCTATAACTTGCTGTACCTGGCTTTTAGAGGTGCCAAGTAATGACACTGGCCTAACTTGGGTTAGATGTCAACCTCAATTCAATTGGCTGTGGCCAAGAGTCTTGGTTCTGTCATCAAGGGATTCATCTGCCTTTGTCACCAAAGAGCTAGTGATGCTAGTGCAGAATTCCACAAGGTGAACAGGACATTTGCTAAATCTAATCAATGAACTTATAATTTGATCTTTAAACAAGGTTAACAGAGAAAAGATACACATAAATTGTTAGCTTAAAAATATCCTGACCTTGGGGTGCCTGGGTGACTCATTCAGTTAAGCACCTGACTCTTGATTTCAACTCAGGTCACAATCTCATTGAATTTAATAGTGATGGGTGCTAAAAGATGTGTGAAGTATCCTCTTCTCTCCAGGTCCAAGGCATAGGGCCCTCAGAGGGGCCTGTGCTGACAGAGTGGGGCCTGCTTGGGATTCCCCCCTCACTCTCTGCCCCTCCCTCACTCGAGCTTGCTCTCTCTCTCTCTCTCTCTCCAAATAAATAAATAAGCATTTTAAAAAGAAAACTCCTGAACTCATAATTCCTGTGGTTTTCTAGGCAAATTTAGAGCTGCCCCTTAGTGTACCCAGCTATGCATCAATCTTATAATCCAAAGGCCTTGAGTTCTAGAATGGTCGATAAACGTACTTTTTACCTAGGGACCACTTTAAGTAGTCTCTATTTGGAAAAAAAAAAAAAAAAACAAGATGTAGTACAATATTTTGTACTGAAAACCTATTGTTTGTGTTGTTTAGTTATTGAAACTATTTTTAAAATTGTTTTTTATTATTTAAAAAATTGTTAGTGTTCATTTACTTTTGAGAGAGAGAGACAGAACACAAGTGGGAGAAGTGTAGAGACAGAGAGGGGCATAGAATTTGAAGCAGGCTCTAGGCTCTGAGCTGTCAGCACAGAGCCCTATGTGGGGCTTGCTCATGAACCATAAGATCATGACCTGAGCCAGTCACATGCTCAACCAATTGAGCCACCCAGGTACCCCTAAAATTTTCAAATATAATATTAATATCAATATCATTATCAGTAAAATTGGGGTTGCTTTGAGGCAACTGGGTGGCTCAGTTGATTAAGCATCTGACTCTTGATATCAAGTCAGGTTATCATTTGCCAGTAGTGGGATCATTTGCCCCATGCTGGGCTCCACGCTGACTGTGGAGCCTCCTTGGGATTCTCCCTCTCCCTCTCTTTCTCTCTGCCCCATCCCTGCATCTGTGCACACACTCATGGCTCCTCTCTTTCTCTCTCTCAAAAATAAACAAACATTTAAAAAATGGGGTTACTTTGACTGAAGTAAAGGGAGATGCTACTGGCATTCTTACTTGCTTTGACTCTCTGCTTTCCCCTTATAATGATCCCATGGTTTATTTCCAGAGACCCACATCATTGCAAAATACAATCTGAAAACTACTAGTGCAGTTTAAAAAAAGAAAAGTAAAGTAAAGAAAGAAAGAAAATGAGAAGACACAGATATGGGATTTTGAATCATAGGATCAGAGTTTTATAAAATGTTGATTCTGGCATATTAACTTGAAGACATACTAAATCACTTAAATTGTGCAAATCTTCATTTCTTCAGCTGATAATTGTAAATAATACCTGCGGGCTATCTAACTTACACCTGAATGAGACATCACCCACAGGAAACCATGCAATGCTCTACACCATTGTAATTAACATTGATTTCCCCATATTCTGAGAAAAAACATTCAGACTGCTAGTTCTCTTAGGGTTTCCCCAGTTCTGTTGACCACCACTCACAATTTCAACAATTTCTTCTACTTTTAAATAATTATGCTGACTTCCAATGATATACTACTCAGTGATATCTATATTCTAAGAAAACATCAATTATTTTGATATCCAATAGCTCCCTCCAAATGTGCAAGTGGGTATTTATCTTCTGTGGTCCTAGAAGAGTGGGAAGAACAAGCATGAGCAGAGAGAAGGCTGCTGAGTCACTGATTGGACCCCATTCCTGGAGCTCATGCAACCCAAATGTGAATAGCAAACTCAGTCACCCTCTCAGGTTCTTCTGGGGATTGTTCAGGGGGATACAGAACAGTGCCTAGGGGAAATGGAGACTGAGGAGATAAAAGTACCTTTTTAATCATATTCACTTGAGAAGGATTATAAACCAGGAGATGAGTGACAGACAAAAACTGCTTGAGTTGAGGCATAAAATTTTCACTCTATTTTGGATTCTGGTACTCTGACAATGTATTTTGATCTCAGCATTTTTTTTTTTTTTTTTAAATTCTCATTCAGCTGTGTGAAAGCCATTCTTCTCAAGACTGAAGCTTTTCTGTAGTAATGTTGTCTGTTTAGATTTGAAGTCACTAGGGCCCTGGCACATATGGCAAGAATACTCTATTTTTAAAGATATATTGTGTCTGTTAATACAAAGGTCATGATGTAGATTTTTGCACTTAGAATCAGCCTGAGAAAGTGGGACTGTTCTTGCAGATCTTGGCTCCATCAGCAAATAAATTAAAATAAACTGGAGGCTTGAAATAGAAATAATCCTCCTTCCAAGTGTTTCATTTGGAGAATGACATCCTGTTTTCTTCAGAATATCATGGCAATTCTGCATATGAATGAATTTGGGAATAGAAAAGGCCCAGCAAATGAAATACACACAAAATAACTTTTAGAATTTCAGGCTCCAGTAATAAAAATAAGTGATGATGCTTTTCCGTTCAAAGTGTGAAGGGAAAAAGGAAACCTGAAACTTACGTAAGTTTTAAAATTTTACACCAACTTGTTACTGCATGGTAAGCTCAATTCTCCCTATAAGAGAACAGAGTGCATCTTTAGTACAATTTGCCATTTATCTTTTAAGGAAAATTTTGACACGGTTGGTTATTAACTACAGAAGTCAGACAGCTTTCTGATTATAGTCATAACTGAAAAAGGTATATTTCAAATATGACTGGACTGGAGGATCATTTACCTGGAAATACCTTGATTAGGCTCCCAACTGAGTCTGGAAAGGCTTTAACTGAAGTCCAAAATAATTATTGTTGAAGTTGTAGAAAATCTTAGTTGTCAATGAAACCCTATTATTATATATTAAAAAAGTATTGTGACAAGATATATTAAATAAAATCTGAATTTGTAAACTTAAATACATATATCTTCCATTATGTCACTGCTAAACTGACCCAGCAGTTGTAGCAATCTCGGCCCACATCTATACCTTGTGTATTTATGTTGGATCTTACTAGTATTCTCTATTTAAAAGGGCAGGGGGCTAAGTCTCTGTCTTGACTAAAGAAAATGATTAAGAAGATAATATATATCTTTTCATCGCCTAGAATCAAATGTGACATCTTTCCAGGAAATAGTATGAAAGCTTATACTGGAAATGCCATGGCAAGTTTTGTATCTATATGATACTGATAATGATAAAAAATAATTCTGTGGAAAAAACTGAGTCTGTAAAATCCATTAGTTCATGTGAAATTTATGCCAAATGTTGGGCAGATGCTCATTAAACTTTCCCCTTTTTTGTGAGTGCAGTTGAACAGTTTCTCATCCTTTGATTATAGTTGGATTAATATGACTGTTGATACCAATGATGTGTTACTTCTGCTATAAGGCAGTTAGAAGGTGCTTCACAATCTCTTTTTACCCTGTTCTATTGACTGATTGTGAATTTGAAGCCATGTGTTAGAGAAGGCCAAGCTTTCTTTATACTGGTGTTCTGAATTTCTCCACATAGATCTTTTTCTCCCCACTCTTGAGGACCATGATATACTTTGACACAAGTGAATAATAAACCTTTATATTGTTAATCACCCAAGATTTGAGGACTGTTTATTACACAGCTAACATTATTTACCCTGACTAAGACATACTCAAAACTAGAAAGAGATAATAAAAAGAAATCAAAAGTTATTGGTATACAGAAGTAAGTTATAAAAAAAGTAGGATGTAGGAAGGACTTAGTAAGCATGAATAACTAACAATAATGTCAGGTATTTCAGAAGCAATCACACTGGTTCCAGGGAAAGGAAGCACATGATAAGTAATGGTAATATCAGTTAGATAAGAAAGATTATCCTGGGGTCCAACAGTTAATCAGCATCACTTGTCACAAACAATGAGCAAACAGGGGCATCTGGGTGGCTCAGTCGGTTGGGTGTCCAACTCCTGATTTTGGTTCAGGTCATGATCTGAAGGTTCATGAGATAGAACTGACAACATGGAGTCTGCTTGGGATTCTCTCTCTCTTCTTCTCTCTCTGGCTATTTCTGCTTGTGCACTTGTCTGTATGTATACACACTTCCTCTCTCTTTCTCTCTCTGTCTCTCAAAATAAATATTTTTTAAAAAATGAGCAAAGAGAAAAAACATTTAAATATTGTGACTGAAGTGTTTTCTTGGCCAAATGTGTCAAAAAAGGAGAACTGGTAAGGAAGACACAAGTCCTCATCTCCTAAGAGACAAATTTCTAAATGATACTATTAATTATAAAATACTAATGAGACATGGATACAATTTTTAATAGTGCTGGCAGGACAGGTCAAGATATCATGAGATTAAGGTGATAGATTTTGTAATACTGTTAAAATAAAATTTCAAATGGATGGTATATATTTTGAAAATCAAAGTAGGCTTTGAAAATAAAATTGATATAAATTATTAAACAAAAATGCTAATTAACAAATTAATACATTTAACAAATATGTGGTTATTTATTGAGCACTCATTAGTTTTCAGACCCTGCTCTCCAAGTTTGGGAAATGGGTACCTACAACTTACATTTTACGTTTAACTGTTAAATGTTAAGCTCAGCCTGATGCTGAGTATCTCAAGTTTAAATCTCCAAAGGAGAATAATCCTAATCCTGTATTCTGACAAGAATCAGTAGAAGGATAACTCAAATCCTTAGCTAGTTTGATTTTTTTTTAACCTTCACTTCTAGAAAGAATAATGCAAACTTCTTATTAGGCATCAAATTTATATTACTAGAAGAACCATAAGGGATATCAAGCAATTAAAGTTGTAAGCACAGTTATAAACAAAACATCAGATATGATGAAGACATATACTTCCCATGATGGTTATATGTTAAGTGATGTAATATTTTAAGGTGTTTTTGCAATTGTTTATCTGCTGTTTAGGATGTTCAATGGTACTGCAATAAAAAAAAAATTATATTCACTTTAAGTGTCATCAATACAACCAATAGGTAATCTGTAAAATCTGTATTGCAATGCTTAAAGAGTTAAGAAAATTTGGTTTTCAACATTTCATTCATTTGGTGAGGACTCAGGGGGATGTGGTAGTATGACTCTGGATTTACCTTCTTAAATTTTTAATTTTTTTTTTTAAGAGAAACAGAGAATGCATGGGGGAGGGGTAGAGAGAGAGGGAGACACAGGATCCAAAGCAGGCTTCAGGCTCTGAGTTTCAGTACAGAGCCCGACATGGGGCTTAAACTCACCAATCATGAGATCAAAACGTTAGCTGAAGTCAGACACTTAACTGACTGAGCCACCCAGGTGCCCCTGGATCTGCCTTTTTACAACTCTGACTTCTGAACAGTACTGAGTTAAGATAATATGTAATGTTGATTGGTTTATGCTGTATCAAGTAGTTTGAATTCAGGTATCAGAAGTGTTCATTGTTAAACCTCTGACTGGTGGGTTTCAGCTGTACTCAATTGGCACATTCTCCAAGAAGGGTTACTTGCAATAATACACAAGTTATTTGAGGCATGATAGAGGCCCATAAACTGAAGTGGTCCATACATGCTTCAATTTCATCTCTTGCAATAGAATGCTCCTTTTGAGGCAGAGAGCCTAGAATCTGCACCTGAGATATTGCAAGAACTGATGAAATTGCTCTTTGGCTGAAAGCTATACCACCTTGTCTGTGTACTTTGAATTTAAATAAACTGGGTATATTTTGTGTCCTGTGAATCTTCTAATTTCTAAAACAGCACAACTTGAAATGGAGTCAATGGCTGTATATCACACAAGGTTTACATTTAATGTATTTAACAAAGTAAAAATTATGTATGCGTATATTATAAATACATATATGTATGAGTATATAGTATATATACTCACATATAATATGAGTATTTCTTGTGGAAAGTAATCATTGGCCAAAAACAAATTCATGTATAACTGTATGCTATTTTCCCAATTAAAAGTAATCCCAAGGTTTCTACTATACTTGAGGTTAGCAGTAAGGCACAAAGGTAATTTATTCCCACTAAACCCTAGCCCACAACTGATTGTGGAAGCTATAGTCTATGATTGCACCTAACATTAAACTCTCCTTCTCCCTTCCCCTTTATCTCCTGTTTTTCTCCTTCACCTTCTCCCTCTCATTTGTGTCCCTCAATCTTTCTTTTGTTTTTATTTCTGTTTCTCTCCAGGCCACCTGAGCTAAAGTGTTTAGCTGGATTCTTTTATCAATGGCAAACTCTATTAGATTTCACCCCTACTTGCTATACAGATTACTGGTAAATACTAACTGACTACATTTCACCCTACAGAGAAATGCTAGCTCTATGGGTTGGGAAAGTCTACCTCAGTAGTAGTTTACTACTGAGTCCTCTAAATTACTACATAGTTTACTACATAGTCCTCTAAATTAACTTAATAATTTAAATTCTTTCTGCTTCAACAATAGGGTTTTAGTTAACTTGAACTTCTATAATTGCAATACAAATATAAAATATATTAAAGAGAAAGATCATATAAAAATTCTAGACTCATATGATTTCAAATGATTAACTATCTTTTTTCCTTATAACAAACTGATAAAAGGATATAATCCTATTGCATGTTAAAGGAAGTATATATCCTTTTGTTGAGAGAGAGAAAAAAATTGCTGCTATTCAATTATTGAAGAATCATGTATATTATTACATAAGGGCATGCCTATGCAATCTCCCTTATTACCGATTTCTTTTACTGAGCTGTGTGAACATTGAAATATAGAAAAATATCAGAGTATTAAAATAATATGGTTCAGTTAGAAAGATAAAACAGGAATAAAACTTAGGGAAGATAGAATAATATGTACGTATCCTTTGTTCTTATCTTTCTCAAATAATGATTATTTGAGTCAGTTTTTCAGAAGAGCTGCTTACGGCACACTCAAAATTAGTGTCTTCGTTAATACTAATATTCTGAATGACTTTGTATATTATTTTGATTTTCTATTTTACAATAATCCAATGAAATAAAACAGCTTATTAGCCCCTTTTGTAAAACTTAGGGTATTGAGGCACAGAGTGGTTATGCAATTTGCCCCAAGTAACAGAAACATGAAGGGGCAAAGCTGAGATTTGGTCTCCGGTAGTCTGGCTCTAGCACTTTCGCCTCAGACTATGGTGCTATCATGAATCATTAGGATCTGAGTCAATGCCTGTTCTGGTTACTGGTAGGTGATCCTGTGGTTTCACAGAACCACTGTAAATGAAGTCATAAAATAGGTAGCCAGCAGCTGCTTCCAAGAATTGTTATCATCTCTCAGTCTGAAGAACTATTTATAAGGAGGCTGTAGACTTGGCCAAAGCTGTCTTAAAAGGTATCTTTATATTTATTCAAATAATTATCTGAAGCCCTCAATTTCCATGTCATAGATTGAAGAGATAATTTAGTATTTAAAATGTTAAAGTTAGGTATTAGACATTAGCCACTTTAATTGAAATAGAAATTATTAAGCCTACCAACATAGGGCCTGTCATGAAATGTTATCTATAAAGAGTTCCACCCCCATTCCTAGGTTATTAAATAACTGACCTGTCTGAATGAAATTATTCAGCATAGTCTTTTCAAAGACTACAGTCAAAATTATTATGTGGAGTTTTGGTATAAGTGATAATGCTAGGCTATTTTTCCATTGTTAATTTTCTTGTCAAGCAATTACTTTAGCCAATTATTAAACTATCTGTAATCAGTGGACTATAGAACAGAAATGGCTTTACTTTTTCTAATCACTGCCTTTTACTATGCTGGTGAATTTCCATTTTTTTTTCTTTTGTTGTTCCTAAATGATACCTCTGGAAAATCCATAGATTTTAATCTCTTTTTCATAAACTTCAGTCTGGTCTTTTTAAGTGTTTTTTTTTTTTTTTTTTTACAATGTTTGTTTATTTATTGTTTGTTTATTTATTTATTTGCAGAGAGAGGGAAAGTGGGGGAGGGACAGAGAGAAAGGGAGAGAGAGAGAATCCCAAGCAGGTTCTATGCTGTCAGCACAGAGTCCAATGCAGGACTTGAATCCACAAACTGTGTGATCATGACCTGAGCTGAAGCCAAGAGTCAGATGCTTAACCAGCTGAGCCACCCAGGCATCCCTAATCTAGTCTCTTTAAAAATTCCAATTCCATACCCAGTTTAAAGCTTTGTGACCTCCTACTTTCTCATCCACACTAGTTTAGCCTTGTGCTCAAATGACCTGGAATGCAAAAAAGTCCTTTCAGAATAGTTTAATGCCTTCTCTCCTTTCTTCTTGCTGTCTACTGCTCTAGCAGGCTGGGGTGAAGAAGCGGAACGGCAGAGGGCGTTACACGAACAATGGCTGTCTGACAACACGCTCTGTGGGGCAGCTTTCCAACTACTGAGCTGTACATATAACTGTTACGGGAGCACCACAGGGAACCCCCAACCGCACAATTCTTTGACTTTGAACATTATCTGTAATCAGACTTCTTCACCCTAAACTCCACACCCACCTCCCACTATTGCAGGAGCCTATGCTTGGCCCAAAGGAAACTCATATGTACTTGTCTTGCCAGTGAGGGTATGGTAGCCTGTTCTGTGGATGCCTCTCTGACCCATTTTTCTCCCAGTCTCTTAAGCCTTTGTTCAAATGAGCACAGGAGGCAAAGTACAATTTACTATATAAAAAGATGTCCAGCTGTCAACTAAGATGGCACGTTCCCTTTTGTACACACATCCCATGACCCCACTCCCCATCCATTAGTCCCTGGGAGTGGTTCACTTGGATTCTCTTTATTTTCCTTGAAAGGGGCGCCTTTACTTGACTCATGTTTAGAAAGGGAAAAGACATTAGTCATCCTTTTCCTTAGTTAACATCTTCTTAGAGTCTTGTACACATATATGATAGGGAAGATAAAAAAGAGAAATTAGAATAGTAATCTGAATTTAGTCATATCCTTGTAAATTCTGTAAAACATGTTTGACCCTCTTCTCTGCATTTATGATGATGAATTAATTGATATTTGATATTTTGACCTCATGGTATAGAAATGTAACAGAGTTTTCTATGTTGATTGTTTTACCCTGCAACTTTACTGAATTCACTTAGTAGTTATAACAGTTTTTTGTTTGTTTTTGTGGAGTCTTTATGACTATATATATATTATCTGTAAACAGAGACAAGTTTGCTTCTTCTTTGTATAGATATCAATTTGGATAACTTTATTTTTTTCTAATTTCTCTGGCTAGGATTTGTAGTACTATGTTGAATAGAAAAGGTGAAAGTTGCATCCTTCTCTTGTTCCTGATCTTAGAGGAAAAGCTTTCAGCTTTTCATCATTAAAAATGATGGAGCTGTGGTTCTGTCATATATGGTCTTTATTATTGGGATGGATAATTGGAATGGATATAAATGTATGCATTCCATTTATATCTAATTTGAGTTTTATCATAAAAAGATGTATTTGTCAAATGCTTTTTTTCTTTTCTTTTTTTTCAATTTTTTTTAAATGTTTAGTGGTGAGAGAGAGAGAGACAGCACGAGCAGGGGAGGGTCAGAGAGAGAGAGGGAAACACAGAATTTGAAACAAGCTCCAGGCTCTGAGCTGGCTGTCAGCACAGTGCCCGACATGGGACTCGAACCCACAAACCGTGAGATCATAACCTGAGCTGAAGTCGGACGCTTAACCGACTGAGCCACCCAGGCGCCCCTGTCAAATGCTTTTTCTGCATCTATTGAGATGATCATATAATTTTTATCCTTCATTTTGTTAGTGTGGTGTGTGATATTTATTCATTTATGGATGTTGAGCCATCTTTGCATTCCAGGAATAAATCTCACTTAATCCTAATGTACAATTCTTTCAGTATGCTGTTAAATTCAGCTTGCTAATATTTTGTTCAGGATTTTTGCATTTAAGTTCATCAGGGATATTCTTATAGTGTTCTTGTCTGGTTTTGATATGAAGATAATACTGGGCTAGTAAAATGTGGTTGATGTGTTCCCTCTTCTTAAAGTTGTTAGAAGAGTTTGAGAGGGAATGACATTGATTTTTATTTAAATATTTGATAGAATTCACTAATGAAGCCATCTGGTCCTGGAATTTTCTTTGTTGGGAGTTGATTACTGATTCACTCTCCTAGTCATAACTTGTCTTTTCATATTTTCTATTTCTTTATGATCCAGTCCTGGCAGGTTGAATAGTTCCAGAGATTTATTATGATTTTTTTTTCTGAGAAATGCCTATAATTTACTTAAAAGTGTTTTCTGTAGTTTTTCTTTTGTTTTTGACATATCTATCTTCTACAATCCTTGCATTTTTCATTTTTCATTTGCAATTTCATTTCCTTGCAAAATTTCAAAAGGAAATTTTCATTTTCCTTTTCATGCTGCAGAAATCCACAAATTTGTTATCCATCTTATTGATTAAAACATTTCCAAGTTCAAGTAAAATTTTTGTTATTTACCTATCAATATCATTTACATACAATGCAGATTTCAGATATAGTGTATAAAATAGAACATTGTGTATAGATGTGTGGGAATGGGCATATTTGTGTGTGTGTGCATTTTTCAAAGAGATGGCTGTCTTTTATTATAGCCAACATAGAGCTCTCTAGTCTAATATTAATCCAAACTAAAGATCATTGCCCAGTTTTATTTTGATATAGAATTTGAATCTTGATAGCAGCAACAGTCAGCAAGGAAGAAGACTCATCTCTCCTTTTTGACAGCTACTTGACCATA
This sequence comes from Proteles cristata cristata, assembly GCA_017311185.1. Classification (NCBI taxonomy): domain Eukaryota; kingdom Metazoa; phylum Chordata; class Mammalia; order Carnivora; family Hyaenidae; genus Proteles; species Proteles cristata. Next base: position 1,063,524 of record JAESUZ010003804.1, on the reverse strand, counting down.
ATAATGTTTTGCTCCTATGGTATTTTATATCCCTCTAAATTATCTGTGAAAATTTAGCAAAAAGTCAAAGCACTCAGAATTAAAGATTAAATTCCAGAATACTGCCAGATTTTCAATAAAATTGCCATCTCATGCAATTGACATGAGAATTGCAATCTGGAGCTAATGTAGACTCATGTTCACTCCAAAAATATTGATTGCTAGCCAGACATCATATAAAACTGGAATCTGCTCAGCCTTCTGTTGCCCTAATGTTATACAATAGTAGTACACACATATTCTGGACAATTTCTTCTCTCTTGCACTCATTAAGATATACAATGCAAGGATACCAGGGGCTAAAAAGCAAATAAAATTGCTTACAGAAAGGTCCCCTGAAAAGAAAATCACTGTATTGTCTCCTTCATCACAAGTGTCCAAAATGTGGTGGGGCTATTCAAAGGGTCAGGATGAAGTACAACCTAGAGGTGACAGACTGTTAGACTCTTTCCTGAGCCTATTAACAATTAAGATGATAAAAACCATGTAAGCAGCATTAAGGATGCTATTTTACATTACGGTAGGAGAGCAAGCATTCAGCACATTTAAAATATGTATCTTAATTTAATTGCTTGGTAAAATAAGGCAAAGTGATAATTCAGCCCTAAATTATACAATTTGCAATTGAAATTTCATTTACCAGGAATTATTTTCTCTTTATCTTCATGCTGAAACAACACCAGAAAACTGTATGTAAAGGTAAATCAATAACTTGATGTATGAGTCATCTTGTTTAAATGATAGATGTTCTTGACCATTTAATTAAAGGCCATGACTCTTAGATCAATAAATTGTGATATTTTATACATATATATATATATATATAATCTATATCTACAAATATTTAACTATATCTATATATAGTAGTGTAATAGTTGTATATAAAGCTTTTTAACCCTCAGTAAATCTAAGAAATGAGATTTGTGGAATATCCTTGAGAAGAAAATAAAGCACAGCATGTTGAATAAATACTAAACAACCTAAACTGTCTACATTTTTCTTTTATTTATTTCAATCATATACTCTTTAATTCCCATCCCTTATTTCCCCCATCCTCTCCACCTAGTACCTCCTCTTGTTTCTTGGTTGCCTCTCTTTTTTTTTTTTTAATTTTCATTGTTTATTTGTTTAATTCCACATATAAGTGAGATGGTGTGGTATTTGTCTTTTTCTGGTTGATGTATTTTGCTCGACATTATACATCTAGCTCTATTTATATTGTTGCAAATGGAAATTTTCATTGTTCTTTATGACTGAATAACATTCCAATAGTTTGGCTATTGTAAATAATGGAGCAATAAACATAGGAGTGCATGCATCCCTTTGAATTAGTGTTGGCTTTGATGCCTCCCTCCCTCCCTCCCTCCCTCCCTCCCTCCCTTCCTTCCTTCCTTCCTTCCTTCCTTCCTTCCTTCCTTCCTTCCTTCCTTCCTATAAATTCCCAGTAATGTGATCCTGGGTCACAGGATAGTTCTATTTTTAATTCTGTGGGGAAACTCAATAGTGTGATCCACAGTGGTTGCACAGTTTGGATTCCCAACAGTGCACAACAGTGATAGGGGATTCCTTTTTCTCTCCATCTTCAATACCTTTTGCTCTTATGGTTTTGATTTTAGCCATTCTGACAGGTGTGAGGTGATATCTCATTGTAGTTTTGATCTACATTTCCCTAAGGAGTGATATTGAGTATCTTTTCATGTGTCTATTGACCATCTGGATGTCTTCTTTGAAGAAATGTCTGTTCATGTCTTCTACTTATTTTTTAATTGATTATTTTGGGGGGGATATATTGAGTTGTAGAAAACCCTCTGCAAAGTAAGTCTAGAAGGAATACATCTCAATATAATAAGGGTCTTATATGAAAAACCCACAGCCAATATCATACTCAATGGTGAAAAACTGAGAGCTTTTTCCCTAAGATCAGAGACAAGAAAATGATGTCCACTCTTACCCCCTTTATCCAACACAGTACTGGAAATCCTAGTCACAGCAATTAGACAACGCAAAGAAATAAAACACATCCAAATTGGTAAGGAGAAAGTAAAACTCTCACTATATGCAGATGACATGTTAGTATACATAAAGTGTCTACATCTCAGAAAAATAGGGAGCTGCTTCTCTTGATAACTCTTCAAACAACTCTTTTATGTAGATTCTAGAGTTACTGTAACTGAATGTTTAAGATTCCAACACATTTGGGTCATATATAAAGCTGATTTTATACATCTATTTTATTGCTTAGGGTTATGAAATTACAATTAGATGCTTTCAAAGGAACACTTCAGGAAAATGATTCTGGGTCTTTAAGCCCAGAGACATCTTCATCCATGGAAAATTTTGCTCCTCCAATTCCTTTCTCTATATTAATGATATATTATTGTATTAATTGTGTATCAATTGATTAAATTGCCTTTCTATGGTTTCAACTAATTATATTTGTATTAGTACAAATATAGAGCTACAAATATATTTATTAATTATACATTGATATTAACTATAAAATTAATACACAATATCACACCCAAAATTTCTTCTATGAAATCCACTTTATTCTTGCTAAGCTATGCATAAGATGTTTAACATTAATAAAGTATCCTTTGACTTAGAGTCTACTTGCTGACATTTCCTGATTTTTAATAAATGACCTATAAATATTTTAAGAAGAAATGTGCAGTATTAACAGTCATCTTAAAAGGGACGAAGGCAAGAGTTCCAGATGTTTAGCCATGGGGTAAGGAAAGCCAAATTCAGCCTGTCTTAATCCTATTCATACAGTTAGTGAGTAAGTCTTTCTTAAAAGTATCCTTAGAGTAGAGTGGATGTTGTTACTGGGTACACATATGCTTACTTTCTACCTTCTTAACAATCATACCTACTCAATTATCTAAGCTTACATTAAGGAGGAAAGAATGTTGATAGTAAAGTAAATGTTAGGGTGAGGCTTTTGCTTTTAATAAAATAAAAGCAAATTTCTCATTATGAAGATATAAAATGACTAATATTTGAACAGTCAACTGCATTAATTTCATGACTAATAATCCTGAATTAGGAATGAAATAAGTTTTCAAATCCTCTTATGATTTGCTTATTAATGCAGTGCTATTTTAGATTTAGGAAGGACAAACAAAGGTTTGGAGAAGATGTCAGGGATCATCATTACAATGTTGTTGCAAAGGCCATCTAAATGCATAAAGACTAAACAAGTTGAAATGACAGCACATGAGGATAGTTTGATATATTTTGCACCAAATTTATGAGCATTATTTTTTCTATGTCTCTTGGGTGGATTTCTTTACTTTATAACACATATATTAGAGAACTGAAAACACTCTGATCTGCAGAGGGGAGAAGAGGACATCAACACTATATAAGGAGTCCATGGAGGTTGTGTTTTGTATTGTGAATTCTAGATGTCACCTGTTCCCTCAGTGCATTAGAGGAGAACTTCCATTTTTTCGAAGAAAAAAAATTAAAAATACACTTATTGTACAAATAAAATTTTTGCCATTACATATTCTAAGACACTTTCTTTAGTTTTCCAATTGTACTTAAAATTATTTAAATTTAGATTGAAGATGTTTCTTTTTTCAGTCACCACAAATACAATATCTTAAACTTCTATAAAACTCATGAAACAATTAAAAATATAATCTGTAAAAAATCAGATTCTAGAGTAATATTGGTGATACAGAAATTAATTATTTGGAACGGCATACTATAAAGATGTCAGATAGATATCTCGTCTCTCCTTTTTTGTCTTCTAAAGTATCCCAAGACTAGAGTAATTGGTCCAATAGTAAATCTAACAGGAATGGTTTTATAGATTGTGACATTGAGGTCCAACGGTTTCGAGGCAAAAGGTCATAGAAAAAAATCAATGGATAAGAAAGGACTAGAACTTGGTAATTTCTCTAACTCTCACTATTACTCTATGAAAACATGTTGAAAAATGAGGTTAAAAGCTGGCAGTTGTTTGATGAGTTAAGATTGTGCAGATGGTCAATATACAAAATTTTGGACATGTACTACCTCCATCTTTTTGTTTAATTTGGCAGTTTCTCATAATTACATATTTATATTTGGGTTCTATCTGACAATTTCCATTTTCCACTACTGTTTATAAAAGCCAAAGGCTCCTAGACCTCTTTGAATTGGCAGAGGCAATTACCATGAAGCAGGAAAACAGGCCAATAAGCAGAACTCAGTACCCTGTTTTTTTGCAATTAGCTGGAATTATTGGCATTTTATGCTTTAAAGAGAAAGAGTAAACTGTTTTATGCTGGGTAATCAGATATCTCTTCAACTTAGAGTATAATATTGAATTCTTTAGCTACCAGTGATGCACACACACATACACACACACACACACACTCAAACTTCCATGTGTGTATGTATATGCACCTCCATATTTGTGTTTGGTTTACATATCTTATTTCCTAGTATAGTTATAAAAAGATAAACTTTGAGACTGTAAAAATGGGAGAAGTAATTGAAATCCCAGATCTTGCAAAGATTTCTACTTCTGAATGATTTACTTTACCATTTTACCTTAAAGCTTCGGGACACTCTCAGAAGATCAGCTTACTAAATTGCCTACTCTTTAGTGACATTCATCCTGATAAAACAAGTACACATCCAAAGTGGGAATCAGAATGGAAATGAATACTCGGTTCTAGAAGACAATGGAGTCATGGCTTCAAATTTCTGAAAGCATTTAATTTGCAACCTTGGAGAGTAAACTGAAGAGGGACAAAATTGATGATAAAGTATATTAAATAAATTCAACTGAATATAGTATTTTAGAAGTATGCTAACAATATGAATAAAAAAGATGGCTTGAATTTTAAATTGGAACCCAAAGTACAGAAAGTAGGGAGGAGAAAAAATCCAGATGGATTCTGTTTAATACCAACTGTTATATATAAGGTATTAGGAAAAAGAATGTTCTGTTTCTCCACAAAAATTTTAAAGAGATACATATTAAAAAGAATAAAGACTGTTGAAGCATGAAAAATACAGCCTAAGCCTTAGTTCACTTGGTATATTTTAATGACATTATGTGCAAGCAGTCTGATTTGGCAGGGAGAAGTGAGCAGATCTGTGGCTCTACCCTGAGAAAGATATTGGATAGGAAGTTAGGTGAGGTCAAAAGCTGGATCAAAAATAATTAGTTGTATAGCTAAATCCCAGCTTGTAGTTTTGGGAACTTCTGGGTACTGTAAACCTTTTGTTTCTCTCACTATTATGGAGGCTGATGAGTCTACCTACATTGCTTTGCCTGCTACCTATCTGTATTCATTCAAGGACAGGACTTAATGTGGGAAGGCACTGGGTTTCTTGCCTTTGGGTATACTTGTCAGCTGAATCAAGACTAGCTCTTAGCATCCCACTGTTCCCCAAGGCCTCTGAAGAGGGAGACAGTCCACTGACTGTGGGGAGAGAGATATCTATAATTGGCCAAATTCACTCAAATGAAAGGATGCAATATAACATTTTTAAAATGCAAGGAATCAGATAGTAGTAATTCTCTCGGGTGGAGCCAGCTTGGGATTCTCAATCTCTCTCTCTCTCTCTCTCTCTCTCTCTCTCTCTCTCTCTCTCCATTGCTTTCTGCCCCTCCCCCAAATGTGCTCTCTCCCTCAATCCACATAAATAAGGTAAATAAATAAACTTTAAAAAAAGATTACATTCAGGAAACAAGAAATTCCCAAAGGTGAATCATGGAAGGCATTCCTAATATTGACAGCTACGTAGCCAAAATTAGCATAGGAAGATAGCTTTGGAAGGATGATTTGCAAGTAAAAAAGGGAACCTGATGGCCTAGGCGTTTAGAACAATTGTTTTTCTTTGACAGATCTGTTAGAGCAAATTAAAAGTTCATTACAGATAACCAAATTAGGTAATTAATAAATCCAGGGGAAAAAGTTTTACAAGAATGGAAACTTAATCCTAGAACATTACACAGTTAATAGTAATGCGGCCATCCAACAATTTCAATATTGATAGAATGGGTAGGGTAGGAGGTTTGAGATTAAAGATGGAGCAGAAGGTTTGAAAGGGCTAAGTCATAACAGGATATCAGTCTTTGAAAGTGGGTGCTTATCTTATTAAACAAAGAATTTTTAAAAGCAAAACATTAATGATCTATGTATCTTAAGGATGCATTTATTTTACATTGCTTTCTTGCCCATCCTTTTCAATTCTAATACCTCAGTTACTAGTCCATAATGTTTGGCAGCACCTATCTTCTTATCCAGTTTTCAAATAGAAATCTGAGGCTCAAAGAAGCTCAAATAAATAACTTGCCTAGGATTACATTTTCATAAGTGGTATAGGGAGAACAACCTGAGTTAGTGTTCTATTGACATACACTGCTGCTAAGATGTTGGTTGCTAGTTTAATATGCTTTCTACACAAGGGATATATTTTACTGGAAATGTCTATATACAATGTTTTATCTTCACTGTGGAAGTACTTGTATAATATGATATGTCAAAGCAGATGAAAAAATTTATCCACTTAGTAATTCTTATTTAAATTGTCAAAAACACAGGGACTCTTGAGTGGATCTAATCAAGTTTAATAAATTTATAAGTAGTTTATATCAATTTTAAACTGTGGAGAATTTAATCTTGTTTTTTTTTTTTTTTTTTAAACATTGAGTTGTAGGAAAAATGTGTTTTATGGCAAGTTGGAAAACAAACGAAAATGAGCTGATCCTGTGGAGATCTGTATTGTGTACCAGGATAGATCTCTCTTGTCCTGTGGTGTTAACATCAAGAATGCTCCAGACACCTGCTATATGTGCTATCAACCACACTCAGCAGCCTCTAGAATTCAATGTTGTAGAATTCAGTGAAGTTATGGAAACAAGTGGGCTTAACAAAAGACAATTTAGGTTCTTGGATCATATATCTGATTATGTTACAGTCTTTTTGTTCAAGCTTGATTAAAAGTGATAAATTGTGGGATGCAGAGCTGAGAGCTACTGCATATGTTCAGTATATGAATGGAAGAGAGGACTTTTCATTTTTACAGAAGAGCAAAACCAAGGAAATAAAAAGCATACAGAGTAGATGTAGCTAATCACTTATCCCTGTTTTCGAGGTTGTAACTTTTATTTTCTCTTGCCTGATGAGAAAACAGTTTCACTCTTTACAGAGAGATGTGTTATGAAAGACACATTATTTAAGCATAAACTTAAATATATGATTATATTTATATTATATATTATATTATAAACTTAAATTTATAATTAAGTATAAATATCAAAGACAAAAATATATATAGCATATAGATATATCTAAAGGTGGAGTTGCAGAATTAATTACCGAACTAGGCATTAGCCATCTCTTCTATTTTGGTCCTGTATCGAGCTCTTTTTTTGTTTTTTTTTTAATTCTTTTTTTTTTTTTATTCTATTTATTTCTAGGAGAGAGAGAGAGACAGCGTGAGCAGGGGAGGGTCAGAGAGAGAGGGAGTCACAGACTGAAACAGGCTCCAGGCTCTGAGCTGGCAGTCAGCACAGAGCCTGATGCAGGGCCCGAACCCACGAACCGCGAGATCATGACCTAAGCGAAAGTCGGACGCGTAACCGACTAAGCCACCCGGGCGCCCCCTTTTTTTTTTTAATTCTTAATAACCCATTTCTAAATCAGTTTACATTTTTCCAGGTAGATGCTTGAATAACAATAATATCATGACTGCAAAGAATTCTGTCTTTTATACTTGTTTAAAGTTTAGATAATAGGCAAAAACGTTATCAACTTGTATTGGAATAGCTTTAGTTTTCCATTTCTTGAGATTTTGGAGGTATTGGAGACAGGACTCCTAATCTATGCGCAGATACTTCTAGAAATAACCTCTCTTTTAACTGAGATGGGGCAATCTCAGAATTATTTTCTCAAATCATACATCTCATTCTTACTTTGGCAAGTATTCTTTAAAGAGGCAGTAGCCATGAGTAAATATGATGGAGTTTAGTTCTTAGACACTTCATCACATTTATATGTTTTTTTGTATACGTAAGAGAAAAAGTCAGTGACATAGGTCCCATATTTGCTTCAAATGCTTTGCCAAAATTTTATTCAGACTTTCTACTAGTCAGCTTTTTTATACATCCACTCTGAGTTTCGATGATGAATTCTCCCAACTCTTTGTTAAATAATTTCTCCAAAATCATAGGAACACTGAGAGTATGCTGTGTTGAATGTTTGGGTTTAGCTATATAAGTGGGGGAAGAGCAATCACCTTAGTCAATCAGCAAAGTCAATTTAAAATTTGTGATTGGTAATTATTTTAGTTGTTATATGAGGAAATACCAGATTCTAAAGTATCCTCTAAATTATTAAAGGATATTTATTTCCAGTAACACCATGACAAATTATAACTTCTTTGTTAATTGCCCTTTCTTAGTTTCCTAAGATTGTCTACAAAATATTACAAATTTGGTGGCTTAAAATAACAGATATTTATCCCTTTAAGTTCTGGAGCTAGAAGTCTGAAATCAAAATGTCAGAAATGCCATGTTGCTTCTGAGACTGTAGGGAAAAATGGTTCCTTGACTCTCCTAGTTTCTGTGGTTGCTGGAAATTCTCAGATGCCTTGGCTTGTTGCTGCAACATTTCAGTCTCTTTCTCTGGTTGCACATGGTCTTCTTCCCTGTGTGCGTATGCATGTCTCTGTGTCTTCACATGACCTTCGTATATGGGCATCAGCCATTGTATTTAGGCCCAACTCTAATCCAGTATGAACTCACCCTAACTAATTATATCTGCAATAACCCTATTTCCAAACAAGGTCACATTCTGAGGTTCTGAGTGGACATGGATTTTTGTGAGACACTATTCAATTCACTACATTATTTGTAGCTTGAAATACTAAACAGATGCTTTGTGTTACTAGAAATGATCATTTATTAGAAAAAAGAAAGACTTTTGAAATCAAAGACCCAGGTTGAAATTCCTTCCTTCCCATTTGACCTTGAGCGAGTTAGCGATCTACTGTTCTTTGTAAAAGCTGGATAATACCTATCTCAGGTGATTTCACAAAAACTAATTTATTTAAAGTCCAGACAAGCCAAGTAGATCTCATCTCCTCCCTCCATGTACCTGCATTTCCAAAGGGGAAGACAGAATATAACAAATCTATCCAGAGATTTAAAAAAAAAAAAAAAAAAAGTGATTCTTATGCCAAATTGGGGAAGGTGATACAGAAGTTAATTGGACTGAGTCCAATACATTAAGAAAGTGCAAATTTTTAATGGGGTAAATAATATTTAAGGAAATCCCTTGCTTTTAAAGTGGGTGAATAATTGTTATGCAGGAAAGGCTTGTTCTCCAAAGCACTGGCCTAAGACCTGAAGTTGTCAGGACTCTGCTAAAAATCCCCATTGCTGAGACTTTGACCTCATCCTTCAGAGACGAATCAAGCATCAATAATGCAGTTAATACTCATTTTTTATTTGTCTGGAATGAAGACATGATGTAATAAAGACAGGGATTTTTAGAGAAACTTCAAATAATTTGCTGATGGACGACTCACCATTGCTTGTACGTCTCCTTGCAGTAATATCCTACTGGGCTTAACCTTATATTGCTCTAACTTGGCAGTTATTACCCTGTCCACTTTTTTTCCTTTGATTTTTTAATGAGCACATCTTACCCCAAATGCCTCTGTTAATCCAGTCAGCTCCATCATACCAGCTTGATGAGGATTCTCTGCCTATTGTCCCCTTTCATCAGTTTAACCATTGATAATAGCTGAGTTATCTAATTGATTTATACATTTATTTCTCTATGCAACTTCTAAAATAACATTTTGTTTGACTTAATAGAAAAACTTTCTTCAATATTATCTTTACTTTAAAAAAATCCTATAACTTGAGTTTATTTCCTAAGTTTTTTTTTTCAAAAATACAGTAAGATACACATATTCATTGTCATTTCAGACAACATAAATGGTGGGGAGGAAGGGGCAAGAATATGAATCTACCTTTTCCGATTACTGAAGTCCTATTCTGGAGGGAGAGTGGGCTGTAATACATGACAATTTAAAAAAAATATTTAATGCCTTGGGGCGCCTGGGTGGCTTAGTCGGTTAAGCGTCCGACTTTCGCTTGGGTCATGATCTTGCGGTTCGTGGGTTCGAGCCCCGCGTCGGGCTCTGTGCTGACTGCCAGCTCAGAGCCTGGAGCCTGTTTCAGTCTGTGACTCCCTCTCTCTCTGACTCTCCCCTGCTCACGCTGTCTCTCTCTCTCTCCTAGAAATAAATAAAAAAATATTTAAAAAAATTAATGCCTTTTATTAAACTCTGGTCTTTTTTGCAAATATTTACATAGATGAGAAATAAACTTTCACTAAGATATTCTATTTGCCAAAATATATAATCAAATAACTATTAATTCTAGGAAATTATATTTTTGGAGGAAATTCAGGAGTTATGGCTTACATATTCATAATCAATTTTTTTATTTGAAAAAGAGATCCTCATTTTAATATTTTTATATTTGTGTTTTTCATACTTAATTGATGATTTTGGTATATCTAAGCACATAAAATACAACCTTTACAGGAATTCATGCCTCAGTAATGCTACAACTCTTTCACCTGGTGCTTTCAATAATAACACTCTTGAAAGCCATAAAAATATAATGCCAAATATACAAGTTTTATATATTATGCCAAAACTAGTTTGGCCATGTTGAGGCCCCAATATATGCATAATGAATATAAAATACTATATTTTCTTGAGATACTAGAAATGCATTCTAGTAAGGAGCACTTAAATGTGACATGGTCAAGGTGAGAAGAGTTGCATATATAGAAATATACAATTTCATTTTGTTATATACGATGTATTTGTGTCCTATGTGTTATTTTATTAATTGCTTTTTCTAATCATTCATGAAAGATGAATAATTGAAAAGCAGAAGCAGATCATCTACTATAACAGTTTCAGTTTATTGTTGGAATATTTTTGGTTTTGGTGAGGATACTTAATTAAAAAAGTGAAGTTATGTAATCATCATTATGAAACCACTTTCATGTGAATAGTAAATCATATCATGCAAATTTAAAATATAGTATCTTTATCCTTTGTTCACATTACACTATTTGACCATGATGCATGTAGATTACATTAACTTCCTCACAGGGCCTTTGAATAGCAGTGTCTATAATTTTTTACTACTTAGTGTAAAAAATATTCATGAAAAGGTATGCTTTTGCAATTTGTTTTAAACTCCCAATAAGAGGGTACCTTAAATATTATTTATTTCTGACTTTATATATTTAAAAAATATTTCAGGAACATCATTTGTAATATTGGAAGGAGCTTAATAGAAATAAGACATTTATCTCAACTGGTCTGCTTTTCTTTGATAATTAATATTATACAATCTTTTATACTGTTTATTTTGCCTTGGTTGCCAAGAACTTAGAATTAATAGAATGATTAATTGTAAGAATTATTTTATTATGGCTCTAGTATAGTTACTGCATTTGCTGTTTTTTTTTTTTTTAATTTAATGTTTATTTATTTATTTAATTTATTTTTATTTTTTTAAAGATTTTTTTTTTAAATGTTTTATTTATTTCTAGGAGAGAGAGAGACAGTGTGAGCAGGGGAGGGTCAGAGAGAGGGAGATACAGACTCTGAAATAGGCTCCAGGCTCTGAGCTGGCAGTCAGCACAGAGCCTGACGTGGGGCTCGAACCCACAAACCGCAAGATCAAGACCTAAGCATAAGTCGGAGGCTTAACTGACTAAGCCACCCAGGCGCCCCTAATGTTTATTTATTTTTGAGAGAGAAAGAAAGACAAAGCACGAGCAGGGGAGGGGCAGAGAGAGAATGAGACAGAACCTGAAGCAGACTCCAGAATCTGAACTGTCAGAACAGAGCCTGGCAGGAGTCTTGGATTCACAAACTGCAAGATCATGACCTGAATGAATTTGGATGCCGAACCGACTGAGCCACCCAGGGGCCCCTGAATTTTTTAAAAATTTATTTAAATTATCATTTAATTATCCAGGTTGAATATGTATAAAATATCCTTTTAATTTTAAAAGATATATAGGTAAAAGATTATCCACAAAGGCTACGCTAATCTCACATGGTGACCAAAGTTATTTAAGTTATCTTTCTCAAACTTACTTTCTGTTTCATTTGTACTAGTGTTTCTTTAATTTAAATTCTGAGAAAAGGAATCAAATATTTTAAATGCCAATAAATGCTTCCAAATTGCCTTGAAAGTAACTGCAACAATGTATACAGCGATATTCATGCATCCACTAATTCAGACACACACATATATGGTTATGGATTCTTCAGTGCTATACCAGTTCTAACATCTTTTTTAACTTTCGAGATACATCATATCTTTTGTGCTCTGTTCTCTGCTCTAGGAGGATCATCTATTTTACCACATGAATTGGCTTCCTTACTCTCTGGCCGCAAATTGGGTTCGGCCTCGAAGATGTGACAAAAAAGGCAGGAGGGAGGAAAGTAAAGGCTCCCTTTTTGTTTGGCTTCCTTGAGATGAGTATGACTCTTGCATTGTTTTGTAAGGAAGGCACAGCAACTCTCTTCCAAGGTTCAGTAATCATTCCATCCTGTTTGGTGCTTTGGGTATGGGTGTTAGCACTACTAGACCCAGGCACTGAGATATTCCTTAGGATCCCCTCCTTTACCTTATCATACCTATTTGCCCTTCATTAAACATTCTTTGAATTATATTAGCCTAAAAAGAGTATGCCATCCATTTCATGCTGGGACTCTGATCCAAGAACATTTTAATTACAAAAGTCTACTTTTTTAAATTTTTAATGCTTTATTTATTTCTAGGAGATAGAGAGAGAGACAGCGTGAGCAGGGGAGGGTCAGAGAGAGAGGGAGTCACAGACTAAAACAGGCTCCAGGCTCCGAGCTGGCAGTCAGCACAGAGCCTGACGTGGGGCTCGAACCCACGAACCACGAGTTCAAGACCTAAGCGAAAGTCGGACGCTTAACCGACTAAGCCACCCAGGCGCCCCTACAAAAGTCTACATTAACTGCTGGAAATATAGCAGAGCATGGGGGAATAAATTCTCCCTCAAAGAAATAAATTCTCCCTCAAAGAAAAGCCCAGGCCCCGTGGTGTCACTGGTAAATTCTACCAAATATTTAAAAACAAACAAACAAACAGAAAATATGAAAGACAAACACAGACTATCTGGTTGTTCTGGGTTTGATACCCTATTGGGATCTCAGAGACGGTTGCTGATATCAACATACTGGATGCTTAGGAGTGGTTATATCCAGTTCAAACGTGGTGAGAATTCCATGTTAAAGTGATGTATAAATGGTAATAGTTACCATGCTATTTTTTCACAAATCTATGGAGCAACATTGGTGTACCTGAAAAAAAAAATGGCCGATTGACATAAAGTAGATCATATTGTCCACGTGAGACTCTTATTCAGAAGATTTGGTGAATTTTAAATGGGGCACAGCATTTCTTGCAATGTGAGCAATTCTTCCCTCTAGTCCTTCAGTCAGTTTCTGAACATCTGGCCAACCTCTTAGCGATTGCCCATGAATTTATGCTTTTCTTTTGCTAGACTTAGTAGATTGTAAGGTAAACAAGTTGAATTTGTAACTGTTGGTAGGATTTTCATTCTTCTCTACTCTTTTATTTATTTATTTTTGCTCTACTCTTGAACAAGGCTGCATATCTGTTGTACTATCAGTGACCTACGCATATTGCCAGGGATCATTTGTCAAACAAGAGCCTTTTTTTTTTCCCTCCTTGGTAACTTGGATATTGTAATAGGCAACACTCAAGAGGCTGTACATGTGACTCGAGGACAGTGTGGTTGGAGAACACGAATAAGTATACAGGAAGTATTACCACATGCAAATACAAACTGTGTTTTTTGGTGGAGGGTGTCGAATGTCAGAATTTGTCAAAGTCCAGTCTTATAAGATGATATTATAAATAAAGCATGTGAGATAGAATGTATTGGTATGAGCATAATTACAAAGTATACATGACATGCCAAGAAACCTTGGGAATTGAGCCTATATGTCAACCAACTAACAAAGCCAGAAATTACATCACTCACCTTTTTGAATTCAGAATCCCTGGTGCAGATAAACAAATTTAGCCCACTGGTCTATAAACTTAGAATCCATTCCCACAAATTCCTAGGTTTTCCTCAATATTAATTAGTGTCTCTTGAGATTTGAGTTCATACTTTCTTGGGGTTAAACTTATATCTTCCTCTGGGAAATATTGGACTCTGACTGTAGAAGCCTAGAAGGGTGTTTGTAAGTAAGTGATGGAAAAAAAAAAATTGTGTTTCCCTTTGCCAATAAACACCTTAGAGATACCATAACAATCATCTTCTAGAAAGCTACTGAGACCCTCTTTCACAGATGATTCTGGTCATGACTCTGAATTCAGCTGATATTGTAGTTTGGTAAACTGTAGATTAAATGTTATGGCTACAATAAATTCTTTTACAATTTCAGAGAAATTGCTTATCTGCTGGTCAGATTTTGAGCTGAGAATTTTGAATTTTAAGTTTATAATTCACTTTCTTTAAGAAAACTGAGTGTAGTTAGAGACACTCACCCACCAACTTTTTCTGGAATTACTCATTGCACACATTTCTTAAAAATTTTTTAAAATGCTTGTTTTTTGGCAGGCAGAGAGAGACAGAGCATGAACAGGGGAGAGGCAGAGAGAGAGGGAGACACAGAATCTGAAGGAGACTCCAGGCTCTGAGCCCTCAGCACTGAACCAGATGCAGGGATCAGACCCGCAAACCACGAGATCATGACCTGAGGCTAAGTCGGATGCCTAACTGAGCCACCCAGATGCCCCTGTCATACTTTTTTTCTTTAATATTGGCCTATTGGTCCTTCAAAGACTTGCTTTTAATAATCTCTTCATTGCAGATGAACAAAGGTTATTTCTTACAATGCAGAGATGTAACGGAGGTGACATTCTCATTGTTAAAAACCCATAAACACCAACACTATGAGGCAGGAATACATTAGATTTTGAGTACAAAAGTAAATAACCTGATTTAATTTTTATTATGCTCATTCTAGATGCTCTGCATCTAGACTAGAATGTAGAAATAAAGATCAAAGCTGAGAAGGCTGTAAGGCATCTAGTAGAATGATACATTGACAGTTAACAGTGAATTGTACAAGCTACAGCAGAGATAGGTAAATTTGAAGGTATAGTGCACAGGATTTGATGAGTAATTGTGTATGGCATGTGAGAGGGAAAAGTCAACAGAAAGGGTATTGTTGCCATTTATTCATGTGGAGAAGACTGGATGAGCAGCAAGATGAGGAGTAGAGGGATAGGAAGGTTCACTTCTGACATGTTAAGTTCAAGATATCTATTAGGTATTCAAATTTAGATGTCAAGGAAGTGGTTGAATATTTGAGTCTAGAATTCAGGATGAGGTTTAGGCCTGATGTACTTCTAAAAACTGACAGGATAGAGATGCTGTCAATTCATTTCATGTACTGATAAAATCATATGTGATCCCCTAAGAAGTCATATAGACAAAGAAGCACTATATCTAGAAGCACTACAACCTTTTGAGGTGCTAGAATGGGGAAGATTAATTGATGTGTTAAAAAGTTACAGGCAAAGAAAAATGGGAAGACATTGATGTACTTTAAGAGGAAATTAAGTCTTGCCAGGAGAAGGGCAATCTGAGTGTCAAATGCTAAAGATAAAGAAAATAAGATGCAGGTAAAGAAATGACCACTGGGCCTGGTAACATGGAGTTCAGAAAAGACGTTTTTGGAGAGCAGGATGAAGGGTTAATTGTATCAGGTTTAGGAGAGAAACACAGGCAGTGAATATAGCCATTCACAGAGTTTTGCTCTAATGGGTATCAAGAGATGTTAAAGTCATTGCTTTTTCTTTTTAAAACTCTAATTCTTTTTTTATACAAGTTAATGTTTTATTTGTATAATAGTTCTATTAAAATAATTCTATACTAATTTATTATTAACTGTTTTGAGAGATGAAATTATTTGCACTATAACTTTCACTGCAATGATTCCCTTCCTATAACTTCCGAGTTTTTAAGATAGATTTAATTAGTCAGAGTTTCTAGCAGTTACATTACTGATCTGTATCCACAATTCTCCTTATTTTGAAATCTTAGCTCTATATTTATAGAATTTCAATATACACCATCAGTCCTTCTGAGTGGCATCTTTATTTCCAAATTATGTATTTTGACTACGTCTCGGTTAACAAAATTTCAGTAGTTTTGCCAAAAAGTACTAATGAATGCTTCTTCACTGAGTTTCTTCATAATTGAGTCTATGTTCCTTTTCTTTTTATCCCTGAATGAAAATTAGGCTAAATATAATTTTCTTGGTAACAATATTTCCTCAATCCTTTCAAAGTTTTGCTGAACTGTTCCTGGTTTTGTGAGTAAGCCCGATATTCCCTCTGCAGGTGACTCTCATATTCTACCTTGATGAGCCAAGTACACTTTTAAAGAGAGTCGACCTTTACAACATCTAGTACATAACTCAACGTTGATTTTTATCTTTTAATTCCTTTTGGTATAATTGGCATAGTTTGATCTACTTATGCAATTTTTCATTTTAGGGAAATTTTGCTGTGTCATTTCTCTGAATACATTTTTCAGGTTTCAATTGATGCACACTCTATTTTAGGAAACCTCTGTGAGGTCATCAGTCTGTACCTATTATCTCATTCTTATTACTTTAATCTTTGTGCTTTTCCTCTGTGTCTTTTTTCCTTGCTGTTTCTAATTTATCTTATTAGATAAGCTATTGTACTGTTCCAGTGTGCAACGTGTTTCCTTTGCTCTGTAATCTCCACCACTATTTAAGCAAACAACACATGTACCTATGTGTTTGCATTTGTGTGCATGCTTGTGAAATTTTTTATATATCAAAGTGGTTTTCTAAGAGTCTTTGTATCATAGGAGACCTTTTTTCCACTTAATCTAGTGGTTTTCCTTTCTTCATTCAGTTTTGCTTTTTTTTAATGAAAAAGAAACATTTCAGAAAAATCAGGTTAAGTTGTCTTAATCAATATGTAGATTGCCATTAGAACCTGAGTCTCATGGGGCGCCTGGGTGGTTCAGTTGGTTGGATGCCCGACTCCGGCTCAGGTCATGATCTCATAGTTTATGGGTTTGAGCC
Organism: Proteles cristata cristata; assembly: GCA_017311185.1. Lineage (NCBI taxonomy): Eukaryota > Metazoa > Chordata > Mammalia > Carnivora > Hyaenidae > Proteles > Proteles cristata. Next base: position 1,046,289 of record JAESUZ010003804.1, on the reverse strand, counting down.
CTGTGTCAGACTCTGTGCTGTCAACTCAGAACCTGAGACTTGTTTCAGATTCTGTGCCTCCTTCTCCCTCTGCCATTCCCCTGCTCACTTTGTCTCCCTTAAAAATAAATAAAACATTTTAATAATAATAAAAAAAGGACCTGAGTCTCCCTTTTTTCCTAATCTAGATATTATTCTATGATTTTATTTTTTTAAATTTTTTTACGTAATCTCTAAGCTTAACATGGGGCTCGAACTCACAACCTCAAGATCCAGGATTGGTGCACCTATTATTTTATGTTCTCTTTTTTTAAGTTTGTTTGATTATTTATTTATTTATTTATTCTTGAGTGAGAGAAAGAGAGAGAGAAAGAAAGAGAGAGAGAGGATGAGACAGAGAGAATGAAAGAGAGACAGAGAAGTAGGGGAGGAACAGAGAAAGAGAGAATCCCAAGCAGGCTCCATACTGACAGCATGGAGCCTGATTTGGGGCTGGCTCCCAGGTACCGTGAGATCCTGACTTGAGTCGAAATCAAGAGTTGGGTGCTCAACTGACTGAGTCATCCAGGCACCCCTATTTTATGTTCTTATCAGAGCTGGGATCATTCAAAATGCATAAACTCCCAAAAATTATACTATTCCTCAAGTTTTGTCATTGCTGTCTGTGAAAAATAACTAGGTAGGCTACTAGGTTCAGTAGGTACTACTTCTTTTTGAGGTATAGGAGTTAAAGTTTCTTATGTCTTCTTTTTGACCTGGTCTTCTCTATTCTGTTTCAGAGTCAGAGCAGCTACAAGCCGAGGGCAGTACATTTAAATAAGCATCATCTGAACTGGGGTATCTCATTACATATTCTGACAAATTGATGATTAATCTGCCTGGTTTCCATCCAGTACCACCACAATGCTGCATCTCCTAAGGGCCACTGGGAGGGAACATGGCTAGATGGATGGGAAACACATGTGGGAAGGAGGAATGAGGCCGGGGTAGCAGAGATGGATCAACTAGGACGCTAGAGAAACTTACACTGTAGGGCCCCTAGTTTGGCTGGATCTCTGCAGAAAACAACAAAAAAAAATTTTTTTTTTTTCTAACAACAGAAGTTCTAGCAATGTTTTCCTGGATCAAATTTTTAAGTAGAAGATACATGATCCTGAGTCTCAACCACTTACCAGTCTGGGTTCCCCTTAAGATTTCCTCTTTTCAAATGGGATCACAGTGGCTGCAGAGATTTGTTGGGGATGTGAGTTGGGAAGTGTTTAGTTTCGACGTAGATGAGATTTGTGTTTGCATCTGTTTTTGCCAGGAAAAAACAATGATACTACTTACCTGCAATAACTTTATTAACTTTGAAAGTTCCACCTCAATGTGCTCACATCCCGGTATGGACTCAAGACTTCACTTCCAGATCTTAGCCTCTCTTTGCAATTGACCCAAGGTGAAGCAATTGTTTACAGTGATTAAACAAATCAAGTAAGCTTATATCTTGCTTATTTATTTCCTTTGTTCTGGTGTTTTTTTCTTTTTTCCTCCTACTGTCTTCCTACAACCTAATTCTTGGATTAAATAAGTGCTTATTCTAGAAATTCTTCCACTAGTAATTCATAGGTGATATACTCTCTTGAGAATTTTTATGGTTGAGTAATTTTTACATCAACATTCTACCTGCTTATGTAAAATCTGTTAGTTCTCCTTTGAAAATGCTATTCACTATTTCCTAGACTCTATTTTGATGAAAAGTCTGATATCCATTTAATTCTGATTTATTATATACAATAATTTAAGATTTTTTTGTTTGTTAATGTTGTTGGTTTTGCCACATATATTTATTTATGTGCTTATCTATTTTATCTTATCTTATTATTTTATTTATTTTTCCCCCGGACTGTCATGTCCTTTTAATCTGTGTATGCCTCTTCTTCCTCAGTTTTGGAGGATCTTTCTCTTATTTCTTTAAAGAGAAACTTTTTTCCCATTCTCTCTTTTCTCCTACATTATCCATTATCTTTAGAATGTCTGCTTCAATTTCCTATTTTTTTTGTCTTTCTTTTCCATATTTCACATTATCAATCCCTTTGCACTGCATTTTGGAAATATTCCATCACTAGATCTTTTAGAAAAGTAGTATTTCATTCAGCTTTAAAAAATAAATCCAGGAGCTCTAGGGTGGCTTAGCTGGTTAAGCGTCGACTTTGTCTCAGGTCATGATGTCAAGATTCATAGGTTTGAGCCCTGCATCGGGCTCTGTGTTGACAGCTCAGACCCTGGAGCCTACTTTGGATTTTGTCTCCCTCTGTCTCTGTCCCTCCCCTGCTCACGCTCTCTTTCTCAGTCTCTCAAAATAAATAAACATTAAAAAAATAAAAAATAAATCCAGCATAATTACTCTTTTACTATTTACTATTTAAATATTTTAAAACAATTTCAACAACCACTTAAAATTTTCAACTGTATTTATCTATGCTTCCTTTAATGAGCTGTTAATTTTTTTTTGTTTGTACTTAATTTAAAATTGCATTCATTTTAGAATCCCATAGGTCATTTCTCTTTCAGGCTTTAAAGTTATCAAGTTATTTATTAAAAATCAAAATTTATCAGGGCACCTGGCTTAGTCAGTTAAACGTCCAACTTGGGCTCAATTGATGAGCTCACAATTTGTGTGTTTGAGCCCCCTGTTGGGCTCTGTGCTGACAGCTCAGAGCCTGGAGCCAGCTTTGGATTCTGTATCTCCCTCTCTGTCTCTCCCCGACTCGTGCTCTGTCTCTGTCTCTCAAAAGTAAACAAACATTAAAAATGTTTTTAATAAAAATTTATCTAAGCCCCTGGAGAGACAAAGTAAATGCATGAATGCTTTATTTTCTGCCCCTACTCTGGAAGTCAGAGATACACATAATATGAAAAAATAATGAATAACAGTGAAGAAAAATTCTAACATAGAGTCAGCATAGAAGGTCTGACTTGAAACTCTGAGGTTATATCTGTTTCCTCATGTTAGACTTTTATAATATTTTATGCAGTTGTAATTACTTTCATTTGTCGTTATTACCCTTTATGTTATTGGCTTTCCTCATATGTTTATTGAGTCTTGATTGTACTTTCTTTGTATATGAAATTTACATATATGCTTTTGTGTCTATTTCCACAGTTTATTTGTTTGGCTAGCACTACAAATTATTGATGCTTATTTTCTGCCTATCTTTCATGAGGAGGGTAGAAAGGGATCCAGAGAGGCAAGATCTGTAGGTAATTTCTGGATGGGGTCTTCTATTCCTCTCATAAATTACCAGTCACTTGAGACACTGTTTTGGCTTAATTGCGGGGGTCGGGGGGGGGGGGACGGAAATGCTTCCAGACAGAATCTCTGTGATGCCAAAGGAATGAATAGCAGCATAAATGACAAATATGTAAGCAAATATAAAAATTATTTTTAATAGGCAAAAAAAAAAAAACCTATGGTGCATGAGTTTTGAAGTAATTAAATAAATAAAACCTATGATAATAGCACAAAGTTGAGGAATGGGGTAAATAGCATTGAACTGTTATAAGGTTCTCAAGTTGTTTGAGATTCTCAAGTACTTGTTTAAGGTAGACTATTAGAAGCAAAAGTTGCATATTTTAATCTCTACATTACTAACTAACCAGTAAAAGAATAATACAAAATAGCACAAATAATGTGTTCATAAAGGCGATAGAACAAAATAATAAGAGATAATTATTCAAAGGGAGGCTAAAAAAGAATAAAGAAATAAATCATACATGGAACAATTAGCAAATAAATAGCAAGATGATGATTTAAATCTCCCCATATCAGTGGTTAAATTAAACATTAAAGAAATACCCCGTCTAATTAAATGACAAAGATTGTCAGAAAGGATTAAAAACAGAAGACCCAATTATTTTCCTATTACAAAAGTCACACTTTAGACGAGATCATAAATAGATTTGAAAGAAAAGTGACTTTAAAAAGAGAATAATGTGAAATATGCAAATCTAACCAAAAAATCATTTGTTATAACCATAATAATATAAAATACTTTAATGTAGGAAATATTATTAAGGGCAAAGAAAAACATTTTATCTAGGTAAATTGTCCTTATAAAAACGGAGGTATAGCAATCCTAAATTTGTTTCAAAATGCAAAAAGCCAAAATTTGAAGATATAAGCAGAAAAGTAGATAAATTTATTAATATAGATAAATATCTGAATACAAATGTTAGTAACTATTAGAAAAAGCTGACATGCAGAAGCCTGGGTGGCTCAGTCAATTAAGCCTCTGACTTCAGTTCAGGTCATGGTCTTGGGGTTCCTGAGTTTGAGCCCTGCATCAGGCTCTGTGCTGACAGCTCTGAGCCTGGAGCCTGCTTTGGATTCTGTGTCTCCCTCACTCTGTCTGTCCCTCCCCTGCTTGTGTTCTGTCTCTCTCAATAATTAAACACTATTTTTTTTTATTTTAAGAAAAAGTTGACACGATTTGTAAAAATATATATTGTTTGAACAGCACATTTACCCAACTTGTCCTGTTTGACATTTATAGAATCCTATGCTCAAGAGAAGTAGAATGTACATTATTTGTTATAAAGATGCAACAAGTCTCAAAATAAGTGTGGGGCACATAAGCAAGTATAAAGAAATTTCAAAGTGTTAAAATAATATAGAAGCCTCTTCTAATTATAGTGGAATTAAATTGGAATGTATTCAGTGTAATAATAGAATAGTTACGAAGCCCTCAAAGGATTAACGGTAAACTTCAACACAAACCATGAGTCAAAAAATGATATGGTAATGATAAAACATTTGGAACTGAAAAACAAATAATATGGTTTAAAAACTTGTGAGTTGCAGCTGAAGCAAAGCATATGGAGACAATTACAGCTTTAAATGCTATGTTTGAAAAAGAAGAAAGGATGAAACATCTCAAGAAGATACAAGTTGAATAGTCATGAAATTTACTGTGTTTGGGTCTCATTCCACATACAGAATGGTTACTCTCAGCAAGGATCATAATTTTGTTTATAAATTATATATTTTGTATTGTCACAATGATTTCAACTGTCTTAAAATGAAAAAAAATCTACACATACAGCAAGGAAAGTTAATCAATATAATGAGAAACATGTGATATGTATATTACACTAAAACATTAAAAAAGATAGATTTTTTCAGTGAAGATTATTTATATATTGTTTGTCAGCTCTAAATTAAACCTCTACTCTGCTTTATTCTCTTGGCGTTGATTTTGTTGAGAGCTGGCTTCAATTTAGTTTAGATAGTAGGCACTAGAGAAATCCTGGGAAGTAGGAGTTGTGGAGAAGGCATTCACTTCCTGTTTCCCCTATTCCTGGCTGTTGTCCTAGAAGCAGTAGTAAGCAAATCTCTAGAGTTCCACTTTTTGTCATTTTCAGAGCCAACCTGTGTTCCCCAAAGGTAACAAAAGCATTGAGAAGTGTCCCCTCCAAAAAGGTCTGAGAATCAGCTCTATTGGGTCCCTTCTTCAGTGCTGTTAGGTTCTATTACTCAACCTCTTCCTTTTTTCCCTTAGACTTAGAAGTGGGAGCTGCTTTCTATAATTGCTAATTTTTATGTTCTCTTAATTCCCCTTTCAACTATTTCTTGCAACAATCATGTAACCAATGTTCTTTTTTGGAATGACAAGAGTGGTTTCTAATTTCCTGATGGATCCTGACTGACTCACTTCCTTTTTTTTTTTTTTTTTTTTTTTTAATGTTTTATTTATTTCTAGGAGAGAGATAGAGACAGCATGAGCAGGGGAGGGAGAGGGAGTCACAGACTCTGAAACAGGCTCCAGGCTCTGAGCTGGCAGTCAGCACAGAGCCCGATGCGGGGCTCGAACCCACGAACCGCGAGATCATGACCCAAGCGAAAGTCGGACGCTTAACCGACTAGGCCACCCAGGCGCCCCTGACTGACTCACTTCCTGTTAAAAGAGGCAAACAAAGGCTAATCTAAAAACTTCCCTAGAAATTTCTAGAATTAATGCTAATACTTGATGTCCGTAAGTTTTCTACAGAGGAAAAAATAAATTTCATGATATTCTTCATATCTCATGGTATTAAATAATGCCCACAGATGAGATGAATGAAAAAAAAAAAAGGAACAGTCTATAATTTGAGCAGGTGAAAGTTAAAGCAAAATGGTGGCAAACACCAGAGGCAGATGCATAAAAGCAAATAACTAGGTAATCCTTCAGATAACAGAGTTCTTGGAAAATATTTTGTGAACTGAGTTACAAAAATTAAGATGGCATACTATGCCATGAGTTTTTATTCAACAATAATAATATATACTATAAAATAATTTAAAATATTATTTATTAATATTATATACAATATAGGTAGAAAATGAATAAAGTGGATGGTTTTTGGATTAGATACTATGTGAAATCATGTCCAGGAAAGGTAACTGTTTCAACACTTTTTTAAAAACTAAAGATAATGTAATATCCCAAGTAACAGGAATTTACTACAATGATTAATATACATCAAATCACACACACACACATACACACGCACACACAAGCCAAATGACAGGACTTGGGAAGAGCAGAACACTGTGGGGAATAAGCTTAGGAATTCCCTGGGCTTGCACTGATGGGTTAACAAGGGATAAAGAATTAGAAAGCCATAGGATGTACACACCCAAGTTTGGGTTAACAAGATTAGGTAAATAAGATGAGGTAAGCAGCACAGAGGTCCCCAGTATAGGACAAGTGGGACAAAGGTATAGGAATAGGGAGTCTCAGGATGAAAACACCCAAGATAAAGTAAACAAGATTAGATATTCAGAGCGGAAATGCCCCCCAACTTAGTACAACAGCAGAAAGCTGTTTTCACAGGAAGGAAGGACCGAATTAGGTAAACAGGTAAACAGGGCTGTAGACTTCAGTGGGGCAGAGTTGCCCAGAGTGGAGCTAATTAGCAAAAGAAATGTGCCTTGTGACCTTGAGGCAGCATACTCAGTCTTTCTTGTTTTCTAGGCCAGTTTAGGTAAACAGAGGTGATGCCTCACATCTGCTGTAAACAAACTTCTACACACACGGTGCCAGGATTTTGTTTTGTATTGACCCAAACCCCTAACACCACATATCTTCAAAACCCCCTTTCCCTCATGGTGAATTACTGTTCACGATTTCATTGTCTCTTTGTGCATGCCCATCACCATGTTTTTAAGCCTTCTGATCCTAATAAAAACGGAACAAGGACCCATACTTGGGACTCTTATCTTCTCCTGGACATTAGCCTCTCTTGCATTTTTAATCCTGCAACCCGCTTTCTTGCTGGACAAGAACGCCAGACCCAGAGTCTATGACAGAAAACAGGCTGCAATTTTGCTTGAGCTTTGATAGTCACTAAGCATGGGCATGACTCCATTGCTCTATGGTGATTTCTTTCTATCCTGTCACCACCTGGTTTATTCTCTGCTCTAATATCTTTTTTCAGTTTCATAACAGTATATGCACATTTTCTGATTTGTGTTTTCACAAAACTTAGTTGAAAGAGAATATATTATGTCTGTCAAGTTTTTCTCTATATTCTGATTCTGTGGGTTTTTTTTTTCTTTTTTTTTGCTTTATTTTAAAATTTATTTTGAGAGAGAGAGAGGGTGCATGCTAGTGAGAGTGGGAGTGAGAGAGAGGAGAGAGAGAGAGAGAGAGAGAGAGAGAGAGAGAGAGAGAGAGAGAGAGAGAATGTGTGTGCATGCTAGTGAGAGTGAGGGCAAGGGGGAGAGGGAGAAGGAGAGAGAGAATCCCAGGTAGGCTCTGCTCTGTTGGCACAGAGCATAGTGAAGAGCTCCATCTCACAAATGATGAGATCAGGACCTGAGCTGAAATCTAGAGTTGGATGCTTACCTAACTGAGCCACCCAAATGCACCATGATTCTGTAGTTTTTGATCCTACTGCTACCTACTCACTCTTTTTGTGTTTTCTAGTTCTCATTATTAAGAGAATGATACTTACTTTTTTCTCTTAGATTACATTTCAGTCTACAATATTGGTTATCATTGGTGTTAATGCAGGTACCCAACATCGTTTCAATTCACAATGAGTAGGGTGGGGATTAATTGGTTTTCAGTAGCTATTGGAAAGTAAAGTTTTAGACTCCAACATGGATAATATTGAACAAAAGCTTGTTTTGGATAATATTTAAGAAAAGTTTTATTTTAAAAAATGTTTGATTCTAAACTTATAACATTGTCTCCTAGGTAAGGCTCATGGATATTTGAATCAGAATATTCTGTGGCTATTGTTAAAGATACATATACTGGATTCTACTCCAGATTTATTTCATCTGGATTTTTGTGGTTAAAGTTAGAAAAGATGCATTTTTACTGTTTCTCTAGCAAAATGTAAGTATTAAAACACTTAAACACTTGTAAAACACAGTTACCAAAATGTTATTCTAGATACTTTGAGTGCAATGTGTAACAGCCACTCTAAATACTCCAAAAATCACCCCAATGAGAGATCTGTGTTTGAGCTCTTTTTGGGGTAAAAGCTGCACACCTAGTACTACAAATTCTTAAAGATTTGAAATATAAACACAAACATCAAACTGGCATCAAAGTACCAGTTTTCTTGGGGCACTTCACTGGCCTGGTCAGTGGAGCATGCAACTCTTGATTTTGGGGTTGTGAAATCCAACTCCTCATTGGATGTAAAGATTACTTAAACATAAAATCTTTAAAAAAAAGTTTTATTTATAGGAAAACTAGGTTAGAATAAAAGCTGCAAAAAATAAAGATTTCTGCCACCTTTTCCAAAAACCAGATCTAAGATCCATGCATAAAGAGATTTGTCTGCAGTTGGGAAATTTACTCAGGGAGCATAAGATAAACCACTCTTTTATACTCATTTTGTCCTGAAAGTGGGGATAAAGTAGGCTGCAATTTAAACTTGCTTCTAAAAGGCAGATCCTAGACTTGTACCCAGATGTGCTTATTTCATGAAACCTACATTCAGTGAAGAATGATCTGTTGCCATAAGCTAGCCTAAAAGTGAATAGGGCAAACAACATTGAAACAGTCATCTTTTTTTTTTTTTTTTAATGTTTTTTATTTATTTGTGTGTGTGTGTGTGTGTGTGTGTGTGTGTGTGTGAGGGAGAGAGAGGGAGAGAGAGAGAGACAGAGAGACAGAGAGAGAAACAGCATGAGCAGGGGAGAGTCAGAGAGAGGGAGACACAGAATCTGAAACAGGCTCCAGGATCTGAGCTAGCTGTCAGCTCAAAGCCCAATGCGGGGCTTGAACCCACGGACTGTGAGATCATGACCTGAGCCAAAGTCGGACACTTAACCGACTGAGCCACACAGGTGCCCCTGAAACAGTCATCTTTAATATCTCTGCCCTTCATACTAGAGAAAGGGATCTCAGTAGCCCTGAGATTCTCATCACTCTACAAATCAGATAAATCATTCCTCCTGAGTAACAATAATCACAAGTGTGAAAGGAGGGGAAGTAATAGCTTTCCTGATAATCCCCAAAGGGAAGAAGTTTCCATTATAATAATCTAAGGAATTTGAAATAAAATTAGTCACAGCCCAACCCTCCAAGTTGTCTACCTGGATGATATACTTTTGGAAACCTTCAAACTTTTTTACTTAACTATATTTAAATATTATTTTTGGACTATGTAGAGGAATATATAATAAATGACCAAAGAAATTTGTTATGCTATTAATTACAATGACATTGTTGAGAAAATTGCTCAGTGTGTCATACTGTCTTAAAGAAGACCAATGGGGGGTAAATTCACTCTGTCCTTAGTTCCAGAAATAATTGTATTTCTCCTAAGCAGCCTCAAACTCCATTTGTCCAAAATGCAACTCATCTCTCCTTCTTCCAAACATACTCCTCCTTCCCCTGTTTATTAATCTTGGAGACTGGTGCAATCAACAAAAGATATGGTACTAGTCTTTCTTGGTTCCTCTTCTTTCTTCATATTCCATATACAAATATTTGCTAAACTTTATAAATTCTACCTTTTTTATACCATTCTCTTCCAATTGCCTAGATCACTTTCACAGCATCTAACATGTTTCCTTGCATCCTATCTTGAACTACAATAGTACTCATGTTTGACCAATTTATCACAATATTTAGGTGATGGATTGAAATTGTCTCCATATTTGTCCAACAGATTAGATTGTAAGTACTAAGAAGGTAGGTATTATGTGAGAGACACTATAATTATATAATTAATATGATTATTGTTCTTTCTTATGGTAGACATGTGTGAACTCATTCTAATTTCTGTGTCAATTCTGACAAAGATAGAGGAACTCATGTATTATTTTAAGTAGTAACATCTCCATAGATGTATCATATTTTGTCTACTTTTGGGTCTAAGCTAAGCTATTTACTCAATTATTCCTCTTGAATGTATTTTAAGTACAAATCACTTTCGGAATTAGGCAGGATATAAATAAATTAAATAATATAAACATTAATTCAGCTGAGAGACCTGAGCTGGCAGACAACCTGCGATGTCCTTGGGGACAATCAGTCTCCTATAAGTCACATTTGGAGAACTATAAATCCTGTCCAGTGCATGTCTATGAGCCTCTATGCCCTTCTTACAGGTAGTCTTAGTGATAACATGCTTCAATCCAACTCTGCTCTGAACTGTAAGGTATTAGTACATGTAGCCATAGAAAGCTACATTATTTCATGCTTCACATGCTCTATGTTTTTGACCTTTGAAATATTATTGATAAATGTCACAACTCTATTTGACCTCATCATCTTTAAGAGACACTTCTAAAAGCACTGATGAAAGGCATAATATAGAACAAAAGAAAAAAAATGCTGCAGATTTTGAGCTTATAGGCATGCAAGAAATGAATAGTAGTTTTTCAATTCTGTTACCCAGAATCTTTTGATTATTTGGAGATATTTTAGGGCTTACCGTGAGGAGGAAAAGAGCAGATAATTGGCTAGCAGGGTATTTATCCTTTCCTTGAGTTTCTGCTTCAGCCATAATATTCTACTCTCTGGAAATTTGTGGTGGGGAGGTTTTTTTTTTTTTTTAATGTTTTAAAAAGGGCTATATGATTTTGGACTTATTTAATTGTTAGAAGTGGGTTTTTTTCTTATTTAACAAATTCATTTTCCAAATTAATATGCAACCCAATTCTCATCTTCATAAATGCTGATACAATGGAAACAAAAGCATTTTCACTTAATCAGTGACTTCTCCCTTTTCACTTTTCTTTAGAAATTTAACCCACATATAACCAACTTACTGAAGGTAGACTTTCTTATTTTCCTCTCCTCTCCAAAGTCCTCATTCAAAGTATGCTGATGCTTTAGTTAATCACGAATAGGCCTCAGTTTTTATCTAGAGTTTAGTAGGATGAATCACTCCATTCAGAAATGTATCCATCATCTATCTACCTGCAGAAGAGCTAGAATCTTGATATATAATTCTTTGAAAAAGTTATGGATCGGTCTTATGTCACTGGATTTATATATGCTGAAGAGAATCACATCAGATTAAAGCAAAGTTAAAGAGGGGAAATATTAAGTACACAAGAATTTGAAAAAGAAGACATAAAAATGAACATTTCTAGCAGTTAACTCTAATTCAATCTGTGTTGCAGATCAATCTGGAACTGAGTGGAGTATAAATTGCATTCTAAGTACTTCTGATTCACTTAATCAGGAAAACTTCAAAAAGCAAATATCTCAGGATAAATTGCACTGGAGAACAGTTGTTACCAAGCATCTGGCAAAATACCTAAAGAGGATTATTCTCATTAACAAGATTTTTTAAATCTACATTTTAAGACCATTAAATGAACTTAATCTTAAACTGCATGATCACTACTACTCCATTATCTATTTAAGAAGATAAAATACAAGAACCAGTGTTTCCTAGATGAACCAGAACATTTCCAGAATGATGAAAAGTATTCCAGCCCACTGAGTATAAAATTAGATTGCTGAATGACTGTGGCTGGCTCAGATTCTGAGGTCATGATGACTCTAACTTATGCTAAGCAGATGAAATGTCAGAATAAAATCATAGCCTGGCTTTAGTTATGAATCTTAAATTAAGTGAGATAAAAAACCTTTTGAAGTGTCATGTACTATGATTAAGTTTTATCTCTTTATTCTTATCCAGGGCATGGGAAACCTTATTATGTACCATGAAGACAACTTGCTAGCTAAAGTGACTTTAAATGAGCTCTTACTCACCTTATGGGACCAAGAAAGCATCTTCTCAGTGCTGTTAGTTTACAAGCAAAAGCATGCTAATAGATTCACATCTTGTTTTACTTTCTTTGTTAATATTATGATTGGTAAGCAGCAAAACATTCAAAACCCAGAACATCATGTGGTGCATAATCAACTACAGTTTTATTTCCTCCTTCCCATCTCCCCCAGTGGCAATATACATTAAAGAACACTTGGCTTTTGTTTTAGGCATTCTTTGTTGGCCAAGAGTCTCTAAATGTTTTAGTCAAGGCTATCACCATTATGCCTTCATCGTATTCGATATAAGAAATTATTACTATCATAAAATCTCTAGTGTTGGTAAGATTTTCATAGATTGGTGTCCCACTGACATCTGTTATTCAGGCTTCTGAAAGTTGAATATTAATATTTTAGCAGTACCGAACTTTCATTTAAAATTTTCCCTTACCCATTTCAAAGTTTGGGGATAAGTAATATTCTCTGTAGGACTAAGAATTTCAGAGATAAAAACACAAACAGTGCCCTCCAGGTTTACCTCATCCATTAAGCTTTACCTGGAAGAAAATAAAAATCTAGGCTTTTCAAGCACATAGCTTCATAACTTTCTCTTTTCTTTCTTTCTGCTTGTCTCTGCAAATATTCTATTCCTTTCAACAGATGGAAACGTATGCATGCCAACACATAACTACAAATATATATATATATATTACTGATGACAATAAACTAAATTTGTATCAAATATGAGGCTCAGGTGTGAAGTTTATTTCATCAAATACTCCACAGTTCTACTCATATATTTAGTGTTGCATTCTATAGAGACAGGTCCCGTGTGCTCTGGGATCCGAAATAATTTTTAAAAATTTTCTGGTTTATTTATTTTTAGAGAAAGTACAAACATGGGAGGGACAGAGGGAGGGAGAGAGAGTCCCAAGCAGGCTTTGCGCTATCATAACAAAAGCCTATGTGGGGCCCAATCCCACAAAGTGTGAACTGAAATCAAGGGTTGGATGTTTAACCGCCTGAGCTACCCAGGTGGCCCTGAATTAATTTGGATATTAATAGAATATTGGAATATTAGCAAATAGAATATTAAGCAATTTTACTTTAATATAAAATTTTCAACCTTCTAACTATATCTTCCTAATTAATTTTAATCATTATCTACTATAGGATTCTAAATGTACTTGTGGGTATTCCCTTCCTGCCAATGAATTGAATGGATTGCTTCAATCATTTTAAAGAAATTCATTAATATTTGCATGTATTATCTTTTGAAAGTCTTTCTAGAATTTTAATAGATACCATGACTCCAGTCAAATGTGACCCAATATGCTATCTTAAGCCTGAGACAAATTGATGATAACCATAAGGTTTATTACAGTATTCTGTGGGACTAAATTCTTAAAGAAATCTTAAAAATAGATCATAGTAACTGTTGTAAAATAAATTAAGCTGTATGTTAGACATGAGTAGTAGAAAACAGAGAATAATGAATTAATAGCACCAATCAAAAATCTTTATTTTCTAGAATATTAGTTTCTATATCCTGGTTGCACAACAGTCACCAAAGGCAGTTTTAAACAATCCTGGTGTCTAGATCACAACATTTCTGAAAGGGAATCTATGATTCTGTTTTTTTTTAAGAAGTTTCCTAAATGGTACTTCCATAGCCATTCTGATTAAAAAAAAAAAAAAAATGGTAAAAAGCCAGGCCTTTGGAAACCACTAGTCAAGAATTTTATGTTTAAAAGCACTTAGTTACACTTGGAGCTTCATTTCTTAATGTCAAGAACTTGGAAGTCATCACATCATCCTAACAACAAGAACATGATGGGAAAGTAAAATTCAGCAATACAGGACAAATGAGAATTGAAGGTTCAGACCTTCAAATCTGTAGAAACAGGTGCAACGTGTGTAGCAAAGAGATCTGTTTACCTGAAGTAAGTGGCACTGGATCCATAAACTGCAGGGATTACTTACCAGGTAATTTTGATGGATTGCTGAATGTGCACTAGTACAAGAGGGAGAAAGTCCTCAGGACCACAGCTTTACTTCAAAATCTCACTGATTTTTCACGGTAAGAATCCAAGAAAGATACCTTCATGTCTCTGGTAGAGAGAAGGAAAGAGTATCGGTATACAATAGGTCCGGAGTCCTCACCATAATAAAGGCATACTCTCTTGGGGAAAGAGCATAAGCAGAAGTCTGAGCCTAATCTTAGTCCCATACAGCCTTCCTGTTTTAACTGAAGAGAGAAAAACAGAACCAGGAGGGCTCTTGAAAACTGTAGTTAGAGAAGGAAATAGGTGGCTGCGGGGTTGGTTGGAAGGGGATAAAGTTATATCACTGAAGAAACAGATGCGAAGGTCATAGTTCTAAAAAATAAGCTCCTAAAATAATGAGATTTAAGGGGTGTCTGGGTAGCTTAGTTGGTTAAGTGTCCCACCTCAGCGCAGGTCATGATCTCATGGTTCACGAGTTTGAGCCCTGCATAGGACTCTAACAGCTCAGAGCCTGGAGCCTGTTTCAGGCTGTCTCCCTCTCTTTCTGCCCCTCCCGTGCTCATACTCTGTCTCTATTTATCAAAAATATGAACAAAGCATTAATTTTTTTTTAAATAATAAGATTTAATTTGAAGACTAGAGAATTCTCACCCTCCTCACACCTCACTAACCTACCAAAGTGAAATACAAAGGAAAAAAAAAGAATGAGAAAAGGTAGAAAAGAGTTTCTAAGAACTTTTGGAAAATTTCAAAAGTGTAAAATATGTGTAATGAATGACAGGAGAAAAAAGAGAGAACGAATCAGAAAAAAAAAAAGTACTTGAAGTAGCCATTGATACAAAAGTGATGACAGACACTGAGCTACAGAGAAAGGAAGCTCAGACAACACCAAACAGAATGAATACTCAGACGAACATAAGCAAACGAATAATAACACAACCTAAACTAAAACAAACTCCTTATGGCTAAACATATATTCCAACTGTAGACAAGACAAAAGGAAATTTTAAAATAAGCCAAATGAATGAGTGATGTCTGGCTGGCTCAGTTGGTAGGACATATGACATGTGACTCTTGACCTCAAGGTCGTGAGTTTGAGCCCCATGTAGGTGTAGAGATTACTTGAAAAAATAAAATAAGCCAGATGAAAAAAATCCCCTTACTCACTGAGGAGCAAATATAAAATTGCAGTGGACATCTCATAAGAAATCTTTGAAGAAAGGATAGAATGGAGTAAAACTATTTAAGAATATTTATAGATATATTCAGACTTTGAAAAAAAATCTCTATTGAAACTATCCTTCAAAAGTGAAGAGAAATAAAGATTTTTCTCACGAAAAATAAACTGACGGAATTCATTGCTAAACAGAATTGCTCTGTAACTCTTTTTAAAAAAAATTAATCCTTATTTATTTTTTCAAGTGAGACAGAGACAGAGTATGAGCAGGGGAGAGGCAGACACAGAATCTGAAACAGGCTCCAGGCTCTGAGCTGTCAGCACAGAGACGGATGTGGGGCTCAAACCCATGAACCGTGAGACCATGACCTGAGCCAAAGTCAGACGCTTAACAGACTGAGCCACCCAGGCACCCCATCCTTGTAGCTCTTAAAAGATATTCTAAATACAGGAAGAAAAATGTATAGGCCAGAAACTTGAATCAATATAAAGAGAAAGAACACAAAGAAGTAGTGAGTGAAGGTAAAATAACTTGTTTTACAATTATTAATCTTAGAGGCAACTGCTCACTTTAATATAATAGCAATGCTTTGGGCATTATATTATATGGATAATAAAATGAATGGCAGGGACATTACAAGGAGAGAAAAAAAATTAGGAATTCTCTATTTTAAGTGCTTGTACTACATGCAAAGCAGCATAATGTTATTTGAAGGTAGACTTAGAGTAGTAAAATGTGTTACTGAATATTCTAGAGGAAAAAAAATTTCTAGAGCAACCAATAAATTTTTGAAAGAGCAGTATAATTGTGCTAAAAGAGATAATTATAAAATGTTCAGATTTTTAAATAAAAGGAGTGGTGCCTAGGTAGCTAGGTCTATTAAGCATCTGATATTTTTCATTTGATTTCAAGTCATAATCTGTTATTTTTCATTTGATTTCAAGTCAGATTATTCAAGTCATAATCTGATGGACATGAGCTTGAGCCCCATATCGGGTCCCATGCTGGGCATGGAACCTGCTTAGGATTCTTTCTTTCTCTCTCTTTCAAAAACACAACACAGAAAAAGTGAAGAGGGGAAAATGAAACAAAGAACAAATGCAAAAAATAGAGTTACAGATATGGTATATAATATATATTTACTGAATTATATCAATAATTAAATATAAATTGTGTAAAGATAAAGTGTCAGAATTGATAAATAAAAACTAGATCTTATATGTTGTCTGAAAGTAACTCATATTTTATTTTGTTTTATTTTATTTTAGAGAGCATAAAAGAGAACATGAGTAAGGGAGCGAGAGGGAGGGAGGGAGAGAGAGAGAGAGAAAGAGAGAGAATGAGAGAGAGATTCTTAAGTAGGCTCCTTGCTGAGTGTGGAGCCTGATGCAGGACTCAATCCCACAGCCCTGGGATCACAACCTGAGCTCAAATCATGAATTGGATGCTCAACTGACTGAACACCCAGTTCTTTAAGTAACTCATTTTAAATATGAGAAAACAGTTATAAGGACAGCAAAGAGATGGAGAAAAATATTTTATGCTAACACTACTCAAAATAAATTTGAATTAGCTGTATCAATTACAGACAAACAGACATGAACAAGGACAATTATCAAGGATAAAGAGGTGCATTAAATAATGATAAAAGGGCAATCCTTCAAGAAAATAAAAACCTCCAAATACTATAAACCCAAGAGTAGAGTGTCAAAACACATGAGAAAACTAAAACAGATAGAATTAAAATAAAATGGGGCACCTGGGTGGCTAAATCAGTTAAGCGTCCAACTTTGGCTCAGGTTATGATCTCACTGCCAGTGAGTTCAAGCCCGGTTTGGTCTCTGTGCTTACAGATCAGGGCCTGGAGCCTCCTTCAGATTCTGTCTCCCTCTCACTCTGCCCCTCCCCTGCTTGTGCTCTCTCTGTCTCTCAAAAATACATAAAACATGAAAAATATTTTTTAATAAAAGAACTAAAAATAAAATAGATAAATTCACTATTTTAGTTGGAGGTTTGGGGATTTTTTTCATTCAGTAAATGACAGGTCAAATAGAAAGAATATCAGTAGGATATAGTTGACCAAAATAGCAATATAAATATATTGTTCTAAGTGACATTTATAGAATGCTTAATCTAACAACAGCACAATGTACAATATTTGTATTGTAGGTCCTCTTGTTATTCCAGGATCCAAGCCAGAATTCCACATTCGTTTAACAAAAGCAATTAGGAATATTTTGATTGTTCTATTTCTGAAATTCAGAGTCAACCTCAATTTTGATTAATAAACTTGTATTTTATTTTCCTCTATGTGTATGCTTGTTTTAATATTTTTCCATACTATTTGCTTAGAAAGCTTTCTCAGTTTGATACTCTACTGGTAGTTTTAGATATTTTAAGCATAGTTCTTTATTTTATTTAAAATTGCACTTGAATTTAAAATTCAATTTCTTTTGAATAAGGCACTTACAATTTAGAACTTAATTTAGGGGGCATCTGAGTAGCTGTCAGTTGTGTCTAACTCTGGATTTTGGCTCAGGTCATGATCTCACAGTTCGTGATTTGAACCCATGTCAGTGTCCTTGCTTGGGACCCTCTCTCTCACACTCTCTCTAAATAAATAGACTTAAAAAAAAAAAAAAAAAAAAAAAAAAAAAAAAAACTTCATTGAGCCCAGAGATTGTGCTTAGACATTATACTATAAGCTCCTTGTTTTAGAGATAGTAAGATTGAAAGCATACTAAGCGAATTGCCTTTCAAGGATAACAGAGTGAGTAGTGGCAAAGCCCAGACTAACACATAGATATCTGAACTCCATTCTGTGCTTTTTCCTCTTTCCAACATTGCTAATTTTCCATCTTCATCTCTGGTCTTGTTCTTCCAGCCTTAGATATAAATTAGGACAATTCCTCCAGTTTTGTTCCCGCATAACGGAATAAATCAGAATAGCATCTGAGTAATCTCTAAATATATATCTTTCTAAAAAATTTACAGCTGCAAAATATTTTTTGAAATATAATACTTTTAAAATGTTTGGAGATTAAATTTTTTTCAAACATCGCACAAGTGATTTCTTCTTGAAAATGTATGCATTTTGTTTTTATGGCATCTTTTATAGTAAATCATTGCAGTGCAAGCTTGATATTTTTATCTTTGAGGTACTGTAAGCCATTTTAACCAAGAGATGGCCCATACTTACACCTGTACTGACCTAATAGACAGTAATGGCTCATTTGTAAGTTTTATAACCTAAGGGTTTAATATTTCACTGGAAAGACTCTAATAGGCTTTGGCAAGAAAAAACATCTATGGAGGAGTCAGATGACTTTTCATAGATTATTAACTAAATAACAGTCATTTGAAACAATATGCACTTCAGTACCAGGAGATTATGTAAATGTTACAGAGATCTTTTTCTTTTTTTTTCCCCAACTGTTTAAATATCTACTACATTTATAGTTTTCTATCACAGTTCTATTTTATAAGAGGTGGATATGCATATTATAAATGATTGTGGAGCACATTTGCTTAAGAGAAAGAATACTAAGATCATTTAAGCCCCGTTACCTCATCACTGACTCCGTTTCTTTTAAATTACATTCATTATAACAAATGTTTCATACAAACCATAAAATGGTGATTTCAAATATTGGTTTTTATAATTAGCATATAATAAAGTGTGTGTTTAATTTTGAATATTTTTTCTAATTACCCCCTCTACCATTTATCAACACATTTTATTGAACTTGTATTTTATATACTTAGCCCATAGTTATACTCTTTATTCATAGAATTTTTTCAAATATTTTTACTCTAAGATTCTTTTTAGAAAATTATTCCTATTAGAGTAATGCCAAGCAATTTTTAAGTAAGTGGGCCAGCCTGACAAAACTCTCTGAAACATCTAACTAACCACAGCATTTTGAACTATTTATTGTGGATGTCAGACAATCCTGTACAACCAACAGGATCTTCCATACTCAAAAGAGACGAGTGTGCTCTGTCTGAAAAAACCCATCATATCTTATTTAAGATAACAGATATATGTGCATGGTCTGTGATGATTCCATTTCATTTCAAAAGATTCTAAGGATTAGCAAAAGAGATAATGTTTACTGAGAAATTCTATAGATCAGGACTTTCGAACGAATCAATCTCTCAATGAGACAAGGGTGATGAAAGAGGCAATAGAGTGAGCAGCCATAGAGTCACTGATCCTCATTGGTTCAAAGGAAGCAGAGAACAAAACAATTCACTCCTACAGGAAATTCCTACTTTTTGAACATGACATTTATGGAAAGCTCCAACCAACAAGAGCAAAGAACACATTAATCTCAAGTTTGTATGGAATATTAACCATGATAGACCACATCCTACACCATAAAACATAGTTCAATGAATTTAAAAGAACAGAAATAGGGGCGCCTGGGTGGCTTAGTCGGTTAAACATCCGACTTCAGCTCAGGTCATGATTTTGCAGTTTGTGAGTTTGAGCTCACATTGAACTCTGTGCTGTCAGCTCAGAGCCTGGAGCCTGCTTGGGATTCTGTGTCTCCCTCTCTCTCTCTGCCCCTCTCCCACTCACACACTGTCTCTCTCTTTCTCTAAAATAAATAAATATTAAAAAATTTTTTAAAAAGAACAGAAATGATACAAAGTATATTTTCAGAACATACTCGATTTAAACTAGAAATCAATACCAGAAAGGTCACTGGAAAATCCTAAAATATTTGGAGATTAAACAGCACACTTCTAATAGAATACATGAAAAGATTTATAAAAATGTCATAAAAATGTAAAGATACAATATAAACTTCTGTGCAATGCAGCAACAGTCGTTCTTAGAGGGAAAATTATATCACTGAATGTGTATATGAAAAAAGAAAAGAAATATCCTAAATCAATAACTTAAACTTTCCCCTTCAGGAAAATAGAGCAAAAGAGCAAATTTAAATCTAAAGCAAATAGAAGGAAGACATAATACAAATTACGGAAGTAATACATAAAATTGGAAATAAGAAAATAATGAGGAAAATCAACAAAACCAAAGCTAGCTCTTTGAAAAGATTAATAAAATTGAAAAACTCAAGAGTCAGTGAAGGAGAGAAGACATAAATCACAGATATCAGAAGTGAGAGAGTGTCACCACTTCTGATCTCATGGACCTTAAAAGGATTATAATAAAATAATACTAACAGATACATTATCTCAAAGTTAATAATGTGGATGAAATAGAATAATTGAAAAGAACAAACTACCAAAACCCAAATAAGGAGAAATCAATGATTTGAGTGGACCTATATATTAAGTAACTGGATGCATACTTAACAGCCAGAGTAGATAAATACATTTTAAAAAAGAAAAACTACAGATCAATATCTTTCTTTAATATAGATGCAGAAGCTCTCAAGAAAATATTATAAAATAAAATCCAATAATGTATTGGAATACAATACTCTAGACCTGACTAGGATATTTTAGTTACGGAAGGCAGGTTTAATATTCAGAAATCAATTAATGTAGTGTACCACATCAATAGACTAAAGATAAAACATCACATCATAATATCAATAGTTAAAACACTTTACAGTTGAGTGTAAATCTACAATTACTTTAACTATAAAAATGTAAAACAACAAAAAATGGGTTCGAGCCCCACATTGGGCTCTGTACTGACAGCTAGCTCAGAGCCTGGAGCCTGCTTCAGATTCCGTATCTCTCTCTCTCTGACCCTCCCCTGCTCACACTGCCTCTCTCTCTCAGAAATAAATAAAACATTAAAACAATTAAAAATAAAAAAGTGAGCTTACTCATAACAAAAAAATTAAAATCACATATGCTATTGTTCACGGTTCCATTAGGCATAGTCATATTTTGATAACATACTTAGAGAAAGTAAGATGATAGGCACAGGTGCACTTGGATGTTTTGGAGTACAACTATAATGCAGTTAGAAATATTTATCAAAAGTAAGATTCTGCATACCCTCTGACATAGTAATTGTATCATTTCACTTGTATTATTATAAGATGTGACAATATTTAACCCTGGTACAGTTCTATTTAGGTATACATAAATATGCCTACAGGTATAGCTGTTAAAAAGTATATAGAAGGTGCATACATATTTATACAAAAATTTCAAGATGTATTGCTTATTAAATAAATCAATGTACAGACTACTGTGTATAGTGGGCTACATTTTGGTGTACAAATGTGCTATGTGTATAAGTGGTTTATGAATATATGCCTATATATATCTAAAATGATTTGAAACTATCTATGAAAGCACTACCAAGGACAGACAACAGTGTCTGCCTCTAGGAGAATAATACAAAAACTAAAGGCAGGGTTACTATGGAGGTTTGTTTCTCCATGTTACATGTATTACTATTAGCAATTGAAAAATAAATAAAATATAAAAAGAATTATATCCTCTGTTTGCTATCATTAGTAGAAAAACTATTTCATTTACTTTCAAATGCAATATTGTACTGCTTTATTTTGGTTATCTCTTCCTACATACAAAATGCATCTTTTTATTAAGTTTACTTATTTAAGAGAGAGAGACAGCACATGCATGCATAAGTAGCAGAGGGGCAGAGATAGAGAGGGAGAGAGAGAATCCCAAGCAGGCTCTGTGCTCTCAGCACAGATCTAGACCCCATGTCAAAGCCAAGAGTCAGACACTTAATTGACTAAGCTACTAGGTGACCCAAAATATATCTTAAAGGATTTTCCTCTGTTCTATATTCTAGAAGAACTACATCATCTATTTATTTATTTACTTACTTACTTACTTAAGAAAGAACAGCTTTTAAGCATGAGTGGGGGAGGGACAAAAGGAAAGCGAGAGAGAGAGAGAGAGAGAGAGAGAGAGACAGAGAGACAGAGAGACAGAGAGACAGAGAGACAGAGAGAGAATATCCCACACTTAGTATAGCACAAAGCCTAATGAGGGCTAGATCTCACAATGGTGAGATCATGGCCTGAGCCAAAATCAAGAGTCAAAAGCTTAAACAGCTAAGTCACCAAGGTGGCCCAAGAAATACATCTTTGAAGTAACTATCTTTGTCCTGATTGTTCTTTCCTATTTTCACGTTAGCAGATCTAAATTTCACATTCTTATGTAGCTATGAATTTAGATGGTCTATTTGTATTCTTTTTTCTGATCTATATAAACATTTAGAAAATACAGCTGAAATTACTTCCGAAGTTGGCATTGTGATTTCTTGGATTCATTTACCTTTTGAACTTGCTTTTCTGAGAACATTTCTATTTATTATCATTAGTAAAAATCAATTTCTTGAAGCTCACTTCTTTAACAAAGTAATTTCCTCTGTTCTGTTTACATTTAGAGGGTCCTCATTCAAACTTGCCTCTCTCTACCCTTAAATAATGCCTTAGAAGACTTTAATTAATCCTGTGTTGTATATACAACTTCTTTATAGTTAATGTTTTTATCCATATTTGATTCACAGAGAATGGTATCACTAGCCATTTCTAAACAATTTCTTTATTATTTATTATTCATGTAAAAAGTCAGAACTGTATAAAAACTTTGGCTTCGTAATAAGGAAACAATTTGTTGTGTTTGAAGGCATGTTTTCATCTGCCTCCTTGATAGCTGGAGGAAAATTTACTTATATAAGCATACACCCAATTCATAATTCAAAAATGCAAAGTAGGTATTTTCAAAGGGCTAATTTAAAAAATCCTCTTTTTAAAAATGGGGTATCACCCTCATTGCATTTCATTCCCATTATTTCTCAAGTTGCCTTTCATATCTTGCATATTTTACATATTTACAATAAAATAATTGGTTTCTTGAGTATTCTTTTTGACTTCTCTAAAATACTAGGCTATTGAATAGATAGTCTTTCTTTCTCATTATTAAATATAGTTCCTAACTAATATAGAAAATTAGCATCCTAACTCATACAGAAAGTGACTTTTTGAAGTGGGGTTCTGCCTTAGCAAAACTCAAAAATACGTGGCATTGACTTAACAGCTGCATAGCAAAAAGTGAGAAAACTAATACTGGAAATTTTAGAAACAGTAATTCATGTTTGTAACAGCAAAAGATTTACCTAATCATCATCTGCAATAAGGAAGAGGGGAAAAAAACAAACAAACATGTATTTGCTGTGTCAGCTGCTCCAACAAGAAGCTGGAAACAGGACTTAGAATACGAAACCTTGCTAGGTTGTGTTGGCTTCTGTGGGCGGGATATAAAACACTTGTCACTAGAGATGGGTTAACACATGAACAAAGCGGCCAGTTGGCAGTCAGAGATGAAGGGCTAAAAAGTTTTTCAAGCTGAAGCCACTGGTTCTAACTCCAAACAAAGGGATAGGAAAACCAAAGTTTTGGTAAAATTCTCTATTGAACAATCTGTAAGAAAAAGAGAGAGGAGAGGGAGGGAGCACAGGTGAGTGCTCAAGTTTGAACTGAGTTGAGGTGGGCACATGGGAGCAAAGTGGCAGAAAATAATACAGATTTGAGACCGATGATTTTGAAAAACTTGCTGGGTGGTTAGCGATGAATGCGATGCTAGTAAATCTGTAAAGGGATATTAGTAAGGTAACCATAATGTTGAACTAAAAACACCACTGACTTTTAGAATCATTATAGATCTCTAGTCTTCCATGAGCAGTAGGCGTTAAAGAGAGCATGGTAACAAGGATGAAGTGCCCCAAGATATTCATTCAGTCAACTATGGTCAAAGAGCCTAATGGATAAGGAAGAATTTCTCAAAGTGTAGAGTCAGGGACTACGACAAACAATAGAGAAGATAGTTCCAGTGAGAAAAAAGATTCAAGGCTTAATAAATACTGGTGTTAATCTTCTTTGTTACAGCCCAGTAAATGGGATTTTGTTAGAAACCTGAGTTTTAATTATAGTCAAATTAAAAAAAAAAATTGACTTGATTCACTTAAATTTGAGAAGGAAAGTCATATCAAAAATGAATCAAAAGCCCCATATTATTATTTCTTTATCATTTGTACTCCAACAGAGCCTGGATTGTCTATTACAAGACATACCCTTATCTTTCTTTTATACTAATATGAATATGCTGACAAACTCACATACATACATACCATACATGTCCATATATAATTCTCTAAGAATACAGGTACAAATATAAGTGTTGAGAATTGTAACTTGTAAGTGTACAAATACATACTGGTTTCCTTTGCATAAGGTAGTAGCAGAATATTTTGTCTACTCCCCATAGGCAGTGCTAAATATGAAGAGAAAATTATTTTTAAGAATAAATAAAACTTCAGGAAACAATGTTGGTGATTACATAGGGATGAGATGGGGGATTTCTCAGTGAGGTGGAAATACACATTTATATGATACATATTGTGTACTAGATACTCTGTTTTGTGTTAAGACATTTTACTCAATATTGCTAAATGAGACATTCTCCACATGTACATGAGGAAATAAGGCAAACATGAATTTTTTCACTTTGCACAATAGATAACAGTTTGAGATTTAAATCTGATATTTTATACGTTAAAGAGGAACTGAGTTGACCCAAGTAAGAATGACACAAGAACAAAATCGCCTTCCAGAAAACCAGGTTTCTCAAAAGGGATACAGAAGTTATTTAGGGGTCATTTTACAAAAAAGAGTTGAAACAAGTAGGGAAGCTGAAGAGACTCCATTTTAGAAAGGCTCCATCTCTGCTGTTTTTCTGCAAGGCCTCATTGACTCATGTTCCATATTTTGCCTCTGAGTAAGCCAAAGAAGCTATGTTCCCACTTCAAAGGTGAAGAAAGAAAGTTAATCATTCTGTGAGTTTTGTCCTAGCCCCCAAATACCTGATAACACCTCAGAAGACTCAGGTCCCAAACATGTCTAGGACATTAGCTTCAAGCAAACCTTGGCTGACACTGGCATCAATACCCCTACTTTTGATTATTTATGGAATAAAACCTGTTTTCTCTTGACTCTTGCCTTTGATGGGACTCTACCCTGGATTCCTGGAGGAACACATATCCTCTCCTAACATAAACCCTTAACCTCAAGCAACAATAAGACTCATTCCTTTCTGAGTCATTTCATTCATTTCCTTTCTGAGTCTTCCAGACACTCCATCCAATATTCTCTACCTGTCACTTAACACTAATCGATAACCTCTGTTTTCAGTTTCTCTGACTCACATTTGATTTTTATCCTCAGTGAAGCCAAGGACCCTCTTGTGGGATTTTCCCCTAGGTTCTTGGGCTCAGTTGGCCTACATTAAAACTATTACGATAGGGGCACTTGGGTGTCTCAGTCAGTTAAGACTCCAACTTTGGCTCAAGTCATGATCTCCCAGATAGGGAGTTGGAGCCCCGTGTCAGGCTCTGTGGGGACAGCACAGAGTTTGGAGCCTGTTTTGGATTCTGTGTCTCCCTCTCTCTCTGCTCTTCCTCCCTTGCTCATGCTCTGTCTCTCTCTCTCTCTCTCTCTCTCCCCCTCTCAAAAATAAATATTAAAAAAAAAAACTATTACTATAGTGACTTCTTATTACCAACTTTTCGGCGTGTGTTGCTGAAATTTAGATGAAAACATTGAATATTAGCTATACATACATTCATTTTTGAAATAGATTTACCTTTTTAATCATCATGGCAAGTAAGATTTAAATTAAATATTTTATTTGTTTGGAAAGTTATTGATGCATATAACTGATTGTGGTAGCTTTTTAAACCCTGTAATTACAGATCTAAAATCTGAACATTAGACAAATTATTGAAGGAATCTTTTATAGATAATGACTGATTTTGTGCATGATTTTGTAATTCATTAGTCTGAACTCTTTTAGACATTGCCTACTAAAACATTGTCTCTAGGTAAATTATTGATGTGTGCCTTTAATGAGAATGTTATATGCAATTCAGACACCAGCTCATTTAGCAGAAATTATTTTTTTAAATTGGCTCAACCACTGATTGAAAATGACAATTAATTTTTCCTTTCAAGAATCTATTTTTTTTTAATGTTTTTATTTATTTCTAGGAGAGAGAGAGAGAGAGACAGCGTGAGCAGGGGAGGGTCAGAGAGAGAGGGAGTCACAGACTGAAACTACCCTGCTAGTGCTCTCTCTCTCCCAGAATAAATAAACATTAAAAAAAAAAGAATCTAAAGTAATATCCCAGACATATACATTAGGCAAAGAGTACTTAAAAAAAAAAGATTTACTTATCTGTATGAAGATTCTAAGATATAGGCAGCAATGTAATACAAAATTATAAAAGGATAAACATATAGAGGAATTATAGACACAACCATTTCATTATACTGTACAATGTTATTGTAGAAAAGAAAAGAAATATTTGTCTTCAAGGTATTTTAAAGACAAACAAAATATTTCTGGCAAATGAAAATTTAATTATCTATATTTACCATGCTATTTATGTATAATAACTGACCTTGAAACATAATGAGTTACAGCAACAAATGTTTGTTAGTCACTCACAGATCTATGCATTGTTAGCTGCTTCTCTACTTAGCTTTATACCGTGATTTGCTGAGATTATCTCTGATAGATTTGGCTGTGACTGGACACAGACTCAGTATTAGGATTAAGTCTGTACCACACATCTCCCCAATCTAGGACACAAACCAAAGGAGCACCACTCCTCTGGGACATGAGGTTTCATGAGAGAGAAAGAATTCATAAGTAAATAGAAACATGCAGTGCCTTTTACTGTCTCTGCTCACAACCAGTATAGGTCACCTCAGCTCAAGGAACTTCTGTGTCCTCATTTAGGAATTCATTGGGAACATTCTATGCAGAAGCTGAGACTACAGTTTTATCAAATGCTATTCCACTATTATACACGGTTGGATATTTTGTCTACAATGGCTGGTCACCACGTACCTCCAGTGCCAATGCTATACAGTTGAGGTTTTGTTACAGTGACATTCTACATCTGGTATCACCTTCTTTATTAGTCTGGTTTTCTTATAATTATGCACAACATTCAACTGAGAACTCTGATGTTTACAATGTCTTGCATTTATCTCTTATTTCAGTGTCTGAGAGTTTATTGTGACTGTTCAGAGCTCTTCTGGGCTTATCTCTGTTGGACTTGGATGCATGGTGCAAGTTGGGTGAAACACTGCTCCATGGTGTCTCCTTCCTTGGGAACCATCTTATAGGAGATGTGTTATCATGTGGAAGAGAGAAAAACCAGAGTGGTGAACGAAACACACGGTGTCTCTAAAAAATCTCTGCTCAGTAATGGCAAATTCTGTTGTATTTGCATTCCACTGATCAAATATAGAATTAGCTGGCCAAGGCAAAAGTTAGTGGGAAAACAGAATTTTTTTCCTACACTAAACCATGGCAATAGTGAGGAAGAGAGAAAATATCATGAATAAATAATACAATCTACACATTGAGTAAACTGGATAAACCTTTGCATTTTTTTACGCTATTAGGTCTACTTTTTTCACAAATAAGCACTATTAAAAAAGTATTTCATGAAGCTCAATGAAACCATTATCAAGTTGATTCATTTTGTCTTCTGTTTTGTAAAATTAGTGTTAAAATCTTGGATACAAATTATCCATCTTAAATATATAGTTTTTAGGGCACCTGGGTGGATCAGTCTGTTAAGAGTCGGACTTCAGCTCAGGTTATGATCTCACAGTTCATGAGTTTGAGCCCTGAAGCTCCTTTGGATTCTGTGTCTCCCTCTCTCTCTGCCCTTTTCCCTGCTTGTGCTCTGTCTCTATCTCTCAAAAAAAAAAAAAAAATAAAAACATTAAAATTTTTTTTCAATCTCTCTATAATAGAGGCATGATATTTCAGAAATGAAAGACTGAGACAATTACTATTAATTATAATTATAGTGGCCAATATCTAAATGTTTCTAATCATGTTCTAATCATGTTGTGTGTTTGGATAATTAATTTCTCCAACTATATGTTAGGATGTGTTAGAAGATAAAATTACTGATATTTTCAGCTCTATAAGGGATTAAAATAGAAGGGGGTTTGAGGATTCTTTGTTATGTTATTAATGTACACAGAAGCTTACTGAAAAAAAATGAAGGTGTCCTTGCCTACGTGCTTAGCTCCATGAATTTTATCACCAAGGAAGAATGTGTGCAATGACTGCCATTTCTGTATTTCAGCCTTGGCAAAAATCTAGCAATGTTGTGATCAGAATGATTCTGTAATAATTTTGAAATGAATCTATACTCAAGCAGTTAGACGTGGCTACATGAGACATTTTGCTTTTAAACTTCTTTGAATGCGATATTACTAATTGCTTTATATTAATATTGTATTAAAACATGTAATCAACTAGATTTAATTTATATATTAGAAACTAAATTCCTTGTTCATAAGACTAGTCTACAACATTTATTAAGCAAACACAGTGGGAATGAATAATACACATATTGACTTTAAAACTTATGTCAATCTCAAGAATTCTAACCTTACATGAAATGTTTTTATACCTATTAGTAAATAAGCCCTAACCATTTGTTTTTGGAACAGTGAGTGGTCCCCCAAAATGTGTCTTTCCTTCTTTCTGGTAGCATGATAACAGTATATTTATCATGCAGTGAGGTATTTCCATCTAAGTGATTATCAATGAATGTGAGCAGAAGTCATGTTTTCCACTTCTGTGTTTAGTCTTCAAGATAGTGGCCTTATTCTTTCCATTGACAGAATAGTTAGGACCCAACAGTGATTCAGCTTTGAGACAATGGAAATGCTTTATGGGACATGGCTTAACCACAATGTGGAAGATATCCTAGTTTTTGAATGTCCACGCAGAGCAGAATTGTCTTGTAAACACTGACTGTTAATTTATAACTATTACATAAAAGTGAAATAAACTTGTCTACTTTTTCAAGCACTATAATTATGAGGCTTCTATAAACACCAAGGAACTCATTATGGTTATTTGATTTAGCAACAAGGAATAGTAATTTTAATACTACCTTCTTATATAGCACATGAATAAAGAGATATTAAGATCAAATCCTCTCATCAAAAGTAGAGTTTTTTTTTTTCCACTGCTTCCTCACATGGTTTAGCTAGTAATATGGTTTTGATAATTAAAAAGATAGAACTAATTTTACATTATTTGGCTAAATCACACAAAGTAAATATGCCAAACATCAAAAAAGTACCATTGTTAAGTTGCATATGCATAAAAGCACATCAGTTTTTATATTTCTTATTTAAAGTTAAAATCAGTTATTTAAAATTTCTTTTCAATTTCATTTTTAAAGTTTATATTTTAAAAAAGAAATGTTATAAAATGGAATGTAGTTGAAAATTCACTAGAAAACAAATATATTCTAATTGACATTTGGAAGTGGAAGGACTGTACCCAAAGTCTAAAAATTCTTTTTGATAATATACAAAGGATTTCATTCTTCTGTGTTTTAACTATTTATCTTGCAGTGTAATTTTTAAGCTCCAGGGAAGATAATTGTTAAACATGACATGAGATGATCTATGCTTTATGTAAGTTGGGTTCTTTTCTACAACTTAAATCTAGAAGGGTACTTAGGATCAGCAAGGAGCTAGGCACTGACATGAAGCATAAGAATGAATACACACTTCTGCACAAAACATATTTGAAATCTATTAGTATTGTTTAAGTATTGACCCAGTTATTTTAAAGCATAATTTTAATGACTCCCAAATTTGTCTTTTATTCCTAATTTAGATGCATAACATAATAAACAAAGTTAATTTTTATGTGCTTGGTCATGCTTAATTTGATGAAATAATAAGCATTGCCCAGAGGAAATATCACCATGTTGAGTTTTAAGTGTCCATAGTTTGGGTTCTCCAAAGCGTAGTCCTGAGAAGCACAGGCAACAAATTGGGGAAAGTGGGACAAAGAAAAGCCAACATAATGTATTAACGAGGATGTTGCTCCTAAGAGCAACCATGGTTAGTCCTGCCTGAGGGTGGGGCCTTCTGAGAAACATTGTGGAACCAACCGCAGGGCTGTCTTACCAGGTGTGAGACAGACTCTAGCACTTATCTACTAACTCCCATCCTGCATTGGTGGAACATTGCTCTCAAAGGTGAGCACACTATAGAACTGCATCTGATGGTGGGGAGGAAGCTTCTTTGGTGGTAGAGAAAGCTCTCAGGCAGAGAAGGGAGGCAGATACAGGGCACCTAAGTTAAGAAGCATTTAGCAAGTTGGAATCTGTATGTAGCTATAGGTGACCTCAGATAGCCCAAGGCAAACATGCTGGTTCATCAATAGCTTCTGACATTCTTCTTTATAACTATTATATTGTATTTGTCTATTTATTCAGTATTTATGGAACACCTTTTATAAGAAAAGGATGTTCTAACTGAACAGGAAACAAGTCAACAAAGTTCCCACTCTTGTGGAAATCATATCCCAGTGGTGAAGACAGATGTTAGAAAAGAAAAAAGCAAATGAATATATAATTGAATGGTATAAATAGAATTTTTAAGACATTATTTTTTTTAATTTTCAAAAACATTTTATTTATGTTTGAGACAGAGAGAGCACAGGCAGAGCAGGGGCAGAGAGAGGGAGACAGAAGATCCAAAGTGGGCTCTGCACCGACAGCAGCAAGCTTAATGTGGGGCTCAAACTCACAAACTATGAGATCATGACCTGAGCTGAAGTCAGATGCTTAACTACTGAGCCACTCAGGTGCCCCTAGAATTGTTAAGATTAATATGTAAAATTCTCTATATACTCTTCTCCCACTCCCCCAAGAACCTGAGAATGACAGCTAGTAGGTTTGGGTTCATTAAAAGTAAACGTTTTTCTCTACAGTTACCTGAAAACAATAAAACAGACTGCCTTTTGAATGAATTTTTATTCATCAAAGATAATGTGGAACAATTAGTAGATTATATGAGATGTTTGATTAAATGATAAACTTATGATTTTGAGAAAAATAGTGATTTAATTTAAAAAGTTGTTCAGATTCTTTATTTAACCTGCAAAAATTCCTACTATGTTTTAAAGAATGATATTTGAAATACCTCATGTCACCAAATAATATGCTTTGATTCAAATCAGATACACCTTTTCTCGCAGGAAATCTCCTTAACTCGGTCCAGAGAATATGCATTTATTATTATATCCATCCCCCAGCACAGCACCTGACACGTAATATGTGCTATATTATCTTTCTCAAGTACATATGCATGGACTTATCTTAAGCATCAATTTAAGTGTCTTGAAATTATTACTATACAAGCAGTTTAATTTCCATATTTGATATCAAGCTATCTCTGCATACATTTTTCTTCCACATATATATTAAATTTGAAAGTTAGCTGTAAGAGTGTAAAGACAAGAGAGAAAAAAAATTATCCCAAAATTTAATTGAGAATCTTCTGCAACAGAAATTGTTTAAGTAAAGTTTTCAATACACTGATATTTAATATCTTTTGAAATTGGTGGTTGAAAGTGAAAAGCATACCCCAAACACACAGTTCCTAAAATTTCCTATATAAAGTGATTTTTTATATAAATACCAGAAACTTTAGAAGATTAGATTTATGAGGTGCACATATAATAAGTTAAAGAAGTTGCTGTCTTCTTTTGATTATTTTTCTCTGAACCAGGAAATAATATTAAAAAATCATAAGCCTCTAAATAAATAGTGGAGATTCTTGCCTCCAGGAATAGTTTTAATAAAACAATAGTGCTATATAAGTATAGTCTCTCTTGTTTCTTCTTCTTTGAAATATATGATACAGATGACCTTAAACAAACATTTTAAAAAACAGATAAGACACATATCATTTTGCTAATAAAGCTTCAGACATTCCAAGAAATTTATTACATATACTACATATATACCCATATATACACATAGGCACACATTCACACATACAACACAGAGGCGTTAGTTAAATTCTCCAGTAGTTAACAAAGTTTGTATAAAAGCAATATAATTTGATACTTTCAAAAAAAATTTTTTTTTCTAGGAGAGAGAGAGACAGCGTGAGCAGGGGAGGGTCACAGAGAGAGGGAGTCACAGACTGAAACAGGCTCCAGGCTCTGAGCTGGCAGTCAGCACAGAGCCCGACGCGGGGCTTGAACCCACAAACCGCGAGATCATGACCTAAGCGAAAGTCAGATGCTTAACCGACTAAGCCACCCAGGCACCCTATATAATTTGATACTTTCAAAAGAAGTTTTTTAAAATATTGACATATATATTATAATTGATACAAGAAACTGACAACTTCAAAATATGGTCATGGAAACACTAATTACTTTCCAGGAATCATTTCTATCAGATACATAACTTTATAATAATATTTGTCAAGCTACAGTTTTTTTAGATTTGCATAAACTTTTGATATGTATATTCTAAAAAAATTATCTACTTATATACATTATATTGTACATTATAATAGAGAAGTATTATAAGATTAGAGATTATGTATTTCTTAATCTACATTGAAAAGGTGTTCCTTGTGTTTGAGGATGCCTTGGATCTCTAATATAGCTTTGTGTGATTTGTTTTTAATGACTTGAGATTCTGCAAATAGCCTTCTTTATGATGACATTCTCATTCCAGATTCCTAAAATAGAAGCCTGGAAGCAAGACACATTTTTGTTACTCAAATGAGTAGTGTTATGCGATTGGGCAACAGTGGCTTGGTGTTGAATAAGCATTATGATGGATACGAGAAATGATGCATTATGGGAGAAAAAAGCCTAATTCTAAATAGAAGTATGATGCTTATTGGACATATGTTAAAACTTACCTATTTGTCTTAGACATATCCTCAACCAAATTTTTAAATTATTTATCAAAAAAGTGAAAAAGGACCTTATATCCATTCTCAGA
The DNA here is from genome assembly GCA_017311185.1 of Proteles cristata cristata. Lineage (NCBI taxonomy): Eukaryota > Metazoa > Chordata > Mammalia > Carnivora > Hyaenidae > Proteles > Proteles cristata. The sequence goes on along the minus strand of JAESUZ010003804.1, from coordinate 1,013,075 downwards.
AATCTAATTATTTTAATAATTTTACTTTATTGAGAACATATATACAAAGGTGATGTAATCTGGTACATTTAATGTAACAATAAAGTCAATACATGTGATCCATTTGTTATATCCCAATCTGGTCAAATGGTTAGATTAAATTATCTTTTCTTTCATTTAGCCTGGGTTTAATATGTACACAGTTTCTAGCATTGTGTCAAATACTGAAAATGCCATGGGATAAGTTAATTAAACAAACAATTCTTCCCTTCTAGTAGTTAATAACAGTGTAACACATTTTACCTGGGGATAGCCATCATAACAATAAAACTTATTTTGCATTGATGGATACTTGGTAGGACACAATTTATTTGGGTTTGAAATAAAGAAAGTAACTAGGAGAAGAGTTTCCTTCCTCCACCTTTTTTTTTTTCATTTTCTTTGTATTTTTCCTCTTCCCCATCCCAACCTGTTTTCAGTTTTCCCTTTCTTGTCTTCCTCCTTGCTCATCTTCTTCCCTCCTTATTTCCTTTGCATAATTGTATTCTATTATGGTCAGGAAAACAAATAAGAAAACTCTGCTATTTCTCTTCCCACATTATGACCTGCCACATTCCAATTCACTAGCTCTGGCTTTGTGGTCTTTCCCACCAATGTGTTCTACTAAGGATAAAGCAGATAATGGGTTCAAGGAGATTAGGCTTCAGTTCATCATCCACTGGCAATTGTTTCTCATTCATAATTCTAAAATAACACTTGGTTAACTTACTGCTGAAAATATGATGCTTATGCCATATTGTTTCCTAGAGAGAAATTATCTTCTTCAACTTTTACCACACAACACTTTAAAATGTTTTGAAACTCAGGCTCGATTCCACTCTGTAACAGAGACTGCATGAAGACAGAAGACGGGGGAGAGACCTGTCCACAAGCACACATACACAGAACAGGGAATATGCGGTCACTATATTAAAATGTGAATTCTTGTCTGCCAGGTGCTGAAATTGAGCTGAAAACACGGATGGAACAGAAGTGAAGGACATTAAATATTTCATAAGTTGTTATTAAACATTGAATACAGTGTTTGCATCCTGACATGTATAAAAGAATGCCACAATTTTGTTAATTTTCCTTTCACTGAGAGTTGGAGTATATTATTATTCCTTTGAATGTGGGCTGGCTCAAAACTTCTTTGAGCAAGAAAGGCGACAGTCTGTTTGTAAACTCTAAAACACATAGAAACTTCTAAACCTCTTGGAACCTGAGTTACCATAAAAGATATCCAACTGCTTAGCTGGGGAGACCATTTGGAGAGGCTCTAAAACTATATGGAAGAAGGGTCCAGCTGAGCTCAGCCTTTAGTCTTTCCTTTCCAAGATGCCAGACAGATGAGTGAAGCCATCTCAAACCATCTAGATCAGTCTAATACTATCCCTGGGGCATTGTTGCCACATGAAACAGGAAAATCACCCCATTTGTATACCTTACAAAACAGTAAAGCATATTAAAGTGGTTATTGAAAGCATAGAGTAGTCTATGGCTTATCAATAAATATAAAGATCATGCCCCATGAACATGAGAGACATCTACTTAGCCTTCTGGTTATTTATATGACTACCACATATTTTCACATTATTAATAACATTTCACATCTATATATTATAGTTGTGACTTGGACTGAGTTGAGGAAAGATGAGGGGATAGCACTGAAAAATTTCTTCATCAAAAGACTTCACACATTCCTTTTTCCCTTCCTTTGTGATTCTAGAAAAAGGAACAGTGCTAGGGCGGGAGTGCGCCTGTACAAACAGGAAAACCTTAGAGGAAAGGGTCAAAAGCTAACAAGTTGTTGTAAAGGTAATTACCTTTAGAATGGAACTAAAGGAGAGACACTTCATTGACGGGGGTTCAAAGGTGTATTTTAGTGAATGTATCACTGCTCATAACTCTCCAAAGTTGTTACTGGAGAAGTCATTCATGCTCCATTCAGGCATCTCAGCATAAGTCTGAAAACATTTTCTATGTTTCAGCAACTCCCAGCCCTGTGACACAGTTTCAAATTGTGTTTTAGGGTTTTTTTTTTTTTTTTTTGAAGTTTTTTTTTCCTACTCTGCTGCTTATAAAGGCCCTCTTTCAGCTTTTAAAAAAAGATAAAAGGATTGCATGGAAGTCAATTATTTTCAAAAGAGTAAGAGGAAAACAATAAATAATAGGAATGGAGAAGTTGGGTGAGACACAGTTTTGTGAGCTACTTAAAACAGGTCAAAACCTTTGAGATTTCTTGATGTCAACCGTTCAAAATGAGTTTAAGAACGTGTAGTCTTCAAGTCTGCGTACCATATAGAATTCTGTTCTGTAGTTACATTGCACTGGGAAAAATATCACCAAAATAAGACACAGTCTGTAGATAACCATATCATTATCTATCAGTTTATGCTGGCTTACTACTGACACAAAGCTATAGAGGACTGCTCCCCCTGGACAATGTGATGATCAGTATTTCAAAAAAAAATACTCTCTGTATATGACCAAATAATTTGAAACACATGGAAAGATTAGTTGGTTTATTTTGTGATCATAAAAAACAAAAAGTAAAAATCAGAATTTAAGATGTCACTAGATATTGCACTGACCATTTTTCACAAAATATATCAAATATCTGAGAAAATACTAAATAGCACCCCAAATTTCTTCCTTTGTAAGAAAGGTGAACAATCTATTGCCAAAATCTTAGATGATTTTCTACTTTCTATTGGTTTGACAAAATATACAAGAAAAATAAAGAAATTCTACTACAATTTGATATAATGACTTCTAGGAAGGGCTACTGAGTTCCAAATGAAACACCCATGAGAACACAGATAGAGATACACTGTTATAAAACTACTAAAAACTGAAGCACTTCTCAAGAATTTTCCAGGTCCTGAAGAAAGTGTCACTAACCATACCAGAGACAAGATTCTAACACAAAAAATGAAAGGTATTGAGAAGATGATGGCAGATTTCCATCCAATCACCGAGAAACAACTCTTCCCAGACTAGAAAGGAAAACATATCTAATCCTTTTTTCTAGCTGAAACATACATGTATATAACTTACAGGAGTAGCCTCTGTTTGGTTTTTTTCCCCCAATAATGTGAACCACATTGGATGCTCTAGTTCTCATGCATTTTCATTTCAGAGCTGAGTTGAACATCTACTGACCTGTTGCAGTCTAGGATGTGAAGTCCATCACAAGGAGGGCAACGATGGAACACATGGAGTGTTGGTGTGAGGGGTAACACCATGTAAGTGGCTCATGTACTGATCCTGAAAAGGATCAGCCTGCTTCAAATATTTAATAATAAATCCCTGTCATTGAAAAAGGAAGGCCCTTTCATTTTAATGAAATGCTAGTTGAGGACACATTTTGCAATCCGGATTCATTTCTGACTCAGAGAATCAGAAGAGAAAAAACTAATTTACCTGTTCTGTTTATGTCAAAGCCCAAGACAACTTGGAGCTCTCTCTGTTTAATAGTTGAAAAACAAAGAACACTTGAATTCCTTAATAAAACCAATGAAAAAAAGCCAATATTAAAAGTGAAATAGCGACAAAGGTAAATATGAAAAATATAATTGAGTACTCTTAAAAATTCAAGAAAATATTATCTAAAATAGATAGAAGATGACATGATAACAATTAATTCAAATGAAAAAGGTAAGTAATGGAAGCAAAGCCTGGGAGGTGGATGGGGAGGAAGGGAGGGAGAATCTCACTGGTATAAGAAAATATTACATGAAAAATTTTAAGTTCATAAAACTTGACCTATTTTTGAATGAAAACAAAATCAAATTTAATCTGTGATGCAGATGAGAATGCAGGAATGTTCCTTATAATCCAGAGAATAAAGAGAAGTAATTAGAAGGGGAGAACATTAGTATATTAAGTATGGGGTGAGGATCATGCATCAATAACACCTAAAGGACAGGGAATAATATGCGACTAAGAATAACATGTATCTTTGAAAGTAAAATAAAAAATGATGTAATTACTGTAAATAGTACTTATTTATGGACATAAATAAAAGATAGCAAAAATAACTCTTGAGAGGGCACAAACATAATAAAAGTATTCAATAACAATAATGTGGCTATAAAAGCTATAATTTTATCAATAGACTCAAACAGAAAGTAGAATCAAGTGTATATATGTTAAAGTATTCCTAATAAAAATTCCAATGGTGGTTTAAATTTGAAAGAATGAGGAAGGATAAATGAGTAAGGATATCTAAGAACATATTTTTAAAAAGATGATATGAGTACATTTTACACCACATATTAATATGATTTATAAAATTATAATAAATATGACCTGAATTGAGTGAATGAAATAATATAGGGGGTAGCTTGATAAAAGTCAGAATTTATCACTTAATTCCTGCTAGGCACTCTCCTTGGTGTTTTACACAAATAAACTCATTTAATATGGATGATAATTTTTTCATGTATGCATTTGTGTTAGTTTTGTATTGTTGCTGTAGGGTAGCATGAATTCCTATTCCTTCAGGAGTGCCTGGGTGGCTCAGTTGGTTAAGCATCCAACTTCAGCTCAGGTCATGATCTCGCAGTTCATGGGTTCAAGCCCTGTGTAAGGCTTTTTGCTGACAGCTAGCTCAGAGCCTGGAGTCTGTCTTCAGATTCTGTGTCTCCCTCTCTCTCTGACCCTCCCCTGCTCATGCTGTCTCTCTCTCTCTCAGAAATAAATAAAAAACATTAAAAAAAAGAATTCTTATTCCTTCAAAGGCCTTCTTACTGGACTGAGCATCAACTTGATATGAGACAGATTAATAGGAGAAAATCAAATTTAACAGGTGAACTTACAGGGAATCACACAGACATGGAAATTCCAAAAACAATTAGGCAAAATGAGGTATATATGTCATTCTGAATTAAGGAGAAGGGGAAAAGGATCTGAGATTTCAGAGGCAAGGAATATATTTCACAGGGTGATAAGAAAAGCAGATGTGTGGTAATCAGACAGATGGGTTACGCAGAAAAAAAAATATCTCAGTTAATAACTCTTATTCTAGGAAAACCCCCAATTTAGATTCTTTTGTTTGATTAAGGGAGGGACAAAGTTTCTCTTGAGCCCACAGGGTCTCAAGTGCCTTCATCTCAAAATAATCTATACGCTAAAGCAGCACATTGCAAGGGGACAGGGGAGCTTTCTTGAACCCCTTCACTGCCATGACAAGGTATCTCAAATCTAGGCACCTAAAACAACAAACTTACTATTCATAGTTTCTACAGGTTAGATGTTCAACAAGATTTTTGCCACTCTAAAATCAAGGTGTTTTAGGGCTGCATTCCTTATTGGTGGTTCTGGGGAAGAATTGACCTCCAAACTCATTTATTTTGTTGGATGAATTAACTTCCTGTGGTTGCAGAACTGAGGTCCCCATTTCCCTGCTAGCTGTCAGCCAAGTAACACTTTCAGCTTTTATGTTTGTTTGTATATTGTTTTTTATGTTTGTTATGTTATGTTATTAGAGTGAGCAAGCAAGGGGTATGGGGAGAGGGAGAATCTTAAGCAGGCTCCCCAAGCCCAGTGTGTAGCTTCATGCATGGCTGGGTCTCATACAATGAGATCAGGACCTGAGCCAAAATCAAGAGCTGGATGCTTAACCAACTGAGACACCCACATACCCCACATTTTCACCTTTTAGAGGCTACCCACATCCCTTGACATGTTCAGAGCCAGAAACTGTGGGATACGTTTTTCTTCTGCATGGAATCACTTTCTTGCTTTCTACTTTAGCCAAATATCTCTGGCTGCCTTCTTCCTTCTTTCTTCTTCTCAATGGAAGGGCTTATGTGATTACATTGAGCCCAACTGGGTAATTCACAATACTCTATTTCACTGCAAAGTCCTATGACAGTAGTACTTAGGTTTGCCATTTGATGGAATAACTAGAAGGTAAGACTCTTGGGGGAACATCATTATAATATTTCCTGCCAAAGTACCATTTTTACCTCAATTTTACAGATGAGTAAACTAAGCACTAAGTGGTTAAATATCCATCAAGGACATAGAACCAAAGATAGAGAAGCTGGATTCTGAACCTGAGTGTTCTGTCTCTGGAGTCTGTGATATCTGTCATTCTATCATAAAGAATTGTGCCAAGGAATAAATCCTAGCATAACACCATGTTAGTGATAATTCTAACGACATCATAAATGAGGACAATTACTGGAGCCTTGTGACAAGACATTCACTAACATTAATTCCAGAAGCATTAAATATTTAAGTATAAAAGATAACATTTCAAAAGTGACAGAAAAAAGTGTCAGTGAATTTCTGTCATTTTCAAGTGAAAAAATGTATAAATAACTAAAAGAAAAAAATACACAGAATGAAAATATCACTAACTTTGACTATCTTAAATTTGTATTATATTTCTAAGCCTATAATAAAGGGAGAAAATCTCTTTATAAAATTCCATCCCTAGGTAAAAGTGAAGAGCCAAAAATTAAGTCCTCCATTAAGAGAAACCTCAGGCTGCACGTAGCCCCAGTCCTAGATAAACTAAACCTAAAACTTAACCAGCTTTTCCGCTTCTGAACAAATGCCTGCGCTACGGGAAGCCATTACCTAACCAGCTCTTTCCGCTTCTGTAACAATGCTTAAGGCTTGCTTTCCTGCCACCGGATTGCCCAAGCGACTAGCTTCATGTTCCCCGTCACCCCATCACCCCACCTTGGCGGAAGCCAATCCGAAAAGGCCAGCAGCTACCCCATACCTTGCTGAGGGAAGGGCCTGGAGAGAGAGACGTTAACCTGTTAGTCGCCAAACAAGACTTCAAACTCGCTCTATGATAGGCTGAATTCAAAGGTACCCCAAGTATTATAAGTGGATCCCGCCAAAAACCTGATGGCGGGAACCAATCAGATGCGGTATATGTTCACATTTGAATGTTAACCAATGGCAAACTTGTAACCATGGAAATCTCCTGTCCCTCCCCATGACTTGTTTACTTCTGTCTATAAAAAGGATGCAAAGGCTTTGTTCAGGGCCTCTTAGCGTCACCGGCAACGAGTGCGCGGAGGTCCAGGTTCAAACCTGCAAATAAACAACCCTTGCCGCTTGGCTTTGACTCTGGTCTCTGGTGGTCTGATTTTGGGGGTCTTCCGATCTCTGGGCGTTTCAAAAGCTATTAATAAAATTAAAATGTAAAGGCATTGTCTGTTTCAGTAGAATCCTCCTAAAAATCTTACACCAGATTTCATACTTTAAGGTTGAGATACTAGTAGCATTCTCCTTAAAGTCAGGCAGAAGAAAAGAATGCCTTTCATCACTGCATATACTAAGCATTGCAAAGGACGTTTTAGTGCACAGAAAGAAAAATAAGAAAGAAAGAAAAAAAGAGAAAAGAGAAAGATTAATCAGAAAGAAACAAAACTTTCATAATTTGTTGGAAAATAATTGCTTATATACAAAACCTAACAGACTTTACAAAAAACAAACATTATAATTTTAAAAAAAGTTCCACAAGTTTTTCAGAAAAAAAACAAAACTCAATTTACAAAAATTAATTGTATTGTTAAACACCAGCACAAATAATTAGGAAAAGTTACAGATGAAGAAGGGATTTTCCTGTTCTCTCTAAATTTTGTCTAAGGCACAAGGTAGAGGGCAACAACGTGCACTCAGTGAACAAGATGGCCTTAACCTTCCCCTCAGCACAATGACACTTTAGACAGGCTTCTTCCTGACTGGAGGCCCTGACCTCCCTTCCTTTAGAACATTTACTTTAGAAAAAAGTGTACTCTAAATTCTTTCTCAGCTGTGTTGACATGCAAATCTTTTTAAAAGCCTCTTGCCTGTTTTACAACCTGACATGTTTTTCTAGAGGACCTGGGAGCCATTCTTTGAAATGTGCTCATCAAGGAAGACAGAGCAGCCATCAGGAACCAAACTTTGGTGGGAGCCTTGCTACAAGTTGTTAAACTATTTCCTTCTCTCAAGATAACAGAACGTCTACTTTTCCTATGGGCAAAGCCAATTAGCAAACACAGGTGGCCTAAGACTCCCCCACCCCAGCTCTTAAAAACTCTCCAACCCTTTGCTGAGCTTTGGCCCCTCTGCCCTACTGCAGTGTCTTGAATAAATCCTCCTTTCCTGTTCAATCTCACTCACTGCCACCTTGGCTTTGACGCCACACTTACATTAGAGAAGGAAGGGGAACCCAGAAGTTGTTGAGAGGTTGGGGAAGGAATGAGGAAGGAAGAAAGAATCTTCTACTCTAGGCTTCCTAGGCTTAAGTCAGCCCTGCACTAGGGAAAGGGAAAATCTATGAACTTGAAGGGACATTTAAATCTTAGATTGGATTCTAAACTGGAGCCATAATTTTTAATACCTCAAAGTGATTTATAATTATGGAGATAAAATTTGTATCTATAACTGAAAGTGTTCCTGAAAGTGATGGCTTCTATCTTAGCAGTCATTTATGGCAGGAGAGAAAGATTAAACAATTTATTTAAAGGCAGTTGTTAGATAAAAACAGATATTTCTTGAAGTACACTTCTTACTTCAGTGCATTGAATCAGATATTTAAATTGCTTTTTAAAAAGTACACCATTTCAAGTATTAACAGGGGAAATTAAGTACCTATAATAACTCTAGCAAAATATGTATAGGACTTTATTGGAAACAAAAAGTAAACCAAAGTAAATTAAAAAGTATACTATAATTCATTATTAGAAGACAAAGTAAACTACAAGCAAAAAAAATGATAAAGTATTAGTATGTGAATTATCTCCAAATACATCTTTTATTTTTAAAATTCAAATTAGACTGCTCATATTTTTTTCTACATTTTAAAATTTTTACTCCAAAATAATACACCCACATAGATTAATGGATTAGATATATAAAGTAAAATTTATAGGGGCACCTGGGTGTCTCAGTGGGTTAAGCATCTGGCTCTTGATTTTGGCTCAGGTCATGATCTCATGGTTCATGAGTTTGAGCTCTACATCAGGCTCTGTGCTAATACTGCAGAGCCTGCTTGGAATTCTCTCTCTTCCTCTCTTTCTGTCCCTCCTGTGTACTTTCTTTCTCTCTCTCTCAAAATAAATAAACTTTTAAAAAAAGTAAAATTTTTAGAAATATGAGGACTTATTTTAATCACTTCGAGAAAGAGAAGACTTGTTTTTTGTTTGTTTTTTATGTAAGCTCCATGCCCAATGTGGGCCTTAAGATCTAGAGTCAAGAATTATATGCTCTCCCGAGTGAGCCAGCCAGATGCCCTGAGAGAAGAGTTTTTTTTTTTTTTTTTTTTACTAATAGTTTATTGTCAAATTAGTTTCCACATAACACCCAGTGCTCATCCCCACAAGTGCCCTCCTCCATGCCCATCCCTCCTCCCCCCCACATCCATCAGTCCTCAGTTTTTGTCAGCATTCAAGAGTCTCTCATGGTTTGCCTCTCTCCCTTTCCCCCACCATTTCCCCACTTCTTCTCCCCCTGAGAGAAGAGTTTTTAATGAAAGATAAAAAAAACTACAAAGCCTGTAGGAAAACACTGGTGAAACTAACCATATCAAAAACTAGAACATTTGTTTAAGAAGAGTATGAAGTAGGTGAAACAAGGTTACATTTTATATACCAGGAAAATGACAATGAACAAGACAGATTTAGTCTGTGTGTCAGAGAACTTCAACATTGATGGAGACTAGATTCAAGACCATCTTCTCAAACTCCAAGCTAACATTTCTTCGCTACACCAAAGTAAACATTTGCAATGCATTTTTTTGCTTATATGTCTCTGTTTGCCCTCTTATAAAATGTTACATCAAAATCTCCACCTTGTAAAAGAAACTCAAACTTCATATACTTTGTTAAGAATCCAATAATCCAATTAAAATCTAAATTATCTGGATGACATATTTCTCTTCTAAGTATCAGTTTGCTGATGGCCACCTGTTTACACTGTACTTAGAAAGCTGCCAAACAAATACATCCTTTCCACTTGGTAATAAGAAGCAATTTCCAGGCCATCACCTTCCACATTATGTTTTATCTTGGCATTAATTTTTAATGAAATAATAATGTACTTGGCACCAGAATATCATCTACCATCCAAGGATCTCCAAGTATGTAACAAACATTAATTAAGTAGCACAATAGCTCTGTAAGAGAAAACATCATTATCACAGCCCTGGAATTGAATAGATTGTTGAACAGGGGAAATAATGATGGGGAACCCATTCTGAACTAATCAGAAGGGGCACACTGCCAACTTGAGTACTTACAGTTCATTACCTTACTCAAAGAAATAGAAAAAGGGCACAGTGGGGCTATGGTCAGAAGAGAAGGAACCCCAATTCTGACACTGGGCTAACACATCTCACCCCTTCACTTAGATAAGTATAGGAATACTGTGTAGTAATTAATTTAAAAAGATATTTGGTTAACAATTTATAAAACCTAAAAATTTTATGTTTAAAAATTCAAACCTAGTCCTTAAAAGAATGATAGTTTGTAACTGAGGTAACTAGTTAAAAGCCAGGCATACACAAATCCATTAGTAAAAAAGTAATAAATAAATAAATAGATAAATAAATAAATAAACACGGCTGCTGAAAAGGACTCAAAATTTGCAGTATTTTGAGATGAATTATAAGATATTTGCTTATGACATATAAAATATGTTTAAATCTAATATAAAGTGCAAAGTTAATGCTGTTGTCAAGGGAGGTCACTTATCTATAAATGAAAAATGTTAAATTGAAGGGCTTTTCTTATTAAAGTGTTCTCTGTTATATGAAGCTTTTAATTGCTGGGTAAACAAATCATTTTGATCACTTTCCATTTTTCATGGAAACATGTGATTCTTCTGTATCCCAAGGCCAAAGATGGTCCCTTTCCCAGAAGAAAGGGTCAAATAAGAATGTCACTAACATGTTATTGGCACTCAATCCATTTACTTAGAAGAAAAGATGTCTCATTCTTCTTATCATGCAGTTTTGTTGTATTAGCTCTATCTAACTTTAATAATTGCTGGATTTGGGGGCATGTCCGCTACAAGAAGATTTCACACATTTGGTTGATTTGTAATTGGTAGTAGCTCTCAAAGGAAAAGCTGTGAACATGAGTTAAGGGGCTCATGTTTTGCTCCGGTAATGTATTACATTTGCATTCCCTGTTGCTCTTGTAATTTGCAGAGGTGTTTTGTGTTTGTATGAAAGATGATCTTAGAATTACTTCTATCCTGTTAAGCACAAGGAGTTGAAAAATGCTGAATGAAGATGAGATTGGTCATTAAGCTATGGAATATGCAGATGATGTTCAAATGCATTTCTGCATTTGGATTATGTCATACATAAAAAAGTTTCTCAGTTATTTTGATTGCCTTTTCAAAAAATACTTGACAGCTGCATGCTATGTTAATATATGAGTTCTTGGGAATATGTATGTTTGCTTAGTTATAACGTAATAAAGATCACCCTATAAAATACTAATTAAATAGCTTATCTGGAATTCTAAACTGCTTAATATGAGTTAACTTAATCTCCTGAAAAGAGAAATATTAATGTTTTAAGTGTTGCACTTAAAAATAGAAAGGTAAACTGATTCTTGCTTAAGAATTAAATTACTCAAAATATATCACAAAACTGCTTTTTGAAATCTTCTACTTGAAATTTTTCTGACTATATTTATTCTTATTTTATCATCCTTAATTTAGCTAGAACAGCACACATATAAACCTATTACTTTAAAAGACTATTACTTAGGAATCAGGAGTTTTGTGGAAAGAATACTAGTAAAGAGGGATTAATATTTTTTTGGTTTAAAATATCAATCATAATATGTAATACCTATTAAACAAGCTTTCATTAGGCATGTGGCAAATGGTTTTTAAAATATGTGCTCATATAATCCTTATAGAATCCTGTGAGATATGCATTATCCTATAGTTAACATTGTTATGTGTATGTATTTGGGGACTAAGCACAAAATAATGATGTGATTCACCCAAAGCTACAAGTGGCAGATCTGTACTTTGAGCACAATACTGGGTTGTGTCTTGATAAGTAAGTGTGATCCACAATGGAATCACATTGTCCATTCAAATGCTTATAATCACTTGTAGTGAAAACATATACTAGCAAGATGATCTATGGTATCCCATAGCCTTGGGAAGATTTATTAAGTACACACACACACACACACACACACACACACACACACACACACACACACACATTGTGCTTGGCCAACTGAGATTAAGGAAAAAAAAAAAAAAACATAAGAAACACCTGATTTTACGTGGCACCTAGGTGGCTCAGTCAGCTAAGAAACACCTGATTTTAGAATCAATCACAACAATGTTAAATGAACCCTATAGATTTCCTAAAATTAGTATAGAAATCTTAAGGTTAAAATAAATTGCTTAAGGGGTGCCTGGGTGGCTCAGTCAGTTAAGCGTCCAACTTCAGCTCAGGTCATGATCTCACGGTTCATGGGTTTGAGCCCCGCGTCGGGCTCTGTGCTGACTGCCAGCTCAGAGCCTGGAGCCCGTTTCAGATTCTGTGTCTCCCTCTCTCTCTGACCCTCTCCTGCTCATGTTGTCTCTTTCTCTCTCTCTCTCTCTCTCTCTCAGAAATAAATAAAACATTAAAAATTTTTAAAAAAGAAATTCCTTCAAATATGTGACTGCCTATAGTAAGGATTGGATAATATCTGCTCTACATTGAATAAAATATATATATTTTTTTCATCTAATAACTATTTTACTGGAAACTACTACTGCCAAGGATTGTGCTCCGTCCTGGGCAATGCATTGCAGATACTCCTCTCTTTGTCCTCAGGGAGTTTACAATTTAATAGGAGACGTCGATCACTTAAAAGATCACTATAAGTATAGTGTCTGTCTAAAAGGTAAAGTACCGATTGCTAAGGGAGCAATCTCTACCTGGGACAGTTAATTCAGTCTAGGATACTTAGAGAATCAAGAGCATTGAGATCTGAAGAGCACAATTATTAGCTAACAAGATCTGAGGAGATAGTAAGGGTAGGAAAAGGAGGAGAATGTCCCAAACAAGCGGTACAATACTTTAAGGAGTTACAAAACAAAACAGCATGGAAGGAAGATTCTTTAAAGTGTACGAGGATTCTTGAATGATAATCCAGGGATAGCTGCTTAAGTGCTTGAGGGACTCTAACTGCTGTCAGTCAGAAATCTTTGTGCTTCATTCACACTTCTGCAAAGGGTAGAGAAGCTTTCGCAGCAGGCCCTGAAAAAGGCCATGGTTGTAAGGGGGCAGAATTCTTCCTGTTTTACTGTGCTTTGGGCTCCTAACTCCTCAGTAGACTTTCGCTGTCCCTACTATCTGGGCTCATAAAGCACACCCTTTTACATAAGAGGGGAAAGCTGTCAGAGCTGTGCCCACTGCTTACAGCACAAATGACTTTCTCCTTTCCACTGTCACATCTCCCACTCATAGGCAGTCTCTGCTTCCATGTCCTCCCTTGTATGATGTAGCAGAGATGACTATTCAAGGGAAAATCAAACCAGTACCTGGGGTCAAAAAGATTCGCTTTCAAATTCCTCTTTTTCTTCCAGTACAGAATCATTCTCTCTCTCTCTCTCTCTCTCTGTGTGTGTGTGTGTGTGTGTGTTTGTGCGTGTAAGAGAGCCATAAGGCTGTGCTCTGCCTAAGTTACGTGGTAGAGTATTCTAAAAAGAAAGAACAGATCATGTTTATGAGGAAATCATGCAGTCTCTTAAAATATTTAGGGTCCTTGGACGTAAAGAAAACACACTTGAATCTAGAAATCAGTAATGCAATGGGCTTGCATGGCAAGTTACAAGCTATCTACCAAAATCTTTTTTCTTGCTTTTTTCACCTGGGCAACCTTTATTGCTGTCAGATATGGCTTTAAAATTCAGCTATAATTAAAGTGATGTGAAGAGAGTGATACGTGCTATCTCTAGGACAGATCCTTACATATTTTTACATTCATTCCTCCATGCTCTTTTCCCTTTTGTTGCCTAAAATTAAAGAAGCCATATATTGAAGATGGAAGGGTCTTTATTGGTCTGGGACCTGGGACTCCAAATGAATGTTTGGAGCAAGACTGCTGCACTCTACCCCACTTCCCCAATCGCCACACACACACACACACACACACACACACACACACACACACACACACACACTATTCTCACTGACCTGGAATGCCAGCACTACACTATTAGATAAGAGAGAAATATGTTTTTCTTTCCTTGAGCCTTTGATATTTTATGTATTAGCTTCTGTAACTTAGATTACCCTGACACAGAATCTCTATGTTCTCATTCTACAGTTGTGAAACATTTTATGTTGCAAATAAATAAAACTTTGTAGCCTATATGATTCACTTATTTCTTGATCAGTTAAACTCCTCTGATAATTAAAAAAATAATTATATGTATATTTACTTTACTTTTATAGGTAATATTTTAAATTCATGCAAGCAAAACCTAGAAAAGAACATTCTTCACCCAAGAAAAAAAATTTATTGGGGCGCCTGGGTGGCTTAGTCGGTTAAGCGTCCGACTTTCACTTGGGTCATGATCTCGCGGTTCGTGGGTTCGAGCCCCGCGTCGGGCTCTGTGCTGACTGCCAGCTCAGAGCCTGGAGCCTGTTTCAGTCTGTGACTCCCTCTCTCTCTGACCCTCCCCTGTTCACGCTGTCTCTCTCTCTCTCTCCTAGAAATAAATAAAATATTAAAAAAAAAGAAAAAAAATTATTTTAATGGAAAGCTATTTTATTGGACACTTTTTTTTCTTTGAAGCGTCCCACTACTCTTAGTCACCTATTTCAAATATATAAAATTGAGTCCTTCAAATATTTCTCTATAACTGTCAGAGTGATGATTCAAAGTGATAAAACTTTACTTTGAACCTGATAGTTTCTGTCTTATATTTCAACACATATTATATAAGTATGCTGGACTTTAGTGTGTTCTTCTGAAGTATAGTTATCAAAGTTTTTTTACATAAAAATTTAAACATTTTAAAAATGCAAAACCTATTAATAAGCCATAGTACTGTATATTATTAAAACATCTTTGGACCTAATTGGAAAATTATGAATACTGGTCATGATTCTAAAGTTGCTAAAATTTCCCAAGATGTTCCAGAGGAGCTCTGATTTATCAAGCTGTACATATTGTGCCCTGAACATTCAAGGTTAAGGTCCCTGGCAGCCCTTGGTCTAGAGCTATGCATATGAAGGAATCCTGTGGGCTTCCACAATATATGCCAAGGCAAATTTCTTCCCAATGTGTTTATCTTACTTTTTGTACGAATAAGCAAAAAACAAAACAAAACATAAAACCAAAAAGCAAGAAAACCACAAACACACTCACAAAAATTCCTTCTTTGGTTAGTCATGATCAAAATACTAAAATACCTACAAGGATCTTTTACCAAGTTTACAGGTGGCAGAGTGGACACATGCATTTACTACTTCCTTCCACCAATTTTCAATTCAGTTTCTTTGAATTAGCAGAAAAGATATTCCTTTAAAATATATAATAGCAATATAACATGGACTAGTAAAGGTAACAAAACTAGAAGATATAAAACAGAGGAGATTATATTTTGAAAACAAAACAAACGAAAACGCTATCAGTTAAAACAGGCACAGAATAGGACTGTTGCACAGGTAAGAATAGTCTTTGTCATAGAAGGTACTGAGAAACACCAAGTTCAGTTTAGATCAACCACAAGTGAGCTGTGGCAAGATTTTATGAATACTTAATTGAAAGACTGCTTACGAAATAGATCAATCACTCATTGCTATAGGAGTAACTAGCTTGTTATGTTTACCTCCAGATAACTCATAAAATCAAAGTTGTGGGGACTTCTTTTATTATTATTGAGTCAGAGATAGAAACAGAGGAGCAAAACTTAATATAAATCTGGATTTTCACAATAAATACAGAGAGCGAATGGGTGGGGAGGAAAGTCAGCTCCATAATGAAACACAATCAAATATCATACTCCGAGTAAAGCTGTTCTTAATTTGGTCATTATATGAGTCTGCATCTGGCTCCCTATGTACACTACATGAAGGAAAACTAGCCTGTAATATAAAGCAATGAATTTGGAGATTATTTGGCAGGACAGTTAGGTGCTTTGAATGAACCATTTACACTTCTGTAATCTACCCTAAAGAAATCCTTTACATGTGCATTTTATATTATAAATGTAGGCTATATATTTACACATTATAAATTTATTATATATGTATATATACATACATTTTAATTTAAATTTTTTATAATGGATAATACAGCACCAATGACTATCATCAGGGCGTCAATAAACAAAATACAGTATATCCATGCAAACCAAGGCCATCCTGTCATTGAAAATTGTGTTTCATGGAAAAGAAAATAAGAACATTGGGAATATTACATAGCTTGATTGGAGCTATGTATATGTATATATGTATATATGTATATATACATTTGCCAAAAGCCACCAGACTATTATTCTTACATTTTACTGCATATAATCATATATCTCAACACTTAGAGCTAACAGAGATACCACTGTGAGTTTTTTTGAGATGTGTTGGGCCATAAAACTATAAGATCTGAGGACACAATATTTTGTAGATATTTAGACTTTAACAAGAAGTGGGGTGCTTGAGTTGGCAAAGAGGAAAAACGAGTAAAGCAACTTTAAAATATATAAATGTATGACAGAGCTAAGAAAGAAAATTAAAGATTTTTCCTAGCCCGATAAACTGAAGGAGAAGACTATTTTGATACATAAGTGCCTGAGAATAAGCAGTTAAATGCTGGTTATTCAACTTGGCTGCTCATTAGAATCACTTGAACATTTTACAGAAACTACGGATACCTGGGTCCTATTTCCAGAAGCCCAGATTCAATTGGACAAGTGTATCACCTGGGCCTTACGAGTGTTGAATGCCTCACAGGTGATACTAATAAGCAGCAGGTTTGAGGAACCAACAATTAATCATTCTTGGTTGAGCTGAAGTCTGTGGAATAAAACTCACTTACTTAAACAAAGACTGTTTTAGAAGCATTTGATGTATTTCAGATTACTCAATAGATGCTGTTGACATAGATAAATGATTTAACACACAACCGTTAAAAAGTGGGTGTGAGGATATATCTTTTCATGCTGCTTAACTAAATAATACGAGATTTGCTAAAGAAGCTACACATCTTAAGATGAATGAAGGTCACCACTTCTCCTCAATCAATAGATTTATTCTCATTCTGTCCTAGCTCTCTCTTGTATTATCATCTCAGGCACAAATACACTTTGAGGGATATTAACTGAAACAGAGTATATGACCTTTTAGACCTTTCTTCCAGATACACCCTTCTGAATCTCATATCAGGACTGAACTATGAAAATGAAACAGAAGAATACCTGCTGATCATCTCTGACACATTCCTCTGGTAACCAACCTCACATTAACATCCAAATACGACTGAGCTCTGGCTGATGGTTGGGCCTTCTCCCCAGAAACACTATTAAGAAACAGTCGTCCAACTCCAGGGACCAGTTAACAATGAAGAGATATGCAGAAAAGCATGTTTGATGACCAACTCTTAATCTTTCCTCCAAGGGATGGGGCTGATTCCAATTGCTGAGCTAGAACGAGCCCTACTCTTGCTCATTCTCTAGCCAACATTTGTGTGCCCAATCACAATGATTTATATCCATGATGGAAGGACTAAACTCACAGGGGTAAGATAATCTTTTTTTTTTTTTTTTTTAATGTTTTATTTATTTCTAGGAGAGAGAGAGAGAGCGTGAGCAGGGGAGGGTCAGAGAGAGAGGGAGTCACAGACTGAAACAGGCTCCAGGCTCCGAGCTGGCAGTCAGCACAGAGCCCGATGCGGGGCTCGAACCCACGAACCGCGAGATCATGACCTAAGCGAAAGTCGGACGCTTAACCGACTGAGCCACCCAGGCGCCCCAGGGGTAAGATAATCTTATCATGTGAAAGCCAAATGCAGATAAGCTGATTATCATGGAGGGTTTGAAGCAAGAGAAACTGGATACAGAACTCTAAACATTTCTTATTATCAGCAAATGTGCACAGCAGCTGCTGGTAATCACCAATCACAACAAGCAGATAAACAGAAAAGGGGAAAATATTGTGGATGCACCCAAATTCCAAATCTTGGCACCTAAGTGAATTTAGCACAGAGCATCAGCATGAATTCAAATATGTGTGAATCACAGTAATCATGTGAAGTGCTAAATCATACATTTCATGATTTATCCAAGCTATCAAAAACACTATATTCCATGGACCACAAGTTCTACTAAGCTTTTAAGGGTCAAACTTCTAGAGTCATATCAAATATACACACAAACTTTAACAACATGATTTGTTATAGTATTATATAGAAATTACGAAACAAACACCAAACATTTGGATGTATAAAACAGAAATGCTGACAAGAACTTTAATCAAAAATAACTTAACAAAATACAAATTCAAAGAACTATAAATGCATGTACATGTATACATACATGTCTATCTATCCACCTATCCATCCATTTAGACACACTCACACACACACACGTGATCAGAAAAGTTACTATTGAAAACTTACTATTGAATATTTATTAAACTTATTGATAGGCTGTATAAACTCATGTAGTTTATTTTACAGGGAAAGTAGAACACAATAAAGGTCAAACTGAGGAATCCTTGAAGTTATAGGATTATTCTGTTTTTCACTCTGTATGGTGTTAAAACTACATAAAAGTAAATACACACACACACACAGACACACACAAAGTTCACATAAGTCAGAGTAGATCTGAGTAAGATCTTTAGTTTATATCAATGTCAATATCCTGGTTGGGATACTGTGTTTTTACAAGATATTGCCAGATTTATCCATACAGACTGGACAAAGGATGTGTGGGATCTCTCTGTACTATCACTTTCCACTGCATATGAATCTACAATGATCTCAAACCAAAAAGTTTAATTAAAACTAAACACAATGTCATAAGTGCTAAAGACAAAAGGAGCATGAATTGTTACAGGGCACGTAGGAGGGCTATAATAGTCTAGATTGGCTGGTTAAAGAGTTTGAGTAGAAAGAGATTAGCCAATTAGCAAGTAAAATTAAAGCAGTTCAGGCTTAAAGATCAGTTTATGCAAATAATGTAGTTTAGTTAAGAACATACTATTTCTGAGTATTGTTATGTAATTTTGAATATCCTCTAGGCAAGAAAAAGGAAGATTCTGTTGGAGAAGAGTTACTAGCCAATTCTTTAAGGAATGTATAATTCCATTCATGCTTATGAATCCAAATTTTAATATTCCTTTAAAACTTGTACCTAGAGACATTAAGATGATCTAATGTCTGCATAGTGAATGTCATGAATGAGGCTAATAAGATGGAGGCATGAGCAACATAAAACTGCAAAAATCCAGGTGAAATTCAAAACATAGTGACTACCACAAACTGGGAACTGGACAGTTTTTTGCTAAATGAAAAGGAGACAGTGGCTATAGAGATGGTAAAAAGGGGATGCATAGCCTTGAATATCCATTGGATATAGATGGTACGGTAGACAAAGTAATCAAGATGACTCTGAGATTTCTCCTTTGGATAATTCAGAAAGAAATGATTCCAGGGTTACAGATATGCATCTTAAATGCATCTTACCCTTTTTCTTCATATAAACACAAGTGTTACCTCATAACTCCTTTTCCCCTTTCTCCCTTCTCCAATGAAATGTTGTGATTCACCTTGTATTGGACAAATTGAGTGGACATCAAAGATTACCAGGAGACAAGATAAGCAATTCCAGTTGTTTGTGTTTAGAGTATCTCAAATCACGCTAAGCCCTCCAAACACTATAAGATTGCATTGCATTTTTCATTTCACTTTGGAAAGAAGTGTACACTACATGTTTTGTTCCAAGTATTCAAATAATATGTTCCTCCTGAAAATATATAGTCACCTGGACTATATAAGCAATGACCCTGAATAATTTGTAATGCTTTGAAAACTGCCAAATAGGTGGCAAAAACACTTATTTTTAACTTCAAGATAACATATTGTATTTCTTTTATGATATGCCTGCAGTGGTGAAAATGGAAATTATTGACTCTGGGAACCAGGCCTACAGTGCTGTTAATCACTGTATTGCTATTAACTGATTTCTTTAGGAGTAAGCCAGACCCAGGACATTACTTATTAGACCTCTCTCCCACTCATAATACAGTGATTTTGATATTGCTTACAGAGTTTTTAGAGTAAAATGTTTGGTTTTCAGAACAGAGATGTCCTTGTATGAAATAAATAAGAACCAATCAATTTACACTATACAGTAATGGGTTGACTCTTTGAGACTTGAATTGTTCTTTCCTCTTTGTCAGTGTTATCACAAGTAAACCATTTGAGAATATGCATTCAGTTCACTTACCTTGCATGTGTGTGCACAAACCTCAAGGCCTTTTATTATTTTGAAATAACATCTGGGGAGCTTGCTACTTTTTCCAATATATTTAGACAAATCATTCCATTTTGTCAAACAAAGTACTCAAATTTCTAAAAGCTAGAAGCTAAAAGCCCACTACTTTATTTCATTTTTTTTTCAAAATCCATAACGGGCAATGGAAAACATGAGATTAGATATTAAACAAAACTATACTTCATAAGAAAAATATATGCTGGCATATTCAGAATAACAGCACACCTATGCTAACATGAATATATTTATGGACATATTTAAACAATGAACATATGTCTATCTTAACCAGGCAAAATTGGAGGACTATTATCCAACACATTAGAAAGTTTGATTGATTGGTCATTTTGCCCTTTTTCTTAATAGACTATTACAGTAGTAGACAAAGGAAGAAATAAAGTGCCCAGCCAATTGATCTGTATATTGGAAAGGTCAAAATAGAATTGTACATTACCACTGTCAGAAATACATGAAACATTAACATTTCCATACTATATTCTCATCACAGACATTATAATGGGGACTGAAAAAGAAACAATATCTCTCCATTCCTATGATCAAAATAGCTATTAAGTTGAAAATGTAATGACATAAATCTAACCACAAGAGAGGTGCTGACTAGAAGAAAATACTATGGATTCATTCCTTTCTGAGATCTCATGTAAGCCATCCTATATGAACTTGGGTATCCTTCCTACAAGAAACAAATCGACGCGTGTGTACTTATGACTTCCAAAATAACATTTCCATTAGTAATAGTCCAAGCCATGGGGCACCTGAGTGGCTTAGTCAGTTAAGCATCTGACTCTTGGTTTCAGCTCAGGTCATGATCTCACAGTTTGTGTGTTTGAGCCCTGTGTTGGGCTCTGTGCTGCTTGGATTCTTTCTCTGCCCATCCTGTGCTTGTGAACTCTCTCTCTCAAAATAAATAAACTTTAAGCTAAAAAGAAATAGGCCAAAGCATAACAAAATAGTAAGTAATAATAACTATAATAAATATGACAAAAATAAATATAATTAAAGCAACTAAGAATTACATTTTTCATCTTGTTAAAATGATGAAGTATAGGACCTTGAAAAGGACTATTAATGCAAGTATTCTATGAATAGCTTCAAATTTAATAGATTATGACATTTTAAAACATTCTTTGTAATTGTTAGCTACATAATTGTGTTATTCACAAAGGGCTGTATAAAATACAGTATTTCTTAGTAAACTCCGTAGTAATACAATGCAGACTTTGTATTATATTATGTGGGATTTCTTAAAAATAATAGTGTGAGCATGAGTTGTACACACATGCACGCATACATCAAATCATGAATTACATTACTTATTTAATATGCCTATCAGGACAAAACTATTGGATTCAGAGTATATTTTTTAGAAATATGAATTCTAGGAAGTATTCAAAATTTGAGGGCAATTTGTATTTTTTTTCTGCCTCCTGGCAATTCAGTTTAAGCTGAAATTTATGTAGCAAACATCTTTTCATGATTCCTACCTCTAAAGAAAATCAGTAATGATGCCTGCACTGGAGGCTTCATTGTTACTTTAAGATACTTAAAGTATCTTTGAATACTTTGATAACTTGATAACTTTGATAACTTTGATTAACTTGGCTTTAAAAATCAAATATAAGTTAGTAAATATTTGAATGCGTATAAAGTATAGCACTAATGAATTAAGAAATACACACATGATCAAAAATGGGAGGTGTTCCCAATGAGTTTATAATTTAGTACAGATATAATAAAAAGGCTGAATACCATCAATGCTACAAAAGACATTAAAATATACAGTAGGGAAAGTCAGAGGAAAAGAAAATATGGGTGAATATATCAGAAAATGCTTCGTGAAAGAAATGAATAGGACTTATCAAGCAGAAATGTCAGAGGAGAAAGCTTGAGGTGGGTACACCAAATGAAAAAATAAGAAAGTGTGCAAAATAAACAGGGCTACTATATAAAGTAACTGTGAGCAGTCCAGGTACATTAGAAAATGGTTTAAGTATCTAAAGAGGCACTGGAATATGAAAGCTGAAACGTATGGTTGAGTCATATTGCTAATAGCTTGAACATCAAGCTAAATGTGCCAGATTTTACTTGATAGGGAATGGAAAACCTAAAACTGTTCAAATAAAGATAGGAAAAGGAAAGTTTAACACAGTAATTGTGCATAGAATGAACTGCGTGAGCCACTTGTCCAATTCATTTATTTTTCAAAGGCTTTTACGTGGATTAAACAATAATCCTCCCATGTGGAAAACCGACTCTTAAATCTGAGCTCATTTTACTCTTTCCATATCTATATATGCCTCATATGACACCTTGAATGCACTTATTTACAGAATTTGGTATAGTATTTGACACCCAAAAGAAAAGCAAAAAAAAAAAGTGTTTTCTAATGATTGAAAGAATAAATTGTTTAGAAATGATTAAAGTTGTCTGAAGGTCACTATAATTCTCTAAACAACTAGAAATTAAGGCATTATGGAGAAAAGAGAACCCTCTTACGTGGGAATGCAAACTCCTGCTGTTCTTCAAAAAGTTAAAATTAGAACTACCCTGGGGCGCCTGGGTGGCTCAGTCGGCTAAGCATCCGACTTTGGCTCAGGTCATGATCTCACAGTTCGTGGGTTCGAGCCTTGTGCCTGGCTCTGTGCTGACAGCTAACTCAGAGCCTGGATCCTGTTTCAGATTCTGTACCTCCTTCTCTCCCTGACCCTCCCTGTTCATGCTGTCTCTCTCTCTCTCTCAGAAATTTAAAAAAAAAAAAAAAAAAATAGAACTACCCTATCATCCAGCAATTGCACTTCTGGTATTTACCAGAAGGGTACAAAAATACTAATTCGAAGGTATACGTGTGTCCTGATGTTTATAGTAGCACTATCAACAGCAGCCAAATTATGGAAAAAGTCCAAGTGCCCTTCGACTGATGAATAAATAAAGAAGATTTGGAATACATGGAATATTACCCATAAAGAAAAGAAATCTTGTCATTTGCAATGACATAGGTGGAGCTAAAGAGTATTTTCCTAAGTGAAATAAGTCACAAAATGACAATTACCATATGATTTCACTCATATGTGGAATTTAAGAAACAAAACAAACAAACTTGGGGTGGGGGGGAAGAGGAATAACAAGAAATAGATTCTTAACTATAGAGAACAATCTGATGGTTACCAGAGGGACAGTGGGCAGGGCAATGGGTTAAATGGGTGATAAGGATTAAGAAGGGCACTTGTGATGATCACTGGGAGTTGTGTGTTAGTTATGAATCACTAAATTCTATGCCTGAAACTAATATTACACTGTATGTTAACTAACTGGAATTTAAATTTAAAGCTTGGGAAAAATAGAAATTAAGGCATGAAAGAGGACAGGAGAGGGGTAGTAAATACAAATAACTGACGTTAAAGATTTAAAAAAAGGAAATCAAAAGTTTGATTCCAAGGTTTTGATCTGGAGGACTGAAAAGAATGTAAAAAAAGTCATCAAAATACAAATTAAAACAGTATTAGAACAGTAGAGTCATTGATGCTTCAGAACATGCTAAATTCCAACTACACAGGAAGGACTGAGGGGAAACTAAGTAGGATAAAGTAATCATAAGACAGGGTTTCTAGAAAGAGGTAATTTCTAGAGGTGAAGTTTTATTGATCTACACTACAGAAGTGATTAAAACAATGGAACTAAATGCTACTCAAAGGATAGGAACTATAAAAAACTAAATTCAAAGATGTTACTGTTTAAAAGCCTAGTTTGGTTTTTTCTAAGATCTCTTTTATTTATGTATTTATTATTGAGACAGAGAGAAACAGAGCATGAGCAGGGGAGGGGCAGAAAGAGAGGGAGACATAGAATCTGAAACAGGCTCCAGGCTCTGAGCTGTCAGCACAGAGCCCGATGCAGGGCTCGAACCCATGAACCATGAGATCATAACCTGAGCTGAAGTCTGATGTTTAACCAACTGAGCCACCCTGGTACTCCTAGAAAACCTCGTTTAAAAATTTGTTTTTTAATGTTTATTTATTTCTAGGAGAGAGAGAGAGAGAGAGAGAGAGAGACAGCGTGAGCAAGGGGGCTGGGGTCAGAGAGAGAGGGAGTCACAGACTCTGAAACAGGCTCCAGGCTCCGAGCTGGCAGTCAGCACAGAGCCCGACGCTGGCTCGAACCCACGAACCGCGAGATCATGACCTAAGCGAAAGTCGGATGCTTAACTGACTAAGCCACCCAGGCGCCCCTAGAAAGCCTCGTTTAAATGAAAGAGGGTAAGCAAAAGAAAGAAGTCAGGCTGAAGAACAAAGATATTTGGACTGGTGATGCATGGGACTCAGATGATATTGCTGACAATAAAGATGGAGATCACATCATAGGCTAACCACAGTGCCAGTTATTTCTTTTTGTGGCAGTTATTTTTAAAGCTTTTCATTTTTAACTCCCAGAACATATCTATGAGGTCTAGATTATAATTTTTCCTTTTTACTTCTAAGTATTAAGGAGTGATGTCCAGAGAGTTTAATGGAAGAAAGAGCCTTAGGATTCACAATAAAGAATATTTTTGAATATAAGGGCACCAGATCTTAACCTTAAAAATATTTCCTTTAGGGGCACCTGGGTGGATCAGTTCATTAAGTCTATGACTCTTGATTTCAGCTCGGGTTCTGATCTCAAGGTTGTGGGACTGAGCACAGCATGGACCTCTGTGCTAACACCTTGAAGCCTGCTTGGGATTCTCCATCCCTCTCTCTCTCTCTGCCCCTAGGGAGAGTGTGCATGTGTACTTTCTCTCTCTCTCTCTCAAAATAAATAAATAAATAAACACTTAAAAGATATTTCCTTTAATAGTAAGAAAATCAAAAATGAAAAAAAAAAAACCTAACAAACAAGGCTATACCATCACAAAATCCATCCTCAATGAAAGTAGGATAAACCTGCAAGCCTACCACATAGTAGTTAAATACATGAGACAGAAAAATACATAATAAATGACTTAGCAAAGAGGAAGAAGTCATATCCAATTGCCTTCAAGTTGGGGTGGAGGAGAAAAACCTCGTGTAATCTTTGGAGAGCTTCAGGAACTAATGTATCAGGAGCTGTGAGAATATGGACAGCGTTACAGAAAATGAGAACTTGATGGGAAGTTGGTTAAACAAAAACAGGTAGTTGGTTTTTGTCCCCTATGTCCTATATCTGACATAGGTGCACAATGTGGAAGTTTGCTTTTTTCATTAGGTCAGTCTCTGCCTATCCACTCTTTTTCCTAAGCAGATCCAGAAAACCAGCAGCCAGATTTATACCACACAGGCAGGAGGTCTGACTGCCTTACAGTAAATTCAGTGCACATAGAGCTTCCAATCAATTTTTAGTGCCTCATTGGTAAATATAAATGGGCTGTCAACATTTAAGGATGAATGATCTAGACAGAACAAGCAAAGAGAAAAAATGGTGACAATGATGGAAGGAAAAATATATGAGTGATATCTTCAGAGATAGTGAAGAAGATACAGCAGCTATTAAACAGCATTTTAGAAATCATTCTGAGAGAAAGAAAAGAAACTTTGGAAATTTCAAATAGCTGTAAAATTGTAAAAGGATTGGAAGAAAAGTCAAATCTTACCTCTCAGGGAACAGAAAAAAGATGATGATTTTCAGTACGAGAAAATAGAAAAGAAATTGGTATAGAAATGGAAGTAATCTAAAATCTGGCTAACAGAACTTCAACACAAGGATAAAAGTAAAACTAAAGGAAAGGAACTCTTGAAAGCACTCATTAAAGCAAACAAATGTGGAAGTAGGGGCAAAGGATTCTACAGTGACAGGGCCCAAAACTTGCTCACCTCAGAGAATGAGAAGTAGACCCATATTTAAAGCATGTTATACTGCACTTAGAGAACACAGGAAGTAAGCGGATGGTCGCATATGATGTCCTAAAATTAATACCGTTTGCCTCCATGACATTTGGTAGAACTGGGGTTTCCTCAAATGGCCTACAGTATAAGTCCCTCCTCATCCCATCCTGCTGCTGCACACTTAGCAAAGGGATCGGACACAGCTCCTACTTAGTCTTGAGTAGTGGCTTTCAGTTCGTGGATTATTTCAGCCCATAGTATCATTCAAACAAAACAATCACATCCTTCCATAGGAATAAAGGGATTCTTAACCTCCTGGTCTTGAAAAGCCTGCTTCCCAAAGCTTCTTGTCCTTCACTCTGTTCCAAAATACATCCCCTGTGGCCTTGCAGTACCTCCTTCCCCTGCACTGTAAGTACATGTGCCTAATAAAATGCTGTGAATCTCCTCTGCCCACTGTCAGGTGCCACACAGAATGTGTCTGTAACCACAGAATGAGTCCTCTCCTCACTAATGGGGTGAATAAGGTGAACAACTGAAACACTAAAATATTTCAAAGAACAGAAAAGTCAACTAAAGGGACACCTGGATGGATCAGTTGCTGATGCAACTGTCTCTTGACTTCGGCTCATGTCAGATCTCACAGTTCGTGAAATCGAGCCTTGCATGAGGCTCTGTGCTCATCAATCCCTGCTTGGGATTCTCTCTCTCCCTGCCCCTCCCCTTCTGTTCTCTCTCTCTCTCTCTCTAAATAAGTGAATAAAAACTTTTTAAAAAGTCAAACAAAAATTATATAAATCAGAATATCAGATTTTCAGATGCAGCAGTAGACCCAGGAAGAATTTTGAGCAATGTTTTCCAAATTCTGAGCAAAATAGATTTATAGCCTAAAATTCTTAATCCATTAGATATTCTAACACATATCAGAGAATCAAAGACCTTTAGACTTTCCAAGTATAGAACATTTGACTTTCCTGTACCTTTTTTAAAGAAAGCTACGTGAAGATGATTTCTGCCAAAGCATGAAAATAAACCAACATCGGACTGTGATCCAGGGAATAGGAGACTCAACACAGTAGAGAGATGAAAAAAATCCCTGAGATCATAGCAAAAAGGAGGCATCCATGTGATACGTGTATGGTAGGACGAGAGTGCACAAGGTCATATTTTAGTGGGAAGTCAGATGTCTCCATTAGGCATGTGTTCAGCAAAATAAAGTATGCTTGAAAATGAGATGAAAGCTGTGACCATATGGAAAATTTTATAATGAGGCACTTTACAGACCTTTGGAGTGTTTGGAGTGACTTATTCATAAGTTCAAAGAAAACCAAATCAAAGCAGGGTGGGGGTTGCCAATTTTTAACTTCTGTAACAAAATTAAGGTAGAGGAAGGAAATGTAATGAGAATACATTTGTTGTTCACAGTGAACAATATCTGAAAAGTCATCATGGAAATACATGTTTTTAAGAAAAATTAAGGAACGCATATTGAGAGGAAAATGGAAGGTAGAAGTGAGACAAAATAAAACTAATAAAATCTTACAATAAGAAGCTGTCAGGTAACATTTAAATTGATTAAACAAGACAAAGATAGCAGTATATTCATATTCTTTAGAGCTATGGAGATACTATCCAAGAAAATAATTCAGTATTTTTAAAAAATGTTAATATCTTTAGAAATAGTATTGGGGGGCAGCAAGGGAGGAGGACAGAGGATCTAAAATAGGCTCTGCACTGACATCAGTGAGCCTTACGCAGGGCTTGAGATCACGAATCAGGAGATCATGACCTGAGATAAAGTCAGACACTCAACTGACTAAGCCACCCAGGTGCCCCCAAAATAGTTCAGTATTAAATGTGTTTGCCTTTGAGATTTACGAGGGGTCTTTTTTTTTTTTTTTTTTTTTTTTAATTTATTTCTAGGAGAGAGAGAGAGAGACAGCATGAACAGGGAAGGGTTAGAGAGAGAGAGGGAGACACAGACTCTGAAATAGGCTTCAGGCTCTGAGCTGGCAGTCAGCACAGAGCCCGATGTGGGGCTCAAACCCACAAACCGCAAGATCATGACCTAAGTGAAAGTTGGACGCTCAACCGACTAAGCCACCCAGGCGCCCCACGAGGGGTCTTAAAGAGTCAAGGAAACATTTTTTAAAGTGATCATTTTGGGGATAGTTCATTATTCTTTTTTAAGTTTGTTTTTCAAAGTTTATTTATTTATTTTGAAAGAGAAAGAGAGAAAGCATGAGTGGGGGAGTGGCAGAGAAAGAGAGAGGGAGAGAGAAAATCCCAAGCAGTCTCAGCACTGTCAGTGCAGAGCCCAATGCAGGGCTTGATCCCGTGAACGTTGAGACCATAATCTGAGCCAAAGTCAAGAGCTGGATGATCAACCAACTGAGACCACCCAGAGGTGGCTCATTCTTAAAATAGTTTTATCTAATACACTTGTTGAAAATAAATATTAATTTTTAAAACTAATTTGGCTTATATTTCTGATTATTGTAAATGTGTCCCATAGTCATACCCACTGACAGATGACTTGGTGTTTTCCACTATTTTTTCTGTTGAAAATATAAGTGTAATTGGTCTCACTATGACAATTTTTGTTATATTAATTCTCTTTCTTTCTTTCTTTACTTAATTGTAGTTCTTCAATTAATTCCCCTATAGCTCACATGGTAAATTAATTGGAATCTTAAGAATCATTATGATGCTCTCATTAAGATTACCCTTTTGGGACCAAATTATGCTAAAAATAAAATGATTCTTGAGTTTTAATTTATCTCCAGTTTATGACAATTGGGAATCTAATTTATCTAATGATGATCACCCTGAATTGCTAAACCATGAGTGGCAATGAGTGGGTGGCAATGAGTGCCTAATCATTTTTTAGGATATTGCAATTCTGACGATTCTAGTTATAACTTGAGATATATATATATATAAAAAAAAAACAAGTTGGTGATTCATTAAAAATCTATAGCAAAGTTACATTTAAAAGATACTCTTACAGAAAGCCTTTTATTATTTCTTTTATTGAGATATAATGGACATACAGCATTATATTATTCCAAATGCAAAACATAATGAATCCATATTGTGTATACTGCAAAATGATCACCCTGATAAGTCCAATTAATATTCCTTACCACATATGGTTGCTAATTTTTTTCTTATGATGAAAAATTATCTAAGGAACTTTCAAACCTGTTCTATAGTATTATTAACTATAGTTGCCATGTGGTACCTTATATCCTCATGACTTATTTTATAACCGGACATTTGTACCTTCTGACCACCTTCACCCATTTTGCCTACCCCCTACCCTCTGTAATTGGCAACCACCAATCTGTACTCTGTGAGTGTTTTTGTTTAAATTCCACATATAAGTGAGATCGCATGGTACTTCTCTTTCCCTGACCTATTTCACTAGCATAATGTCCTCAAGTTCCAATGTAGAAAGCCTTTTAAATGTCTGATAATTTACCTCAAGTCTAAGTGATAAAATGATATAATGATATAATGAGAGGCTGTTATTAGAATTGAGTCTATAAGTCTACATTTAGCCTAGGTATTACCCTGGATCTTACTGTGCATCCAAAATTATATTCAAATCTTTTTTTTTTTCCCCTGGGGATTCAAAGATAATCTCAATATTAAATATGGCTATACTTGTCAAAAAAATCATCCTTATATTTTAAGAACATGTATATGCCATTTGGTTCTAAAGTGATGGTCACATGAAGAACTACATAGAAGTGAGTTTGGTATTGTGGTTACATTTAATAGAAATCTGCACTTTGGTACTGTGTCTAAGAATGAAGGGGTCTCTAGCAGCACCTATATGGATAACTGTTGGAAATATAAGCCATGAGAAACACCGGAGAGTGTTACCCTATTCAAGAGTATAACAGAAACAGGATAAGATGGACAGGTAAAGAAGCATATCAAGGGGTATAAAATTGGATTGTACACTTGACGCCAGGCCAGGATAAGGAACATGTCAAAAATGAATCCTTAAACTAATGTCTCATATTTGCAGAAAATTTTTATTCTAACTTTTAAAAATTATCATAAAAATCTAAAATATTTTATGATTTGACAAAACTAACAATTTAGTAGCGAACACTTAGATGTGAACTATAGAACAATTCTTTGATTTTGAAATTAATATTTGCTAAGCTAAATGAATCGACTTTTTCTTTTACACTCACAAAATATGCTGTAGATAAAATATGAGATCTGAGAGGAACCTCCAGTAAGATAAATTAGATGAAGAAAATGAATACCTTTTGTTTCAGACTCATTTACCCTTCAAATAAGACAAACATCTAAAATACAATGCCTGGGGGCACCTGGGTGGCTTAGTCGGTTAAGCGTTGGACTATCGCTTAGGTCATGATCTCTCGGTTCGTGGGTTCAAGCCCCGCATTGGGCTCTGTGCTGATTGTCAGCTCGGAGCCTAGAGCCTGTTTCAGTCTGTGACTCCCTCTCTCTCTGACCCTCCCCTGCTCACACTGTCTCTCTCTCTCTTTCCTAAAATAAATAAAACATTAAAAAAAATTAAAATACAATGCCTGAATGGCTCAGTAGGTAGAACATGTGACTCTTGATTTCCGGATTGTGAGTTTAAGCCTCATGTTGGGCCTAGAGCTTACTTTAAATAAAAAAAAAATAGCTTTAAAAAAAGGTGGGGGGGGCTCCTGGGTGGCCCAGTCAGTTAAGTGTCCAACTCATGGCTTTGGCTCATGTCATCGTCTCACAGTTTTGGGGAGTTTGAGCCCCATGTTGGGGCTCTGCGCTGGTGGTAAAGAGACTGCTTGGGATTCTCTCTCTTCTCTTTCTCTCTCTGTTTCTGCCCCACCCCCCTGCTCACTGTCTTTGTCTCTCTCAAAATAAATAAGCTTAAAAAAAAGTAAAATAAACAAAAAGGATAAAAAACAATAACAACAATAATAACAACAATTCTAGTACTATCTAGTATACCAAACCAACTTAAAGAAAAATTGAAAAAAGTCATATGGATGAATCAATAACTTACATAACAATTTAAGATATAAAAATATTTATCTGGTATAACTGAATTATTCTAATTAAGTATCAAGAAATAACACAATATCATCAAATACCAACAGAAAAAAAATACACATCAAATGATTCCAATTCCAAAATAGCCAATTAAAACTGAGTAGGTGTGGCAAACAAATAGCACATGCATTTTACAGCTATTTCAAATTATTCCAAGATCGATAGGACCCAATGAACTAGTTCCAGGGGCTTCTGTAGTCTAAGTGGTAACTCTCGTCACTTCAAATAAGATATCTAGACACATAAATTTGGTTTTATAATTGGCTAGGAATATTTTTCTTAAAATGTGGTCATAATTATACGAATCATTATTTCTGATTTTTCCTTGTTTAGTTTCATCTACACTGAAGGTTTACTAAATTCTGACAAGCTATAGTACAAAATAATTGGTACTTTGTCATAACACATAGAAATAATATATACAGGGAAGACAGGTGATTTAAAATTGACAGCTGAAATCTGAAGTTAATATAGGAATCATCATAAAACCTAGTGACCCTAAATCAAGGAACCTGATAGGAGTGATACGTCCTGTATGTTCTTACACCTGTGCTCCTGTAATTTGTGAATTTGCCCCAGGACAACGTCTCAGGACATGACAGTGTCCAAGTGTAACGAAGAGTCAAGTCTTCCTAATAAAGAAAAAACAAAGCATCTTTTTAAAAACTAAAGCATACAGTACTATATGTGGCCAGATAAAATAAAGTGAAAAGTTGAAGTCACTATCCAGATAACTTATTGATACTTATTGTTGGCAACTGATAAAAACACATGTAGCATTCGTGGTGCTTCTAGTGTTCCTCTGCTTTTTACCTGGGCTCTGGTGAGGCTTTAGAAAGTGAATTTTAACTTGCACATGTATATGACTATGACTAACAGATGATTTGTCCCTTCCTTCAAAAAAACTGAGCTCATTCTTTATTTCTAAAATTGTAAAACTCCTTTCTTTGCTAGGGCTCATTCCCACACCGGTTGCCATCTCACTGCAGGAAGATGCCTGTTCGTCCCTGCCTGGAGGGATGAATAGAGTACCTTGGTTTGTCCTTCTGATACATCAGTCACTATCACTCAGAAAATGAGATATGAAAATGACAGAAAACACCACAATAGCGAATTGACATATACTGGCATTGTGACACTCTGTCTTACACTAAAGCTTTCCTTCTGAAATTAAATATTAATTTTTTTGTAGATGGGGAATTGTCTGCAAAATAACAATGTCTTGAATTATCATTCCCCAAACAGATACGGAGTTTATTCATAGTTTCGACTGATGTGGTCTGAGAGGTTCTACAAAGTGAATAATAAAGGCCAAGGGTAGCGAGAGGACATCTGAGCATAATCACAGACTTGCCATGTTCACTTCAAACAACGAGTCTGTGGGAGTGGATTTCTGAAGACAGAGATGGCAGTTCCCTTAAGGAACACCTGGCTGTCCCTAGAGAGCCAAGATTTTGAGCCTAATGACGTCCTCGTAATGATGCCATTCGTTTTTTTACAATTGGCTGCTACCAAAGAAACTTTGACACTCTTCAGAAAACATCAGGGAGATGCCAAAAACAAGAAGGGGAAACTTAAGAGTTAATGCAGGTGGAGGGGGAAGAAAATAACCCAAAACCTGACATTCATCTTCAAGAAAATTCTGTCATACTTATGTTCTTAAAATGCGTATAAACAATGTTTTTCCTTAAAGCATAGTACAAAATCTTGTTTGCAACTATACTAAAAATTACTATAAGCTGAATTACTCTATGTTGTGTGTTACTAATTTAATAAGCACTTCAAGAGTAAAAGTCTATCTTGGTAATGACTTGTATTAAATTAGTAGAGCTAAATATGTAATCCATCCTTAGTGGTTCATGCTATCATTTTCTTGGGGAACCAAACCTAGAAGATTTATCTTATTGCTCAAAAATGTGTAAGTGTTCAGACCCCAAAGGGAACTTAAATATATTTAACTGAAATTTCTAATTTCTCAAATGAGATAATTATAGCCCATACAGATTATGCTCATGTTCAACGGCATGGAACAAACCATTAACATCAAACTTCCTACTCGTACCTGCCAATCTGTTCTGCTGTATCATGTGTTGCTCATGCTTGTACGAAGCTGAGAAAATGTCTAATGTGATGTCCTGTGATCTGGCAACACTGGAAATAAGTATTATGAAAGGTCAGTCCCATATTTCATTTCTTTATCTTTTCTTCCTTTTTTTAGAGAGAGATGGAGAGGGAGAGAGAATATGTGCATGTGTGTGTGTGTGTGTGTGTGTGTGTGTGTGTGTGTGTATGCATGTGCTAGAGAGAGAGAGAGAGAGAGGGCGAGAGAGGACGAGAGAGAGAGAGAGAGAGAGAGAGAGAGAGAGAGAGAGACAGAGAGACAGAGAGACAGAGAGGAGGGGCAGAGGGGGAGAAAGGGAGAGAATCCCAAGCAGGATCCATGCTCAGCATGGAGCCCGACATGGGATTCAATTCCACAACCCTAGGATCATGAACTTAGCTGAAATCAAGAGTCAGACACTCAACCAACTGGGCCACCCAGGAGCCCTAGTTCCGTGTTTCATTTTGTCTGAATATCTGATGCCAGTTACCTTTAAGTTTTTTCAAAGCAGAAATTAGTTATCAACTATGATATTCCTATTCTCATCCTAGTGATTTTGTTTACATGAAATGTTTGGGTGAAGAAGATAAAAAGGCTACCATTTCAAAACAGTGCAGTAGGGAATTGTGGTGATAAATAGCTTTTCAAAGACATGGTGACAGATGCCATTAAAAGCCACAAGCTGTTAAATCTAGAGTCTCATGTATGCTTTGTTCTTGATTTCTAAATTTATCCCAGGTTGTTTTCAGAACTTAAAACACAGTCATGGGAGGTTGGTGATTAGAGAAACTATTTGAAGTTTCACAATCAGAACAGCTGGTCCAGAGATGGCAGAAGATGATGCTGAGTTTTACGAAGCAAATGCAAAATAGTAAGTGGAGGATGTTTTGGCAAGTAATGAGAGAAAGCATCAGAGACTTATTGCAAGTGTCAAATCACATTTAGGTTATATGCTTTTTCCAGACACCAGTGTTTCAACTGGTCCTCTTACCTCTAAGTGAAAAAGCTCTATGATTATTTGAGAAATATAGAAAGGAATAGATTTTCGTATTTCAAAAAACCATAAAGTTAATATATGACATTAGTATTAAAAGGGCAAGTCGCAAGTTCTAAGGGCATAAGATTGTCATCATCTCACATCTAAACTACCATAATCACCTCCTAACTGGCCTCCCTGAATAAATCTTCCTCCCTTAGAGTTTATTCTACATAGACAATACAGAGTGGCCAATTTTGACTCAGCCATCTAATTATTCTACCCCAAATCTCCCAAGACCTTTCATCACATTTAGTATAAAAATCAAACCCTTTTCCCTTGCCTGTATAGCCCTGAGATTGGACTCCTGACCAACCCTCTATCAGCACATTTCTGTGCTGATATTTAGAACACAGTGGACTCCTTGCTGTTTATTCAACTTGCCAATTACCAATCAATTTCAAGACCTTTGCTCTTGATGTTTCCTTCCTCTCGAATAGTCTTCCCCCAGATATTTGTAAGCTTGGCTTTTAAACTTCTTTCAAGTTCATGTTCAAATGTCACCTTCTCACCACCCTATCTGAAATAATTTCCATTGACTCTATCTCCTTATCCTACTTTAGTTTCCTTTAAAGTATAACATTACATGTATTTTGTTATGCATCTATTTTATTTACTATCTGTCTTGTGAACTTGAATGTAAACTCCATTAGATCAGATTCTTGTCTTTCTTGTTTATCTTACACTCTTAATGCCCCAAACAATACCTTGCACACAATAGCATTCAATAAATATCCCATAGAGTAAAAATGAATAAAGATACTTTTATATTATATAATGTTGCCAATGTATTCCATATGCTTCTGAAGTAGTTAAAGCTTAACTTAATCCAAATATAACAAGATTTTTAAGGGCTTGAAGAGGAGTCCTGTTTTATTCCTCTTAGTATTCCTAGAAACTATACTTACGTCCCAGGATTTATCTCTTGACATGGATGTGGCTCTGATATATTCATACCAATGTCTGTTATTGATGTCTTCTTTTGGACTATTGCTTATTATCTTGGTATACCGTTCTAAATTATATTAACTTCCTAGTGTTTCTTATGGAAAATGATAGATTTCCAATTGGGTCTCAAACATCATCTGTTTCAACAAGTAGAATACACACCACACTGGTTCTCCTTTCCCCAAAGCTTTCTCCTAATTTTTGTCCACAACATACACCACACCAGCCCTGTGCCCTGATTCAGATGAAATCTTCAACTCTGACTGGTAAAGCAGAACAACCCCCAACAGGATCACCTCTCTGATTAGATCAGAAACAGGGCTATACACTTCTAAGATACACTCTTAAAAGCAGGAAGTTATATTATCGTCATAATGTTTCATTTATTTAAAGTGACAACACGTATTACTACTTAGCCGTTAACACATTTCTTACTCTCTTAAGCCAATTTGTATGCTATCTCAAATTCATTGCATATTCTAAACAACATATTACTCAAATCGAAATTCATGAAGTCTATATGACACTTCTTTAAAAAGGAAGGCAGCTGCTACCATTCTGGCAGTTATAGGAGGTTCCTATAGCTGCAGGAAGGTTAGCCTGAGGCTAACAATTGCCTCTCCCCAGGAGTTTATGTTGTAAGATCTTGACTGGAGGCCATATTTTTGTTTTCATATGGTGTTTCTTCAAGGTAAATAGAAAGGAATGCTTAAATGGTTTAATTTAGGGTAAATCTATTTTACTAAGAGGCTAAGATATTTCTAAAGGTGGCTTGCCAAAAGGGCTGAATGCAATGAAAACCACAAAGTTTTATATCTGGTTCAATATCATCGATGTCCTCACTACCCTCTCTTCTTGCTGAGACACTGGAATGCTCTCTCAAAGATGAAGAATTATTATATAGGCCAGTTCTGAGGCTTAGTATTAATGCCAAATACCATTTTCCATGTTTGTAGTTTTCGTCATCGTATGTGAGCTTTGTCTATTTTGACTGTCCTTCTAGGTACATGTTCACTCTCCCCCAACCCTGCTTTATGCCCTGGGAGACTGACCTCTATGACCTCTATGGATTTCACCAATGGGATCGTTTGAGCTACAGTTAAGACTAGAGATAAAGAGCATTAGTAGAAATACCAGTAGAGTTAGGAGAATAAGGTAAATCCTGGTTCTCTTCTGTAGGGTCTTCTTGGCTGGCTATATCTCATGACATACTCTCTCTCTCTCTCTCTCTCTTTCTCTCCCCCCAGCTCGCCCCCCCCCCCACCTCCCTTATTCTATGAATCCCTCTACTCACTACTTAGGCTTCAGTATGAATAACATCATATTCAGTACGCTATATAACCATATAACATATTGGTTATATGTCCTAAAGCTAGCACAAGGACAGTCCATTACTACCAGTATTTTCCTTATTGGTTTCCTGCCCATATCTTGGTAAAATGGTATATTTATTAAACTCTCCTGCAATTACTCAATATGAGGGTCATGTTGGAAACCTGACACCATCATCCAAGGCTACTCAAGGGGAAAAGTAAAAGACAAATCTTCTGCCTGTTGCAGAGCCTTAAAGAACCATTTCTGCAGGGCACCTGGGTGGCTCAGTCCGTTAGGCATTCGACTTTGGCTCAGGTCATGATCTCATGGTTTGGGCATTCTAGC
Source organism: Proteles cristata cristata (assembly GCA_017311185.1). NCBI lineage: Eukaryota > Metazoa > Chordata > Mammalia > Carnivora > Hyaenidae > Proteles > Proteles cristata. The sequence goes on along the minus strand of JAESUZ010003804.1, from coordinate 975,889 downwards.
CCCACCTCAGGCTCTGTGTTGACAGTTCAGATCTTGAAGTCTACTTCAGATTCAGTGTCTCCCTCTCTCTTTGCCCTTCCCCTGATCACACCCTGTCTCTCTCTCACACACAAAAATAACCATTAAAAAGAAATTTAAAAAAAAAAAAGAAATTTTTCTGATCATAACTTTCTCCTAGGAGTCCCCACTTGACTCTGAAGCAGGAATGTTTTCACATATGTATAAGAAATAAAAATCAGACTTATGGAAGTACAGATGACTAACAAGGTGATTAAAATACTATTTGGTGAGATATGTACTTTGACAAATTTTAGCCAGTTTAATTTTTAATCATCTTTTGAGATTCTATTACCTTGCTAATTTCAGGCAGGTTTGGGAAAGTGACCTTAAATATAATAACTTTAAGGTATACCACTCCTCTTCCTTCTCTTCCTTAGGACACTGAGTTTAAGATGATATATAGTATGAATACTTAGGACACATCAATTAGTCTGGAAATGACAAAGTTTGCTGTTTTAAAAATATTTTTTTAAAGATTTTATTTTTTAATTTTATTTTATTTCTACACAAAATGTGGGGCTTGAACCAACAACCTGAGACCAAAAGTCACATGCTCCACTTCTAAGCCAGCCAGGAGCCCCTAAAAATATTTTTTATTCACTGATTCAAATAAGCTATATTCTGTTCAGCTATGATAAACTCATATATGTATTTTTCAAAGATAATGTTTTTATATTTAGTAAAATTATTTTGTTATTTAAAATTTTTTCTTTGGTATGTTTTAATATAATTTATTTTTTTAAAATATGTTTATTTATTTTTGAGAGAGAGATAGAGACAGAAGGCAAGAGGGGGAGGGGCAGAGAGAGTGGGAGATACAGAAACTGAAGCAGGCTTCAGGGTCCAAGCTGTCAGCACAGAGCCTGACCCAGGGCTCGAACCCACAAACTGTGAGATCATGACCTGAGCCTAAGTCTGGCGCTTAGCAGACTGAACCACCCAGGCAATCTGGTGTGTTTTAATTTTAAACTTTTATTATTAATTTATAGATTTACTTCATTTTAGAGAATATGAATGACTGATGTCTTATTTTTGGGAATTCTATGAGTTTATATTTGTTCTTTAAAATAGGATCAATTGTGGCTTATTTTCGATGGAGGCAGAACATGAATGCTTATAGCTGATAAAATGTGAAATATTTAAAATAGACTTACTAAAGAGCACCTCCCTTTTAAACTAATTGTCAACTAAGACAGACATACAGTAGATGAAGAAAAAGTACTATCTTTATTAATAGTAAAGGCTAGATTGGAAGTCACAAAATACTACAAACCCAATAATTTATGAGCTAATTATTTTCCTGTAATATAGATTACAGGGCAACACAGTGGAGTTTTAGTTTACAGGACAGGTAAACTCACCTAAGTAAATACTGAAAGTCCTAAATTGGCACTGTGAATAAAAAAAACACATTTTATTTAGCTTTTGAAAGTGGTAAAAGTTCTTCGAAACTCAATTCTATATTTAAAAACTTGGATAAAATCTTAAATTTGGCAGATAATCTTTTTTTCCCCCTGAAGTATATCTAGTTATCTAGAGTCAACTTATTTATTCATCCTTTTTAGTCACTTTTTAAAATGTTTATTTTTAAGAGAAAGAGAGAGAGAGAAAGTACACATAGAGAAGGGGCAGAAAGAGATGGGGACAGAGGATCTGAAACAGGCTCTGCGCTAATAGCAGAGAACCTGATGCAGGACTCACACTTAGGGACTGTGAGACTATGACCTGAGTGGAAGTTGAATGTTTAACCGACTGAGCCACCAGGTGCCCCTTCTTCATTTTTTAAAAATAACATAAAATCAAATAAAACTTTATCATTGAAAACTTAAAAAAAAGATAAATCAATATATTTCCATGTCAAATACAGAAAATCATTCTAAGAGTTAACCATGATGAATTTAATGTTTAGCCTTTCAGGACTTTTTGTGTGTATTCATGTATTCACATTCACATACCTAAAGACACATATATAGTTTTTCTTCGTATTTGTTTCCTATGATTTTTTTTTTTTTTGCAACCTTCTTAAACTTAACATTTTGATTGAGAGGTTTAGTGGTTTATTGGAGAGACAAGGCACAGTTTTTTTGTTTTTATTTTTATTTTTTAATGGTTCTTCTACAATTTAGGGCCTTGAGGCAGAGAAGGAATTATCTGAGTAGATCTGATGGTGAGTCTTTTCTACCCTGTTCAAAAGGGAGTAGTCTGGAATTAGAAATTATAGCTAGGGGTTACGTTTCTTCCCAGAAACATGGACTTTCTGATCAACCTGTTGAGATCAGCATTAACAGCCTTTGACACTGGTATTTGCTCTCCTCAGGCCTGCTGTTAATCCTATAATAGCCATTTTAATATAATTATTTCCTTTTTCATTTAATTTACTCTTCTTTCATCCTTTTCTCTGTTACTAAGTATAACTGCCCTCTTTTTCCAGTTATATCCTTGTTTTCTTTATAGTTGTAGTTATCACTCTTTCGCCATGTAGTTCAAGATTTCAGCAAGTAACCATGAAGGGAAGAGTGCCTGGGTAGCTCAGCTGGTTGAGTGTCCAACTCTTGATTTCGGCTCAGGTTATGGTCCAAGGGTCATGCGATCTGGCTCTACATTGAGTGTGGAGCCTGTTTAGGATTCTCTCTCTCCCCCTCTGGCCCTCTCCTGTGTTTGTGTGCACATGTACTTGCTCTCTCTCTCTCTCTCTAGAGAGAGAAAAACATGAAGGGAGATTCAAGAAGTTTTAAGTCCCAGTTGCTTGGTTTTCCATTATGTACTGTTTTCTATTTTGTTCAACTTTAGTTAGCCTACACTGAATAAGATTGAGGGGAAATACCCAGCCCTTCTTTCCTCCATCAAAAATGAGAGGTTTACTATTGTACGCATGGGGAGGAATATTATATATGAAGTTCTTGATGTAAGGAAGTAAACAACAAGATTTTATTTTATTTTTTTTAACAAGATTTTAAATGACCTATAGATGCTGTGAGGAAAAAAATATATGTATGCATGGCAAAAATTTTTAAAGTTATTAAACTGAGGGGCACCTAGCTGGCTCAGTTGGTAGAGCATGTGACTCCTGATATCTGAGTTGTGGGTTCAGGCTCTACAATGGGTATAGAGATTACTAAAGAAAATAAAGTATTTTTTTGGTTTGTTTTTAAGTGTATTTATTTATTTTGAGAGACAGAGAGAGAGAGAGAGAGAGAGAGAGACAGAGACAGAGACAGAGCAAGCAGGCTCCTTACTGTCAGCCCAGAGCCCAACATAGGGACTTGATCCCACAAATCGTGAGATCATGACCCGGGCCGAAATCAAGTCAGAAGCTTAATCGACTGAGCCACCCAGGTGTCCCCCAAAAATAAAATCTTAAAAACAACAAAGAAAGCTAGGTCTGGAGGTTTGAATGCAACAAAGACGGAACGGAATGCAGGCACAGGCTGTGGACGTGGTCCTGCCAAGAGTGGAAGATGGCAGTGAACATCTACTCAACATCAGTCCCCAGCGATAACCTAAAGCAACATGACATGCTGTCCTGGATCAATGAATCTCTGCAAAGGAGTCTGAGGAAAATTGGCCGCTTGATTGTGCTCAGGGGTGGCCTACTGCCAGTTTATGGACATGCTGTTCCCTGGCTCCATGACCTTGAAGAAAGTGAAATTCCAGGCTAAGCTGGAACACGAATGTATACAGAACTTCAAAATATTACATGCAGCTTTTAAGAGAATGGGTGTTGACAAAATAATTCCTATGCAAAAATTAGTAAATTGAACGCTTCAGGACAAGTTTGAATTTGTTCAGTGGTTCACAAAGTTTTTCAATGCAAACTATGATGGGAAAGCCTCTGACCCTCTGACCAGGTAGAAGAACTGCAGCGGCTCCTTCCCTTCCTGGCCCAGCTGGAGCAAACCTAGGAAACCTCTCAGCACTATCAGTGCAGCTCCACAGAGGCCTATTGCAACATGCAGAACTACTGCAGACCCTAAGGCTGGCGTGTGGCAGGGTAGGGTGGGGTGAGGGTGGCAGGGGGTGGGTGAGGAAGAATCCCGGTGTGGGCACTGGGGACCACAAGCAGCTGAACTGATGCAGCAGGTCAACATATTGAAATTCACCTGAGAAGACTTGGAGACAGAGAGAGATTTGCACTTTGCAAAGCTAAGAAACACTGAATTGATTTGCTAGGAGAATGAGGTGGTAGTGGGAAGTAGCCCTGTATTGCAGAGGATTGTGGACATTTTCTATACCTTTATGAAGGCTTTGCGAGACCTGGTGAAGGGGGCCCACAGGAGGAACAGAAGAGTATTAACAGCCTGGACCAGCAGGGAAACCTCTGAATTCTTCACTCCAAACCATGTGCTTAACTGTAAAATACTCCTTTTGATTATCCTTGGAGGACTCACTGGTTTCTTTTCATGAGCAGTAAGTACCTCTTTTTGAAGTACACTCTGCAGAAGTTTGACTCTTTTCCAAAGAGTTTGAATTAGGATCTGCCACCTTGTAGCAGAGCAGTATTAACATCTAGCCGCTCATAGGGGGAACGGAGGCTGGCCATGAGACTCCCTGTGCGGACGGTGGTAACACCGATTGCTGGAGAAGGTGTTTTTATGTAATATGCTGAGGTGTAGACCTCAGCAGAGAAATGCAAAGACTGGTATAAATTTCAAGCTAAACGTGAAATCTTGGCAGAGAACATTTTAATAAATAAATGCCTTAAGAGTATTTAAAATATGCTTCCATATTGCACAATATACAATGTAATATGACAGGAGATTTTACATGCTTGATATTGTTTCTGGAAAGGAAGGGCCAGACTTTTGGACCTTTGGAATCTGCTGTTCACAGGCCTCGAATCCACAAATGCCTAGACTTTAACCCAAAAGGACAGTTTACAAAGTTGTACTATAAAGCCATCTGGTGTCCTTAACCAAATGTATCCCTACTTTAAGAAGCAAGAGGCATTGTTGCCTGGACAAAGAGTGTGTGTTTCAGCCCTGCCATATTTGAATTGGAAATTGGATTTCACTGAACATTTTCTCTAACAGTTTTTCTACTTATCTCTGAAACTTTTATGTATTGTGTTTTTTGAGAAATGAGGTATGTCCAGTTTTTACATCTATTAGTACTTCTGGGGACTTGCTCACATATCTGGGATTTAAATGGGATTTATATCCTATTCTACTGTCCCGTAAGTTTTCATTTAACATGTTTCTCTTCTCTGCTCCCCTTGTACACTGGGGACTCCTCTATGGCTCTTTAAAGTTTGGTGCTTAGAATGTAAGTTCAGCAGTCAGGTAGTCACGCTGCAAGTTCTTTCTAGACTTCTGGCAAAGGAAGTGGCCAGTTAGGGCCATTGCTACCCTGGGATCTGCAAGGCTCAGGTGTTCTCAATACCTGCTGTCCACAGCCCTCCATGGCTACCAGAATACTTAGCAAGTGCACTACTCTATTTGAAGATAAAATACAGTAGATAAAATTATCTAAATGATAATTTTCTTCTGCAGAAAACACAGTACTGTGTTTGAATCAATTATAATATTTAAAATATTTCTTCCTTAACTCTTACTCATTTGCTTTGTCCCTAGCCTATTCAGCTCCTTTGTTTGGCAGAATTCTATAAATTGTGTGTCACCCACTAGTGAGATTATTCAGTCCCTGATGTATTTGTATTGATTTGTTTCTGGTGGTACCTTGTCCTAAAATGTATGTGGGAAGTAGATGTTTTATGATAAAATTGTGTAGGGCATGCTCTGTATGGAGTGCGGAAGAAAACCCAGATTCAGTGAGTAGCAATGCCAAAAAATGCAAGTAACTAGCCATTGTTCAAATAACAGTAGCCTTTTAGACTTTTCTTGCCCTAAAATTCCATTTTATTGGGAACCCATTTTCCATTTGGTCTTTCTTGACAGGGTTTTTTTTTTTTTTCTACTTTAAACATTTTCTAAATGAAAGTCTGTATGTGAAAAAAAACTATTAAACTGATATAAAATAAAATAAAATGTAAAGTTTTCTGATCTGTCACTCTCATCTTCCAAGCTCCTGTTTGCAGCCATTTTTAAAATTTTCTTGTATATTTCCAGAAATTCCTAATATTTACATTCATAATATATAAACAAGTATACATAATCATGTATTTACATGCACACATTTTCCATATAGTTACACATACACAAATAGATGTATATTTATATATGCATACACACGTACTAACCTGTATTTACTTTTTACTTATTTTATTCTAGATTTGTTTTTTTCCCCTATCTGTACTCCTAGATCTACCTTATTCTTTGTAATTAATAAATCATAATTTAATTCATGGGATTATCATAATTAATTCCTTAAGCCTTGAATTTATATTGATTCCAATTTTGCCATTAAAAACAATGCAACAAGTATATGTGTATATATATATATATATATGAATATCCTCATGCATTTTGGTCAGTATAAACTTTGGCAGGCTTAGTAATCTACTCTTCATTGATGTATTAGGACTTCTGTATGTATAATGTTTTGAAGCCTTAACTTTTTAGTTAGATAAATATAGATCTACATATCCATATAGATATACATATCTGTATCTCTGGTATTTATCACTGCTTTTTATGATAGGTCTTCACCTGACTGCTTTCAATGTATGAAAGAGAAGGCATTAAACTTCTTATTAATACCCACACTTACTCCTGTGTGGACATCATTCTACATCTATTCATTGCATTGAAATATGAGGTTTAATTAATTTATTTTAATTCATTTATTTATTGAAAGAGAGAGAGAGAGAGAGAGAATGAGCTGGGGAAGGCCACAGAAAGAGGGAGAGAGAGAATCCTAAGCAGGCTCCCAATTGTCAGTGCAGAGCCTGACATGGGGTTCAAACCCATAAACTGTGAGATCATGACCTAAGCAAAACAAAAAGTCGGACACTTAAGTGACTGAGTCACCCAGGCACCCCAGCATTGAAACAAGAGATTTCAGATGAACAAAACCATGTCTGCATCATAGCTCTTTTTCTTTTTTTTTATGTAACAACAGAGTTCTTCATAAGATCTGTTTCCAATTATAAACATTTTTCCTGAAAATTCTCAGATTTCAATGTATTCTTATATAAGAGAATGAAAATAAATATTCTCAGGAATTTCCTTATAGTTTTAGAATATGGTCAAATACCCCTGAGTCATCCTGTAAAATGCTGAATTAAAAATTAAAGGAGTTCTTCAAATTTCAGCATCTGTCTCCATATTCTTTTTACTGTAGGCACAGGATGAAAGGGGTCCTTGGTCTCCCTTCCATTCCAGGGCTCTTGTTTATTTAATTCTGCTTTCCCCAGTGGCATGTTTCCTCCGGCTCACCTCAGATTATGTTCCAGTTCTGCCCCTAACCTACACTGTTTGCACTTTCTCCTTTTCTCTCAGAAAAGACCACTTTTTTTTTGATGCCAATTATGACAGTAATTTTTTGTGGAAATTTATGTTTTTATTGGGGACTTATAATTTATCAGAAGCTTATTATGAGCAGTAGAGTGTTTAGTTCCTATTCTTAACTTATAGAGGGGGAAATCTAAGCTTAGTGAAGTTGAGTAACTTTGTCCAGTGTCCCTATAGCCTCTCTTTTAATCACCAAATCCAACCCACAAATGCCATGTATCCCATGTATTAACAGTGGGTGGTAAGACAGAAGACCTCTAAGTTCAATTCTAGAGATTCTTAGAGGCAACACTCTCACTTGACTCCCTGAAAGTGCCTGAAAGTGGTGCATAGGCAACTATGGGGTTTCCTGAAGATTCTCTGTTTCTGCTTGGAGAACAAAGAAACTCTTAGTTTTCAATCCCAGATGGTGATAGTAAATTGTCTCTGCTCACAGAGAAGGAACTAATTTCATATGTAGACCAGTGTCAGGAACAAGATGAACCCCATGTATTTGTCTCCATTTGGTTGTATGAGCTTGTTTTTAGGAAAAGTGTAATTCATGAAGTATATATTTTCCCTGAAATACAATAACTATGCCTTTGTGAATGCCATGCAAATTAAGCATGTACATATATGTGTCTGTGTACATATAGAGGCTTTATAAATATAAATACATTGACAGGTAGGTAAAACCATAGATATAGATACAGGGAATGGGCCTAGAGAGTACGGAACAATAGTTCAAAGCATGCCTTCTGAGTCAGACCACTTGGTTTTGAATCTCAACTCTCTAACAAGTTTCTTATTTTGAAATTGAATTTATAACTTCTCTGAAGTACAGTCAAAAGGCAGAAATAAAGAATACAATACAATACAACACAACCAAACCAAACCAAACCAAACCAAACCAAAAAGGAATGAAAACAAAACTTTGAAGGCTAATAGCCTGGATTCAGATCAGAGTCCGACTTACCAGAAATACGATATTGGATAACCTTTTTCACTTTTGTTCTTCACTTTCTGAATCTGTAAAAAAAGAATAAAATTCCAGTCACCTTAACTATCTCTGAGAAATAAATAAGAGTATAACTTAGAAGTTTACCTGGTACATTATAATGTTAGAAATGTTAGCTATTTATTTTGCCATCAATCTATTCAGAAACCAGGAGACAGAAAGCTCTGTTGATTGAAGGCTTCAGGTTTAGCATATGCTTTGGAAAAGCAGATTGGACAGATTGCAGTCCCCACTGTAAGTGTTTTCTACTGGAGTATGAATGAATATGCAAGGAGGGGTTAAACTGAAGGTCTCTGACATGAATAACTCTAAAATTCTAGTAGTGAACAGTGATACAAGTACTTATAAAACAAGAACAAAAGAAAATGTGATTGAATTATAATACCTGCTGAAAACACAAGAAATAGGTTGTATGACTGACTAAGGAAGGTTCAGTTTCAGCAAGGTAGTGGAGTCAAACACTAAAAGCAGATGGGAGTTTATAGCCAACTCTTGTTCCAGCTAGGCTGGCTTTGAAAATTAAGGTTAGTTCAAGATCATAGATAATCTGCTCTCTCAAATGTGATATCCTATGAAAGCGGTAATATGGGATCCACTTGGTAAGCAAGGTATTGTCAGAAATAAATGTTATCTGGTAAAAATGTAATTATCAGATATGTCCTAAGAGCATCTGGTTTTGGATAAGTGGTCACCATGGACTCTAGTCAACTACCACTGATAAGAATTCATAGTAAACACTAAGATGTATAAGAATCCATAGTAAATTCTAATAACTCTTTTAATCATTCCCCCCAAAGTGATCAATTCAAAATAATTTTTTAAAATTTTGTATCATCAACCGCATAAAAGTTGTAAGGTCATTATATAATTTTACAAAGAAATGATGTATCTAATAATAGTAACTCAATACTGTTATTTCTCCATCAGTGAAATTTTTAAAAATATAACTTTATATAAATGTTTACTCTAAATAAAATTGCTATTCTGAAAGAATTAAATTGGGGGATAATTTTGATGTCAACCTTTTATATTTTACCTCTTTCAGAAGTAAAACAATGTAAGCAAATTAACGGTATGTTAATATATTCTAATTTAATTCTCTCAACACCCCATAGGTGACAATTATAAAAATTATGATGTGGATGCACAAAATATTTTTGTATAGAAATTTTTTTAATGTTTATTTATTTTTGAGAGAAAGAGTGCAAGCGGGAGAGGGGGAGAGAGAAAGGGAGACAGAATCTGAAGCAGGCTCCAGGCTCTGAGCTTTCAGCACCAACTGTGAGATCATGACTTAAGCCAAGTCGGATGCTTAACCAACTGTTCCACTCAGGCGCCTATATTTGTTTTTAATATATTGGGATAAAATATACTTTCTTATATACAACTTTGCAACCTGCTATTTTACTTAAAAAAATAAAAACAAAAAAAAAATCACTTCTCATCCTAAAGCATACTTTTAGATCTATTTGCTCCTGGTAATTATTTTTAATAATTTTATAATTTTTCTCTTATATGAATAATACACAATTTATTTAACCATTCCCTAAGTGGATATACATCTTATTATACTATATTGTAACATGTGACTGTTATAAACAATGTTGCAGTGAACATTCATATATATGCAAAAATTCTGAATATTTCTGTAGGAATCAACTTTTCAGGTAAAGTATCACTCTACTATCAATAATTCTGTGTATTAACAACGTTATATTTTTAAATATACTAACATATAAACAATTTAAACTCTTAATTTTCACTAACATTTGGTGATTTTGTTGGGCATCTCTGTTGATAAATTATGGTTTATTTCTTTAAATCAACTGCTTCTATCTTTTCTTTGTCCTGCTAATTTTCTGTACTTTAGGAAATCTTTATATATTGACCTTTTGCCATCTATATTTGCTGTGAACATTTCCCCCCCAAATGTTGTTTGTCTATGAGACATATTTAAATACAGAGTATATCTTCATGTTTATGTAAGCAAATCTGTTGGCCTTTTTGTTGATAGCTTCTGACTTTCATTTTGCCCTTCCTAAGAAAAATAAAATTGAGTGGCATGAACTCTGAATGAAAAACTCAATGGTGAACACTTCCACGAAGCAACTATAAATTAGTGAGTGGGGTTATAATTCTTATAACATTAGTATTCTATCAAAGGCATATTAGCAAGAAAAGACGTGCAGACTGACAGTGTGTTCATGTCACTGCTGACCACACACTGCCATTTGAAGATATGTCTATACAAATCTCATAAGGGCTAGCTGCTTTAACATTTTAGAATAATAATTAGCATAGGCTTATATATAAATCTTGTTCTTTCACATTTAAATTGATTCATCTTTTGATGTGCTAATGTTTTCCAGAACTACAAACTATAAGAATATACCTTAGCATATTTTTTTTCTTAGAGGTATCTATTTACAAAATATTAGAAAGCATTTTTCAGGGTAAATTTATTCATGCTCCTGGTTAATTATGCATACATTGTGCCCTCACTATGTCTGTCCTTTTGAAGGGAAACAAAAATGGATCTGATGATGCTATATTAGCATAAGGTGCTATCTTAGTCCACTTGGGCTACTATAACAACAATACAAAAGACTGGGTGGTTTATACAGATAAATTTCTTATAGTCTGAAGGCTGTAAAATCCAAGATTAAGGTACCAGCAGATTTAGTACCTGGTGAGAACCTACTTTGGATGGTTTTCTTCTTGCTGTGACCTCACCCAGCAGAAGAGTAAAATAGTTCTCTGAGGTCTCTTTTATAAGGGTAATAATTCCATTCACGAAGACTCTACTTTCACAGCCTAATCGCCTTCCAAAGTTCCCACCTCCAAATATCATCATAGTGGGGAGTAGGTTTCAATATAAGAATTGGGAAGGGAGTGGTGAACACAAACATTCAGTCTAAGTGCTAGCAAAAGCATTTATCTCTTCTTTAGCATGTTGCTAATGTTTACTTGATGATCACAGGAAGAAATGTTAACTATAACCTTTAATAATTTGCAAATGGAGAAAATAAACTCATTCCAGGTTATCTTATTCATGGTCAGGTATTTTTATTTATTTTGCTTTTTTCACCATATGAAAATAAGTTCATAAATAACGAACATAATTTGAACACTGATTCTGTGAAGGGAAAAATTACACTGGACAAAATTAGTCAGGCAAGGAAGATTTTAAAGGCTATTGTGATAAGGGAGAGAGGCTGGAACTGAATCTAAACTTAACTCCTATGTAGTAGAGGGTGGGAATATTCCTTAGGGCTGGAGTTGGCAAGTGGAAATTTATTGGAGAATGTTATAGGTCATGTGTGTTTGCTCAATTGGCTTATCCAAAGGAAAAATAAGCTTGTCATAGCTTTAGAACAGAAGACAGTTTCACAACTTAGAGCAAGGAATCTGCAGAAGTTAGGTCTCTACTCTCTCACAGAAACTGAGAGATAAGAGTACTGTCACCTTTGAAGATTCTATTTCAAATAAATGCATCTCACTTCCTTGAGAAAACCCTTCCTTGATTGTAAAAAAAATTTTTTTAAAGATTTTTTTTTTAATGTTTTATTTATTTCTAGGAGAGAGAGAGAGACAGCGTGGGCAGGGGAGGGTCAGAGAGAGAGGGAGACACAGACTGAAACAGGCTCCAGGCTCCGAGCTGGCAGTCAGCACAGAGCCCGACGCGGGGCTCGAACCCACGAACCGCGAGATCATGACCTAAGCGAAAGTCGGACGCTTAACCGACTAAGCCACCCAGGCTTACAAGAGGCTTTTAAAAAGATTTACATCTCAACAGGGCAGAGAAAGAATTTACAATTACAAGTTTTCTAAAGTAAATGCTCTACGAAAGGGAAGGTCTGCGGCCTAGAGTCAGGAAGAAGCTTTGTCTATAGTGAAGAGGAGGGGGAGCATAAAAGGCATCTTGACTGATAAAAACTGAGAATCTCAAAATAAAAGATCTTCCAAGTGATGCCCCTTGTAACCTCAGCATGAGATTCAAATCCCTCTTCCTAAGGGATGTTTAAGTATCAGATATATTCAGAGGTATGCATATTGAATTTCAGTCATTGGAAGGGTGTTGATTTTTGGTTTTTTGATTGAGTGAACATGTTTGGCTGCAATTAATCTTTCACAGAGTGTAGCACTAAATGGTAAAAATGATTTATCCTGCTAAATTAAATAAATAATTTATTCTAGCTTAATAATAATTTAAACAATTCATTCCAAATTGTTTTACTAAACATTAAAAAAAATTATACTTCACTAACACTTTTGATATCTTAAATGATGCACGCTGTGTCATTTGTATTTACTTTGAAAAACCAGGTGGCTGTGGTATTGTACTTTTAATCATCTTAGCCTATTTTTTTCCCTCAAAATTGCTTTTCAACCAAGTAAAATTATTTGGTTTTATCTTAAGATGTTTTATAGCCTCAAATGTTAAAATCTAACTCTTCATATTTTTTACTAGATTGTAAATTAGATATGTGACTTCTAATGATACTTTTTCAATTGATTATGGCTGATTTAATAAAAACTAAATAACTAGAAATATATAGTCAATAATAAATTTGGCATTTGCTGGAAATGTCTAAGAGATGTGGTATCAAAAATAATGTGTTAGAAATGACACCTCCCTAGGGCAGTGTAACAATAGACTGAAAGTTCACAGCATTCATTGCAGCAATTATCACACTTACTGTGCCTTTAAATGTGTCTTCACTTATAAATCTTTAGGCAATTAGCTTTAACAACACCAGCATATTTTCACCTATCAAACACCTCCACATTTTTCTAAGCTATTATAAAATTTAAGCACCTTCCAGTGCTTGAAAAATATTACACATTAAAACTAGAAAGAAAGAACAATAAGTGGATATATTTATAATCTGTAATGTAAAAGAGACAGAAATAGTTAAAGGATTAAAAACATTAACATCTAATATTTGTCAAGGAAGCCAAGAATATTCCATGTAAGAGAAGACAATAATTGGGGCTGAGAAAATTGAAACAGGATCCCTATCTCATTCCACTTAAAATAATTAACTCAGGCACACCTGGCTGTCTGTCAGTGGAGCCTTTGACTCTTGACCTTAGGGTTGTGGGTTTGAGCTCCTCATTGAGTGCAGAGAAAACCTTTGAACTAAATAAAATAATATAATTTTTAAAGAAAATCTTAAAAAAGGTTAACTCAGAATAAAGACTTAAATATAAGAAGTGAAACCAGAGAGATCTTAGAAGAAATATAGGGAGAAATTTTCTGGACATGGTTCCTGACAATGATTTTTTTTTTGGTATGACATCTAAAACACAAGCCACCAAATTAAAATTAAGCAAATGGAACTATCAGACTAAAAAGCTTTTGCACAGCAAAATAGATGATTAATAAAATGAAAAGACAATGGAATGGAAAAATATATTTGCAAACTATACATCTGATAAGGGGTTTAAGAAAAAAGCAAGCAAGCAAATGGTTCGGTCAAATAATGGGCAAAAGACCTAAAGAGACATTTTTCTAAAGAGGATATTCAAAGGGCCAACAGGGAGTTAAGGAGGATGCTCACCATCACCAATTATTAGGAAATGCATATCTAAACCACAATGAGATATCACTTCACACCTGTTAGAAGGGTTATCATCAAAAAGACAAGAGATAACAAATGCTGATGAGGATGTAGATTCTGGTTATGCGCAAGTTCTGAGATCACCCTCTGGTACCCAAAGTATGACCTACAACCTAGGAGTTTTCCTATAAATCCTAATGAAACACAGCATATTCCTAAAAGTGTTTAAGTAGAAAAGCATATTAAAAATATTTAATGGCTTTCAAAACATAGTTTATTGATGTGGGGTACAAAGGCAAAGCAAAGAAAAAATAAACTTCCTTACAGCTTATAGCCCATTGACAAGTACTTGAGACAGAGTCACCATCCTCAAGAAGCTCAACTTCTTCAATGTTGATACTTTGCTACAGGCAAAAAAAAAAAAATTTCCTCTAGCTTGACATTAGCCTGATTTTTAGATCTTGTAAATCTTCTTTAACATATAAAAATTCCTTTGGAGACTTCCTTTATCTATACCCCACAAGAAACATGTTAGCAATCATCCTTCAAACATATGACCCATAGATATACATCTAAAGGATCTCATGACTAAGATGTCATTACTAGTAGACAGTGGTAAATGACCTTACCCTAACAACAGCTATTCCCTTAAAATCCCGGAAACCTTGCTTACGAATTCTTCGGAGACTTATGTTATCCTTAACTCCCTCTCAACTCAAAGGTATATAACTAGTCACTCCTCACAATCCCAGTGCAGCTCTTTCTGCCCTCAAGTCCTGCCTCTGTGCTTTAATAAAACCACCCCTCTGTACCAAAGATGTCTCTGTAATTCTTTCTTGACCACTTGCTGCTGAACCCCAAAATTTCACATCATTATTAGATGAAGAAGTTACTGTAAAATTTAAAATATCAGCAAATTTGAAAATGTGTCTTTATTCCTGAACTTTTTAAAGTAGAGAATAAACTAAATTCCTAATTAGATAAAATTCTGAATCTTTTCATATAGATAATATTGATAATGAAATATTAAAAGAAGCACCAACCCTGTACTAACAGTGTTCTAACCATCCAGAATGTATCATATATTAAATATGTGAAAATATGCCTTAAATAAAACTATCATATAAATAATGTTGAGAGAGGACAGAATAAAAGAATACCAGAGTACATATTATTGCTCTAAAGACCTTGGGCACCATTTGAGCTTGAACAGTAATGTAAAAATGGTGGAACTCAACTGCAACACAGTATCATCTTCTTTAAAGATTAAAATAAACATTATAAATAAAATTATTTAAAAATGGTGACTAACAAATCAATATTTTAGAAACTGGAAAAACTGCCAAGAGTATGGCAGTCAAGATTATTGAAGCCTATAAACCCTGGGGAACATAGGATAGGCAAACAGAGGCAGGGAAATTATTAATTTTAGCCTTGAATATAAAGAATAAAAATCTGAGGTTGTGTCATCTTACATGTATCAAGAATGGTGAGTTCTAGAAAAGACTGGCTACATGAGTATATGCCTCTTCCATCAGTATTTCTAGTACCTCTCTGAGGACAGCAGATACATGTCTTCCCCAATAGCAGGCTCAGTCCTGTGTCTTACTTAGACTAATAAAATATGAGTGAAAGCAAAGTGTACCAATTCCAGTTTCATGTAGCACTGTGTGAGTTTGCTCATTTGAACTGCAGTGTTAATTTCAAAGTACATAATGAATAGAAGAAACATTCTGTAGCAGAAGGGCCAAAAGCATCCAATTATGTGACAGGTATCCTGGTCTAAGATAGTTAATCTTTCTTTCATTTAATAATCATTTGTTGGGAATCTACAACACACCAGGTTGTATGGCAGGCACTGAGGACATAATGTGTGGGCACTTCACGTCATGACAGAAACCAAAGCAGAGCCTGGGTTTGCTAACAACATGTGCATACTGCTTCACTCAAGCTTTTTCCTTTACCTGTCATCCTTTCGGGCTACAGAAAATAACTCAGTATTCAACAGTAACAAAATAGGAAAAACAAGCAACATGGTTATGGTGAGAACATCATCAAAACATATCAAGGAGCAAAGAAAAGATCTGGACAAAGTTACCCAAGTGGGAAAAAAGTGACAAGAAATGGAACTGTAGCAATGCCAACCAATCCACACGCATGAAAGCAAGGGTCTCGCCATGCACAATGTATGTTAGTGTATAGATGCTGACACAGAAGAAAATTCTCCCATAAACGATATGAACACTATAAATAGTGTAATAATATTTTTAATAAACAGTACCTCTGAGACAGAATGTACAGAGGGAAAAAGATGGGATTTAAATGTAACTTGCAGGTTAAAATAAAAACAACTTACAGACAAAAATAACACTTGAAAAAATAAAATTAATTCAAAATGGCAAGAAACAGAGGGAGAAGGTAAAAACTAGCATAATCTCACAGACTCTTTATGTCCTTTATACTATAAAGAAACATTACAGAAATTCAAGTTTGAATAAGTTACTAAAAAGGGGGAAATTTTCATAAAGGGGAACAATTCAACACAGTCTATAACGTCTAACACCATTAAATGCATGAGGACACTGCACTGATGAAAAGCTTGGGTGCAACCTAAGAATACTAGACTCTTTAAAAAATGAAGAATATGTGAAACTTAAGTCTGCATTGTATCAGGTATTTTCAAAAATATGTTGACATTATTTGTGTTTCATTATTAGACTGTAATATTAGACACACCAGGCCCTTTCCAAATTGAATATTTTTTTTAATCAGTATATAGCTGATACTTAAATACTACTACCTTAACAAGTTAATGAAAGCATGCTTGTATAATATCAGTTGATTGACAAGGTAATGTTGCTACAAAAGGCTGTCTTGCCCTAGGTAGTTTTCAGGTCATAAAATGATGTAGTCTATTTGTGATAGGGCACAATTATATTTATTTATAGAAAAAAAGGCACTCAAGTTTCAGAAGTCTGAAGTGTGATATGCTGCATACAAAATTATAGAAAAATGAATATATGCATTATCAGGGAGAGGACTACAGACAGAGATCAAGCCAAGAAACCAACCATTTTGTTGAAGTTTTTTCTTCTTTTTCTCTTTTTCTGTTCCTCCCTTAACCATAAACACACAAAGCTTACAACTACAATGGTCTCTCTTTCTCTGCCACATACATGCACACCCACCCACTCATTGCAAGCTTTAACATTTTCTTGTAGTTAAGAAATAGAATGATTGAATCTTGTAGATTAAAACAGTATTCAAGAACCCATGATTATAACATCTTCTACCACTCCACTAAAATATCTATACACCCAAAGGGAGGAAAAACCCACAAATGTAAACTCCAGAATAAACAGCGTCATACAATGCCAGAATCTTGTTATATGAGTTCATATCCAAAGCCTAGCAATTTCATTGTGAAGAATTTACCTAGCTTCCCTTCATTACATAGTATGTTTCTTTTGTTACTTCTCTGTCTCCCTCCTCCCTCCCGATTCTTTTCCTCTCACCCTTTCTCTTTCTCTCTCTCGTTAAAGAACAGCTGCCTGGAAAATGATAGAAGATGCTTTAAATTTTTCTTATGGCCTATCTACCACATCAAAGAATCAGTCTTTGATGACATGAAAACTGAGCAAACAAATATATTTTGGCTGTTTGCTGATTCTTTTCCTTCTAGACAACATATTGACCTTTCAGTTACCTACCATTTTTCACATGCATTCAAAGGTAGCGATTCTCAGGAGAGAAAAAAATCACGGAGGATAAAAGAAGAGCGTGTGTGTATGTGTGTGTGTTTGAGGAGCTGGTTCTGCTAACGATGGCATTTTAAATTCTCAGCTGTACAGACCTCACAAATAAAGCCCTAGAAAAGAGTAGTCTACAGAAAAAAAAAAAGTTCATGCTTGTTTTGAAAAATCTTTCTCATTTCAAGAGGTACAGATGATCAAATAGTTGGGTCTCAAGAGGGTGCTGCCTCATTCGAGGAGAGATGTACAAGGTGAGATTTTTGAGGGAAATTATGGATTGTACTTGGAGCTCTTGATGATATATTGTCTTTTATATGGAAACCAAAAAGAGAAATGTACAAGTGGGCAGAAAGCAAAGTGCAATAATGACTATTCTATTGTAGTAATAACAATTATCATAACTATTATAGTAACAGCAACCACTAAAGTTACTAAATATTCCTCAAATCCAAGCAATGTCTTAAGTACTTTGCACATATTATATTATTTAATTCTCAAAATAACCAAGCAGTACTGACTATTACTAACCTCATTTTATAGTTCAGGACACAGACACACAGTGTTCAATCAATACACGAGGGTCACACCACTGGTAAACAGTATTTGAGGTGCTGACATAGTATATAAGGCTTAAGTTTGCTGCAGAGACCTTGAACTACAGGCCACTCCTGGATTACTGATAGAAGGTATGATTTTAACAACAACAACAAGAAAATACCTACTGTATAAAATTTAAAAATAATCTTTATTAGGAATAATACTATATAGCCATGTATTCTTTGGATATGAACTATATTCCAACCTTGAATACTGCAGATATTTGATTCATTCATTCTTTTTTGGATTCTGTATTCTTTTTCTTAATATGTTATTTTAAATGTTCTAAAAAATTGTCTAATTTTTGCAGTCCTAGGTCTTAATTTATGTCATCTTTAAATACAGAACTGTTAATGAGCCTTTTTTCCCTGGAGAGCTCTCTAACTTGAAACCCAAGAATGCCATAACCTTTTTGAAAGTGTTTCTAATTGATTAGCAATTACAAGTAATTCAATTAAATGAGCTCATTTTTATTTTTAATGAAGTTGTTAACTGTAATAATCATTTTTTGAGCACTATACTTCAAGAATCTAAACATACTTCATCTGTTTTCCCTTGTCAAATTTAAAACAATGCCTCTTTCAATGCTTGATCTTGATCCCTGAAGAAACAATCTTTTTGATGACTGCAACATTCAGATCCTGTCACAATACTTTCAGATAAAAACAATTGTTACATGGCTTTAAATTTTTTTCTAATGTTTTATTTATTTTTGAGAGAGAGAGAGAGAGAGAGAGAGAGACAGCAGGGAAGGGTCAGAGAGAGAGGGAGTCACAGAATCTGAAACAGGCTCCAGGCTCTGATCTGTCAGCACAGAGCCCGACGCGGGGCTCAAACCCACAAACCGTGAGATCATGACGCGAGCTGAAGTAGGACACTTAACCAACTGAGCCACCCAGGCGCCCAGATGGCTTTATTAACTGATATAAAAAAAGGATATTTGAACAAGAATATGGAGAACCACATGGGTGTTATTTTTTCCCATATTAAACAATTGTCTGTAACAATAACTATAGACAGAATACCTGCAGAGCAGCTGAGATTTTAATTGTATACTTGTTTCCTATATTAAAAGTTATTAAGGACTAAAGGAAGAAAGAAAGCATGTCTTTAATAATAATAAGAAGGAGGAGGAGGCAGAGGAGGAAGAGGAGGAGGAAAATGGAAAAAATGGGCTAGAAAATTTTAAAAATGAGAATACTTCCAAGTTGGGAAAATGTACAGTTAATAATTTAACTTACATGTTTTCTCTGAGAGGGGGGTGATTCATAATAAAGGAATAGAAATGAAGCACATTTAAGAGAACATAGCTTGAAGTAATTAGGTTATGTATAATCTTTTCCACATGTATCCATATCTCTAAAACATAATCACATGGAAGACATTCATTCAACAATGCATGCTAATATACAAAGGCTCAGTATGAAGAGAATGCAGAGACACCATATGAACTAAAAGAAGATAAAGAACTGACTGATATGATTATCCAAGACCAAAGATATGTTGTGTAATAGGTGTAGGCATTTCCAGGAGGTGTAAGATGAATTGGTGATTTGGGTGATTGAAACAAGGTCAATTTCCTTCATTTGTTAAACCAGGTAGACAAGGGCTAGTGATTAATGAACTAACTTTTGCAGACACAGGCAGCTGAGAAGTGGTATTGATGGGACAAGGGATGGGAGGTGATTAACTCAGTTTCTTCAGGGGGATGAAGACAGAGCAATTATCATTCAGGAAAGGGCACTGATATTAGAAGCAAAAGAAAAACATTTTCTGACCCTTTAACTCCTTCTGAAGAAATTAATTTCCTCGTACTTTTTGTGCAAAGAGAAATAGTTCGGTGAACTGTACAGGAAAACTTATTCCTTACTTTGGGTGTGCCTGATGATGTAAGATTGGATGATAGTAAAAAGATGGAATATTTCCTTTTCTGAATATTTTTGTTAACTATGAATGCCAAAATACTTCACTGAAACATTCTCAGTATTTTAGCCAACTCCAAATGTGAAGACAACTCCTGTAAAGAGGGAAATATTTGTGATTAAATATTGGAATAAAGCCATATTGCATCTTGAGAATAAGAAAGAAAAATCTTTATGGAGTATAAGAGATCTCCAAACAAAAATACTCAAAAAAGAAGAAATGTGTGTGTATGCGTGGGTGCGTGTGCATGTGTGTGTTTATAGATAACCTTCAAGGATTAGATTGCATACAATGGAATAACTGTGTCTTTCATTAGAAAAATACATGTATTTTGCAAACTCTCAGAGGATGAGTGTATTCCAGAAAAATAACCCTAAAAGACATCAGATAATAAAGCCAGGAGCTACAAGTAGAACAGGTAAGCAAGTAAATCAGTTAAGTATATTGCTAATCCACATAGGTATACTTTTAAAACACAGCAATTAGAATAATCCAACTTGATGTATTTAAAAGTAAGTTGAATTAAAATTTTAGATTTTTGTCATACAGAAATTAGCAAAGAGAAAGTTGAAAAGAAAATTAAAACAAGCTTTTAATTTATTGATATATGCACATATATGTATTATTTGGTTACAATTTAAAGAAAAAAATCCTGAAAGTATATATAGAGGCATATATTATCCAAACCAATAGAGTAAGAAAAATGAAAGTCAAATCAATCAGTGTTAGAGAAATCAAAAAAGGTGAATGAAGCCAGCAAAAGAAAACTTTAAATACAAAACACAAAATAGTATATTTCAAGTAATCCCACAAAAATCAGCAACTATAATGATTATGCGTAGATTAAATGTTCCTTTAAAAAGCAGAGACTCCTTTTGGATTAAGAAACTATCAAGTAACTCCAAATAAATCAGTAATTATAAAAAATGGAAATATTGTAGACTTCTTAATAAGCACACGTTCCTTTTGATTAAAAAAGTCACAAATGTCTTAGAAACAGATAGATCAAATGGTTTATAATGAATATGGATACTTTGACTAGAAAGACAGAAAATAGAGAAAATGAGTGTAATGAACATCCTCAAAAGAGTTTTGCTGCAAAGAAGAAACACAGTAGATGGTGGGAAAAGTGAGGATAAGAACAGTACTTTAAGAACTGTGTTTGTTCATGTAAACAAGCCAAAAAAAGTGAAAAAAATTGAGGATGGAGGAAAAATGTAGATTAATTGCCAGAGCATTGTTATATTTATACAGGCAACAGTGCATACTTACAGTTTATTAAGTCAAGAAATTATAGTTTAATATAATATTTAAATCATACAAGTAGCCCAAGTAAGAAGAAAAAATAAATAATGAAAAAATAAAAAAAAATCCTTATAAAAAATATCCTCACTAAAAAGTATCATCGATATATATGGGCAGAGTAAGGAATAACAGTTAAGATACAACTGTTCTAATTCATGATGGCACATCAATAAATACTCTTACAAAATAATAAATTAGTAAATAGGCTCAAGATAGACAAAATATTGTACATACATACATATAATATACATATATATACTTATACAATGTGTATACATATACAAAAATTAGAAGAGCTAAAAACAGCTTTTAGCAACTGGTTGCCTTTGTGAGTGAGAAAGATTAAAGGTGCATTTATTTTGAATTCTATATTCTTCTGGGCCACTTGAAATTTATTACTGTTTGCATATGTCATCACTATATTGGAAAAAATAAGTTATTTCTTATGCTAATGAATTATAACACATTTTATCAATGGGATGTAAAAATGCAATTACATAGAATACATCTATATATGTTGACCCAGAAAGATATTCCAACATACTATCATGTGAAAAAATTCCAGTTGCAGAAAAATATGCATTAAATTCTAAATACATACATTTATTTAAGTACTGGATGTAACTGAGGGGATCTACTTTCAACTTGGACTTTTTAAAAACCACGAGCTCTTAGTTATGCTCTTAACTAATAAGACTTAGTAACTAATAACAAATCCTAGAAATCAGGGGTTTCTGAGAAATATTTGAATCCTAGTGTAAGGATATATGCCATTTTGGAGAATGAAACACATTCTTCTTTTGAAAGAATAAGAGATAAGGTCCTGAAGACTCCATTAACTTAAATAAATTTGATCACTTTTAGTGACATCAATTACTAACCACTGAGAAATGAGAACCTATCTTTCATTCAAAATTCCTAAAGAGATGAGAACAGGTCAGAGCTATCCTTTCTGCCTTGACTCTCTGTTCAGTATTTGCTATAACCTTTAATCCCTACATGTAAATTATGAGGATAATTTCAATCATTTCACAGGGGCATCAGATGTTTTTAAATTCCATCTGCCTGTAAATTAAATACAAACGGACCATTTTTATTATAGAAGGTAAATGATTTATACATTCCAGATTAAGGTTGTATTAATCACTGCAATGTTATAAAGTTGTACCATCTATGTTTTGAAGCTAAGTTAGCTGTGTATTTCAGAGTTTAAATCCACACACTCAGAAGTCAGAGAGTACCTAAAATTAAATCTTCCCTGGTTCTAATATTTATCAGTTCTGTGTTTTGTTAAAGTGAACAAAGAGTGTAACATCGCTAACACGTCTGTGTGCTTCAGATTCCTCAACCATAAACGAGAATTTAAAAAAAAAAATTATAAGGCTATATTGAAAATTACATTAGTATTTGAAAAAGTACTAGAAAAAGAGCTTGGTAGGTAGTCCATGCTATATGAAATGTTTGCTAAATCAATTAAATTATAAATTAATAGGAAAAGAGTTAAAGTCTGGCAATGTAATATATTATATCATACATAGTCCAAATTTTTCTCTAGTCCATTTCCAGTCATAAATTTCAAATTTTTGAGAAATTGAGGTTTTTTTAAATGTTTTATTTATTTCTAGGAGAGAGAGAGAGAGACAGCGTGAGCAGGGGAGGGTCAGAGAGCAAGGAAGTCACAGACTGAAACAGGCTCCAGCTCTGAGCTGGCAGTCAGCACAGAGCCCGACGCGGGGCTCGAACCCACGAACCGTGAGATCATTACCTAAGTGAAAGTCAGACGCTTAACCGACTAAGCGACCCAGGCGTCCCGAGAAATTGAGTTTTTGAAAGGAAATATTAAATGAATGTACATGCACCATGCATACAGTACTATGTATTTATTTCCGTGTATTTTTATAAAATTAAATAGCCATTATATTATCTCATGTTAGAACAATACTAATGAACTTATGCTGCAAGGCAATTTCTTCCAAATGAGAAAAGAATATAGTATGTTAAAAATATCAAAGGCATCTACTGAATAAACCAAAGTATCATGTTAGCTGGTTGAGAGTAGGTTTGAAAATATAGTTCCAAACCTAGATATTCAGTCTCTGCCACAGATACATGATCCAGAATCTCTAGATGTCTAGTGCCAGGACTACAGATTCCTTCTTTAAAAAAGCAAAAGCAAAATAAAACAAAATCTTCTTCAGATGTTGTAATAATAACCACATATGGGAACCTCTTGTTAAAAACAAACAAACAAAAAAATCTCTTAAAGGATTCTTAACTTCTATCGTTGTTTTATGTAGGACGGTGACTCTGTGTATGACCTAACCTCTAAGTATTAGTTTAAGGCCCAAAACCTTAACTTATGCTTTCCTTGTCTCATCTATGTTGCTCATTCCACCCTCATCCAAGCACTACCAAGTTCAAATCATCGTATGCACTTGCCATCAGTTCCCCCATGTGCTCCATTTGTATGGTACGGGCAATATGATCCACACGGATACAGGGGGCTCATGAAGGTAAAGGAAACACTTTTCTTTGCTGTCAAAAACTAAAAGTATAGGTGCTACTGAAATAGGATTTTTCTTTCCAAAATCACCATCAGATGATTAGATCATTACCCAGTGATTCA
This sequence comes from Proteles cristata cristata, assembly GCA_017311185.1. Classification (NCBI taxonomy): domain Eukaryota; kingdom Metazoa; phylum Chordata; class Mammalia; order Carnivora; family Hyaenidae; genus Proteles; species Proteles cristata. The sequence continues at coordinate 951,656 of JAESUZ010003804.1, read as the reverse complement.
CTGCATTTTAATATACCAACTATAGACTATTTAATTTTTTGTTTACGGAGATGGGTAGGGGAGATTGTCAGTTCAGAATTGGCCAGCTGACAAAGCTCAAATGTATTTGTGGAATCATGCAGGGAAAAGTGGAAAAATATATACTTTTATATGATTTGGCAAATCATGATTTCATAGTGTGGTGCTATTTATTTTCTAGATAAAAAAGACTTAGCTACGTCATAAATAAAAATAAGGTATGTGACTATTAAGAGATGAGTTGTTTAAGAAATATTAGGTACAAGATCTCAGTAGGCAGATTACATAAATCCTCTCGCTTTTTTGTACCAGTTTGGTACAAGTTCCTGGTAATGGGATTCAAGTAAATTGTAAGTAGATGGTTTATTGGGATGAGTTCACACTGAAGTGTTGACAAACATTTTAAAAAGATTGCAAGGGGTTCCATTTCATAGTCAAATCAGCTATAATTGTCTATCTTTCACTAACCTGTAATAAAGAGATGCATTTTAATAGGGTATAACTGGTTTTAGATTTCTATGTCTTTCATCTCTTTTCCATAAAAGTTCTGGAAGTATCCTGGAAAGGTATAGTTAGTTCCATCTTTCCTTTGATCTTCATTCAGAGTGATATTTACCATAAACTCTATTGCTATTGATTTCTATGGGAATTCTGTTTTCAAATGAGGAAATATACAGAAGGACTGAGAGTCTTTCATCTGCTGCCCTAACATGTTTAGACAAGCACAATGAATTGCTGATTCTACTTTCATGATATTTTACCAGTACTTCCTTCTATGGATCTGTATTTTTCCCCATTAGGATTCCCCAAATTTTATTTTTGTTCAGTTCTGTGATTTCCTTGCCTCCCACTTAACTTTTCTGGTAAGAAAATATATATTTTAAATCAAGTGCTACTCCTTTTACATTTTCTTTTCCAAAATCACCAAGAATAAGACAAAAGAATAAGAAAATCAAAGAGATTCAAACTACTTATTTCCTGACTACATCAAGAAAGTGATGGGATTAGGTTGTTTGCACTTCAGAGTCAGTCTGTCTCTGACTCTCTCTATACCGAGACACTCTCTATACCTATATACATGTAGAATCACAAAGGCAAAATTTGTTTTTTAATTTTTTTAAAGGCAAAATTTATATGGACACTTTATCAGACCCCTTTTCACTCGTTTTGATATATAGATTTGATATTGCCTTTTTCATAGGATATCAGGGAAAATAGTGCTATTCTAAATCCTCCAGTAAGTACCCTGCTGGGTTTATTCAACCTTCCTCAAGCTAAATAAGTTTGGTAGTCTCAACGAGGCAGATATGAATCTGATTGGTGCCAGAAGGTTCTCAAAAATCATTCTTTTTTATTTCACTTCATTTTTTGAAGTAATCTCTACATACAGTGTGAGGCTTGAACTTGGGACCAAGAGTCACAGGCTCCACTGACTGAGCAATCCAGGTGCCCCTCAAAAATCACTCTCATAAAATTTCATTTTTATTAATAAACACTCAATTTCCTAAAGGTTTAAATGGCAAAATTTTAGAAGAGAATAAAAAGCCATTATGACTGTCAAGTGTCTTCTTTAGCAGAAGACATGTATCTGTGCCAGCACTGATCGGCTGTGAGCTGGGGACACACCTTTTATAAAATCAGGAAATGGTGATGATGTAATTCATGAGAGAACAAACTTGACATGATTCTATACCTGTTGTAATGAGTAAAGAAGCCATTCATACAAACCCTAGGCAATACTCTTCATCAAAAGCACCTGTTATTTGAGCACCAGATAGTTTATTAAATCTCTATTTCGCAAAAGATGTTTGGAGAAAATACGGTGCAAAATGTTTTTATTCTGATTTAACTAGAAGCTTTGGTAAATAAAATGACAATTTATACAAAATTTCAGTAATATAAAAGTATTTTACAATTACATAATTTAATTGTGATCATACATATGTTAGTAAGATAGTAGTATCTCTTGCTAAATTTGTTACCTGCATTCTTCCATTCTTTACTTTCCTTCCTTTCTCTCTCTTCCTTCCATTCATTCATTCATTTTTGGGACTTTGATGATTTGACAAAATTGGATTAGTCACTGTGCAGTAACTATATAATTGTTTGCAATTGTATTGTTAGCTGGTCATGGTTTTAAAAATTCATGTGATTATAAAGTCTCTCTGGTAAGTACATTCTATGTTATATATATGAGAAGAGAAACCATACTGTAGAACACCGTAAATTATACCAGCTGAGCTTTAAGTGCTATACAAATGTAGCTTATGAGTAGGTTGAACTCCCACCTGCTGTATGAGCACAATACTAGATATGAAAAGTGTTCTGGAATTCTAAAGATGAACAAACATGGAAAGAATATAGAAAAACAGCTAAAAAAAACCTGAAGGAAGTATATCTCCCTTTTCCCCAAAATAGTTTAAATGCAATTATTCAGTGACATCTGTGACTATGAATAAGTATTTTAATCATTAAGTAGAATAAAAATCCAATGAATTTTATTTATATAACTAAATATATTTTTCTTACCAAAATGGCTACTTTTCTGGAAGCTATCAATTTCAGTCTAGTGTCTCTTAATATTTACTATGATTTAAAATGTCCTACAGATATAATTTTAGCCCACAGTATAAATGAGATCCATATTCCAAAGTAAAACATACATATGTAAAAAAGTAAATAAACATGCTAAGAACAGACAATATACTGAATGTTATGAAAACTTAATGCTTTTACACTCAGTAGCATTGGTACTTACCAGTTAGTGTCTGAAAACAGACATTTCCTCTCAACAAAGGAAAACATACAGTATTTTTGAAAAAGAATAAGGTATATAGAAGTATTTTTGAAAAGGAATAAGGTATATAGAGTATGGAAATAATAGGTGACAATGCAGTATGGTATATATTCTGGTACTATGGACAGAAGCAAACTGAAAATTCAGTAGTGGATAGGTATAGCTTCTTGATTTTGGCCCACATTCCTAGAAATAAGTAATAGTTGTAAAAAAAAAATAAGACATATTCATAAGAAGAGATACATGGATTTGAATGAAAGAGGAAACCACAACTCCAAAGGAGCAGGAACACCATTGCAAAAGATAAAGGACATGATTTGCTAGTTACCGGAGTCAACATTTGAATCAACATTTGGAGTGTTGCTGTAGAAACCACCAAACAAATCAACATTTTGTTAGTAACGTTGAATAGGATAGCAGAGATATTGATCCCCAAACAGGATCAGTGAATGAGAGAACCAGGGAAAGAGGGAGAGTTGTTTGAGAAGCTAATGAATCTAGGAGTTTGGAAAAGCCCTCTAGGTCAGAGAATAGTTGTTGCCACAGAGGATCTCACAATAGGAGCTAAAAATAGCAAAGCAGGAAAGACTAAAGAAAAAAAAAATAGTAAGCCCAGGAATTCATTCAAGTTATAGTGTCTATTATGTGACTGTTGTTTTGCAACCATTATTCGTACTCTCTATTTCTTGGGATAACATCTTCATTTTCTTTGGAAAATCTACCTCTCCTTCACTTTCAGTTCCTGAGTCTCATGAGATCTGGAGTTGCTGCTGCCCTCTAGAGACAAGGAGAAATACTTTCTGAAAAGAAGGGCAACAGTCTAAAAAGCTTAGCTAAGAGATATGAAGAATCAAGTTATGCAACTTCGAAAGTGCATCAGGTTCATTTGTAGTCAGCAATACTCTTAACTTTCCATTTAGATGAGCTTCCAAATTCCTTTTTAGATTGAAGAGGTTTAAGTGATTATTTGCCACTTGCAAAAGACAGACTCTAATATGTGGCATAAAAGTCAATAGATGAAAAGAAAGAAAAGTTCAAGAGATATGGGGTATTGATATGGAGGGACGAAATTTCTAACTTGTTTTCTCACAGGAACTCCTGGAAAATATATTTTTAAGTGAGAATAGAGAAAATCAAAATTGGCAAAACACAGGAAAAAATCAGGATCAACTAAGTGCGAAGTAGGACGAATAAATGATACAACATCTAGATGTTTCATGATGATAGTTTAAACTGGCTAGAATTTAAAAATTCCAAATTTCCAGACATGGAAATTTGCTTGCTCTGCCTAACTCCATTTTTCAAAGCTACCATTCTCCCTGAGGATAGAGTTGTTGGGCTTCTAAACCCAATGCAATGCCTGTCATAGTTCTCTTCTAAAATTCTTTCAAGTTTTTGTTTGATGTCCTTGGTTGCTATGCCCTTTGAGAATCTTCTCTTCATGTGCCTTTTCTTGCCTCATATATTTATGAAATCAGGATTCAAGTTCTATACATCTATCTTGTTCCAGTTTAATCTACTTGTTTAAATTAACAAACTCAGTCTACACATTTGATTTCCATCTGCCACCTTCCAGTTTCAGACCCTCACTGATTTGGGTAAACCTGCATTCCATTCTAAATTCTCAGCACAGCTATTGGAGCTATCTTGTGGTCAGTGCATTCTCTAGATGTGGGCAGTTTCATTTTCTAAGAGATTCACCTTGTTTTCTGATTTAAACATTTTGAGCTACTGGAGCATATAACAACTGGCTTCTGAATAGAAGAGTAATGAAAAGTTATTATAGTTCCCTAGTTTACTAGCAACATGCACATCAAATATACTTATAAGCATTTTAAGAAATTCTAAAGTTATATTCTGCAAGAAAACTCTAGGAATTCTGCCAAATATTCCATGATTTGGCTGATATTCAAGAAGAGGTTTATGGGACATGCTTTTATTACCCCATTCTCGATGACATTGATTTGCCTTTGAACACAACTAAAGTCCGTTACTCCATAACTCAAGTTAATGGGTATATGTATAGGTAATTTCCTTACCACAGCAGTATGTCTCTCAATATTTTTTTGTATTTATTTACTGAATGCTCAAAATCCATCACTGTCTAGTTGAATGTAACGTATAATAAAGGATAATACTGAAACGTGTACATCACTGAAGCCTACTATAAAATAGAGTGTCAGAGGAATTTTCCATATAATATAGATCAGAGAAAGTTTTCTTTTTTGATTTTGTATCTTGCTTGTCTGGATTGCACAATTTTTAATTACCTAATGCTATTTTTTTCAAAATATTCAATAATTTTAAAATAAAGTAATGACAGGTAACTGGTCTATAGGTGGTTGAATGCCTTAGGGTTCACATTCATACACATTCATTTGTAATTTTGGTTATTTTATGATGCAACAACTTTTCAGTGAAGTACCTAAAAGCGATACATTTAACAAAGAAGGAGATTTAATCCTAGATGCCTGTGTAATGCTGATAATAATTGAGAGCTTTAAAATGGCTCCTTTAATATCCATTTTTGAATGGTCACTAATCAAAGCACAGATTCTGAGAATAAACGGAATTACATAAGACAATCACAGTTGATATCCCAAAGGATCTGCAAAGTGTTCACTACAGCCCAACTAATCAACTTTCAGAAAATGTGCCTGAGGTCCAAATGCTCTGTAAGAAATCTAAATTGCATTTTGTTCTATACTGCACAGAACATTGTATTTCAGCTAATAGAAGAAGTTGGAGAAAGAGTAGATCCATTTTTGTAGCTGAACACACTCATATAATCATCTTTTACATTAATAAATAAAATATTCCTGGAGTGCCTGGTTGGCTCAGTTGGTAGAACACACAACTCTTGATCTTTGCGCTGCAAGTTTGAGCCCCATACTGGGTGTAGAGATTACTTAAAAATAAAATCTTAAAAAAACAACAACAACATAAACAGAACACCTCCATCACACAAGAAAAACCTTCTTGAGTGCCTCCTTCCCTCACTACCACCTCCAAAATAACCATTTTGCTGACTTCATACACTGAATAGTTTTACCTGTTTTTGCACTTCATATAAATGGAATCATAACACACTGTCTTGTATCTGGCTTCTTTCACTCAACATTGTTTATGAGATTCAACTCTATCGCCACACATAGATCTATCATTCTATTTGCTATGTATCATTCTATTATGTGAATTTACTAGAATTTAATTTCATTTTACTTTTGATAGCCTTTTTTATTTCTACAGGTGGTGTTGCTACAAAGATTCTCCTATTTTACCAGACTACCCTATTTTTATTTTTGCATTTCTTTTGAGTATATACCTAAAATGGAATTTCTAGGTCATGGAGTATGTATATGTTCAATTCTATCCAGTATTGACCAACAGTTATACAAACTGTTTATATTTCTATGAGGAATGTATGTAAATTTGGGTTGTTCTCCATCATAAGCAAATTAGATTTTACTATTTTTTTATTTTTTTAAATTTATTTTGAGAGAGAAAGAGAGAATGAGAGAGACAGGCAGAAAATGTGAGCAGAGGAGCAGAGAGAGAGGTAGAGAGAAAATCCCAAGCAGGTTCTATATCACTGGCACAGAGCCAGACGCTGGGCTCAGACTCAAACTGTGAGATCATGACCTGAGCCAAAATCAAGAGTGGGACCCTTAACTGACAGAGCCATCCAGGAGCACCTAGATTTTACTATTTTTAAATTTGGCCATCTTGGGAATGTAGTGGTATCACCATAAAGTTTTAGTTTTCATTTCTTTGACAAACAACTATATGAAGTGGAACATCTTTTCATGTTATTTGGTCTCTTGAATACCCGTTAGTGTGAAAAGCTTTTAAAGGATATCCTTTGGACATTATTTCTAGTAGGTATACTCTTTGACTTATTGATCTGAGGGAGTTTAAGATACATTATAAATGCTAGTTATATGTTAGATACATTATTAAAATATATTTTCCACACTGATGCCTGTATTTCATTCTTAATGCTATTATTTGATAAACATAAGTTCTTAATATTAGTTTCAACACCTTTTTTTTATACTTAGCACTGTCTCCTGTTTAAGAAACCTATTGCTATCTTAGATCATGAAGGCAAATTCATTGTTTTTTTCTGTAAATATTTTGCTTATATTTAATATTTAGATATTAATTCTGTCTAGAATTTATTTTTTAGAATGTGTGAATAGTAAAAAGTGTGAATAATGCAGGGGCCAGGATTCATTTTTATCTATTGGTATATCCAATTGACATAGCATCTTTGTCAAAAAGAACCTTTTTATATCTACTACTCGGATGTGTTTCCATTGTTGCAAGTTATTGCAACATGCAATAAAGCAGATTATTGCAAATGTGTTGGTTTCCTGACTCTCTATTCAGTTCTACCCTTGTGAAAATATTTTTATAGCTTAGGCTACATATCTGGTAATGTAATCCTCCAACTTTGGTATTTTCCCTCAAATTACCTTGGCTATTTTTGGCCCTTGTAAAATGAATTCCTAAATGAATTTTACAAATATCATTTGTCAACTTCACCCCACCCCTCACCCCCTGGGGGGGAAACATTTTGAGAATGTGTTAAATATTTTAGATTGTAGATAATTTAGCATGTCTACTTGAGTTTTTAAATCCATGAATATGGTATATCTATTCATCCATTGGTTTTAATTTCACTCATCAATATTTTGCAGTTTTTAAGGAAGACATTTTACATACATTTCCTTAATTTTGTTTAAGATTTATTTTTAAATAATCTCTATACCCAATGTGGGGCTCAAACTCAAAACTCCAAGATCAGGAGTCCCATGCTCTACCAATGGAGACAGCCAGGGACCCCTCCTTACATATATTACATATTGATAATGTATTTTTGTTTCTTGTTTGATGACACTGTATATGGTATTTTTCCCATTTGTTTTTGTTGGTATATAGAAATACATTTTTTATACCAATTTTGTGTGCAATGACTGTGCTAAATTCACTATTATTCCTACTAGTTTATATTTGATAGCATAATGACAGGAAAAGGTCCTGAACATTATTATTCATTAGGAATATGCACATTTTTACCATGACAGTATACCACTACACACCCACCAGAAAACTAAAATGAAACTCTACCAAATACTGGTAAAGATTTAGATCAACTAAAACTCTAAATTTCTGGTGAAAATGTAAAAATATAGTTCATTGGGAAAGCATTTTGGAAGCTCCTTAAAAAGTGAGACATAAACCTACACTATTATTCAGCCATATCACTCTCACATATTTACCAAACGGATATGTAAGCATACACAGAAGTAAAATATAGGATGACAATGACACAAGCACCCAATAAGGGGAAATGGAAGTACACATCTGTATACTTACTCCATATGTGAAGTGATGCATATTAACTTAACACTGAATATGTATATCTTCTGTCACTCTGAATAATATATCTATGATGTAATACACATTAAAACTGAATCTGTACTTTGCATTTATTGCTGAGTGCTACTTTATTGCTTGGGTGTAATACTATTTGTTTATCCATTCATCATTTAAAGAACATTTTGGTTGTTTCCATTTGGGGAAGTTTATGTATGAAAACACAAAACAACTGCAAAAAGGTTTTTTGATAAACATGTTTTAAATTCTCCTTGATAAATAGCTAGTGGTGAGATTGCTGGGTCAAATGATAAGTAAGTGTATGCTTAACTTGATAAGAATCTGCCAACTATTTTCCAAAGGGGCTGCATCAGTTTGTGTTCCCACCAATCATACATAATTATTTCAATTACTTCACATCTCTATCATAACTGGTACTTGCAAGAATTGTTTTCTTTTTTTTAATTCTAATAGTTATGTAGTGATATCACTTTGTAACTGAATCTGCATATCCATAAAAATTAATGTTGTTGAGTATTTTTAAATGTGCTTCTTTGCTGTCACAATGGTTTCCTGGTAAATTGACTATTCAAGTGTTTTACCCATATATATTATCCAATGTTTCAAGTTTTTATTTAAATTCTGGTTAGTTAACATATAGTGTAATAATAGTTTCAGGAATAGAATTTAGTGATTCATAATTTATATAGAACCACTGCTGATCACAAATGCCCTCCTTAATACCCATCACCATCAGTGGGTGATATGCTATTGAATTTAGCCAATCGTCCTCCTCTCCAACAATCCTCAGTTTGTTCTCAATAGTTAAGAATCTCTTTTATGGTTTGCTTCCCTCTCTTCTGTTTTTTTCTTTTTCTTTTCCCTATGTTCATCTGTTTTATTTCTTTAATTCCACATATGAGTGAAATCAGATGGCATTTGTCTTTCTCTGACTTATTTTGCTTAGCCTAATCCACTCAAGATCCATCCACATTATCAGAGAAGGCAATATTTAATCCTTTTTGATCACTGAGTAATATTCCATTCTATACATATGTCACATCTTCTTTGTTCATTCATCAGATGACGGACATTTGGGCTCTATCCATAATATGCTATAAACATCAGGGTGCATATGCTCCTTCAAATCTGTATTTTTATATCCTTTGGGTAAATACCTAGTAGCACAATTACTGCATCATGGAGTAATTCTATTTTTAAATTTTTGAGGAATCTCCATACTGTTTTCTAGAGTGACTGCACCAGTTTGCATTCTCACCTACAGTGTAAGAGGGTTTCCCATTCTCTGCATCCTCACCGACATCTATTGTTTCTATTGTGTTGTTACTTTTAGCATTCTGAAAGGCATGAGGTGCTATGTCATTGTATTTTTGATTTTTATTTCCCTGAGGATGAATGATGTTGAACATATTTTCATGTGCCTTTTAGCCATCTGGAGATATTCTCTGGAAAAATGCCAGTTCATGTCTTCTGCCCATTTCTTAATTGGATTTTTAGGTTTTTGGGTATTGAGTTTAAGAAGTTATTTATAGATTTTGGATACTAACCCTTTATTGGATATGCCATTTGTATATATCTTCTCCCATTCTATAGGTTGCCTCTTAGTTTTATTGATTGTTTCCTTTGTTGTACAGAAGCTTTTTATTTTGATAAAGTCCCAGTAGTTAATTGTTGCTTTTGTTTCCCTTGCCTCCAGAGACATTCTAGTAAGAAGTTACTATAGCCAATATGAGACTGCTGCCTGTGTTCTCCTCTAGGATTTTGATGCTCTCTTGTCTCACATTTAGGTCTTTTCTCCATTTTGAGTGGCTTTTTTTGTGTATATGTGTGTACGATATAAAGAAGTGGCCTAGTTTAATTCTTCTGCCTGTTGCTGTCCAGTTTTCCCAACATCATTTGCTAAAGTGACTGTTTTTTTTTCCCATTCAATATTCTTTTCTGCTTTTTTGAAAATTAGCTGACTACCTAGTTGTAGGTCTATTTCTGGGATTTTTATTCTATTTCATCAATATATATGTCTGTTTTTGTGCCAGTTCTGTACTATCTTGATGACAATAACTTCGTAATAAACTTGATATCCAGAATTGTTATGCCTCCAGCTTTGCTTTTCTTTTTCTAGGTTGCAATGGCTATTTGGGGTATTTGCTGTTCTATTTGTTCTAGCTCTGTGAAAAATGCTGGTCATATTTTATAGGGACTGCATTAAATGTGTAGATTACATTGGGTAGTGTAGACATTTTAAAAATATTTATTCTCCCGATCCACACACATGGAATGTTTTTCCATTTCTTTGTGTCCTCTACAATTTCTTTTGTAAGTATTCTATAGTTTTTAGAGTGCAAATCTTTTACTTCTGTGGTTAGGTTTAGTCTGAGGTATCTTATGAATTTTGGTGCAATTGTAAATGGGACTAATTCCTTGATTTCTCTTTCTGCTGCTTCATTATTGGTGTATAAGAATGCAACATATTTCTATATGTTGATTTTGTATTCTGCAACTTTACTGAATCTGTGTATCAATTCTAACAATTTTTTAGCCAAGTATTTCAGGTTTTCTACATAGAGTATCATGCCAACTGCAATAGTCAAAGTTTGACTTCTTCCTTGCCAATTTGGCTATCTTTTACTTCTTTTTGTTGTCTGATTGCTGAGGCTACGACTTCTGGTACTATGTTAAATAACTATGGTGAGAGTAAACATCACTATCTTGTTCCTGACTGCAGAGGAAAAGTTCTCAGTTTCCCCCCACTGAGGAAGATACTAGCTGTGGGTCTTTCATATGTGGCCTTATGATGTTGAGGTATGTTCCCTCTATCTCCACTTTGTTGAGGGTTTTTAACAGGAATGGATGATGTATTTTGTTAAACGCGTTTTCTGCATCTATTGAGAGGATCGCATAGTTCTTTTCCTTTCTTTAAGTGATTGATGTATCATGTTGATTTGAAAACACTGAACCACTCACTGATGCCCAGGAATAAATCCCACTTGGTCATTGTGAATGATTCTTTTAATGTACTGTTGGATTTGGTTTACTAATATTTTGTTATATTTTGTTCAGAGTTTTTGCATCCATTTTCATCAGAGATGTTAGCCTGTAATTCTCCTTTTTAGTGGGGTCTCTGCTTTTAGAATCAAGGTAATGCTGGCCTTATAAAATAAGTTTGGAAGTTTTCCTTCTGTTTCTATTTTTTGGAATAGTTTGAAGGGAATAGGTATTAACTATTCTTTAAAGTCTGGTGGAATTGTCCTAGGAAGCCATCTGGCCTTGGACTTTTGTTTGTTAGAGATTTCTGATTATTGATACAATTTCTTTGCTGGTTATCATCTGTTCAAATTTTCTATTTCCTCCTGTTTCAGTTTTGGTAGTTTATATATAGGTTTCTAGGAATTTATCAATTTCTTTCAGATTGCCCAATTTGTTGGCATATAATTTGAAATTCTGTAGCGTTGGTTGTGATCTCTCCACTTTCATTCATGATTTTAGTTTTTTGGGTTTTTCTCTTTGCTTTGTGATAAGTCTCACTAGAGGTTTACCAATTTTATTAATTCTTTCAAAGAATCCGCTCCTAGTTTCATTAATCTTTCTATTGGTTTGTTTGTTTGTTTGTTTCTATGATTTATTTCTCCTCTATATTCCCCCTTCTTCTGCTGACTTTAGGCTTCATTTGTTGTTCTTTTCTAGCCCCTTTAGGTATAAGGTTATGCTGCATATTTGAAATTTTTCTTGCTCTTTTTTTTTTTTTTTTTGAGATTTTTCTTGATTCTTGAGGTAGATCTGTATTGCCATATTCTTACCTCTGACTGCTTTTGCTATATCTCAAGCTTTTAACAACCGTGTTTTAATTTTCATTTGTTTCCATGTATTTTTAAATTCCTTCTTCAATTTTCTGGTTAACACATTCGTTCTTTAGCAGGATGTTCTTTAACCTCCATGTATTTGTTGTATTTCTAATTTTTTTTCTTGTGGTTGACTTCAAATTTCATAGCACTGTGGTCAACAAATATGCATGGTATGATCTCAGTCTTTATTTGAGACATAATTCATGATCCGATATATATAATCTATCCTGAAGAATGTCCCCTGTCCACTCAAAAAGAGTTTATTCTGCTGCTTTAGGATAAAATGTTCTGAATATATCTGGTAAGTCCATTTGGTCCAGTGTGTCACTGTTTCCTTACTGATTATCTGCTTAGACGATCTGTCCATTACTGTAAGTGGGGTGTTAAGCCCCCTACTATTAATGTATTATCATCAATGAGTTCCTTTATGTTGGCTATTAGTTTATATATTTGGGTGCTTCCGAGTTGTGATTATAAATATTTAGTTAGATTTTCTTGTTGGATCAATCCCTTTATTATGATATGGTACCCTTCTTCATGTCTTGTTATAGTCTTTTCTTTAAAATCTAGTTTTGCTGATATAAGTACAGCTACTCCAGCTTTCTTTGAAGTCCATTAGATTGATAGATGGTTGGCCATACTCACAGTTTCAATCTGCAGGTCTCTTGTAAATGAGACTCTTGTAGGCAGCATATAGATGGGTCTTGTTTTTTTTTTTTTTTTTTTAATTCGATGTTTTTTGATTGAAACATTTAGTTCTTTTACATTCAGTGTGATTATTGATAGATAAGAATTTAGTGCCATTGCATTACCTTTTACATTGTTGTTTCTGGAGACTTTCTCTCTTCCTTTCTATTCTTTGCTTCTTTTGGTCTTTCTTTCCCCACTCACAGAGTCCTCTTTATTATTTCTTGCATAGCTAGTTTAGTTGTCATGAACTTCTGTAGTCTTTGTTTGTCTGGGAAATTCTTTCTCTCTCCTTCTATTCTGAATAACAGCCTTGCTGGATAAAGTATCCTTGGCTGTGTATTCTTCCCATTTATCACGTGGACTATATCATGGCACTCCCTTCTGTTCTGCCAAGTTTCTGTGGAGAAGTCTGGTGCTAACTTGTCTTCCCTTGAAAGTTAGGAATTTCTTTTCCCTTGTTGCTTTTAGCATTTTTTCTTTATCTCTGTATTTTGCAAATTTTACTAGGATAGGTCTTGGTTGAACTCCCATTGTTGATTTTGATGGGGGTTCTCTGTGCTTCCTGGATTTGGATGTTTGTTTCCCCAGATTAGGAAAGTTTTTAGCTATGATTAGCTCAAATAAACCTTCTACCCCTTTAACCCTCTCTTCTTCTGGGACTGCTATGATAAAAATTTTATTATGCTTATGGAGTCACTGAGTTCCCTAAGTGTACATACATGATCCAATATTTTTCTTTCCATCTTTTTTCAGCTTTATTATTTTCCATAATTTTAGCTTCTATATCACCTATTAATTCCTCTGCTTCATCTATCTTTATGGTCATTACACTTAGTCAGTTTTGCATCTCAGTTATAGCATTTTATATTTTGGCTTGAATAGCTTTAGGCCTTTTATCTCTGTGGTAAGGGACTCCCTGGTGTCTTCTATGCATTTCTCAAGTTCAACTAGTGTTGTTATATTTGTTGTTTTAAATTCTGGATCAGCCTTATTTATGCCTGTTTTGATTAGAACTTTGGTCATGACTTTTTTCTTCTTCTTCTTCTTTGGGATGAATTTCTCTGTCTTGGCCTTTTGTCTAGGTCTCTGTCTTATTCTCTGTGTTAGGAAAGCCTGTTATGTTTCTTGCTCCTGAAAGTAATGGCTTTACTAAGAAGAGGTCATACATGGCTGGTCTTTCTCTCAGGTCAGGCCTCTCACTTGCAATGGGGAGTGTTTCAACCTTGGACAGAGTGTGGTGAGTTTTAAATAGGTGTACTCTAGTCCGCTTGTTAAAAGAGAGCTGGTCCAGTTTCCACTATAACTGAAGCTTTGCAGCACTCTATGGTCAATAGACTGGGTGAGGGAGGGGGGTTGTGCTTTTCTTTTGGGGAATGGCCTGCTGCTCTGGTTCTCAGGGACTTGTCCTGCTAAAGAAGCACCTGCAGAGCACAGATGGGTGGAGTTTGGTGTAAGCAGCTCTGGCCTCCACTGTTGGCACTGTGGTTGGTGCCCACTGAAGTCTGTCTGTGCTGATGGGTGGAGGAGAAGAATGGTGCTAGCCCTCTCCTTCTTTCCCGGAGTGGGGAGTTCACATGAACTGCTGACTGGAAAGTCCATACAGAAGAGCAAACAATCTCCCCTCATGTGTCCCAGATGTCCCTCAGCTTGCTGCCTTCACCCTATCTGCATCAGGGCTGCCTGCCCACCCAGCAGCACAATGCACCTGTGTTTTTTCTCAGGGACACTGGCTGAATTTCAAAACTCCAAACTTCAGGGATACAGTGTGGTGTCGACCTTCACTGGTCCTCTGGGGGAGGGTCTCACCACACTGGTGCTTTTCTGGTCTGTCCTAAAAGGCAGTCACACCAACATGCAGGAGTTTGGAGTTTAGAATAAAGTACAGCAAAAAAGCCTGAGTCCAGGTTAGTCACCCTCAGTAGGTGTCTCTGCCCCTATGCTTAAGGGTAGAGGGCTTAATGGTGCCTGCTGGCTTCTTTTGTGCCCTGAGAAGCAATGTCATCTCTCCTAGGTGTGCTCCAAAAAGGGAACTGTCACTCCCAGTGTGCCTCAGGGGATCCTCAAATCATGCCACCAGCTCTAGACTTCTGCTCTCCTCAACAGGAGCACTGCAGTGCCTGCCTAGGCTCCACACTGGCCATAGCACAGACTCCTAAAAATCCAGTTGGATTTTTGGTTATAAAACTCACAATAATCAGCCCTTCTCATTTTCCTAGTCAATGGTTTTGGGGAAGTGTTTCATTGTGAAATCCCCTGTGCACTGCTCTCACTCCTCTCTCCTTGACCAGGCCTCCCTACCCTCTGCAGCACCCATGATCCTTTTCTCCCCCAAATCATGTCTTTGCACCTCCTACCTTCCATGATGTGGCCTCTTCTCTCCCTCTAATTGTGCAGTTTGTTCTCTCAGTTATCAGATCAATTTCTTGGGTGTTCAGAATAATCTAATATTTATCAGATTATAAATAATCTGATATTTATCGATATTTATGTAGCTGTGTTTGAGGAACGAGGCAAGCATAGGTCCTCCTACTTCTCTGCCATCTTAACTCCATGATTCTTGGCCATATATTTTGAATTATTTTTTTACTACCAATGTTGAAAGTTCCCTATATAATCTAGATGCAAATATTTTATTAAATACATTTTTGAAATATTTTCTCCTAATCTGTGTCCGGTCTTTTACTTATCTTAACATTGTCTCTAGAAGAACAGGTATTAAAAAAGTATTTAATATTTCTAAGATAGGTAGCAATGCCTTCTCAAAGATACTCATTTTCTGTGACTTTTCTTTATTATTTCTTTTCTTTACTATCAATCAACCTGAAAAGTAGAAACATTCTTATCAATCCACCAATCATGTTACTTTTAAACAAAATCATGCTCTTAAGCATAAAACCACTTGTATCTTGTCTCTATATAGGATCATCCATACATAGAAACTAACTTCTCCATAAGAATTAAGTGTATCTCATACCTGATAATTTCAGTGACTCTTGAAAATTTTTACAAATGTTGAAGCTTACCATCCTGTGCAAAGTCACCAAACATTTCTCTTATTCTATCAAAAGACCCACTGTTGTTATATCTGAGATTCAGTATTATTTGCTTCAGGTTGTTGGGCTTTGTAAATGAACAACCACTAACTTTCTGGGATCTCATAAATAATTCCCTTTGCTCTATTGCTGTTCTTACAACCCCCTCAGCCAAACTGTGTTCCTTCAACACATTCCAAAATATATCTCAGTGAGTCTGTAAACATAACTCCTCTCCATCACTTAAATTATCACACTTGGGTGGTTTATATCCTCCACTTCATTCCTTATTTTTTCTTTCATTCCCAGCTAGTAATCCGAAAGATCTGTGTGGTCCAAAATGGTTCTGGCATCATCAGATAAGAATCTGGGGTGTTAAATACTTTGGGAACACTGGCCAAATTACACTTGGGCACTGAGATTGAGCAATACTAGGGACTATTTCTTTGGATAATTTCAAATGTTTGCCTCAGAATGATGCAAAATCTGGATGATATTCTTCAAAATGGGAATTTGTACTTTGGAAAGTTGTATTGTTTCTACAAAGTAAAGCTAAGAGTAGTAATGAATGTGGAAGGAAGAATCACAGCAAAAATAAGAAAAATACTTGAAGTATTCTCATTAGACATAATACAGGTAATAAAGCCTACTATTACTATTGCTATCATTTAATATTTTTATAGAAGTTATGAAACATTAAATGATTCACATATAAGAAGAAAATCTATTATAGAGGGGGGGAAACAGAAGTACAAGGAATTTGATAAATATAAATGAATAAAATTAGCATCTTTCCTTATACTAGCAGTAATAAACTACAGTAAATATTTGGGGAAGCAGTTTTTTAAAAGGAACAAAAATGTGGCTAGTTTACACATAATAAAAATGGTATTGAGAAATTTAAAAATGTATATTTTTGTAATTTAGAGATTCAAACCATGTATCTTACTTACACATATTAATTTATATGTTTCATTATTCCCTAAATATCTTAATATGATTCTTTAAGTCAAATTAGTGCCATGCTCAGAAACACCTATGATAACATTTAGGTTTTAATAAATTTCAAAATGTTAATTGTTATAAATATAGGATAGGATTGATGGATATAAAAATACTCAAAACTATATTACTTAAACCTGAACACATTAACTTCAAGAGTCAGAATAACGAAACAGACCTGTGTGTATGTTAGATTATACCATACAAAATTAGCCAAAAAAATACCATTTCCCATGCTTAGGCTAATAATTTAGTTTTCTCACATATTTACTTTATTATGTAGTCCTATCAATTCTATACCTCAAAAAGGTCTTCAGTCTTTTAATTCCTTCCCATCTATACTGTCTTTACTCCAATAAAAACAACCATCATGTGTAACAAATTATTACAATAGCCTTGCAAAAATCTGAAATACAAAAGAGTGATCTTGAGTCTTGATAAGTCAAATAAAGATTCAACTATAACAGAATACACAGTAAGTTTTAAGAGATAGTTAATATTCTCATATTAAGTTTGTTTAAAAAAATAAAAGTTTGTTTTAGGGTAGATTTAAAAAAAAAAACACCAAGTTTTTCAACTCTTCTTATCAATGCAAAATGGAGAGTCAGAAAATCTAAAACCTTGAAGGCAAGAGAATAGAAAGGAAGAGGAACATCTAAAGTAGTAACACTGATGATAAGCAAACCAAGAATAAACTGAATGACCATTCAACCATACTCTAGACTTCATGTTTTAGCTATCCTTTCTAGAAATGGACTCTACTTTCTTGCCCCTGCAACCATTAAAAACAAAGTGAGGTGTTAAATATATACCTTGAGGTATACTCAAAGTAATAAGACAAACTTTATATTAAAAAAAAGAAAAAAAATGAGCCTTTGATAGGATAATCTAGATTTTTGCTCTTTAAAGGTTCTCACTGAAGAACAAAAAAGTGCACACAAGAAAGTATAAGACTGGATGAGTGGTATGTCTTCTTTTTGCCTTCCTTTATCTTCTTTCTCAGTATTAAACTTGTACCACTATAATAAAATCTTATCACTTTAGTTCATGTCTCAAGTTCTATTTCCTAGAGGACCAGAACTAAGAAAATAACCTTTCTGGAAGTATAATGAAGATAAAACAAGAACATTTATTCTCATGTCCTGTAATCCAAGATTACTTAATTCAACCTGAAAGCTGGCAGGGTTGGGCAAGACCAATTCTGGGAACCGAGACTGCATTATTACAAGACAAGTCTGGGCAGGTTATAAGATAACAATATGAAAGAAGATGGATTTTCCTGCACTTTTTAAATGCAACTCCTTTTATAAGCTCCCTAACACCGTTAGAGGGATGCAGCCTGTACTCCTTTATAACCCAGCAGGCCACTATGTTGAATTTCCCAAGACAGAAGTTAAAATGGATATAGAGAATGAGAAGGAGCTAGTGATCTAAATGGAAGCCATAACATGAATACTAATAGGATAAACACGGCACAGAAGACTATTGATTAGAGAGAGAACTTTCTAGAGAAAGAATTAGATCTAAGGAGTATAAGTGGCTAAGATCTTTAACATTGCTAATAGCAACAGATGTCAATCAAAATAAACCAAGAAGGTGACAGACACACAATCAGAATTAACGACGAAAACATTTTTAAAGTTATATTTTTGAGAAAAGTTCAAGGAAATTGCTAGTTTGTAGACTAGTATACAAGATATCTATCTTAGCAAAACCTTTAGGCTATTTTCCTGCCCACCTAACCATTCTTATAAGATATTGGCTCCTAAGAACACCTTGCAGAAAGGAAGGCCATCTGTATGTTTACGTCAGATGTTTAAGATGGATAACAAAAGGAGAGTACAAATGTAAAATGCAGATGATGTAGAACACATACGCGCATGCACACATACGCGCGTGTGCGCGCGCGCGCACACACACACACACACACACACACCCCAATATAAGAGTAACAAAAACAAAACTTAAGTCATTGCCAGTTTAGGAAGTCCTTCTTTTATAGTTTAGGATATGTGTGCTATGAATTAATAACAATGATTTCATGTTTTATATACCCTCTTCTCAATAAGTTGTCTTTTCCTTCAAGATGTTTATTACATTTTGTGGCTGATTAAGTAACTTAATTAAAGGTTATCAAATACTGATGATTAATAATCTGAGCTTAACTTTACTCAAAACTCCTGGATTTGAAGCTAGATGTTATGACTAGGTAAGATTATTATAATCCTTTTAGAACCACGTATATATAATGTATATACATGTACACCTATTATACACGTGAATGTAGTCAGTCAAAACTACATACTTGATTGTTAAAGCTTTTGTTTTTATTGGTTGCATTGAGAGATATAAAATGGAGGATATCTTGAAGAATCTGAGAGTAAAGTCCATAGAACAGAAGTGTCAAAGATCAGGAAAACTGGGGTCAGGTATTTGAGCACAGAACTCAGTTCTACTTGAACCAATATTATCTCTAGATTTCTTAGGTAAGACAGGTAATGAATTCTGTTATTGATCTACCTAGTGTGAATTGGATGTCTTGCCACTAGCAAGAAGAGAGGTGTTACTAACAACAACAAACAGAAAAGAACAAGGAAATGATTTGGTATATCAGTTTATTAGTGTTGTTGGTGGTTAATCTCCTTAGTCATTAAGACTTTTAAAGAAGTGTGCATATTACAACAATCTAGAAATAACTTCATTTAACCTGTGGCCTCACTCATCACTTCAATAGTAAATAAACATATACCATGACTCCTCAAAATATATAATATATAAATTTTAATGATACTGTAAAAATCACAAAGATATTTTTTGCTCTCCTCTTATTACATAGAATTAATACTCTAGGAGCACAAATTATGGTTTTTCTTTAACTTTCAAAGGGGACTTATGATGATATATTTAAATATTAAATATATTCAAGTGATTAACTTTTATATTAGAACAGAAGGCTCTGTTGAGTAGATGCTGTAGAAGACCAAAAAAAAAAAAAAAGAAAAGAAAAGAAAAAAAAGAAAAGCAAGCAAGCAAGCAACTATTTCAGATGTGCTTGTTATAATTGTGTCCACTTCAGCCAGGTAATGGCTAGAGCTGAAACTGTAATGCTTACCTTCAAACTGATTGGATTTCAATTTGCTTTACAGTGAATGGAGTTTCAATATCTTCATGTTTACAATAAACAACTTGCAATACATTCCATAATTTGGGAATTATCCTTGGTCCATGAGCCAGAAACTATACTTTTTGGCAGTCTACTAGCCCCTGGGACTTCAGTTAAGGAACAGTTTGAAACAATATAGAATTCTAGGGTGAGAAAGCCCAAGAATTTAAATGATGTGGTTGTTGCAAATGCCTTCTTGGGAAAGCTGGAAGAATGCAAACTTTATTTTTGTTTTTTGAGCGACGTCCATTGCATTTGCTATCACACACATGCACACACATGAGACTGTTTTTTTAAGAATTTATCACTTTAATGGCTTCACTCAAACTCATCTTCTCATAATGTATTGTGAAGATCTTATTTTATTTGATTGAAACTTAGATATCATTCTGTTTATGAGCTAAGGGCAAAGTTGCTCTTATCAACTAGAAAATCTGGCCAGGCAGTAAGTAGTTAGTATGGAAGAAGTAAAAGTTCTACACCGGCAATTAATTCAGAAATGCAATGGTCAGGAGATCAAGAACTATTGATTATCATCTCCTTTGTTCTAAAGCATAAGAAACATATGGAGTCTTATCTAATAAATAGACAAATATCTGTACACTATTTTGGTTGTAGCTGTTCCTTAAGTCAGGGGAAGACACTCAGGATTGCCAGAGCAAACAGTATATTTGATTTTTTTTCCTTACTGCAAATAGCTATTTCTTCCCAAGATTTACTTATCAGATATCTAATGGATTCTTTATTTTCTCATAAAATTAGCTATATATAGTTAAATGAAACTTCATGTTGAGAAATATTTACAAAGACATGACACAGTAATACATGATCCAGGTGAAATTCATTAGAATTTATATTTTTTCAAAACACCCTGAAATTTTGGGGCACATGGGTGGCTCAATAAGTTGAGCATTGGGCTCTTGATTTTGGCTCAGGTCATGATCCCTAGGTCATGGGATTGAGCCTCATGTCAGATTCTGGACTGAGCATGGAGCCTGCTTGGGATTCTATCTCTCCCTCTGTCCATCTCCCCTGCTCAGGCTTTCTCTTTCTCTCTTTAAAAAAAAAAAAAAAAGGTTAACCTTCAAAGCTGACAGACATTAAAAAATTCTGAATTTCTGCTGATATAAGTTTTATAAATGATTTGAAATTTTTTTTTGTAAATAGTGAAATTTCTATCCTTAATAAATATATCTGTGATTCCCCTGTGTATAAATGGAATGAGATTTGTACAACTATGAACTCAGCTCTAGTCTTGAATGACAATTTGATTTTTTAAAATTTTGTCTGAAGAGATAGATTTTAAAAATTTATATAAAATAATATTTCCAAATGTACTTTTGGATGTAAATGACTTTCAATATGATATTAAATACACACACACACACACACACACAGATACATATATACAAGCATGACAAGCAAAATGTGAATGAATTAGCCATTTGCTTAAAAATGGTCAAGTGCAGGGGCGCCTGGGTGGCTTAGTGGGTTAAGCATCCGACTTTCACTTAGGTCATGATCTCGCGGTTTGTGGGTTCGAGCCCCGCATCAGGCTCTGTGCTGACTGCCAGCTCAGAGCCTGGAGCCTGTTTCAGTCTGTGACTCCCTCTCTCTCTGACCCTCCCCTGCTCACGCTGTCTCTCTCTCTCCTAGAAATAAATAAAACATTTTAAAAAAATAAAAAAAATAAAAATAAAAATGGTCAAGTGCATTTTTAACTAGCCATGAAATTTAGCCAATATAGGAAGTTTTCTTAAGTCTCTTATTTACAAATGTCATCATATATTTAGTATTTCTTCTGTGCCTTCACAATTATATATCAATCTATGTCACAAATGTTTGAATAGTCATTTTAGCATTGTTAAAGTTCAACATTCAAATATAATCAACATAACCTTTATATGAATCATATTTACAATTAATTTGGGCTGAGGAGGGACTGGGGATGCTAGCAGCCATAATTTAAGAAAACTTGCCTTCTGACTTATTAGCTTTTAAGCCATGGCAAGTTATTTAACTTCTCTAATCCTCCATTTTCTCACTTGTAAATCTGGACTTAAAAATGGGCATCACTACTTCTTAGAATTTGATGTGCAGCTTGCATGAAATCATGAAAGTACACTTTATTAACTGAAAATATCATATAAAGGTGAAGTGCTAACATAGAGGCAGGATACTATATTAGACAGTAAGTACTGGGCATTAGTAAGCTGTCAGAACACTTTTGCTAATTAATTAAATTATACTTCACAGACTGAAATGATAATATTAATTAAAGTTGGGAGTATTTTCCTCCCTTCCTTCCTCCCTCCCTTCCTTCTCTCCTTTTCTCCTTCCTTCCTAGCCTGTGCCCTTAAATGAAGGGGCCGATCTTTTCTTCTTAAGGTGAGCCATGAGGAGTCCACAAACATTTTCCGTAGATTTTGAGGATGACTACAAAGTTTCAGGCATAAATGATAAGGGTAGATTTCAGGAAATCTTTTCCACCCTTTCTGAAAGAATAAACAATAAAACCTAACAATTTAAGAGCTGTTAACGTATTTAAGCAAGGAAGCCACTGAACTGAGGTGGCTCTATCTAATCTCTTGGTGCCCTATACAAGCAAACCAAAACCTAAGCCATAGTCAATGCACTTGAATCCAAGAAAATGAAACTTAAGAAAACCAAGGAAAAAACAGCCAACTAGCTTTCCCAAATAAGGCAAGTGGTTAAGTGATAGCCAATTGTAGAATTTCCTTGTTTTGCTTCCAGGTCTTCTCAATAAAAATCCTTCCCTTAGCTCCTGTCTATGGAAGGTCCCTAATCATCTCCGGTTTGGCACTGCCAGACTAGAATGAATGTATACACAAATAAAAATTTGGAAATTTTAATGTGCCTCAGTTTACATTTTAAGAGCATATCTCTAAATATAGATATTTATTTCAAAAAGACCTGTGTTGAAGAGACTTAAAATTTAAAACTGTCATATTTTCTAGAAATCTTAAACTCTAAATCTGGAATATTTACATGTTAATGTGATTAATACAGGTTTTCAGGTAAAACATACTTTGTATTAATACAAAACTAATAGAATAAAGAGGCTTTATATGCATTTAATGTCATATGAAGGAGTTATACATTTATCATGTACATATCAGTATTATTTTCTATTCAAAAATTATATTTTTACAAAGTGGCATTTTGCCAAGATTCTTATTCATTTTGTCAAATATAATCATGACGGAATTTATGTCCATAAAATTGTTTTTCTTTCACATTATGGATTATATTCAAATGCTATTCTGAATTAAAATAGTAATAATAGACATTAGTGGAGGGACTATCACTCATACAAAAATATATTATTTTGGTCTTGTATCAGCACTGATACTAATTCAAAACTGTTATCCCTTTTTCTCCTATTAAAATTATTATTATTTTTTTTTTACAAATAGTTTATTGTCAAATTAGTTTCCACATAACACCCAATGCTCATCCCCACAAGTGTCCTCCTCCATGCCTACCCCTCCTCCCCCCCACATCCACCAGTCCTCAGTTTTTGTCGGCATTCAAGAGTCTCTCATGGTTTGCCTCTCTCCCTTTCCCCCACCATTTCCGCCCTTCTTCTCCCCCTTGGTCCTCTGTTAAGTTCCTCCTAATCCTCCTATACGTGCACACATATGATATTTGTCCTTCTCTGCCTGACTTATTTCGCTCAGCATAACACCCTCAAGGTCCATCCATGTTGCTACACATGGCCAGATTTCATTGTTTCTCATTGCCATGTAGTATTCCATGGTATAGATAAACCACATCTTCTTGATCCATTCATCTGTTGATGGACACTTAGGCTCTTTCCATATTTTAGCTATTGTGGAGAGTGCTGCTATGAACATTGGGGTACATGTGCTCCTATGCCTCAGCATTTCTGTATCCCTTGGGTAAATTCCTAGCAGTGCTATTGCTGGGTCATAGGGGAGTTCTATTGTTAGTTTCCTGAGGAACCTCCACACTGTTTTCCAGAGGGGCTGTACCAGTTTCCATTCCCACCAACAGTGGAGGAGGGTGCCCGTTTCTCCACATCCTCGCCAGCATCTAGAGTTCTCTGATTGGCTCATTTTAGCCACTCTGACTGGCGTGAGGTGGTATCTCAGTGTGGTTTTGATTTGTATTTCCCTGATGAGGAGGGATGCTGAGCATCGTTTCATGTGTCTGTTGGCCATCTGGATGTCCTCTTTGGAGAAGTGTCTGTTCATCTCTTCTGCCCATTTCTTCACTGGGTTGTTTGTTTTTCGGGCGTGTAGTTTGGTGAGTTCCTTGTAGATTCTGGATATCAACCCTTTATCTGATATGTCATTTGCAACTATCTTTTCCCATTCCGTTGGTTGCCTATTAATTTTCTGGGTTGTTTCCTTGGCTGTGCAGAAGCTTTTAATCTTGAGGAGGTCCCAACAGTTTATTTTTGCTCTTGATTCCCTTGCTTTTGGGGATGTGTCAAGTAAGAAGTTGCTGCGGTGGAGGTCAAGGAGGTTGTTTCCTGCTTTCTCCTCTAGGGTGTTGATAGTTTCCTGTCTCACGTTCAGGTCCTTTATCCATTTTGAGTTTATTTTTGTGCATGGTGTGAGAAAATGATCTAGTTTCATTCTTCTGCATGTTGCTGTCCAGTTCTCCCAACACCATCTGTTAAAAAGGCTGTCTTTTTTCCATTGGATATTCTTTCCTGCTTTGTGAAAGATCAGTTGGCTGTATACTTTTGGGTCCACTTCTGAGTTCTCAATTCTGTTCCATTGGTCTATGTGTCTGTTTTTGTGCCAATCCCATACTGTCTTGATGATGACAGCTTTGTAGTAGAGGCTAAAGTCTGGGATGGTGATCCCTCCCGTTTTGGTTTTATTTTTCAGGATTACTTTGGCTATTCGGGGTCTTTTGTGGTTCCATACAAATTTTTGGATAGTTTGTTCTAGTTTTGAGAAGTATGCTGGTGCAATTTTGATTGGAATTGCATTGAATGTGTAGAGTGCCTTAGGTAGTAATGACATCTTAACTATATTTATTCTTCCTATCAATGAGCATGGAATGTTTTTCCATTTCTTTGTGTCTTCTTCAATTTCCTTCATAAGTTTTCTATAGTTTTCATCATACAGATCTCTTGTATCTTTGGTTAGGTTTATTCCGAGGTATTTTATGGTTTTTTGTGCAATTGTGAATGGGATCAGTTTCTTGATTTCTCTTTCTGTTGCTTCATTGTTGGCGTATAAAAATGCAACCAATTTCTGTACATTGATTTTGTACCCTGCAACTTGGCTGAATTCTTGGATCAGTTCTAGTAGGCTTCTGGTGGAGTCTGTCGGGTTTTCTATGTAGAGTATCATGTCATCTGCGAAGAGTGAAAGTTTGACTTCCTCTTTGCCATAAAATTGATTATTTTTAAATCAAACATTTGAAATCATGAAAAGGAAGGGCAATAATTCTTGATTATGTCTCAGGGTCAGGGGTTCAATCCCAAAGGAAAATACTGAGGTTACTCTATAAGTTAATGACCCACAGTGAAAAGTAAAAGCACTTGAATCTTTTTGGAACAGAACACAAAGATAAACAAAACATCTGGCGAAGATGTAAGCAGAACTTATTACAAGCTTGAGTTCATTGATAGTCACATTAATTTTTCCTGCAGAAAATAAGAGAGTGTCTTGAGAGCAAGGGCAAAGTTGCTTCATAAGGAGTTTTCCTTTTATTGTGTGAAAACTGCTTCAATACTAAAGCTTAAGGGCATTTTACCCTGGAATCACTTGCAAAATGCCTCCTGCTTCAGTTACCAGAGGAAGCCTAAGCTAATCTCAAAAGTGTTTACAGACATTGGTCTTAAGTTCACAATCTATCAAATGCTCTTGGTGCATTATTACAGATCTAGGCATTCTCTTAGTATAAAAGACCATGGGATTTCCCTTTACTGAATCTAAATTTTCAGTTTCATTATTCCTATTTAATAATTATATAACAAAAAAACTTTTTATAAAATAAACCATAAAGTGACATAATCAATCATTTAAATTAGTATGTCAGTTTATAGATTCAAATGGACATTACGATTTTGCCAGTAACTTATGAAAAAAAAATTGAAGTGGAGTTCAAATCATATTGAATATCCTTTTGCCTATCTTCAACAGAGGTAAATGTATAACTTTGTTCTCTGTAAACAGTTGAGTTTAATTTGAAGTCAAAATAGTAAACAAGGAATCAGTGAAACTAATCATATTTCAGTGATTAAAATGAAATGGACTAGAACCTAAAGTTTGCTTCTTTTTTAAAAAAGTAACTTTTTAGGGGTGCCTGGGTGACTCAGTCAGTTAAACATCTGACTTCAGCTCAGGTCACGATCTCATGGTTCATGGGTTCGAGCCCTGCATTGTGCTCTGTGTTGACCGCCAGCTCAGAACCTGGAGCCTGCTTCAGATTCTGTATCTCCCTCTCTCTCTGACCCTCCCCTGCTCATGCTGCCTCTCTGCCTGCCTCTCTCTCTCTCTCTCTCAGAAATAAATAAAACATTAAAGAAATTTTAAAAAAGTAACTTTTTAAAAAGTTTATTTATTTTTGAGAGAGAGAGAGAGAGAGAGAGAGAGAGAGAAAGAGTGAGAAAGCACAACTGGGGAAAGGGTCACAGTGAGGGAGACACAGAATTCAAAGCAGTTTCTAGTCTCTGAGCTGTCAGCACAGAGCCCAACTCTGGGCTCAAACTCATGGACTGCAAGATCATGATGACCTGAGCCCAAGTTAGATGCTCACCCAACTGAGCCACTCAGGCACCCCAAAACTTTCTTCTCTTTATTAATTGTATATCTATACCCTGTGATAGGCAGAATAAGAAAAAAAATTAAATAATCCTGGATTATACAACTCAACTGTGTCAAAAGAATATATCCTCTGGAATGTGGTGGTCTAAATAATACCTGGCTCCACCAAGAACCAAAAGAAGCAGTAGCCTATGTTTGTTTGCCAAGTCTTTTGTCAAACTTATAGAAAATATACTAGGTAGTTGTTGAATTGAAATAAATTGGACTGAGACAAAACAGAAGGTTTTCTCTTCAGAGAGAGTATTAGTTGGTATTTGATCAAAGTTCTCTCTGAATTATTTCCTATTAACAAATTTACAGGCAAATAAGATGAACTATCTCTTCTCTCTCTGAAATACTTAGAACTCTCCACCTACATGAATACTAAGGAGATATTTCAGAATTGGTAAGATAAATGTTATTCTTAATCTCTAGTTTTCCATGGTATTCACTTGGGTCTATTTATTAATCTTATTAGAGGACAATGTTTGATTTCACTAAAGTCCATATAATGTATGACACTTAGAGGTTCTGGAAAGAACACCACAAGATGGCAGTATTTCAGAAATTAATCCATGGAGAGAACATTTCTATATAGTACCTAAAATAATGTAATATATTGGGCTATATTTTTAGTAACTAAAATATTTGAAGTCATCACTACAAGTGATTAAGAATAATGATACTAGAATGTCTGTTTAGCAGTAAACAAGTTGTTTCCTTTAAGTAATATAACTGTCAGTTTGATTGTTCCAAAACATTAGTGAGCTTCATCAACATATAAATGAGCTGATGGTAAAGGATTGTCAGTGGATTCATAAATCTCATAATTGCTTACATATTGCTCTATAACTATAAACATATTTTCAAAATTGTTTGAAAAAATAAGATTCTAATAAAACATCAATTATATTTTATTTCTCCATGATTGTTTAATAACCAGTCTTAGAACAATAAATTGAAATTAGCAATTATACATATTAAACACATCGTTTATATTTTTCAAAACTGTTCAGGATAGGGACCCAGCAAGCTTTTTTTTATTGTAACTACTCTCCTAAAACTCTAAATTATTGCTTGTAAAAAAATACTGTTTTAACAAAAAAAAAGCAGCCTAAAATATGTGGAATTTATTATCATAGAAATTATATTTTTGCACTGTTACTTTGCTTGTACAGGGGTGTAGCTGTGTTATCATCTCTAGAGAAATCACATAGAACTTCTGTCCCTTGATACATAGTTTAACTATATTAAGTAGACCTAATTCCCTTGCTTTATCTCCCCAAAACTTTTTAAGGTAGAGTTATCTCATGAAGATATGGAGAATAGTCATCAGTTAAAGAAGGCATATTTTTATGTTTTATGTTTTATTTATTATTCAACTAAAACCTTGTAGTACTTAATATCAATTTTCCATTAATTCATTTTGAATATATACATATTCAATATATATATATATATATATATATATATTCAAAATGAATTTTATATATATACTTTCTTTCTATGTGTTTTTAAGAGTCCACTCCACTTCTATGTTCTGCTTTGAGTTAGAGGTTTGGTACAAGTTCCACATAATATTGATGTGGAAATGTTGGGGTTCCAACCCAACAGCCAAGAAGGAATTCTTCAGATGTTTTCAGTGCAAAAAGCTGGTTTTATTAAAGCACAGGGACAGGACCCATGGTCAGAAAGAGCTGCTCTGGGGTTATGATGGTTGACAGATTATATACCTTCAGGTTTGGGAGGTTAGGGATAGTGTAAGTCTCTAAGTTATTTTGGAAACAAGGTTTCCAGGACTTTGAGGGGAGCTAGCTATTGTTAGAAAAAAGTCATTTATTACTGGTTAGTAAAACCTTAGTCATGAGACCCCTCAGATGTGTATCAGTGGGCCATAAGCTTGGAGTATGATTGTCAACATATACCTTGAGAAGGAGGGGTAGAGATACAGGAAGTTTCCAAAAGAAATTTTGTATGTTACAGTAGACTTACAGGATCCTGGAGGTTGGGATAATGTTAAGCTAAGATTGCCTTTTGCTCTGAGTAAAGTGTCCACATCAAGGCAGCTGAGCTTCTAGAGGAATGTCAGTCACCCTGTCTGTCCCAAGGACTTGTCAATGGACTGTACGTTGCAAGGAAATTTTTTTCTTTTGCCTTTGTTTCTCACATCAATATTATTTTTGCTAGTTCAATTCTAAACCACTTAGCTGTGAAATAAATTCCTAAAGATGACTCAGGGATTGGAGATCTTCAACTTCATCCAATGATGACGTCCAAATTATTAATCCCTTTAATGTTGATTCTGTATCATTCTTAGAGAATAGGTAGAGCATCCTTACTTCTGAGAACATGTCCACTTTACTTGTCTTAGGTTTCTGGTGATATTCCTTATTGTATTTTTAATATTCACCCTATTAATTTTAACCTGAACATACACATAAGGTGCTCTGTATCAGAGACAATACCATGGTTATCCTTATAAAAAGCAAATAATGACAATGTGTTTCCCTATATTCCTATTGTAACAAATGGGTTGACAACATGAAAATCAAGTCAAGTATCTTACTGATACAAGGTCTGTAACATAGGCAACAAATAGGAAAATGGGTTTTCTGTGCTTACATACATAAGAAAGAGATAGCTGCCTCTCACTACCCTCCTGAAAGGAGAAAAACCTTTGTTCCTTGGAGACAAAATGGATAAGATCCTGAGTTTTCACTCTAATCGTCAAGAAAATAAACACATCTCTCCAAGGGGCAGGTAAACCTGGGCATATCCAATCTGTAAGACTTAGGAAGTTTTTCTTGGTCCTGCCCTCATTTTCCCTTGAAATGGAAACATATGCATCTGGAGTTAAGGAGATAGCCCCAATTCTCTATGTAGTTGTAAATTAATTTGCCAAGATTTGATCTTAAGAATTTAATCATATTTTTGGGGGCGCCTGGGTGGCTTAGTCGGTTAAGCGTCCGACTTTCGTTTAGGTCATGATCTCGCGGTTCGTGGGTTCGAGCCCCGCGTCGGGCTCTGTGCTGACTGTCAGTTCAGAGCCTGGAGCCTGTTTCAGTCTGTGACTCCCTCTCTCCCTGACCCTCCCCTGCTCACGCTGTCTCTCTCTCCTAAAAATAAATAAAACATTAAAAAAAAAGAATTTAATCATATTTTGTACCAGTTGTATGTATATTTGTACTATACATTATCTTCTATGTTGTATCCAGGAAATTATAATCTCTTTATTTCTTAATTACCAATTACTTATCCTTTGGCCATGATGATATTATCAAAATAGTCTAGTATTGATCCATGTGAGGGCAGAATTTGCCACCTAAAAATAGATATTTTTGGCATAAGAATTACTGTAGGATGATTATTTTTAAAAGACAGAGAAGAACAAACTGAGGACTGATGGGTGTGGGGAGGGAATGAGGTGATGGGCATGGAGGAGGGCACTTGTGGGGATGAGCACTAGGTGTTATATAGAAACCAACTTGAAAATAAACTATTTGTAAAAAAAAAAAAAAAGAAAAAAGAAAAAACCCTGAAAACAAAGTAGAAGTTACCCTTCTGTTAGAAATATTTATATTTGTAAGGAAAATCACAATGTGTAAGGGTGTCTCCCTCTGTTATTAGGAAGAAACTTCTCTAGAAACTCTGATCACTGGAGAAGGCAACAACTTCCATCTCTATAACAACCTTATCCTTGTTCAGTGTATTCTTTCCTGATAGCCCCCTAAAGCTCCTCCTTCCAACATCTTTTGTTTGCTTGTTTGTTTTTGTCTGGAGATAATATTTAAGGTGGTGGCTTGTGCCTTTTGGGGCAGTTGCTCAGTTTTCCTGTGCCTCTCCCATGTATACAAGAATGATGCATTTACTACTTAGGTTTTTCTCCTATTAATCTGGCTTTCTATTGCAAAAGGTTATCAGTCAAGAACCTAGAAGGGTGGAGGAAACATTTTTTTTTCTCCCCTACAACTTCTTTTAAATTCTGACTTAAATTCTGTCTATATAGCTTGTTATTACCAAACTGTGTGCCCATTGTTCATCTAGTAATTGTATATAAGGCCCCTTTCCTTGTGAAAACAAAGTGGACATAATTCTCTTATGCTACTAATATTTCAAAATTTACAT
Source organism: Proteles cristata cristata (assembly GCA_017311185.1). NCBI lineage: Eukaryota > Metazoa > Chordata > Mammalia > Carnivora > Hyaenidae > Proteles > Proteles cristata. Next base: position 920,775 of record JAESUZ010003804.1, on the reverse strand, counting down.
TGCTCAAATGTATAATTGAGATGCATTTTTAGGAGCTGTTTGAAATCTTATCTTCTAATTATCCTTTGTTGTGAAGTGAGCCTGTTATTTCAATGACATTTTCTATTCCTAAAGTCTCCTTTCTCCCCATTTGAACCATGGAGTTTCCATTAATTTTTGCCACCCTCATTCCTGACTTATTGGGGGGTTTGTTTTTAGATAAAAAAATTAAGGGAAATAAAAGAAAAAAAAATCTAAGAAAAATAGTAAAAACAAAAACAAAAACTCCTCTGTTTCCCAAAGGTTTTCTTTACTAGCCAAATGGAGAAGTATATGGACAATCGTTTAATCAGAAAGTTTTCTAAAATATTATATCATCCAATCCTCCTGAGATTATATTGATGAATATCTACCGTTTGGTCTGATCTTGGGTATGTCAAGACAGCAGTTAGTTTTGTCTATTATATATACTGTTTTGTTTCTAATTTTCCTGGGTTTTTTTTTCTTCCCCAAATAGTATCCCTCCCTATTATACACCCATAAACTAGTGTTTTTACAACTTAAGATTTTCTTAATGGCCATCCTGAAAACAATCTCCATTATTCCATTTCTTGTTATTTGGTCATTGCTCTTTAGGAAACCACATTTTTATCTCTTTTCTCTCCCAATGACTAACTTGCTCTAGAATTAGTTCTTATCCACCAATCATATTGATTTTCTTTTTTTTATCTTTTTTTTTAATCCCTGTGTTTTTGTTATTTAACCTATGTCTTGGTTCTAATATAAGACCCTTGTTTTTCTAACAGGACTTTCACAGTATTTTCTGATTGCCTGGATTATACCAGTGTTTATATATTACTAGCATAAAATATTTTCAGTTAATGGCATTTTCTTGTTTTCATTCCCCCATTTGTTCACTGAATTATAGTTTTTTTGTTATATACATTCTTTCATGCTGTCCATAGGTAAAACACATATTGTCTTCATTACTTCACACATTACTTCATAGATAATGGCTAAACATATATGTGCAAGCTCATCTGTGCATGTGTGCCTAAACAGTGTTTTCTTTTTATATTTAATCTTAAAGCATATTTATATTGTGGATTTTTTCACTCATCCTTCAATTTTTGTTTTCTATAGCAGCTATAATACTACTTTCATTTTGTTCTCTTGGTGATGCAGATCTCATTACTATCATTCTAATTTGTTCTGTTCCATCTACATTCAGAGGTCAGTCCTCAATACCTCTCCAGTTTTTGTTGTTAGTTTTGTTAGTATATCCATTTGATTCTTCCATAATGGTTACTAATTCAATGACTGCTGTTCAGGTCATCTCTAGATTTACCCTTTTTTTAAAAAAATTGAAGTATAGTTGACACACAGCATTATATTAATTTTGGTTGTATGCCATAGTGATTTGACAAATCTATATATTATGCTATGCTCATTGCAAGTGGAGCTATCACCTATAGTACCAGCATTATATGGGGACAGATCTAGCTTTACTTTTTGATTTGGCATAAAACCAGTGTCTTTTCTTTCTTTAAATAAGTAGAAGATACATAGCTTCTGATTTTCCTGACTCATAGGAGAATCTTTTCTTCCTATTTTGTAGTTGTACCCTGATGTGAGAAACAAAGGCAAATAAAAAATTAAATTTCTTACTTCCTACAGTTCATTGACAAGTTCTTGAAATAGGTTATTGTGACATTCTTCTAGAAGCTAAGCTGTCTTGATGATGACACTTTGCTCAGGGCAAAAGGCAGTCTTAGCTTAACATTATCCCAACCTCCAGGATCCTGTAAGTCTACTTTAACATATAAAAACTCCTTTGGAAACTTCCTTTGTTTCTACTCTCGCAAGGTAGTAGACCTGTCATTAAAGTTATCAGCATTAAATATGAAATTTTTATTCTACCAAGGTTTACTAAAGGTCAGATACCCTCATGTTATCTCTGTTGCAATTTATAAGCAAATAGAGGACTTAAAATGATGGTTAATTTTGTCTGTCTCAAAGTTTCCACAGGTAATTGTTAATATAGCTCTCAAAGTCTTTGGTAACCTGAAACATCATGGGGTGCCTAGTGGCTCAGTTGGTTAAGCATCTGACTCTTGATCTTAGTTCAGGTCATAATCTCATGGTTTGTGAGATTGAGCCCCACATCAGGCTCAGTGCTGACAGCATGGAGTCTGCTTGGGATTTCCCCCCCCACCCCACATCTCTCTGCCTCTTCCCTGATCGTGCTCATGGTTTCTCTCTCTCTCTCTCTCAAAAAAAGTTAATTTTGTCTGTCTCAAAGTTTTCATGAATAATTGTTAAGAAAGTCTTTGGTAACCTGAAACTTAACAATTTTGCTTGGCTGATAAATTAGATTGATTTTTTTGGATATCTAGGTTTTTTTCCAGCACTGATCACTGAATATAAGGTTTATCTGCTTTTGACTTCTTATTACAGAAAAACTAAAGATATTTGGGTCTGTTGGAAAACATGATGCTTTGTGCTTGATTCATGAATTTGCCATCAAAAGAATCTGGTGTAACAGTTTACAGTTGGTTACTAGTTAGTTTCTACCGTAGACTGTTTCTAAGAGTTAAGACTGATGGAAATAAGGGAAGAAACTTTATAGTAGAAAAATAGAAAATGTGTAAGAAAGATATGAGAAATAGAAATACATTTTTTAAAGTTAAAAGAAGGTAATTCTGTCCTGAGTGAGACTGGTTGGGGACAAAGTCCCCAAAAAGGCTTGGGACAAAATGTAAATATACAATAAAGTTATAGAAGGTTAGTGAAGGAAATTTTGGAAAGGAATTTTATGTGTGCTCAAGATGGACTAAGGCTGAAATGAATGGATTTTAAAAAGTGCACTGGTATCCTGCTTTCTCTCTTTTAAAAAGACAGTTTCTTGGATTATTGTCCTGCTTTTGATAAGAAATGTAAACAAGGCTGTTTTCTCTTTGCCTGCTCAGAAAAAACAGCTTCTATGTTTTGTCTTTATTCTTTGATGAGCTGTAATCCTATTTAGGCACATTCTTTAAAACTTTCTACAGTTTTAACAAACATCCTCAAGATTTAAATTGTAAATGAAGTCTTGCTGAATAATTAGGCTTGTTTACTTGATATGTTACCTTTGGTGTAAAATCATCATTCAATATTCTTATTATTGAAGTGTTCTGTGTCACAGAAATAATTGAATTTCCTTGTCAATTGCATCATAATAAACTATCATATCAGATCATTCAGTTTCTGAACTTTTTGTCATTTATAATTGTTCTTATTATGCTCTTATGCACTTACAAAACATGTTTCATTTCAAGGAGATTCATAAAAAGCACTTTTAGGACAAATATATTTATATAATATCTTTAACATCATAACACTAAAATGGGTAAGAATCTGCAGAACTAACTAAAGCTACATTCAAACTGAACAAGAATTAGTAATATGGGACTAAATAAACTGAAAAAAAAAATATGGTTTTGATGACTCTTGTTTGAAACATTGCTGATTCTTTAATGTTTGCTCTTCCAGAGTAAATAAACTTTCTCTTAAGATATCTATAACTTACAGGGATGTGATAAAGTATTTGTGAATGAATTGAAAGACTTAACTTTTCTCTCTACCTGAACCCTCTGAAATTCGAGTCTCGGTGAGTATTCTTTCTTCCATGGCAATCATAATTATTTGCATAAGCTCAATAAGAATTTTTTTTTTTTTTTTTTTTTTTGTAATGGGACACTGCTGGGAACATTGGTTATTTTACCAAGGTTTTGACTGGAAATGTTTTATTTGAGAAAGACATGTATAGACTCAGCTATGATCAGATAGCTTTAAGGAACCAAGACTGACTTTAAAGCCCCTTGGAAATGTTGGCCTGATACCCTGCTTACTGAGTTCCCAGCAGCCTTCCCAGGTAAGTACAGAATGTCACTTCCTGGCATGTGCTGGAACTTCAGAATACTTTGGGGACCCCATGAAGAGGAATGTCCCCAAATCTACAGGTGCTGCAGCTATGACTGATGGCAGGTATGTGGCTTGGCTTTTGGTCTAGAGAGGCTACTAAAAGTTCAATCTAGATTCCTTATATATAAATTCCAGCAAAGCAGATTTTAAAAGATATATATGGCCAATTGCTATTCTTGCTGAACTTATGTAAATAATTAGAACAAGTTTGTTAAAATTGGACTTGTCTTATAAATGAATTAGTCTTAATTTGCCTATCTCTGGAAATAAGGGTGATTATAGAAAGAAAAATTATGTTTCAATAACATATCTTTGTGGATGTTAAATTCTAGTTTTGATTGTCTTTCAATGTTTGTTGTTTGAGTAGGCTAGACAACTGGAGGTAAACTTCAGAGAAATTGCCACGATAGTTCATCCATAGACAATGTTCATGATTGTTATTCTGTGGGGATAATAACAGGCCCCATGGACATATGATTATGTGAATAGCTGGAAAATGGGATGAACATTTCCCTGACAAGTGTATAACTCAACTATCACCCTTGACCATTCTGTGTGGCTGATGACAAAAATCGCTCCTTAAAAGCTGGAGCATACCCCACTCAATCAGGTTAACTATGGACTTGTGAAGATAATGGACAACCCCACTTTCCTTTTGATTGTATGATGCACACATGGATCTCTTTATCTCCTGGAACAAGTCTTCACCCAATTGCTAGTGATTCTTCATAAGTAGGATATTGTTAAGAGTAGACCTCAAACAAAGAGGGCTTCTTGATAGTTTTATCCTTTAACCATATTTGTTTTAGGAATTACCTCTATTGATGTAAAACTGCAGATAGAGGCTTTAGCCAAGCATATAACAGCCCTCCTGGTAGAAGAAGCCTCAACATTTACTATGGAACAGTTTCTGACAGTAAGGACTCCACATCAGGGCCAGAGTGTCTTAGAGACCAAACACCGAACATGTAAAATGGGAGGCCAACTTATTAAATACCAGGCTATGCTTATAGATACACCTGAAATAATACTTAACACCTGTCAAACTTTAAAGGAAGCTATAAAAAACTTTAAAGCTTATGCCTGGGCCTGATCATCATACTTCGATGTGAGAATATGACTGCTCAGATTATTGATCATCTTTATTCTAGCCAGATTTAAATGATTCCCCTATTGAAAATGCAGATGACAGTTGGTTTACTGATGACAGTTGTTTTATGGAAAAGAGTATAAGAAAAGTTGGGTATACTACAGCCAGTCTAATGCAGACTGTTGAGGTCAAAGCCCTCCCAGCAGATACATCTGCTCCCCCACCCCCACAAATGGATTAATAGAACTCATTTGTGCTTTATAATTGGCAAAGGGCCTCAAAATTAATATCTACAATGACTCTAAATAAGTCTTCCTAGCCCTACATGCCCATGGAGCAATTTGGAAGAAAAGGGATTATAATCAAGCCATAAATCCCCAATCAAATATGGGCCCCAAATTATTACTCATTTGAGGCTGTACACGTTCGTAAGGAAGTAATTGTAATTCACCTCAAAGGACATCAAAGGACACCTTAGAATCTAAAGCACACCTTAGAATCTAAAGGAATCAATTTGGCACATTGTGCAGTCATGCAGGCAGCACAAAAATAAACAAATATTGTCTTATACCAATCTTCAATAAAGTCTATAACTCCAGTCTATTCGTACCAAGAAATTCTCATAGCCCAGGAACAACGATATTCAAAAAATGCACAGGACTAACTTGTTAATATTGAGGGGAAAATCTTTATATTCCCCTCTCCACACCCCTGGAAAACAAACAAACGAACAGACAAACAATGGAAGGTAATATAGGCTTTACACAAGGCTACTTATTTGAGTAAAAAGGCCACTGAGCTCAAGCTTTAAAAATTAATTTTTATTTATATTCAACCTGGCACCCACATTCCTCTGGAATGGTGGCTGTCCAATACCAAATAGCTCTTGATATCCTACCTGTAGTTCAAGGAGGCCCAGAATTAGATGACTGGCTCCTAAGGAGACACAATGACTATGCAGCTCTAACTTGTAGCCATAGCTTCCCTGAGGCTGGATAGGCTACTGTCCTCTGGACTTTGCCTGGATGCATTATTAAAACCATCATCAATCCACCCAGTATTCCAAATTTAAAACAACGGGGAACATGTTCCGTGTTTCACAGGCATGACCACCTAATATTCATCTTTGTTCCCTCTTTAGGACTGGAGGATGTTGTTTGACACATGAAAGTACACGGTCAAAGCCCTAAATGAAATTCAAAATGGCATTTCCCTATTAAATACTGAAGTAACACAAATGTGTAAAGCAGTTTTACCAAATAGAATGGCACTGGAGATTTTAACTGCTACACAAGGCAGCACTTGTGCCATCATAAAAACAGAATGCTTGTGTATACATTCCAGGTTACAACAAAAATTTTCTGTGTTTCTAATGGACACAAATACTAAAATTAACACATTAAATGATAAGTTTATTCCCTTTAATGACTGGCTAAACTCCTGGACTGGAAGAGAACTTTTGCCAACTATTGAAGGATGGTTATTTGGGCTTCTTTTTCTTTCTGTTCTAATCATATTTTGCTGTTTTCTCCCATTTCTCCACCTGGTGCAGAAACTCCTTCACTGCCATAGCTTTCAGCCAACAGATGATCCTTTCTACTCAGAAAGATCCATACATGTAGTCTTCCTTGGATTCAACGGCCTCTGGCCTTTGTGACTCCTACATATATAATCCTCCAACTGACCAATTTGACCCATATGTAGGGACATCTTTATGCCTCTCATTCAGCAGGAAGAAGTTACAGAGATGAGACTGTCCACCCTCAGCAACCTTAAAGATTTAAGGGTCATATTGTTCAGGGAGAAATAATGTAGGAATCTAAGGCAAATGAAAAATTAAATTTCCTTACTGCCTACAGCCCATTGACAAGTCCTTGAAACAGGCAGAGTGACATTCTTCTAGGAGCTCAGCTGTCTCAATGATGACACTTTTCTCAGGGCAAAAGGCAGTCTTAGCTTAATATTATCCCAAGCTCCAGGATCCTGTAAGTCTGTTTTAATATCTAAAAATTCCTTTGGAAACTTCCTTTATTTCTCCCCCCTCCAGCCCCCAGGTATATATGGGTAATCTTGCTCCAGGCTTATGGTCCACTAATACACATCTAAGGGGTCTCATGACAGAAGTTTTACTAACCAGTAATAAATGACCTTTTCCTAACAACAGCTAGCCCCTCAAGGTCCTGGAAACCTACTTTCCAAAATACCTTAGAGACTTACACTATCCCTAACTCCTGGTAACCTGAAGGTATAAAATCTATCACCATTCATAACCCTTATGCACTGAGCATAAATGAGCATAAAATACAAAAGCCAGGCATTACAGCATAAATCCTTATTACCGTTTCCCTGTGCTTTCTTTCCAAATATAAACATCTTGTTTACATTACACATTTTTCAGGTAAAAACATGTTTTCCACTATTTAATTTTTCTCAAAAAACATGTTCAGAAACAAGTTTTCAAAAACATGTTTACCACATTTTCTAAGAACAACATGTTTTAATTTTTCAAAGTAAAGTGAAAATACTACCAAAATAAGCTCACATTTTATGGGGCAGGAGATGAACCATCCTTTACTCATTTTTATGCAAATTGTACACATTACATATAACCATATATTAGGTATGTTAAATTAAGTTATGTTAAATGACTGGTTTAAAATTTCAATTTTTAAAGTTAGTGGAATATATTTTAGATGTTTTTTTATATCCCAAAGAAGAAAGGCAGTGGTTTAAGAAATCAAAGCTATATGTAAAAATATTAATCGACCTAATGTAAAACATGGTCTCTGTTCTTAATCTGTACTTAAATATTAGCAATTCTCCAATGCTGAAATGCAAGTTGGATGATAATTGTAGTTACCTCATGGTTCCAGATTTTGGAACACAGAATTTACCCTTACCAGAAAAAAAATCATATTATTGCTTATTTTAAGTCCCAATCATTTATTTTTTGATATACTCCCCTTACTTCACTTCAAATAACTAGAATTGGTGTGCATTGTATTATGCCAGTTTAAAATACATTTGCTTCTGGGGATGTCTGGCTGGCTCAGTTGGTGGTACATGTAACTCCTGATCTTGGGGTTGTGAGTTCAAGCCCCATGAGGAGTGTGGAAATCTTTAAGAAAATGTTTGCCTATTTTTTTAAACTTATTTATTATTTACTTATTTATTTAGTTTGAGAAAGCGTAGGGGGGAGGGTAAAAGGGAGAGAAAGAGAATCCCAAGAGGGCTTCACACTTCGCATGGGGCTTGAGTCCACAGCCCTGAGATCACGACCTGAGCTGAAATTAAGAGTTGGATGTTCAATCAACTGAGCCACCCAGATGCCCCCAAAATGTTTGCTTCTTTAAAATAGTTCCTATTAAAAGAGTCAGATAAGGTTATATATTTTGTATAGTAACTACTTTGTTGGTGTTATTATAACAGATAAGTTTAGATTAACCTGGCTTCATAGAGAAGCATGAATTAACCTTCAGCAATATTATTTAAACTGTGGTCCTTTCTCTATTTCACAGTCCATATCATATTGACACTTATGGGTAGTTTCACTTATTAGATTAATTTAATTTAGGGACTAAAGACATTTAAGATTTAGGCTAAATTCAAATCTCATTTTCCTCACATGTTATAGCCAAGTTACATAACCTTTAATCTTGAAAATAAAGGTAGTTATAAAGGTAATGATATTTATCTCTTTGCTTTGTTCCGAGGAATAAACAGGGAGCTATGTGATAAAAAAACATAGCTAAAACATTATTTTCCTTCATTTTCAGATGCAAAACAAAGACTCAGAATTTAAGTGACTTTCCCAAGTCCATTCAAATAAGTAGTAAAATAATAATCAAGTTGTATGTTAAATACTGAACATTTAGACAAAATGACCATATTGGTGGAAAAAAAAAAGATTGCATGCTTTTATTGATAAAGTTTTGGGATGGGATAAGTGATTTCTACCTCTCTCTCTTGGGGTATTTAGAAAAGCTTCTTCTTACCCATTTTTGTCTACATAATTTTTTTACACATTACTCAAGAACTTCTGATCTCAGAAGAAAAACAGTGAAGCTAGTATTTAAACATTAAAAAAAAGAATACTGTCTTTCATTACTAAATTGTTTCTGATCATCATTAGGTTGTGTGTTATATCATAGGACAATTAGGCAATGTACCCAATAGAGTGACTGTTTATAAATGGATGTTTAGTTAGAAAAAATATATAAGCAAAATAATAATGTGCAGGTGAAGGTTATAAATGACATCTGAAGACAGTATGAAAGCTCACAAAACAGGATGTGGTAGTTGACAAGCGACTAGTATAGACAATGGACATGACATGAATCTAAATGAGGGGGAAACTTCTCTGTCATGCTCGTCAGAATTCACCTAACAGTTGAAGTGGCAGATTGGATAGGCTCACACCAGTTCTCTATCTAGGCTTTATTTCTCATATCAGCCATTAACTTCAATTTCTCCCTTTAATAATTTTTCCTGTATTTCTAAGAAGAAAGTTAAATGAACTGCTTTGAATTTCAACTTTGATTATGTGCTATGCAGTAGATGCAGTATATGTTTTCATACATATGCTCTGCCAATGTTCATTTCTTTTCCTATCAGAACATTCTCTGGCAGAAATGTACTCATTGATTGGCTGAACTGTGTGCGCAGTCTTGCACATTCAGAATTGCATTGATTGGCTTCACAATATTCTTTGATACTTGGATCAGACCAATACATCAATAATAAATTATCAGAAAGATAAATTAAGAAATAATCCCATTTACAATGGCAACACAAATAAAATGCCAAGGAATAAACTGAAACACAGAAAGAAAAGACCTGTACCATGGAAATTACTATAATACTTTAATAAAAACATTTAGGATGACACACATAACTGAAGAGATATTCTGTGCTCATAGACTGGAAGTATTATTAAAATGCCCATACCATCCAAAAGAACCTACAAACTTAATGCAATCTCCATCAAAATTCCACTGGCATTTTTCACAGAAAGGGAATAATCCTAAAATTTGTATGGAACCACAAAAGACCCCAAACAGCCGGAGCAATATTGAGAAAGAAGAAACAAGCTGGATGCGCCATATTTCCCAATTTCAAACCAAATTACAAAGCTATAATAATCAAAATAATGAGTACTGACAGGCACAGACACATAAATCGATGGAACAGAATAGAGAGCCCATAAATAAACCCCTGCATATGCAGCCAATTAATTTAAAACAGTAGCCAAGAATATACAGTGGAGAAAGGACAATCTTGTCAACAAATGGTGCTGGAAAAAACTGGACAGTTACATGCAAAAGAATGCAATTGGGCCACTATCTTGTAGAATACACAAAGATTAACTTAAAATAGGTTCAAGACTTCAATATAAGACCTGAAACCATATAACTCCTTGAAAAAAATAGGTGGTAAGTTCCTTTACAGTGGTCTTGGTGATGACTTTTTGGAACTGACAAGAAAAGGAAAGATGATACAAGCAAAAATAAACTAGTGAGGCTACATCAAACTAAAAAAACTTCTCTACAACAAAGAAAATCATTAACAGAATGAATAGACTACCTACTAAATGAGAGGAAATATTTGCAAATCATACATCTGATAAGGGGTTAATATCCAAAGTACATAGACATATATATATATATATATATATATATATATATGTATATATATACACACACACACATATGTGTGTATATATATGAGTTATATGTATATAACTCATACAGCTCAACCCCCAAAATAAAACACAACAAAATCCAATTAAAGAACGGGCAAAAGATATGAATGGACAGTTTCCGAATAAGACATACAGAGGATCAATGGGCACATAAAAAAGATGCTCATCATTACTAATCATCAAGTAGACACGAATCAAAACCACAGGAATGTATCACCTCATCCCTATAAGAAAGGTTACTACAAAAACAGAAACAACATAAAACAAAGCCAAACAACAAGATATAACAAGTGTTGTTAAGGATATAGGGAAAAGAGTACACTCCTGCACTGCTGAGAGGAATGTAAATTGGTGCAGGCCCTATGGAAAAAGGTATGGTGGTTACATACATACATACATACAACAGAACTATTGTATGACCTAGCAATTCCATTTCTGGATATGGATCTGAAGAAAATGAAAACACTAATGTGAGAAGATATCTGCACTCCCACGTTCAGTGCAGCATTATTTAGAAGAGTCAAGATAGAAACAATCTAAATGTTCAACAGATCAACAGATAAAGAAGTCATGGTATGTAGAAACAATGGACTATTATTCAGCCATAAAAGAAAAGAATCTTGCCATTTGTGGCAACACGAATAGACTCTGAGGGAATTATGCTAACTGAAATAAATCAGGAAAAGATACCATACGGTCTTATGTATGTGTTGAATCTAAAAAAAAAAAGTTTACAGATACAGATTTATAGAGTTTACAAGTACATAGAAAACAGTTTGGTGGTTACTAGAAGCAGAAGGTAGAAGGATGTGTGAATTGGGCAAAGGGTATCAAAAGGTACAAACTTTCAATTATAAAATAAATAAGTCTTGGGACGTAATGCAAAGCACATATAGTTAATTCTGTATTGCACGTTTTTAAAAGGCCTCATCACAAGAAATAATTTTTGTGATCATTTATGGTGACAGATGTTTACTAGACTTACTGTGGTCATCATTTTTCATCATACAAATATTGAATCATGCTGTATACCTGATAAGTATAATGTAATATGTCAATTTTACCTCAAAAACAAAGAGAATCCAAAAAAAAGTGTTCGTTAGACTAGATTTTATAAGAACATACTAGTTATAAGACATCCATAAAATAAAAATTATGGATGGATGAATGACTTCTGTCTGGGCATAAATTTGGGCAGAAAATACATGGATATGCTTAAACACAAGGATAAGGATCCTATTATCAAAGAAAACATGAGGACATCTGAAGAAAGACTGAGTTATGTTGTGGTAATAAACCCATAATCTGATTAGTGTATTTATCATTTGCATGTCTAGCGTTTTACTCATCATGGTCTTTCAGACACTCAGACTGAGTGACTACTCATATACTACTGATCACAATGCTAGAGGCAAGAAAGAGTGCTCAGGAGGGTAGGACATTGGAATTTATTGCTCCACCTTGAAAGTGACACATAATAATTCAGCTACAAATGACAGATCAGAATTAGTCACATGCACCAGACCAGGTGCCAGACAAAGAAGCAGGGAGATATAACTTACCTAATTCAGCACTTCAACTATCAAAGTGGCTTTGCCCAAGCTATACCTCTCTCAAGACTGATTACATCTAAAGACTAGAATAGCTCAAAAGACCTGGCCATCTCAGATCAACATGAGGCAGCTCCACCAGACAATACTCTCCAAAGCTTCCTGAAGTTGGGTGAAGCTCTGACAAATTTATGTAATAACTTAACATCATTCTCTGATCAATTCTATTTCTTCCTCCTTCTCTTCAGAGATACTGATTCCTAATAATGATCTTGAACCCTAAACTCTAGCAGCTGCTTCTGGTCGACCCTACATGTAATAGTGTGAAATTGGTTCAGAATTTGTGAATACAGTCAGTTTACTTTGTGGAAGATTTTTCCCTTATTATATACTGATTGTCATTAAAAAACATTTTTTTTTCTTTTTACTTAACACTTGCCTTTTCTAGGGACAAGGAAACACATATGCCTACTATGTTTTCTGTGAAAATAAAAACAAATTGTATTTTATTTGCTGAAGGTCAAAAATTGGTTTTACCATTTTTCTAATAACTATTTTTATAAAGCTAATTAAAATTCCATGTTTTATACTTTTTTAGTATAGAGGCTGGCAATTGGGACTATTCTTTAATATTTATCATGTTCATGTATGTGACAGAAACTAGGAATTTTGTCCTCTTACTCTCTTCTTCAACAGTAAAGGAGCCTTTACATTTATCAGTTTTTATACTCAGAATAGACTACATTCCCCATCATTCCTTACTGTGAACTAGACATTGATAACTTTATAGCCAATAAAGGGTGCAAGAATGTGATATTACAACTTGTAGGACAGAAAAGAAAGACAATATAGCCTTATCTTGATTCTGATCCAGTTTCTTAAAAAAAAAAAAAAAGGAAAACAATGGCTGACAATTGGCTATTATGGGCAATGAGGACAGATATAATCTGTGAATAATGAAAGAAAGACTGAAATTTCTAGATTCTGGGGAGTGCAGATAAAACAGATCATTCCTCAATGCAGAGATTTGGACTTGTTCAAGAGGACTTGTTTTCACCACTATTAATTTGGATTTACTCTTGTATATAACCAAACCTAATTGTTATAGTTTGTTAAATGTTTTGCATAGACGTATCATTGATTCATGAAAAATTATTCAACTAAGTATATTCATGCATAACATTGCATAATGATTTAAAGATTAACTTTCTGATTCATTCTGCAGGAGTCACGTCCTAATTCCAGCATCTACTGGTTTCCAGCATCTACTGTCTACTGGCCTTAGACAAGTTAGTAGGACTTTCAAATCCCCACTTTTTCAGTTTGTAAATTGGTGTCAGCAATAGTCCTTCCTTTCAGAGTTTGTTGGGTATAGTGAATGTGGTGCTCATGTATCAAATACTGACCACTAGGCATAGGGCATACTAAAAGCTAGGGTTAGTTGTTACTGATTTTCTTATTATATACTTATGTAACAATAAACTATCCTCAAAATAACTGATAGCCCATTTCTGGGTATAGGCAAAGGATATAAAGAAATAAACATACTGAAAGAAATAGCCATAAGGCTATTTAGTACCCATACTTCTAAATCATGTAGAAACAAATGATTTATATGCATAAACAGACTATACAGTTCATGATTTTTAAAAATCTGCTCTCTCTAGCTATGAGTTTTTTTAAATACTATATTCATAGAGGTGGTGTATCTTCTTTAATACTCATAAAAACTGGGCACTTGCTATGGGCAAGAAAAAAAAGGCATTGACTCCACTGAAACACGAAAACCTTTTCAAGATTTCCTGATACAGCCTCTCGCTTATTTAAATATCCATTAATACGTGCAATCAGGATATTCAGTTCTTTGTGTAATTGAAATGACTACATTTAAAATAATCTTGTTCTCTGAATGTTTAGCTCCTTGCCTTTTTCTTGGGGAATGATCTTCAGATTGTCCACAATCTTTATCAATAGAAATTTATAATTTATCACATTTCTTTAGAGATAGACTCCTTCTTGGCCCTATATCATAAATAAATAAATAAACACACACACACACCCTCAAACACACCCTATTTTTTATTTAAAAATGTTTGTGTACACAAGCAGGAGAGGGGCAGAGATGGGGGACAGATGATACAAAGCAGGCTCTGTGTTAACAATAGAGACCAGTGCGGGGATCAAACTCACAAACCACAGGATCATGACCTGAGCAGAGAACTTAACTAACTGACCTACCCAGTTGCCCCACATTTAATATACTCTTATTAGACTTAATTGTTGAAATATTTAATTCTCTTAAGACTCTAAATTATTATAGACTAAGATTTGTCTTTAGATACAAACTTGAGGGGGATTTCAGGGCATTCCCCAATATTTGATACAGTGTGGTTAGCAAGGACATGGGAGTCAGGATTCTATCAACATTACAGGTTAGGAGTTTGGGTACATCACTCCAGATTTCTAAGTGACAAGTTTTTTTTTTTTGTTTGTTTGTTTTTATTTTTTACAAATAGTTTATTGTCAAATTAGTTTCCACATAACACTCAGTGCTCATCCCCACAAGTGTTCTCCTCCATGCCCATCCCCCTCTCCCCCCCACATCCACCAGTCCTCAGTTTTTGTCAGCATTCAAGAGTCTCTCATGGTTTGCCTCTCTCCCTTTCCCCCACCATTTCCACCCTTCTTCTCCCCCTTGGTCCTCCGTCAAGTTCCTCCTAATCCTCCTATACGTGCAAACATGATATTTGTCCTTCTCTGCCTGACTTATTTCGCTCAGCATAACACCCTCAAGGTCCATCCATGTTGCTACACATGGCCAGATTTCATTGTTTCTCATTGCCATGTAGTATTCCATGGTATAGATAAACCACATCTTCTTGATCCATTCATCTGTTGATGGACACTTAGGCTCTTTCCATGTTTTAGCTATTGTGGAGAGTGCTGCTATGAACATTGGGGTACATGTGCTCCTATGCATCACCATTTCTGTATCCCTTGGGTAAATTCCTAGCAGTGCTATTGCTGGGTCATAGGGGAGTTCTATTGTTAGTTTCCTGAGGAACCTCCACACTGTTTTCCAGAGGGGCTGTACCAGTTTACATTCCCACCAACAGTGTAGGAGGGTGCCCGTTTCTCCACATCCTCGCCAGCATCTAGAGTCCTCTGATTGGCTCATTTTAGCCACTCTGACTGGCGTGAGGTGGTATCTCAGTGTGGTTTTGATTTGTATTTCCCTGATGAGGAGGGATGCTGAGCATCGTTTCATGTGTCTGTTGGCCACCTGGATGTCCTCTTTGGAGAAGTGTCTGTTCATATCTTCTGCCCATTTCTTCACTGGGTTGTTTGTTTTTCGGGCATGTAGTTTGGTGAGTTCCTTGTAGATTCTGGATATCAACCCTTTATCTGATATGTCATTTGCAACTATCTTTTCCCATTCCGTTGGTTGCCTATTAATTTTCTGGGTTGTTTCCTTTGCTGTGCAGAAGCTTTTAATCTTAATGAGGTCCCAACAGTTTATTTTTGCTCTTGATTTCCTTGCTTTTGGGGATGTGTCAAGTAAGAAGTTGCTGCAGTGGAGGTCAAGGAGGCTGTTTCCTGCTTTCTCCTCTAGGGTGTTGATAGTTTCCTGTCTCACGTTCAGGTCCTTTATCCATTTTGAGTTTATTTTTGTGCATGGTGTGAGAAAATGATCTAGTTTCATTCTTCTGCATGTTGCTGTCCAGTTCTCTCAACACCATCTGTTAAAAAGGCTGTCTTTTTTCCATTGGATATTCTTTCCTGCTTTGTCAAAGATTAGTTGGCTGTATACTTTTGGGTCCACTTCTGAGTTCTCAATTCTGTTCCATTGGTCTATGTGTCTGTTTTTGTGCCAATACCATACTGTCTTGATGATGACAGCTTTGTAGTAGAGGCTAAAGTCTGGGATGGTGATCCCTCCCGTTTTGGTTTTATTTTTCAGGATTACTTTGGCTATTCGGGGTCTTTTATGGTTCCATACAAATTTTTGGATAGTTTGTTCTAGTTTTGAGAAGTATGCTGGTGCAATTTTGATTGGAATTGCATTGAATGTGTAGAGTGCTTTAGGTAGTAATGACATCTTAACTATATTTATTCTTCCTATCAATGAGCATGGAATGCTTTTCCATTTCTTTGTGTCTTCTTCAATTTCCTTCATAAGTTTTCTATAGTTTTCCTCATACAGATCTCTTGTATCCTTGATTAGGTTTATTCCGAGGTATTTTATGGTTTTTTGTGCAATTGTGAATGGGAGCAGTTTCTTGATTTCTCTTTCTGTTGCTTCATTGTTGATGTATAAAAATGCAACCGATTTCTGTGCGTTGATTTTGTACCCTGCAACTTGGCTGAATTCTTGGATCAGTTCTAGTAGGCTTCTGGTGGAGTCTGTCGGGTTTTCTATGTAGAGTATCATGTCGTCTGCGAAGAGTGAAAGTTTGACTTCCTCTTTGCCAATTCTGATGCCTTTGATTTCCTTTTGGTGTCTGATGGCTGATGCTAGGACTTCCAGCACTATGTTAAACAGCAGTGGTGAGAGTGGGCATCCCTGTCGTGTTCCTGATCTCAGGGGGAAAGCTCTGAGTTTTTCCCCGTTGAGGATGATGTTAGCTGAAGGCTTCTCATAGATGGCTTTGATGATGTTTAAGTAGGTTCCTTCTATCCCAACTTTCTCGAGAGTCTTTATTAAGAAGGGATGCTGTATTTTGTCAAATGCTTTTTCTGCATCTATTGACAGGATCATATGGTTTTTATCTTTTCTTTTGTTGATTTGATTTATCACACTGATTGATTTGCGAATGTTGAACCAGCCCTGTAACCCAGGAACAAATCCCACTTGATCTTGGTGGATGATTCTTTTGATATGCTGCTGGATTCGATTTGCAAGGATCTTGTTGAGAATTTTTGCATCCGTATTCATCAAGGATATTGGCCTGTAGTTCTCTTTTGTTGCTGGATCTCTGTGTGGCTTGGGAATCAGAGTGATGCTGGCTTCAGAAAATGAGTCCGGGAGTTTTCCTTCTTTTTCTATTTTTTGGAATAGCTTGAGAAGAATTGGGATTAATTCTGTTTTAAATGTCTGGTAGAATTCCCCAGGGAAGCCATCAGGTCCAGGGCTCTTATTTGTTGGGAGATTTTTGATTACTGATTCGATTTCTTCACTCGTTATGGGTGTGTTCAGGTTTTCTATTTCTTCCTGTGTGAATTTTGGTAGTGAGGGTGTGTTTAGGAATTTGTCCATTTCTTCTAAGTTGTCCAATTTGTTGGCATATAATTTTTCATAGTATTCCCTGATAATTGCTTATATTTCTGAGGGGTTGGTTGTGATAAGTTCTTTTTCATTCATAATTTTGTAAGTGACAAGTAGTGACAAATTTTGTAAGTGACAAATAGTAAAATGAGAGAGGGATCTTCTATAAAGGAAATTCAGATTTGTTGTTTAAATTATTACATGATCTGCCAAATATGGACCACCTACATTCTTTCTTAAATAATTGCTCTGAATTATAGTATGTTTGGTAATAAAATATCCACTTTAGCATTATCAAAATAAATCTGATACTTAACTAAATGCAGGGTTATAAAATGCAAATACAGTATTTTCATGTACTGAACTAGTGTCAATGTATCTGAAGGAGGCAGAGAAAAGATAATTACAACTGTGCTTTCAGTATTAGCATTTGTTGCCTGGCTTGGGGTCATTTCTTAAGTTTGGTTCAAGCTGTTTCATGAAAATAAAATATTCACATAGAATCTTGTAGATCCAACATTATCTAGAATTTGGCCACACTATCAGAAATATGTGCAATTCATAAACCTAGCAAATAACATGGGTTTATTTAGAAACATACTTCTAGTTCAATTAATTTTTTGATAGCAAATTATAAAGCAACTTTGTGATATATGCAAATATCCTCGATAGGCACTAAGAAATATTAAAGATGATTCATATATATATATAAATTTACATTTATTACAAAAATTTGGTATTTTCTTTGAATAGTTCAGTGACTTTTAAAAACCTGTGATTACTCCAACACTAACGCAGCTCAGCTCAGAATAAATGAGTTCTTTCATTACCTCCTGCTGTGACCTTGTGTCCAGCAGGGGAATATTTGCATATCATTAAACATTTCAGCTATTTTTTCTGCTAACGCCCCAATATCCTAATTGTCAGATATCTTGCCTTATATATATTTTTAGGACTCTTACATCAATGTGAATTCATGAAATAGGTTTCAAATTCTTAGATTCCAAAAATATTCTGAGAAAAAATAATAAATCTTTTGCTAAAACCAAGCTATGTGATAACATTAACGTGAAATCAGGTTCAACCTTGTACTATTATTGCCAAAAAATGCATACCTTTAAGAATAGGAAGGTAAAGATATTCACAACTAATTTTGGTTGGTCAAATAATACAAATTTGATTTGCATCATTTATACATAAAAGTATATTAAGAAACAAGGCAACGCCATTTGGACAAACCACACATTACTTTCTTTGATCAAGAAAGTAATAGTAATCTCTGCCTATTTAAATGTTTTTTACCTATTCGTGCAGATGTCATAGACCTGTAAAATACGTTTCTGCTTTTTTATTTAGACCAAGTTGTCATGTCACTGGACATGAAAAGTTAAAGTAGATGATTGAAAGAATGTATGTATAGTATTTGCTTTAAAAATCCCCTTCTGCTATATACTATGTCTAGTTTTTCTCCATATGTTTCTATTATTTATGGGTCAATTTGCGTGCTTTTTCACTTATCTAGTAAAATTTAATAGTAAGTTGGACACTATATATGCATCTGGATTGTGTGGTCTTCATTTAGATACTAAATTTTGTTCTGGTAGGAAGACAATTTTTACTTTTCTGATGGTCATCTGACAAACACATTTTTAAATTTTTTTTTATGTTTACTTATTTTTGAGAGGGAGAGAGAGAGGCAGACAGACAGACAGACAGACAATGTGAGTGAGCAAGAGGCAGACACAGACTGAAGCAGGCTCCAGGCTCTGAGCCGTCAGCACAGAGCCCGACGTGGGACTCAAACTCATGAACCGTGAGATCATGACCTGAGCTGAAGTCGGATGCTTAACTGACTGAGCCACCCAGGCATCCCGTACATTATTTTTTTCTATGTTAATGAAGGTCTATTTCCATATTTTTCTTCCCACTGCATAGTCCTAGGACATGTTCCTTACCATAGACTTTGGTCTTTCATCTCTTGGCATGGCAGTTCTGAGATTTCAACTCTGTACACAAGATGAACAGCTCTTTTGCTTTAGTGTGCTTCTTCATAATCTCTGTACCAGCAGTTCTAAGCTTTAATATCTGCCTTCTCAACCCAGTGTGGCCATCATACCAGTTTGGTTACCTGCAGCATTTCCTAGTTCCTTTACCCCATACTTTGTTTTTACTCCCTGGGGGTTTAGAATGTGTCACAGGCACATAACTGGGTGAACATGGGGCTCATTTCATGTTGTCTTCTCTCAAAGTTAACAGACTGTTATCCAATGACTAAAAAGTGTCTCCTTATATATATAATCATCACATAAGAGAGGGGGGTAAATATGCTTGCAATTATACTTCCATTCCAATTTATGAAAGCCATTTTTGCTTGTTTGTGAAATTTGATTAAGAGCTTATATTTAGTCTTTTAGTATTTGGATATTTTAGAATTTATTGGTTACAGAAGTTAACCTACCTTAATTATTCAAAATCTGGCTGCATTTTGGTTAGCTGTCGAGGGAAGAAAACCTCAGATACTAAAATATGTGACATTAAACGGTTGTAAGAATGTGATGAAAAAGGCTAAATTGGAGGTTATCCCTTTTGGTTTTGACAACGTATTTTGTAAAGTGTCATCTGTGATTTCTTTGAACTTCTTGAGCATTTCTCTCTAGTGCAAGTATTTGGGAGGAAAAAAAGAAAAATGTAATGAGTATTGCCTGCTTCCCAAGAATTTGCCAAGGTTCTAAGTAAATATGCAAAAAAAAAAAAAAGTCTAGATAATTTTGACTGCTTTTAAGCCTTTTAAAACAGGTGAAAAGATGATTAAAAAGGTCTATGCAACCAAGGCCAATTAAAGCCTTGAGCAAAGTTATTCTGCAAGGAAAGATCAAAATATTAATATAGCTTTCTCACCAAACTTATTTTTAGATTGTGTAGAGAGAAGCCCATTTAAAATGAAATGGAGAAATTTATGAGTAAACAATAAATTAGGTATGAGGATAATGTTATTGTAACATGGATCCTCACAGAAGCAAGTAGGTCAGAAGCCTACATTTTTATCACATTTACTAAGCTTTATGATATTTTTCAAAAAAAGAAGCTAAGTCTTTAAATGAACCTTAAAAACATTCTTGGGTGCCTAAATTTGAACAAGCTGTAAGTGTGACATAAAGAGTAATCAGGTATTAAGGAAGAAATTTAAAGAGATTATGGTATTCCAACATGTGATAATTAAAAAGAAAAATAAAACAGGCAATTTCCCCCACATTTCCTTCATTACAATCTTATTTGGAATATAGCAACCATTAGCTCACACTTCCTTTAACCTTCCTGCTTTCTTCTTATACTCTAAAGTCAAAAACCGAAGTCTTAGGATGTCTATGAGGCCCAATAGCTTCTAACTATATCCACCTTTTACTGTTCTGACTTCATGGCTCCTTACTGTTGTTCAAATATTCCAGACACATTTATGAATTAGATTCCTGACACTGGCTGTTATTTCTACCTGGAATACTTTTCCAGATATTATGTGAGCTACAGGGAAATTGTGAGCAAAGGCTTAGCAAAGCCTCTTTTCCCTTTGGTGAGCATGTGAACTTCAGTTAAATATGTAACATTATAAAGATGATATTGTGAGCAAAATTATTAGGCAATGTTGCTTTTTATAAAAATGATCCCTGATTGGGGAATTTTATTTGGCATGGGAAGAAACATATGGACTAAAGTATCTGAGGAGGACAATGATTTGGGATTGTCTTAATGTAGCAACTTTCAGTCCTGTAAATGAGCATGTCCATTGCAGAGTCCCTAGATACAAAGTATTTAGAAGTTTGTAAAAAAGTTTTTGGCTCTTGGGGAACAAAAAGCTTTCAGGTCAAGCAGTCCCTGCCCACAGATTGCTTTTTCATGTGCCATGTGTTGTATGGACTGCTGCAGGGGGTATTAACTGAAGGGGAAGGCCATGCTGTGGCTGCTAATCTATACCTGCGAAGACAGGTGCCAAATGTAGCCCAAGAGAATCTAATAAATCTTAATGTTCAAATGAACCAAAGCCAAAATAATTCTCAGACAAAACCCACTTTCTGTAAATCTTCCATACTTATATGGCCTGTCTATATTCCACTGTGTTCAGATATTACTCATGCCATATGCCAAAAATGCCTATGTTCATCTTCCTCCCCCAAACCGGTATCCTTGTGGATGATTTTGATTTTGCCAGTCCTAAACACAAAGCATTTAAACTTTGTGTCACGCACCTGGAACTCTGTTTCACAGGTAATTTAACAGCACACTCCCTAAATTTATGCATATTTGTGTTATTTTTTTTTAACCTTGTTACAGACTCAACACACAGACATAGACCTCATACACTGTCTACTTCACATGTAAGGTTGCTGAGTAGTAAAACTTTGTTTAAATCTCTAACTTACTACTTTCAGGAAGACCTGGCTTACTGTGATGGTTAATTTCGTGTGCCAACTTGACTGCAGCATAGGACGCTCAGATATTTGGTTAAACACTATCTGGGTATTTTGTGAGGTTGTTTTTGGAAAGATTAACAGTTAAACAGGTAGAGTGGATAAAGACTGCCCTCCCTAATATGGTGACCTCGTCCAACCAGCTGAAGGTCTGAATAGGTCAAAAGACTGATATTCCTATAACAAAGAAAATTGCCTTTGCCTTTATATATGTAAATATATAAATACTCCACCAAAACTGTTAGAATAATTTCAGTAAAGTTGCAAGACAGAAAAATTCATTGCATTTCTATACAAACTATCAGAAGGAGAAATTAAAACAATCCCATTTACAACTGCAGTAAAATAAAAAATATACCTAAGAATAAATTTAAAAAAGAGAAAAGACCTGTGCAATGGAAATTATAAAGACACTGATGGAGGAAAAAATGAAGACACACATAAGTGGAAAGATATTCTGTACTCATGGATTGGAAGAATTAATGTTAAAATGTCCATACTACCCAAAGGAACCTACAAACTCAATGCAATCTCCATCAAAATTCCAATGACATTTTTCACAAAAATTGAACAATTTTATGATTTGTACAAAACCCCAAACAGTCAAAGTAATTTTGAGAAGAAACAAGATGCAGGCTTTACACTTTCTAATTTCAAACCAAATTACAATTCTATAATAATCAAAACTGTATGGTTTTGCTATAAAAATAGACACATGTCAATGGGATCGAATCAAGAGCCCAGAAATAAACCCACGCACATATGGCCAATTAATTTATGACAAAGTAGCCAAGAATATACACTGGGGAAAGGACAGCTCTTCAATAAATTATTGTGGGAAAACTGAAGAGCCACATGCAAAATAATGAAACTGGGCCACTACTTAATACTAAAACAATTCAAAAAAACCCTCAAAGTAAACACTTCAATGTAAGACCTGAATCATGTAATCATATAATCCTGGAAGAAAATGTGACTGGCAGGACATCAACCTTGGTGAGGAATTTTTTTGGATTGGACATCAAAAACAAAAATAAAAATAAATAAGTGGAACTATATTAAACTAAAAAAATCTCTTCACAGCAAAGAAAATCATTAACAAAATGAAAAGACAACCTAGTGAATGGGTGAAATTATTTGCAAATCACATATCTGATAAGGGGTTAATCTCCAAAATACATGAAGAACTCCTATAACTCAACAGTCAAAAAAAAGAAAAATCCAATTACAAAATGGGCAAAGGACCTGAACAGGTATTTTCCCAAAGATATATACTTGGCAAAAGGCATATTAAAAGATAAAACATCACTATTCATCCAGAAATGCAAGTCAAAACCATGGGATATCTCTCACTTAGTAAAATGTCTATTATAAAAACACTAGAAATAACAAGTATTGACAAGAATATAGAGAAAAGGTAATCCTTGTACATTACTTGTTTGTGGAAATATGAAATAGGGCACCACTGTGGGAAAACAGAATGGAGGTTACTCAATAACTAAATACAGAACTACCATATAATCCAGCAATTTCATTTCTGGCTATTTACCCCCCCATCCCCAAAACCACTAATTTGAAAAGACATCTGTACCCCCATACTCATTGCAGTATTTACAAGAGCCAAGACCTGGAACTTCAGTGTCCATTGATGGATGGATGGATAAAGAAATTGTGATGTGTGTATACACACACACACAGGAATACTTTTCAACCATTAAAAAAAGAAAAAAAAAAGGAACTCCTGCTATTTATAAGAACTTGGGTAAACCTGGAGGATATTATGTTACATAAAACAACCCAGACATAGAAAGGGAAATACTGCCTGATATCATTTTATAGTGGAATCTAAAAAACATGAACTCCTAGAGTTAGAGAAAAGAACAATATTTCTCAGGGGCTGGGAGGTAGGGGAAATGGGAGATATTGGTCCAAGTATATAAACTTTCAGGGTGAAATTCTGGGTATCAAATGCACAGCATGGGGATTATAGTTTAAAATGCTGTATCGTTATAGTTTAAAATGCTGTATCGTATACTTGAAATTTGTTAAGAGAGTAGATATTAAGTGTTCCTAACACACACACACACAACAATGGGAGGTGATGGATATATTAAATAACATAGGTCACAAAATAAACATTAAATTATTATGGTATACATTATAAGGAAACAATTTTTGCTTGTCAATTATGACTCAATAAAGAAATAATGGGTTGAATGTTGAAATTAAAAAAAAAAGAATTTCATATAAACTGCTACATAAAAAAAAAACAGATTAGAGTAAACACATAGTTTCCCACATGTGTCTCAACTGTACAATGTGTCCTGGAACTTATTTTCCTTCCAGTCTCCTGCATGATAAATGAGAAAAAACAAAAATATGTGACATTTCTTTATAATATAGCTGACTCCAGGCATTTTACATGAATTTCTGTATCAGCCTTGGCTTCTGTTAACTTTCAGCCAGCACCATTTTTCTTTTTTGTTACCAGATACCAAAAAAATAAAAAATAAAAAAAAGAAGAATTTCTACACTTAAATAATTTCCCTCATGAGTAATTGCTCTGCAAACTCCAGGAAAGTAGCATATAGAATGTGTCTCTGCATGTATCTGTGTTGTATACATGTTATCAGTTCTCCAGAGCATAGTTTTTATGGGTAAAAAAGCTACTTGCAATAGCAGGTAAAGAAAATAGGATCTATTGTTATATTCATTGAATTAGAGCATCTTTCTTTCAAAGAGTAAATAATAGTTTCTTTTTTCTGTTCCTATCAAGGTTGTTAATTCCCAAGTGAACTAAAGTGAAGGGTTTGGGCATCAAGCCAGCAACTATTGTCTGATCTTTTCATTCTTTCAAGGTAGAAAAGAAGCAGGTGGTGTTTCAGCTTTTATTGAATAGGTAGGAAAACAAACAGAAAATGTAACCTTGTTTCTTGTTTCTCAAAGGTCATACAACTTGTTGGCAGTGGCAAATATTATAAAGTCTATTGTTTATTGAGTGCCTATTTTATCAAAGACACTTTGTAGCTACAGTATATTTTAACATAGATTTCAAACCTGTAACTGGTATTCTTATTTTTCTTCAATAAAAATTATGAAACAGAGGCTCAAAGACTCAATAACTGGCCTGAAGTCACACTGGTTGTAAGTGGCAAAGCGAGGAGTTTAACAAAGATAACAAAGATAACTATGTCCCCACAACTCTAATTCCTACCTCCCAAATAAATTGGCTATATTGCCATTGAGAGTTAAACTATACGGTGAATGCTAAAAAAGGCACTGTAGAGACTAGTGATAGGAGAATCCATAATAGTAGATCTTTACATGATCTTTAAATAAAATGCAATTTTATCATTTTCAAGTTATACAGAAACATTTTATTACTGGGGCTACTATTGAAGCCTGGATAATTTGGTTAATAAAAATCATATCATGGTTTTCAAACAATTCAAAGTATACATGTTTGAGAGTAGCTTGTCTTTTTTAAGTGTGGTAAAGATGACTGCCATTACTCTATATGCAAATTTATTTTTGTATTTTATTTTAATTTTTTATTAAAATTTTTAGTATTTATTTTTGCGGGAGAGGGAGAGGGAGTGCGGAGAGGGAGCGCGGAGCACGAGTGCACACACAGAAGAGAGGTAGAGAGAGACAGAGACATAGAATCCAAAGCAGGCTCCAGGCTCTGAACTGTCAGCACAGAGCCCCAACACAGGGTTCGAACTCCTGGACCCTGAGATCATGACCTGAGCTGAAGTTGGAAGGATGTTTAACCAACTGAGCCACCTAGGGACCCCATATTTTTGTATTTTAAAGTAATGAAAAAGGTATAATTTTACCAACCCTCAGAGCACATCAGAGTTCTACCTATTAAGAATTAATGGATTTTCTCTTTTCTGTTTCCTAAACCACTGTTTTATTTCTTAACGTACCACAATTATTTGGATGAGAAGGGATATCCTCTGCAATAGGAAACAGGTAGAAAAACTGCTTTTCAAGTAACTCATAGGTTACAAATAACAGCTACTTCGTGAGCAGAAAAGGTTTAAAATGTTTTGTAACCATTGAATATTTACATAATAATGATGATATTTTACAATTATATTGAACTTTTTAGCCAGCACAACTTTCAGAGATTGGATTCACTAAATGTAAGCCGTATGAATTTTTCTTTGTAATATACCAAAGTAAGGACCATAAGTATGTCCTTCAAGTAGGAATTTTAATAAACAGGAATAACTGGCAGCTAAAAGAAAGTTAAATAACATATAAAGGTGAGAAGCAAAGCAATTATTTCTGAATTCTATCCAAATGAATATTTGCTAGAGAAAAGAAACTGTATAGTAGAAAGGAAACATTGCATTTGAATTCATAAATCTTAACTATGAGCTCTACCAGCTGTAAGACCTTATGCAGAGCACTTAATTTCGGTTCTTAATTCTAGAAGGAGAATAATCATTCTTGCCCAACTTACCCTCATGGTTAACGTGAAGTCAAATATATTAGTAATCAACACAATTTAAATGACAGAACTATACGAAATAAGATATTCTTCTGTTCATTGCTACCCTGACTGTTAAGCTGGTTCTCATGGTCATCCAAACACACAGGCAATTGGTGAAACTACTCAAGTATTATTTAACCCTAGCATCATTTCAGCAAGCTCCTATAATTCACTATGTTCAAAATGAGTCTATGTACCAGGCATAAGTAGCTGCCATGAATTTGCATTACATACAAAAACAAAACAAAACACCCACACACATAAAAACAAAAGAAACAAAAAAACAAGGTTCTGGCAATATACCACTGGCTTTGTTAGAAACAAATACACAACTCTTGGGTTGGAACACAAAAGTCCTGAAATTAGCATGTATTCAATGTTGAGATGCCTTCCTATTTATAAGAGGGGTTATTCTCATTCTTTAAAAAAAAAAAAAATAGGGGCACCTGGGTGGCTCAGTCGGTTAAGTGTCCAACTTCAGCTCAGGTCATGATATCACGGTTCGTGGGTTCAAGCCCTGCGTCGGGCTCTGTGCTGACAGCTAGCTCAGAGCCTAGAGCCTGCTTCAGATTCTGTGTCTCCCTCTTTCTCTGACCGTCCCCTGTTCATGCTCTCTCTCTCTCAGAAATAAAACATTAAAATTTTTTTATAGTTTATTTTACTTTTGAGAGAGAGAGAGAGAGAGAGACAGAACCGTGATATCATGACCTGAGCCTAAGTTGGACACTTAACCGACTGAGCCACCCAAGCACCTCAGGTTATTCTCATCCTTAAGGGGATTTTCTATAATTATGGACAGACTTGTGGACCTTACAATTGGTTCGCAATGTCCAATAATAGATGGGTGCATGTTTTCCTGAAAAATAGGCCTAAAATACTCTTAAAATCATTTAGACTTTCTAGGCACCTGGGTGACTTGGTTGGTTAAGTGTCTGACTCTTGATTTCAGCTCAGGTCATGATCTCAGAGTCGTGGGATCAAGCCCCACTTTGGGCTCTGTGCTGAGCATGCAGCCTGCTTAAGATTCTCTCCCCTTCTCTCTGCCCTTCTCCCCTGTGAGCTTGCTTACGCTCTGTCTCTCTCTCAAAATAAATAAGTATTAAAAAATAATTGAGACTTTTGTCTCTTTATATAGATGAATGATGTAAGAGTTATGATAATGAACTATGTACCAACACTTTCCTTTGGGTCTATATGCTAATGAGCCAAACTCTCTTCATAATACTAGATATTTCTTCAGTGAACATAACACTTCAATCAACATAACACTTCAGCAGGTATTGCCAATAAAATGCCATTTAATGAAATTTGCTTTAATTGGCCTGGCATAGTCTTAAGAAGTAGGTCATAGAAACAGATTTTTAGTTCTTAAATTAGAGACAACATGTTCTTACTAGAATTCTTAAATATCTTTCCTTTACTGTGATTCCCTATATCCTGGGACATAGAAAAATGATATTCATCATTGCTGAAAATGTTACTTGCCAAGTCAAAAGAAAACATGTAAAGGATGAACAAGAATTTTGCTTTCATCCAGGAAAGTAAAACCTGGTAGAATACTGTTCAAAATTTATGAGAGTTTTCAAAACATGGACTCTAGGCAGTGAGACGAAGATCTGAAAGCAATATTGAGGTGAGGCCACAATCATGATTCCATGATTTGAGACCATTTCCCAATGTGACATAGAGAAATCAAATCCAAGTAGAACACAGTTGTCCCACAGAGTAGAGGATGTAAAAATCAGAATTTGGTGTCACAGTAAACACACATTTTTAAATCTTAGTATCTAAGAATCTTACAGATAAGACCATGTCTCAGACCCATTCTCATAAAGCCTAAGTAAGCATTGACAGAAGCTCACAAGGGAATTGAGTCCAATAAAGGTAGAAGAAATTGGAAATCTAAGCACAAGAATAACACAAGTTCAAACTGATTATCCATTATTTCAACTGCCTGCTATATGAAAGAATAAGATGTTCCAGAGGGAAATGGTAAAAAGCAGAGCTTGTACTAGAACCTATCAGAACTTTCCAGTATTCCACCAAAAATTAATAGCTTGTAAAAAACAAAACTAGAACTCATAATCAATTAAATTAAAAAAGAGGCACCTGGTTGGCTCAGTTGGTAGAACATGGGACTCTTGATCTCAGGGTTGGGAGTTCCAGCCCCACATTCCATGTAGAGATTACTAAAAAAATTAAGCTTAAAAAAAACATCTGACTTGAAAACAATAACAACAACAACAACAACAACAACCAACAGGGACACCTGGGTGACTAAGTTTGTTAAGCATCTGACTTTGGCTCAGGTCATGATCTCACCATTCCCAAGTCTGAGCCCTGCATTGGGCTCTGTGCTTACAGCCCAGAGCCTGGAGCCTTTTCAGAGTCTGTCTGTCTGACTCTCCCTCTCTCTCTCTCTCTCTTTCTGCCCCTTCTCCACTCGCATCCTCACTAGCATCTGGCTCATGTGCTCTTGCTCTGTCTCTAAAGTTTATTGAGAGAAAATAAAGTAATTATTTTTTAAAACAACAAGAGGCAACAGAAACTGAATCCAAGATGGACTAGATGGTAGAGACAGCAGGTAAAGATTTTAAAAGGCAAAAGATCTATGCAATCTGAAGAAAAACCAGAGTATAGCAGGTAAATATTTTAAAGTATCTGTTATATTTTAAATATATAAAAATATAAAAAACACAATAGATTTTTCATGACTAAAGTGACAGAGGATCTGCAAAGTAATGAAAATTGTAAAATAATTTTTATCTAAAAGATACAATGTCAAAAATGAAAAAAAAAAGTGATTGAATGGGTTTACCATCAGATTGGAAATGGTGAAAGTTATTGTTTTAAGAGAATTTAACAGCCTTTGTAAATCATGGGGTAAACTAGAGTGCCAGAATGAGAACAGTTAAGAGAATTCTTTTAAGACACAATGACTTATATAACTTCCAAAAGCTTAAGACTATCAGTGAGTTACATATTCAAGCAGGATAAATTCATAAATGAATAATACTTGGGCATAGAATCATACAGCTGAACACCAAATTTAAAGAAAAAAATAAAGCAGTCACAAATAAAAGATACACTGCCAGTAAACAAGGATAAACAATGACAGCTGACTTCTCATGAGAAAGCAATGAATAACAATGGAATAGAAACTTTAAAGCAGCAAAAATTAAAAAAAAAAAGAAACCACAAACTATGACTGCAATATCCTGTTAATGTTAAATCTTTTTTAAAAAAAATGACATGACACATAACTGGTTAAGAGAATTCATTGCAAGCACATATAACATAGTGTAACAAAACCTAAAGGATGCCTTGAGGTGAAAATAAATGACATCATATAGCAAATTTCACTTTGGAAAGAATGAAGAATGATGTATAGGTAATTACAAAATAATATAGTTTATTTTTTATGAAAGAAAAATCAAGTATTTGAGGCAAAAAAAAAATCCAAAAAATGGTATTGAAGTATATATGTGGAAGTCAAATATACTTTTAAAAAGACATACAAGGGATATAGGACATGTAAACAGAATTATAGAGTTTATGGTTATTACATTTGTAAGGTGGGAAAACAGAAAGTAGGAACTGGGGAGTGGAAGTGGGAAAGAGGAAAAAAAAAATCTACCATAAACTGAGAAGGCTGAAATGACATATGTAGAGTACAAGGTGTGAAGACTTTCAGCTCAGGTGATGATCTCAATGGTCACAGGTTCAAGCCCTGTGTTGGGCTCTGCATTGACAGTGGAGCCTGTTTGGGATTCTTTTTCTTTCTCTTTGTCCCTCCCTCCCTCACAGGCTTTCTGTCAAAATAAACTTAAAAAAATAAAATAGCTAACTGTAAGTGGACTTATCCTGATCTACAGAGTCAGAAATACAAATTAAAAAAAAAATAAAACAACTAAATGCAATTTACACAATATAGATTCTAAATAAAAAGATGCAGACATGTTGTAAATAACTGAATAGAAAATGAAATACCTAGTGACCAACTAGCGTAAAAGAACTGGCCTGGCCATTTTAATATAAGACATAAAACTTCAGAGCAAAATGTATTATAAGATGTTTGTACACCATATTATATATATAACAATATATGGCACACATTATCTATTATATATAAATCCTATATTATGTTATAGAAATAATTATGTTACATAAGGATCTATTACTAGAATAATGTAATATCTATTAAAACACCGAAATTCATGAAGCATAAATTGTCAGAACTAAAGGCAAATTTACAATAACATTGAAGATTTTTTTTTTTAATTTTTTTTTTTTTTATGTTTTATTTATTTCTAGGAGAGAGAGAGAGAGACAGTGTGAGCAGGGGAGGGTCAGAGAGTGACGGAGTCACAGACTGAAACAGGCTCCAGGCTCTGAGCTGGCAGTCAGCACAGAGCCCGACGCGGGGCTCGAACGCACGAACCGGGAGATCATGACCTAAGCAAAAGTCGGACGCTTAACCGACTAAGCCACCCAGGCGCCCCACATTGAAGATTTTAACAGTCTTTCTCCAAAATTAATTTATCAATTTTTTTCTGACATAAACATCAGGAATAGTTATAGTTATATAACTATAGTTGTAACTATAGCTTCTATAGTTATATAGAAAATCTAAAGCAAAAAAAAAAACAATATCAGTTTTGTGAACATTTATAGACCACTATATTCAACAACCGTTGAATACAGGTGTACTAATTTTTTAAGAACACTTGGAATGTTTAATAAGATGGACTATTTCAGGATTACAAATCTCAATAGGTTTCAAGAGTACCTCACAAGGGTATAATTAGAATTAAACCCAAAACCATTAACAATATGTATAATAATAACAACAAATCCCTACATATGTGAAATCCCCATTCTTGTGGGAAAGAAACAGTAAAGGAAGAATTACAAGTTTTGAAATGATTTTAAATAAATTATTTCAAAAGAAAACAATTTGAATATTGCTAAAACAGCAAATAGTGAAAAAGTAATAGAATTAAATGTCAATACTGCATACGATGAAAATCTTAAAATGACTGATCTAAGTGTCCAACTTTTCATCTAGGAAGAGTAAACTAACTCTAAAGGAAGTTGAAGGACAGAAAAAAAAAAAACATGATAATTCAAAAAAAATTTTAAAAAGTGACAAATAGGAAAAGGCAAAGCTAAAACTGGTTATCTAAAAAGAGGAAGAAAATTGATAAAGACCCAGAAATATGAAAAGAAAACCAACAACAACACTTTGGTCTTCTCATGCTGCCAGAACAAAACAGTACAGGCTTATGGGGCTTAAACCAATGTGTAAATGCTGGGATTCGGAGCTGATGGCCAAGAATTCTTGAGACACCTTGATTGTAAAAAGGTGGCTTTATTAAAGCACAGGGACAGTATCTGTGGGCAGAAAGAGCTTCCCTGGGATTGTGCAGAATGACTAATTATATACTTGAGTGCTGGGGGAAGTAAAAGCAAGGGGATATGGGATGCCTATGTGGCTCAGTCAGTTAAGCCTCTGACTCTCAATTTCTTATCAGGTCAACATTGATCCGGCATCAGGCTCTGCACTGGCAGCAAGGAACCTGCTTGGGATTCCCTCGGTCTCTTCCCAGCTAACTCTCCTCTCCCCTCTCCCTCTCTCTCAAAATAAATAAATTAAAAATTAACATTAAATAAAAAGGCAAGGGAAAGTTTCCAAAAGGATTTTCATAGGCTAAAAACAACTCATAGGATCCTGCAGCCTAACTATCATCAAGCTAGGCCAAGGTTGTTTTTCCCTCTAGCAAAGCATTAACATTAAGACAACAGAAGTTCCCGGAGGAATATTATGCTCTGCCTGCCTCAAGTATCTGTCTAGGGCTGCAAATTATAAGGAATTGTATGCTCTGCCTTCCCCCCACTCATCAAAATAACAGAAATTTCTCAGTTTTGGAGGAAGTCCAAGATCAGGGTGCCAGCATCGTTGGGTTCTGTCAAGAGCCCTTTTCCTGGCTTGGAGATGACTTCCTATGGTGTTGTCACATAGTTGAGTGTGTGAGCTCTGACATTTCTTTCTCTTTTTATGAAGGCACTAACCCCATTATAGGAGGTCCAGACCTCCAGACCTTATCTAACCTAATTACCTCCAAAAGCCCCCAGCTCCTAATACCATCACATTAAGGGTTAGGGCTTTACATATGAATTTTAGGGTGCATATTCAGTTGATACAAGAAACAAAATACAAGTGAACAGTATTTGAAATGAAAGTATGGTTATCACAGTAAGTCTCTCAGACATTAAAAGAATGAGAGAATATTAGGAAACTTCATGACAAATTCAACAAACAGATGAAATGGAAAACTTCCCTAAAAGGCACAACTTTCTGAAACAGAATGACTAAAAAATATAAATATTATGTATTAAAAATTAGATTTAAAAAATCTCTTGTTAACATTTCTAGGACTGGAGTGTTTCAGTAGTTAATTCTCATAATTAAAAGAGGAATTAATGCCAATGTTATATAATTTTTTAATATAGAGAAAAAGAGAACATTGTCTGGTTTGCTTTAATTTTATAAGGCTAGCATAATTATGATATTAAAATCTGACAAAGATATTACAAGAAAAAAAGTTATCAGGAACACAGAGACCTCTACAAAATTTTGAAGTCAGATTCTAAAAGAGATAAAAATATAATACTTCTTGATCAAGTCGGGTTCGTCTTAGGGTAGAATGTTTATTCAAAATTAATGTTACCAAAGTAGTTCAAGAAGAAAAATTATAGATTCAGTGAGTAGATATACTAAAAGCCTCTGACAAAATTTGACATACTCATTCAAGTTAAAAATTCTCCAAAAATTAAATGGAAAAGTATGGCGGTCAGACCAAAAATGTGATTCCCCAAACCACCTGGTACTGTGAAAGCCCCTTCTCTTGAGTATAGGTAGAACCATGACTGGTTTCTAACCAAAAGGATATGGAAGTGGCAACAGAGGGTCACTCCCATGGTTACATCCTACAGAAGTTTTGCTATCTGACTGGCTAGAAATGGCCATTGCTAGTTTGATGAAGAGACTGTGGTAAGAAAGTCAACACATGTAAGAGAATGCGTGTGGATTCTAGAGATAGTCAGCAAGAAGCTACTGTCCTAGGTCTTACCTACCAAAAATTACATTCTGCCAACAAACAGTATGCTTAGATGCAGATTCTCACCCTGTCAAACCTCCAAATGAGAAAATAACCCAAATGAAAATTTCACTGCAGCCTTGTGAAATCTCCAAGCAGAGGACCCACCTACATGGGTCCCAGCTCTCAGAACATGGACCCAGCTCTCAGAAATTATGAAGAAGTGTGTACGGTTATAAGCCACTATGCTAGAGGTCTGTTAGGTATCAATAGAAAACTAATGTAAATTTTGATACCAGGATGTGGGGTGGCTATTATAACAAATAACTAAAATGTAGAATAATTTTAGAATCATGCAGAGCATAGAGCTGGTGCAGGTTTTTTTCTGATTTGGTAATATAAAACCACCTTAAATTCCTGTTCCCTACCTTATAGAGACATAATATGTTATACTTGCTACAGCTTTGCTTATTTTGCTTAAGGCTTTAAAATATATATATTTATGTTGAGAGAGACATAGAGAAAGAAAGAAGGAAAAAGAGAAAGAGAATGCTCATGCAGGCAGGAAAGGGGCAGAGAGAGAGGGAGAGAATTCCAGGCAGGATCCACATTGCCAGTGCAAAGCCCAATGCAGGGCTTGAACCCATAACTGTGAGATCATGACCTGAGAGAAACCAAAGTCAGAGGTTTAACTGAGTGACCCGTCAGCCCCCTGTTTAAGGTTTTTTACATCAATGCTTCATGAGGTAAACTGACTTATACTTTCTGAAATATTGGTTGAATTTTGTTTTCTAATTAGGCCTCCCCAATAGAATGAAATAATTATTCCTTCTTTTTCTGTTATTTAGAAAAATTTGGGTAAAATTGTAATGAACTATTTTTTGAAAGATCACTATTTGAAGGCAGTAATTATGCCTTTCTCATCTTTGATTCCTCCAGCTTTTAACTAAGACTTCACAGAAGTAGATAGTCAATAAATAGCTATAAACTGACTGGATAGAAGAGCCATTCAGTTGTTTAAGAAACTTCTTAGTGGGGAAATGTACTGGACTCCACTTAATTGACAGACACTACATATACTTGGAATACAAATAAATGTCTCATGTATTTTACAAAAGGGAGCTGTAATAAAATATGCAAACTTTTATAAAATAAGATTAGAATCAACAGATTTGTAAAAATTGCTTGAAATTTTTTAGAAGATATATAAAGAATTCAGAGTCTTTATGAAATGTAGTATGGTTAAGTGGACGGAGAAGCAAAGTATTTTGGGTAATTGTAGATGAAGTTAAAGACAAAAGAACTTGGCATAATGAAACGTGTTTAAATTTCAGTTGGATTTCTTTCTTTTTTTTTTTAATGTTTTATTTATTTCTAGCAGAGAGAGAGACAGTGTGAGCAGGGGAGGGTTAGAGAGAGAGGGAGTCACAGACTGAATTAGGCTCCAGGCTCTGAGCTGGCAGTCAGCACAGAGCCCGAGGCAGGGCCCGAACCCGCGAACCGCGAGATCATGACCTAAGCGAAAGTCGGACGTTTAGCCGACTAAGCCACCCAGGCGCCCCTCAATTGCATTTCTTAAGAGTCATGTGATTTTAGGAAGAATTAAGTTCTCTGAATCTGATATTCTTTACCTGAAAACGGCACAATTATTTACATAACAAGGATTTAATTAGGTTGTGTATTTTAAGCACCTGTGAACTATAAAGCACTATATAAATATGGAGTGTTATTAGAGCTGATTAGGTGTGAACTGAAACATGATAGTTGGAAATAAGATTTTAATGAGAATATCACATGAGATTCTAAATCATTGGAAGAACAATTTTTCATGTATAAAAAAAGATTTAGCTAGATAATTATTGAGGCACTGTTCAGAAATGAAAAAGGGGAGACAAGCTTAATGAGTATTTTTATACTATGGTACAAGTATTTTCCTAACGGATTATCCACATGCAATTATTTGCTACTTGATTGGAGACAATGCATGGCTTATTGGGCAATATTCAGTATAATTAAGTGGCATCTACTGGGAGGATACTGAAGGATTTCAGTGATCAAAGGTGAGGAGATGTGTGTATAAATAGGCAGCCTAAAATTAATCATATCGTAGGTGGAATGGTCTCTAAAGAGGTCTCCTGAAATCTGTGAATGCTATGTTGCAAGTGCAAATATATTTAATGCTAAAGACCTTAAAATAGGGAGAGTAGCCAGGTGGACCCAGTTTAATGCATGACCCTTAAAAACAGAAAATGGTCTCCAGCTGGAGTCAGAAGCAAGGTGTAGAAGGAGCCAAAACTTAAAAATATTAGTTGCATGACTGCTGCTCTGAAACGTAGGATCTTAGGTTCAGTGACCAATAACCGGCCTCTGGAGTTTAAATGCAGGCTTCAACCATTAGCTAGAAAGAGAATGAAGATCATAGTCCTAAAACCTCAAAGAACTGAATTTTATGAACAATCTGAATGACCTTGGAAATAGATTCTTCACAGAACTTCCCAACAATGGGCAAGCAAGGCAACTTCATGATTTGGGCTCAGAGCAGAGAAACCAGGTGATCTGATTTGGCTAGAGTCTACAGAAATCTGAGCTATTAAACTTTGGTTAATTATGGCTGGAACAGAAAATTAACATAAGCCATTAGGAAGATGTGAAGAGAATCAACTACAAGGACAGTAGATTGAGTGGTTAAAAATGTGTCTAAGGGAACACACGGGTGGCTCAGTGGATTGGGCATCAACCTCTTGATTTCGGCTTGGGTCATGATTCAATAGTTTGTGGGAGTGAGCCCTGATTTGGGGGCTCTGTTTGGACAGCACACACACTGCTTGGGATTCTCTCTCCCTCATGCATGCACACGTGTGTTCTCTTTCTCTCAAGATAAACATTTAAAGAAAATGTGTCTGGAGAGGTGCCTGGGTAGCTCAGTCAGTTAACATTGGCTCAAGTCATGATCTCAAAGTTCAGGAGTTTGAGCCCCAAGTCAGGCTCTGTGCTGACAGCTCAGAGCCTCGAGCCTGCTTTGGATTCTGTGTCTCTCTCTCTCTCTCTCTCTCTCTCTCTCTTTGACTCTCTCCACTTGTGCTCTCTGTCGCTCAAAAAAATGAATAAACAATAAAAAATGTGTCTCTGGATTTTTATGCATAGTCCTAGAGACTCAAGGAATAAAGCACAACACTCACCTTTATTATGGAAAAGATTTGTTGTGTCCAATAAGTATTAGAACATTAAGAAATTATGTTACACTGATTATTTAGTTTTAAAGAGGGAGGGAAGAAATTCTGGCTTTTAGGAAAGCTTTTGTAAAGGTCCTAAATGACTATTATCAATTACAATTTTAATCACTGTACTTATGGGTTTCCTTTTTTTAATCACAATAAACACTTTAATATTAAACTGTCCATATACTTAAGCCATAATAATTAACAAAAGGAGCAAAGTACACATAACTTACACTTACAAGAATACCATGAAATTATCCCTCTCCATATGCTGTGAAATATCTGAAACCTTACAGTGAGCTACAGTGAACCAAAGGAAGTAGGAGGAGACAGTATGGAATATGAGTTGAGCCAAGTGGTAGCAAACAGATAAAAATCACTGCTTTGTGAGGCAGCTTTATTCTGAGTGGGAAAACACCAAGTAAATGTAAGAAGGGGAGTCTAAGGAATATTATAGTCACAGGGAAAAGAGAGACTTATTTGAAGAAGGAGGTGGCAGGGTGCCTGGGTGGCTCAGTCAGTTAAGCGTCTGACCTAGGCCCACGTCATGATCTTACAATTCATGGGTTCAAGCCCCGTGTCGGGCTCTGTGCTGACAGCTAGCTCAGAGCCTGGAGCTTGCTTCAGATTTTGTGTCTCCCTCTCTCTGATCCTCCCCTGCTCACGTATTGTCTCTCTCTCTCTCTCTCTCTCTCTCTCTATCAGAAATAAATAAAACATTAAAATTTAAAAAAAAAAAAAAGAAGAGGGAGGTGGAAAAGAAAAAGCAAGTAGCACTTAAAGTTCCATAAAGAAAACAAAGAGATATCTCAAAATTAGAAAATATTCTTTTTCTCAAATTATGCCACTTATTAAAGTTACACTTGTGTCCACAGAAAATCACAATATTGATTTAAGAAACCTGAGGAAGCTGCTGCAATTCTTCAATATTGCTTACACAGAAATGCCTTTTATTGATGTTTCAGGAAGGTACAAGAAATTTAAAAATAAGAAAAAGTAAGAATAAGCAATGGCATAAAATGCTCCTTAAGGATGAAAATAGAAAATGAACTGTTAGAGATGATGAAAATATCCCCTAAACTCATCAATGCTGTAACAACATCTCAACGTTAAATATTCCTAAGCACTGAGTGATACTAAGATTTCAAAACAAATTTTACTCAGTCTATAAATAGATTCTAAACAGGAAATAATGATGGAAGGGCTTACTGAACCAAGTAAAGAGCATAACAATACCAGAGATACTTATGTCTGTAGTGAAGGTTTAAATGATAAGATGCGTGAGATTCAATTCAATTCAATAAGAAATATTGAGAGAAATAAAAGATGAAAAAAATCAAAAGAAAAAGTAGAGGGGCACCTAGCTGGCCCAGTCGGTACAGTATGTGACTCTTAATATTAGGGTTGTGGGCTGGTGCTCTATGTTGGGTGTAGATATTACTTCAAAATAAAATTTTTAAAAAAGGAGGAAAAAATGAGTAGAGAAAAATATGGTAAAAAAGTTCTCTGGATTTTTCTGTTGCCTCCTAAATCCCAGACTTCCTGGCCAGAGTGACTCAGAACACTACAGGTGGGTTGTATTTTTCTTTTACTCACGGTGGCAAAAAGTGACTCCCACCCCTAAATACCTGCTCTCTCCAATCAAAGGACCACTGAAGGAACAACTTAGCAAGACCTAAAACTGAAAAGATAACCACTAAACTGGCACTAACCCCAGAAGGAAAAAAAAAAATCCCTATCCCTACCCACTCTAGCAAAGGTTGGTAGTATGCTATATTAGGGATCTCTAGAAAAACAAATCAAAAGAATGCTTATCTTTCAAGAGAGTTATCTTAAAGAATTGGCTCACATGATCATGCAGGCCTGGCAAATCCAAAATCTGATGGAGTAGGCTGGTGGGCTGGAGGCTCTGGGAAGAGTTGTGCTCCAAAGGGAGTCTGAGGGTAGAATCCCTTTCACTGGGGTGAAGTCAGTCTTTATTCAAATAAGGATTCACCTGATTGGCTGAGGCTCTCCCACATTATAGAGGGCAACCAGCTTTACTCACAGTCCATCTATTTAAGGTTAACCGCCTTAAAAACAAAGAAACAACAAAAATAAAACCACCTTCACAAAAACACGCAGAATAATGTTTAAGCAAATATCTGGTATCATGGCCCAGCCAATTTGACACATAAAATTAACCATCAAAGACGCCTAGACTTCCACTTTGTCCAGGCTATACCGAGGCGCACCAATCACCCCACCCCCCCACGAGGTAGTTTCAAAGAGGCTAAGGAGCTGGGACTTTCATCCGAGGTGGTCAAAAGATGTATGACATACAAACACAGAAGTATGCAAATTAGTTGTCAACATCTAAATGAATTTTAGTAGACACAAGGTGAAATTGTACCTCTATCCTCACCTGCGGTTAGGAATCATCTCCACTCCACCACACCGGGTGGGTGCCAGAGGGGGCCTCGTGAAGAGCTAGGAAGTCTCAGTGGAGTCCTAATAGGAGCTGGAATGCTCATTCCCACTCAGTGATTAATGAGGAGCTCTCCTCTCACTGGAGGCCCAATGGGGAATCTTCCTCTATCCCAGCCAGTGTGGTGTCAAAACAAACCAGCTAAAACAAAACAACAGCAACAAAAAACAGCTAAAACTATGTTTACATGAGATCTAGCATCTCATAGCATAATACCCAAAATGTCCATATTCCAATTGAAAATCAGTCACCATACCAAGAACCAGAAAAATATCAAATGACAATGAGAATATTAAGATACTGAACTTACCCAATAATGAGGGGAAATTTATATTAAAACAGATGAGATTTAATTTCACACCAATCAGAGGCTTCATATTAATGTCAAGATTGTAATTAGTATCATACTCAACTGCCATTTATTAAAGTCAGGTCAATGTGCTGAAAATAAACTGACCAATAATAATTCCCTGAAGCCTCTTCCAGTGTAATTATTTTACGGAACTGAAATCATCATATAGCAAACTTGTCTTTTCCCTAATTTTTCAAATATATACATTCACCAAATTGATCAAAATCTTGTTTCTCTGAATGTCTTAAAAGACAGTTTAAAATGTTGAGTGTATTTCTGTGAAGTATAATTTGTAAGCATTTAAAATTTTAAGTGTTGAGCATGTCACAATTAGTTTTTAAAAATAGTCTGTGGTTTATATTTTCCAATACATTTTCAATTTAAAGTTTTTCCTGTTTTCTTAATGCTCAAATTTGCATTCTTCAATGGGAGAAAATGGGGAGAAATTATAACTAATGCAAAGGATTTTGGTAACACTTTGCAGAAAGAACATAGATAATTCACAACTTAGAACAAAATAAAAATCTGTTTCATATTACATAATTTCTCCAGAAGTTGGGACACATCTTTATTCCTTCCCAAGACCTCTTAAGCCAGCTGGGGCTTATTGCCTTTCTTTATCTGGTGAAAACATCCTCACCTGGCCATAAGCCTCATCTATTATACAGTTTCTGGGCCCTCTCTCCCTATCCTTTCCTTGTCTGTACTGTCCAACAGGCGATTTATATACCTTTGGGTCAGAAACTAGCTCTTCTATCACTTTGCATTATTACCCACTCCTTTTTTTTTTCTTACAAAAAAATAAAGGATCTATAGCTTCTGCTTTAATTAAGTTATAGTATTTAACATTTGCAACAGAAATTTAGATTTCAGAAACACTTTTTAAAAAGTCTCTCAGTAGAGAAAAAATGACTGTGTCCAAGAAAATTATCTCAAAGTTTTATCTATGTAAGAGGCTGCAGTTACCTAATTCCAAGTTTATATGTCCTGCCTCTCAAAACAGTAAATGTCGAAAATTATCAGTTCTTCCTAAATGGTAGAGGAAAAGATAATAGTACAAAACTTTAAAAAATGATCAGTCTCAGTATGTTAATATATTACTCTTTACAAAATTATTTGAACAAATATACACCTTTACCTTGCACATGCAAAACCTGAATGTCACTTTCTCATATGTCTATTTCTACATTAAGTAAGAAAGGGTTAACACCAATGAAATCCTCTGGTAGCACAGAATCTGGCTGCTATTCGGTAAGACAGTAAGAGCACAATTACAATCACAACACAGTGCACAGTAAAAAAAGACAATATAAAATTTAAAATGTGCAATTTTTGTCCTCCACGAGTTCATAAACTAATGCAAGGAAAACATATATGTCTAAATACCAAACATATTGCAAGTGCTTTGACAAAAGTACAGACACAATACTATGTTAGATATTAATTCCAAGTGATGCAATTTGGAAAGAATACTGAGAACTGAGTAATACTTAATTGGGTTCTAAGAGAAACAGAATATGAACTCAGGCTCAAGTGAACATTAAGGAAACAAATCATTTAGGATTAATGTAGGAAAAAATGTTGAGCAGAGTGAGAACCAGTTTCAAGAATGTACTGAGTGATAAAGTAAGATTGTTAAAATTCTAGTAAGTAGCCTAACCTATTTACATATTTATGCATATATATTTATTTATACATATATATTTATACATACATACTTACTAGATGGCTAATTTCAATGAAATTGACTACCAAGACACAAAATAGACATTTCCCACATGTAATACATCAACTTGAACAAAGATTGGTGAAACCTGACTTGAAAGCAATTATTCAATGTATTTGTCACAGGCTGTATATGCAAGTTAAAAAAGTGTACAGTGGCATAATGCATTCTGCTAACTCATCCCTCCCATCTGCTTCTTCCTCCTCTCCTCCTCCTCTCCTCTCTCTTCCTTCTCTCTTTCCTCTTGTCTCTTCCCCTCTCTTTCTCTCCCATTTTTCTCCTTCTCTCTCTCTCACACTCTCTCTCTCCCCATTTCCTCCTCCTTCTATTCCTTTCTGTTTTTCTCTCTTTCCCTCTTATTTCAAATACATCATCCATTGGAGAAAATTATACAAACTACCTCTGACCTACCATCCAAATTTATTAACATTTAGTCTTATATATGCCTGATTTTTAATGCACTGTTTATGCCTTACATATATATATAATAAGAGCCCTGTTTACACTTCCTCATCCTCTTGTTAATAAGAATCAATTTATCCAAATTTTGAATTTTATTATTCCAAAATATTTATACACACACACACACACAAACACACACACATTGTATTGTAGAGTTGACAGCATTCTGAAATTTGCTTCATGGATAACGGATTTTTGTTTTTTTTACTTCGTTGATTTTTAAACTCTATTTTGAGAGATGGAGAGGTGTGAATTGGAGAGAGGGGCAGAGAGAGGAAGAAAGAAAAATCCCAAGTAGTCTCCTCACTATCCAGTCAGCACAGAGCCCAATGTGGGGCTTGATCCCAGGAACAATGAGATGGAGACCTGCACCAAAATCAATACTCTTAATGCTTAACCTACTAAACCACCCAGTGCCTCTGACAATTAATTTTTGATCAGTTTATCCATGTTGATATGTGTGTGCAGCTCAAGTTCATTCATATTATTTGCTCCACATCATTTCATTGTAAAAACCACAAAATATCTGACAGAGATTTCAATTGTTTCCAACTGATTGCTTTTATAACTGTGATAAATATTCTTGTAATATTTTCTTGTTATTTGTGTGACATACCTAACCTATGGGTGGAATTTTAGGAGAACATGTGCTTTTTTTTTTTTTTATCATTGATAAGATCATTCTCAAAAGTGGCTCTATCAAATTACATTTCTTCCACCACTCTGTGAAGTTTCCATTGTTGAACACCTAGGCCACATTTGCTATCATTATATTTTCAATTTTTTGTAAATTATTTTTTATTACAATTTTTAATGTTTATTTATTTTTGGGAGACAGAGATAGAGTGCAAGCAGTGGAGGGGCAGAGAGAGAGACACACATAGAATCTGAAGCAGGCTCCAGGTTCTGAGCTGTCATCATAGAGCTGGATGCAGGGCTCGAACCCACAAAGTGTGGGATCATGACCTGGGTCAAAGCCAAATGCTAATGCTAAACCAACTAAGTTGCCGAGGAATCCCATAAATTATTTTTAATTTGAAATTTATTTTTGAGCTTCTGCACAGCAAAAGAAACAACCCACAAAACTAATAGGCAGCCAACGGAATGGGAAAAGATAGTTGCAAATGACATATCAGATAAAGGGTTAATATCCAGAATCTAAAAGGAACTCACCAAACTCCACACCCGAAAAAACAAACAACCCAGTGAAGAAATGGGCAGACGATATGAACAGACACTTCTCCAAAGAGGACATCCAGGTGGCCAACAGACACATGAAACGATGCTCAACATCGCTCCTCATCAGGGAAATACAAATCAAAACCACACTGAGATACCACCTCACGCCAGTCAGAGTGGCTAAAATGAGCCAATCAGAGGACTCTAGATGCTGGCGAGGATGTGGAGAAACGGGCACCCTCCTACTCTGTCGGTGGGGATGTAAACTGGTACAGCCTCTCTGGAAAACAGTGTGGAGGTTCCTCAAAAAACTAACAATAGAACTCCCCTATGACCCAGCAATAGCACTGCTAGGAATTTACCCAAGGGATACAGAAATGCTGATGCATAGGAGCACATGTACCCCAATGTTCATAGCAGCACTCTCCACAATAGCTAAAACATGGAAAGAGCCTAAGTGTCCATCCACAGACGAATGGATCAAAATGATGTGGTTTATCTATATCATGGAATACTACATGGCAATGAGAAACAATGAAATCTGGCCATGTGTAGCAACATGGATGGACCTTGAGGGTGTTATGCTGAGCGAAATAAGTCAGGCAGAAAAGGACAAATATCATATATTTGCATGTATAGGAGGATTAGGAGGAACTTGATGGAGGAACAAGGGGGAGAAGAAGGGGGGGAATGGTGGGGGAAAGGAAGAGAGGCAAACCATGAGAGACTCTTGAATGCTGACAAAAACTGAGGACTGATGGATGTGGCGGGTAGGGGGGGTGGGCATGGAGGAGGACACTTGTGGAGATGAGCACTGAATGTTGTGTGGAAACTAATTTGACAATAAACTATTTGAAAAAAAATATTTTTGTATTTCACAGACTATAGGAAGACTGTGAACATCTTTTTATAGATTATTTAAAAAAACAACAACTTTATTTTCCCTCTTTTGTGAATCATTAACTCACATTCTTCACTTTTCTGTTGGGTAATAATGTATTTTCCTTATTTATTTGTATGAGATATTCAAATGCTTGTTATAATTCCTTGTTAGTTAATTTTTTATTGAAAGTTAACTTCCATAAGTATTTTGCATGGTTTGTGTATGGTTTATGGTGAAATTTTTAATAAAATTAATGGAGCTAAATTTATCAACCTTTCCTCTCAGTATTTTGTCCTGTTTTTAAATATTTAGGTCATAACAATATTCTACATAATTTTCTACAAAAATGTTAAAGTTCTATTTTTTTGAAATTTAGAATTATATACTAACCCAAGATACTTTCTATATGTAGTGTTATACCAGAATCAATTTATTTCTTATGGAAACAATAGAATTAGAACACTATTGGAAAGTCTACGTATCCTCAACTATTCTCTGTCATATAAATTTTGTCACGAAAGTAGTTTTCATCTACTTCCTCTAT
Source organism: Proteles cristata cristata (assembly GCA_017311185.1). Taxonomy (NCBI): domain Eukaryota; kingdom Metazoa; phylum Chordata; class Mammalia; order Carnivora; family Hyaenidae; genus Proteles; species Proteles cristata. The sequence goes on along the minus strand of JAESUZ010003804.1, from coordinate 876,328 downwards.
TTTTTTTTAATATTTTTATTTATTTCTAGGAGAGAGAGAGGCAGCGTGAGTAGGGGAGGGTCAGAGAGAGAGGGAGACATAGACTCTGAAATAGGCTCCAGGCTCTGGGCTGGCAGTCAGCACAGAGCCCGACGCGGGGCTCAAACCCACGAACCACGAGATCATGACCTAAGTGAAAGTCGGACGCTTAAAGAACTAAGCCACCCAGGCGCCCCTACTTCCTCTATTTTATATATTAAAGTATCTGTTGATCTATGAGTCAATATCACAATGGCTTAATTACTACAGCTTTATTATTTATATACATTATTTATACTAAATCTTGCTTTGAGGATTAGCATGTGCTATTCTTTTTTCCAATAGTTATTCTTTCTTAAAATAGCATTGATGATTGTTAGCTTATGTGCTATACAAGTAAATCTGTCAATTCCCATGGAAAAAGTGTTTTGAAAAATTCTATTTAAAAATACAAGCTTAGATTAATTTGGGAAAATAATTAATATTATGCTAACAAAGTTCAATCTTACAGAGTAACTCCTATCTTATAAAGCAGTGTTATTTTACACACTAATGTTCATGTCGAAGAGTTTCAATGGCTCCACATACACACTTGCAAAAATTGTGTGTAACAGGCTATTTAATTTTAGGGATGGTTTTAGTTTTAGTTTTTAAATGTTTATTTATTTTGAGAGAAGAGAGTGGGGAAGGGGGGCAGAGAGAGGGGAGAGAGAATCCCTATAAGGATCTTCTCCATTATTGCAGAGCCCAGTGCAGGATTCAATTCCATGAACCATGAGATTGTGACCTCAGCCAAAATCAAGAGTTGAATGCTTAACCAACAGAGTCATCCAGGGTCTCTAATGGATATTTTCTTTTCTTTTCTTTTCTTTTTTTTTTTTTTTTAATGTTTTATTTATTTCTAGGAGAGAGAGAGAAAGCACGAGCAGGGGAGGGTCAGATAGAGAGGGAGACACAGAATCCAAAACAGGCTCCAGGCTCTGAGCTGGCAGTCAGCACAGAGCCAGACGCGGGCCTCGAACTCACGAACTGTGAGATCATGACCTAAGCGAAAGTCGGATGCTTAACCGACTAAGCCACCCAGGCACCCCTCTAATGGATATTTTCAATTCTGAGGGGATATATCGTGGTTTTAATGTTTTTTTTTTTTTTTAATTTCTAGTGGTTTTACTTTTATTTTCTCTATTATCTAGTACTACACAAAGTTTTTCTGGTTATTAGCCATTTTCATGTCTTCCTTTGTGAAATATCTGTTCAGGTTGGTCATGTGAAGACTGTCTTATAGTTATCAATTTGTTAAAGTTTTCATGTATTCAGAACACAATTTATTTTTCATGTTCATATGCTTCTACCTATTATAAACATATATATAAACATGTATTGCAAACAAATAAATATAAATATTACCAATATTCAGAAAATATTTTCTCCAAGTTCATGCCTCCTGATTTCCTTATTTATTCTTTTAATGTGGTCTTTGATTAATAGAACATAGTTTTAATGGATATTTTTGCTGAAAATAAACAATTTTCAATCCATTGTTTCTTTTTATTCTTTTAGCATTTTAAAACATTACATTTTAGGTTGGCTTCTATTGTTTCTGGTAAAAGAAATCAGTCATCATCATCATTATGTTTACCTTTTGTAATGAGATTTTTCTCTAGGTATATTTGTCTTTAACTCTGGTTTTTAGCTATTTGTTGCATGATGTGCCTGGATATCTTTTACTTTGTATTTATGTAGAGTTCCTTAGACATCTTGGTTGATGTTTTGCATCAAATTTTAAAAATTCATGCCATGGGCTGCCTGGGTGGCTCAGTCGGTTGAGCATCCAACTTTTGATTTTGACTCCGGCCATGATCCCAGGGTTGTAGGGAGCTCTGCATTGGGCCTCCTACTAAGTGTAAAGCCTGCATAAGAATCTCTCTCTCTCTCTCTGCCCCACCCCACTCATGCTCTTTCCATCTCTAAAAACAGAAAACAAAAAATCTTGGTCATTAATTTCCAGTTGCCTCTCTACCCCCAATCTCACTCTTCTGCTTTTGGAATTAGATAAAATTTTGTTAAACTAATCTTTCTTTTTCTGTGTTCAATTTGTTGTTAAACCAATTGGAATTTCCTTCTTATTTAGAATTCCTATTCCTTTCTTCAAATTTCCATATCTTCATTTATTATTCCCACCTTTCCTTTATTTTACATATTTATAATAGATGTATCAAAACATTTGCTATTTGTAATAAGTTCATAATAAGTAAAGTTTGTGTATAAGTCAGTTTCTATTGTCAGTGTTTGTATTGATCAAGTTTACCTTGCTCAATGGTAATGGTCTTTTGTATGTTTGTTTATATTTTCATAAATTCTCCCAGATACTGGTTATAAAATAGTAAGGAATTATAATTGTTGGTTTGTTTCATTAGTTTCCTCAGGATTGGAAGTCTTTCCACTTTATGGTGATAGACTAGAAGGTCTAATTATTCATATTCTTCCTGGAGTTGTATTAAGCAGATGATGACCTGGAGCTATAATTAGATTGAGTTCACCTGTGATTAGACCAACTTTCAAAATCCCATGCCCTCAACAGCTTTTTGACCTTCAAAGTAAGTATTTCAAATGGGAGATCATTGAGCAGCAATATTACATATTTTTAGTGAATACACTGATGCAAGTCTAGCAAGATCCTAGAATTCAAGAATGGAAAAAATATATACAGGACCTGACAATTTCTTTCTGTTTTCTTTTCCCTTGTATGGGTAGATTGTTCAGGCCTAGTTGCTTGTTTGTAATTTTTTTTTTAATGTTTTATTTATTTCCAGTAGAGAGAGAGACAGCGTGAGCAGGGAGGGTCAGAGAGAGGAGTCACAGACTGAAACAGGCTCCAGGCTCTGAGCTGGCAGTCAGCACAGAGCCCGACGGGGCTCGAACCCACGAACCGCGAGATCATGACCTAGCGAAAGTCAGACGCTTAACCGACTAAGCCACCCAGGTGCCCTGCTTGTTTGTAAATTTAATACCCTTCCATATCTTGACAAGCCATTGACACTTTTGCAGGTTTCTCCATTTCTGTGAACATTCCCACTAGCTTGGCCAGGCTGTTCCTCTGTGTGCTGTATATAACAAGTCAGGCATACATCCTTGAATGGAAGCTGCTACCAAATATAAATTGTTTATTTCTCTCTGGAATTGACTTAGTGAAGGCCTCTTTGCATCCACTGCTCTTTGTTAGGTCATAAAATATTTTGACTTCTTAAGACATTCTTGTGATTACCATAGATGCAAAGGTTTTCTGGATTCTTCTATAACCTACTCGTAACCAAAATATTTACTATCTAGTTTTAAGTTATTTTACCTGGTATGATACTGAGAATACTAGTTATAAAATTAGTGATTTACTGGTTTGTATCCTAGTTAAGTGAGTGTAGCTGCTGCCCTTTGTCTTCATTCAACTATTGCTTGCTATCAGCATTTAAATCAAGATATATTTTTCAGGAGAAACAAATCAGAATATCCTTGACTAATTTCTTCTTCCTTCTTCGTAGCTTAACAAGGAAATATGTTTGAGTATCATTTCAAAACAAACTGATCTGAATGTAACTACTCTGGAGGTCCCACTTTGTACCCAGGACATTATTATAACAAGGGATCTTTATCTCCCTTTATTTGAAGTCTCTGACAGTTCTAGGTGTATGATTAGTTTTCCATGAAGCACAATTCATATCGTGTACAATTTAGTTATGCCCTGATGCAGCACACACTTCTGTGCAATCGAAGCACTTCTGTGCTTCATCTTGCATGTTATGCAAATACTTCTTTTTATTTTTAAATATTTTTCCCCTTTTATTTTCAGAGGGAGAGAGAGGAAAAAAGAGAGAGAGAGAGAGAGAGAGAGAGAGAACGAGCATGAGCAGGGAAGAGTGAGATCATCTTAAACAGGCTCCATGCTGAACATGGAGCCCAACACATGATTTGATTCCACGACCCTAAGATCATGACCTTAGCCAAAATCAAGAGTCTGATGTTCAACTGACCGAGCCACCCAGGGGCTCTACAATACTTCCATTTCAGTTTTATCCAATAAGCTCTCTTTCTTGTTGAAATATAAAATATTTCACCCAGTACTGGGTGTGTGCATGTCTCTTTTATAGGAGAGACATTATTTTGTGACTTTCATATAGGGCCAAGGGTCAACCTCACTCCTGAACTTCAAGCAGTAACTTTGACTTTAGAGTATCATTCTTCATGAATTATCTTAAGACCCTTCATGGTCAGCCATCAATACCCTTCAAATATATATATATTTGCTTCCAAGTATGATCCAGTGTGCCTTTGGCTATATCCCTACTTCACCATTTTGTACTCATTTTCCCTTCTGTCTCCTCACTCCCATGAATTTTTTTTCGTTTTTTAAATGCTTATTTATTTTTGAGAGAGAAAGAGAGAGAGAGTCAGAGAGAGAGAGGGAGACACAGAATCCAAAGCAGGCTCCAGGCTTTGAACTGTCAGCACAGAGCCTGACACAGGGCTCAAACTCACAAACTGAGAGATCATGAACTGAGCCGAATTCAGATGCTTAACCAACTGAGCCACTCAGGTACCCTTGTTTAACTTGTTTTTAAATGCAACAAAAAATAAAGAGCATGAAAGCTAGATACAGACTATCTTAGAAATGAATTCTCTTACCACTATTAACTGCGTGATATAATTTAACTACTAAATATCAATAATACCTAACTTATAAGACGTCATGGGAATTTAATAAAATATGTATATGTTCAGAGAATACCTAACACGTTCTAATCATTAACAATAATAATCATTTTTATACTAAAATGTCTATCAGTAAATGCTTGGAGTGGAGGGTGATTAACAGAATCATTTTTTCTTTTTTGGTGTTGCATCTATCTTCATCTATTCTCCCCTCTTCTTCTTTTCTTTAATTTTTTATGTGTAAAACACACCACACACACACACACACACACACACACACACACACACACACACCCAAAACCAACCAAACAACAACAAGAAAAACATGTACATATAAAGCCATATCATTAGTTCTAAAAATCTTCCCAAAATAGTCAAGAAACGATTATCACTCCGCTGTTAGACTAGATATTCTGGGCGCCTGCCTATTAAATTACACAAAATACACATTTTGGTGCATACTTGTAGTAAGCAATAAAATTTTCTAAAATCCAAAAAAGTAAAAAAAAAAAAAAAAGAAAGAAAAATAGGAAGGAAGACAGAAGGCAGGAAACATTGAATTAAGAAGGTGAAATCCATGCAGAAAGCAGGAAGTAGTACAAAGAAAGCAAGTTAAAAAACAAAACAAAACAAGCTAAGTTAACCTTATGGTGAAAGTTTGTATCAGGATGGACAAAGTCTTTGTCCAAAGGGAGATGGGGAAGGGATGCTTGAAGAAAACTAAAATGGTTCTTAACAGAAGTAAATGAAATGCTTCTCTGAATAAAAGCATCTTAATATAGGCCTTTAGTATACTCAGGATCAAGGAAATATGAATTCATACTAAATTAGAAATCACAGGAATCTGGACTCTGTGACTAAGAGTGACCAGAAACAGCAAGCAGGAGCTGTAAGCATCCACAGACTCTAGATATGTCATGATCGAAATTAATATATAATGTTAAATATATCATTCCAGATTTAAAAACCTACTGTATGGTTTGTACAGTAAGTTATATACAAGGCAAAAAAAAAAAAACACTCAGAACGTAGCACAGAGACACAGAGAATGAAAATATGAAAGAGAAATTAAGTGATCAAGAGGATAAAAACCAAAATCAATATGCAAATTATTTGAGGTCCAGAAAGAGAAAATAGAGACTATGGAGAAGAGGTGACGATTGAAAACATAACACTAGGAATTTTCCAATACTATTCAAAAGTATAAATGTATAGTTATAGAAATTAACTTCAATATTAACAATGGAAAATTGCTCAAAATTCAGTTATCAAATACATATTTTAACATTCAGTAATAAGGAAAGGTCATGTACCAAATAGAAACAATTAGGCTGATAATATAACTGTTGTTACTATGTTGAAATCAGAAGATGATTTTGAGAACTTACAATTAATCTAAAATCGTGGACTGACTAAAACTATCTTTAAGACAAGGTGAAACAAATATGTTCAGGTGAGCAAAAATTGGTAGATTTGCTTCACATATTATAATATGTTGAGATCATTTTGTCACATTATACCTTGCTTCCAAAAATTTCCTCTTTATAAATATGTTTTTAAGTGGTATATGTTGTTGACTCGTTTTGCTGTAACATTGTATACATTCTAAGCATTTTGAGTGATGCTCAATGTCTTTTATTCCCCATTACAGCCTTATACAAAATGATTTCACTGTACCAAATTCTCTGTCTTAACCTATGCAATTCTCCCTAACATAACTCCTGGAAACTACTGATCTTTAGTAGTCATCTGTAGTATTTATCTTTTTCAAAATACTGTATAATTGAAATCACAAAGTATCCAGGTTTTTCAGACTGGTCTTTTTTACCCAGCAACATGCATTTAAGATTAATTAGTCTTTTTTGTGGCTTCGTAATTTATTTTCTTATTAATGAATAATATTCTATTGCATGTTTCCACAATTGGTTTATACGTTATCCACTATCCAATCCACTGAAGGAAATCCTGTTTCAGATTTTAGTAATTATGTATACAGATGCTGTGAAAATCCATGTGCAGTAACATTTAGTTGGGTAAATACCTAGGAGCATGATAACTTGATTGTAAGAAAGATTATGTTTAGTTTTTAAAACCGCGAAACTGCCCAGCCGATTTCATAGTTCGTGAGTTCTAGCACCAAATAAACTATTTATTTATTCATTCATTCATTTATTATTTAATAAACTTACTAACTAAACTTTAAAAAATATATTTTCCACTATCTGTGGCTTGTCTTTGTATTCTTTTAACATGTCTTTCAGAAAGCAGAAAAAATTATTTTAATAATGTCAGACATTGTTTTTTTTTTTTTTTCTTTTAGGGATTGCATTATTGGTGTTGTATTTAAAAACCCATCACCAAACTCAAGTTCATATAAATTTTTCTCTTATCTTTCCTTCAAGAGTTTTTATAACTTTTATTTCAGTGTAAGATCTATTTTAGTTAATATATCTGTAAGCAATAAAGTTTGTGTATATTTTGCATATAGATATTCAATTGATTCACTACCATTTCTTTAAATGACTATTCTTTTTCCTTTGAATCGTTATTTCTCCTTCACTGATTATCATTTGACTATATTCATGTGGATCTATTTCTGAGCTTTTTAACATATTCCATGGATAAATCTAGTTTCCTGTCCATGCCTTTGTCTATACTTTCATTTATAACACACTGTCTCCTTTAATGTAGACATATTTATGTCTAAAACTTGGGTAGTGCATATTTTCCATCTATGTTCTTCATCTTCAGTATTTTGTTAGCTATTTTAGGTCTTATGCCTTTCCATATTAACTTTAGAATTGGTTTGTTGATATCTACAAAATCCTTTTCTAGGGTTTTGTTTGAGATTGCTTTGAGTCTACTGATCAAATTCAGAATTGACATCTTAGTGATACTGAGTCCCCCAGACCAGAAACACAGTACATCTCTCCACTTATTTAAATTTTAATTAATATTTTAAAATGTGTTATTTTCTAAAATGTGAATTTTTAAATGTGTTTTGTAGTTTCCCACATATAAATCCTTTAAACGTTTTGTTAGGCTTCATTTTTGCTGTTACTATAAATATTATGTATTGACCTTCAAATTCCAAGTCTTACTGTTGGCATATTGAAGAGCATAAAATTTTTATGTTAAACATGTATCCTATATTGTTTCTATAATTGTTTACTAGTCTCAGGAAATATTTTTTTTTATTTTAATTCTTTGGGATTTTATACATAGACAATCATGTCATCTCTGAACAAAGACAGTTTTATTTTTTTTTCCTGTTCTGTCTGTACACTTTTAAACAATTTATATTATTATTCTTGTAGATTTTCTACATAGACAATGTCATCTGAGAACAAATAACATATATATATGTTATATATATATTATATATATATATATATATATATAACCTTTATTTCCTTATCTTGACTTGCTGCATTTGTTAGTACTTCCAGTATAATGTAAAGAAATTGTAGGTTGGAACATTATTTCCCTGTACCTGATCTTAATGGGAAAGCTTTGAGTTTCTCACCATTAAGTATGATGTTAGCTGATTTCTTCTTCTTTTTTTGTAGATAGTCTTTATTAACTTGATAAAGTTGATAAAATAGAAGTTTTCCTCTATTTGTGGTTTACTGTGAGCTCTTAAAATCATAAATGATAGTGGATTTTTATCGTCTTTTCTGTATCTACTGATACGATGGATTACACGAATTGATTTAAATTTTTTTTAATGTTTATTTATTTTGAGAGAGAGAGAGAGAGAGAGAGAGAGAGAGAGAATTCTAAGCAGGCTCCATGCTGTTAGCACAGAGTTCAATGCAGGGCTTGAACTCAAGAACTGTGAGATCATGACCTGAGCTGTTATCAGGAGTTGGATACTTAACCAACTGAGCCACCCAGGCACTTCCAAGAATTGATTTTCTTTAATGTTGTACCAACCTTGCATATTTGGGATAAATCCCACTTGGTCATGGTGTATAATTCTTTTTATATATTGCTGGATTCAACTTTATGATATTTTGTTGAGGATTTTTATATCTATATTCATTAAAGATAGTGGCTTATAGTTTTCTTGTGGTGTTTTGTCTGATTTTGGCATTAGGGTAAAGCTGACATCATAGAATGAGTGACGAAATATTCTCTCTGTTTCTATCTTCTGAAAGAAATTGTAGAAAATTGGTATAATGTCTTCCTTAAAGGTTTCAACCACTATTATCTCAAATATTCTTTCTGCTTCATTCTCTTATTCTTCCCTGCTGGTATTTCAATTACACATATGTTGCATCTTTTGAAATTATCTGACAGTTTTTAGATTTTCTGTCCTGTTTTCTGTATTTTTTTCCTCTTTGCATTTCTATTTGTGAAATTTCTCTTGACAATATCTTAAAGCCCTCTATTTTGTTTCTTTGGCCATGTTAACTCTACTAGTGAAACTATCAAAGCATTTCTTCTGTTGTTTACAGTGTTTTTCATTTCTAGCATTTCTTTCTAACTAATTTAAAAAAATTCTGTCTCATTTCATGTTGTTAATTTTTCCTACTAGAGACTGCAACATATTGATCATTGTTCTAAATTCTCACTCTGCCAATACCAATATCTATATCATATTTAATTCTTAATTTGATGCTTGCTTGTCTTTACAAATTTTGTCATTTGTTACCTTTTGGCATGCCTTGTAATTTTTTGTTGAAAGCCAAACACATTTTTTTTTTTGAGTGATAGTGATTGATGTAAATGAGTCATTAGTGTGAAGACTTCTGTTAATCTAAGATTTAGGCATTGCTTAATATTTCGAGTAGCTATATATTCCAGAGACTTTACATTCTTCTATTGTTCTTGTGTCATCAATTCTTTTGAATTTGAACTTCCCTAAGTACTTCTCCTAAGAGCGAGTCTGTTTTGCAGGTTTTTCAGCTATAATTCACTATTACTCTGGAGCTCTGTTGGTGTTGGCAAGATGCAGAGAGAAGCATTCTATAGTCTTTCAATTAAACTTAAGTTTTTTATTAATTGCTATCTCTGGCCCATGACATTTACATATTTTCTTTCCTTGTGGCTTCCCTCTCTGTCAGGCAAGACAAGAAGGCTAGAGTGAATGAGAGTGAAAACAATGCCCTTCTTCCACTGCTCTAGGACAGGGCTCTGATATCAATTTTATCCCCTGGGAAATAAGCCTTTATTACAAAGAAGGTTCTAGAAGTGTTTCACAACACTCCTGCTAGAGCCACCAGGGGATAGTTTCCAAATTTTTACCACAGGAACCTGGTAGGAAACCTAGTGGTAAAACCCAGGAAAGTGTCAAGGCACTTTTTCAGTCTCATACTCGCAATTCAATCTCAAGCAATTCATCAAAGTCACAATTTAAGGATACCTACCAGTGTATGGTTCCAGCTCTAGCAGCTTTTGCTTAGGTCTCAGCTCTGACTTTCTGGATTTGTCTCTGGGAACTACTTTCTCTGACTGATCAAAGAAAAGTCATTGATTTTCAGTTTGTCCAGCTTTTCTTTGTTGTAAGGAGGGGAGTAATAACTCCAAGCTCTTCATATATCAGACCTGAAACTGAAAATCCCAAATAGTTGTTAAAATTTAATAATACAATTTTAGAGAAAAATTATGTAAAAGAAGAAATATTTATAAATTAAGTTTGTTCAATTACCATGTTATATCAGCTTAGTTTTAAGTACTGGTATCTATGGGTCAACAGTGTGGTTAGTTGTATTTTCATGCGGACTTAATAAGACCATGAAAGCAGCAGAAAAATTGGACTCAAATGACTTTGTAATTGAAATTCTGTAATTAATAATTTATGTTCTCCTTGTGTGGATAGCCAAGGAACTAAATCCTGGATTAATCTTACTGCCAGTTACATTTCAAAGAACATTTGGGGGAAAAATATGGCTGAAACTTAAAAATTAAAGAACGTTTTTCCCTTTTATTTTCTCATTTGTAACATTCTATTTCGCTGGCTTATTTATTCAGTATGTTCACATTTATAATCACACGTGAGTGGTATTTCTATTTTGGCCTATTCTTTGCATGAGCTTAAATCAAGATAATAAAAAACAACTGGTAACTCAGATTTTCTAAATTCTCTTTTGAAGTGTAGAAGAATAATAAACCCCAGGAACACCATGCTGCATTTCTAAGGCAAAGTATTAGACCAGCAGTAGACTTTGTCCTAATTTTCTGCCTCTGGCATTCTAGGGTATATTTTTTTAGTCTGTGATCCCTATCATTAAAGGGTTGGAACTGATATACAGCCAGTTCCACCCACCACACAGATGCAGGAAATGATGGGAGAAAATGAGGCTGAAAATAAGTACCTGTGATTTCAAGGAAATACAGTTGTCTTAAAGACAATACATCAAGGCGGTGTGAAGGCAAAGTATGATACAAATGCAGTATGTTAGGATACCAAAATGATTTAATTTGCTACACGTTGCGATAAAAATTGTCTATCCATTGGTTTCCAAAAGAAAAACAATGATTAATAATGAAGTATTCATTTTAAAAATACATCCTTATTGCATACATGTTATTTGAAAATGTTTTTAATATTAAAATAGGGAGGTAGTGCTGGATTTTGGATATTTTCCAAAGGAAGGAGTCTTAGTTAAGTTGCATGTGTTGTCTTTCTGCTTTCTTTGTATAAAAATAGATATTAAGTGGAACTATGCAAAGCTTTGGAGATTGGGCCTGGAAAATGATTTGACTGCTTTTAAGAGTGTGGGTTTTCAAAGACATATTTTATTGTGGTATTCTGTTGAACCTTTTGACCTCACTTAAAGCCTGTGTTATTGAACCTTAAGATCATTCTACAGAAAGAGTCACTAAAACAATTTCAAAAGCTTCCTCTTCTGTTACTCAAAAATAAGCATCTTGGTGTGAAAATTCTTAGTAACATTATTTCCCTTTATTATGTGTTACTGTTGTCAGGAACAAATTAATAAAGAAAAATTGCCCCAGGGGGCAAACGTTTTGACTGTTCCAACTGTACACTTTTGGCATCTTCACACAGGCTTCTCCAGAACATTGCTAGTCTCCTAAGCATTTCTGTGAAGGTGGAAGATCACTGGAGCCTCAGGATAATGAAGGCACTGATTCCATTAGGAAGAAGCTAAGCTTTTCCCAAAGTGACTATTGAGCTGCTTGACAATGAGATAAATTTTCATGGAAAAGATTAATGAAGTTCAAAAAGAAGTACTGAGTTCAGTTCTTCTTGGTGTAATGTTGTAAAGCCTTTTCTTCTTCTAAGACAAAAGCATTCAGTTCCCTGTTGCTATTCCCCTCTTCAGCTTCAATAGCCACTTCATTAAGTGAAACAATGCTGTCACCATCCATCATGTGCCAGGCTTTAATTCCCAGTACGGTCTGGTACTCTGCAATCCCAGCTCACAGGTCACAGCTTCCATCTGGATTTGCATTTTCATCTATGAATTCATAATTTTCATGAATTTTCTAAGAATACTAAAAACTCTGGAGTGAAAAGGAACAAGTACATGTTCCTTTTTCAATTCAGTTTCTAATACAGTGAGTTCTTTTCATATTTATTTATTTATTTTGGAAAGAGGTCTTTTATCTTTTTTGTTAACTGATCTACTCTAGTCTCTAAAAGCATTTCATGATACATAGTAGGCCCCTGACATACACATTGGATTCACTGAAATAAAAATCATATACTTGGAAAACACAGATACACAAAAGACATTTGCATAACTGCTACATAATTTTATCTAATTTAGTACATATTAAAGAGTGAGACTGGGGGCACTGGGTGGCTCAGTCAGTTGGCTGACCGACTTCGCCTCAGGTCATGATCTCAAGGCCCTGTGGTTTCAGGCCCCACATCTGGCCCTGTGCTGAGTGGGCTCTGTGCTGACAGCTTGGAGCCTGGAGCCTGGAGCCTGCTTCAGACTCTGTGTCTCCAGCTCTCTGTCTCTCTCTCCTGCTCACACTCTGTGTCTCTCTCAAAAATAAATAAAACACTTAAAAACATTAAAAATTAGGGGCGCCTGGGTGGCTTAGTCGGTTAAGCGTCCGACTTTCGCTTGGGTCATGATCTCGCGGTTCGTGGGTTCGAGGCCCGCATCGGGCTCTGTGCTGACTGCCGGCTCAGATCCTGGAGCCTGTTTCAGTCTGTGACTCCCTCTCTCTCTGACTCTCCCCTGCTCACGCTGTCTCTCTCTCTCTCTCTCTCCTAGAAATAAATAAAATAAATAAAATAAAATAAAAAATAAAAACATTAAAAATTAAAAAATAAAAAGTGGGACTACTGACAATATAGAAAACATATAAAAGATATAAATGAATCAAAACTAAAAAAAAACTTAAAAGGATTATAATAAATAATTTAAACAACAAAAAGATTTCATGAAATGTAGATGACCATGCACAGTCTAATGGATGATATGTTAGGAGTTTCTCCCTTTGCTTTCTGCTCTACTTGCCCTAAGAGACAATTCTGTTATTTCAAGTTCAAAGCTTACAATTATTCTTAAACATATATTCTTTTTTTTTTTTTTCTTTTTTTTTCCTTTATGACTAGACTCATGGTCAATTGATTCCCTGGGACATTTGAAATAAAAATAAATACATAAATTAATTTACAGCAAAGATCTGATTTGTGCTATAAAGCCTAGACCTCTCCTTTTTCCCACTCTACATATACAACTAATTGAATATTTGAGTATAGAACTATTAGCTTATGTAACCAAATGATCAAGATGATGCTTCTAAATGCTTGCAAGAGAGAACACATGGTGCTACATTGTCCCTATATTTTATTTGAGGATAAATGAGAATGCAGGATCAATTTTGTACTGATTTTTTTACTCTGTTCTCAATGGTCAATCTTTATCATAGAAAATCCATTCCTTTTGGAATCTGATTCTGATTCACCTCTTAGTCATTTCTCTTATAGATTGCATGGTCGTAGCTATTTCAACCTTTCTCTGAGCAGCTCCCCATCTGCTTTGATGGAGACCTTAACTAATACCCATATCATAAAACTTCTTATGAGGAAGAATACATGAATACAATCAAGATATTAGAGCTTTACTGAGCCTATTGGAAAGGACAGAACATGACTAAGGACAATCCTTTGAAGGCCCATAGATACTGGCTGCTTGTGAAACAGAAGGAAAAAGAACACTACCTTTGTTTCTAGCACTGCTGTAATGAAGCACCACAGACTGAGTGGCTTACACAGGAATCCTAACAGTTCTGGAGTCTACAAGTCCAAAATCAAGTATCCACAGGGTTGATTCCTTCTGAGGGTTTTAAAGGAAGGCACTGTTCCCAGCTTTGTCCTTAGTTTGTTGATGGCTATCATTTTCCTAGGTCTCTGCACTTTGTCATCCTTCTACCTGTGTTTCTGGGTCCAAATTTCTCCCTTTTATAAAGATACCAGTGTTAATGGATTAGGACCCACCAAACAATCTCATTTTAGTGTGATTATATCTACCAGAAACATCTCTTCAAATAAGTCACTTCTGACACACTGGGAGTCAGGATTCTGACATATGAATTTTTATAGGACACAATTCAACCCATAATTAATGCCATGAAACTACATTTGATGTAGGATTGAGAAATTGTGGATTCAGGATAATATTCTCTGGCATCCTGCATGATGGCAGATGGTTCTTTTCCTCTTTTCTCCTTGCTTTCTTCCTTCCTTCCTCCCTTTCTCCCCTTCCTTCCCTTCTTTCTTTCTTTTTATTTCTTTCCTTCTTTCTTTGCTTCTTTCTTTCTTTAATGAAAGAGTAAAAATGAGTATGATAATTAGCATTTAGCCTACATGATATTCCTTTGAGTGTTCCTGTGCTGCTTATGCTATTGGTACATGTAAGTGGTCATATTCTTAACCCTAGGCTTTGTCTGAACCTTCTTAATATGTCATGCCAATGGCACATCACAACTCCTTGATAAAAGCAGGGGTAACAGAATCATCTCATGCTCTGGCCTCTTGACATCCTACTCTTTTTCATGAAGGAACAAGAAGTCGGTTTGCTCCTTTCTCACAGAAAGAGAATTTAAATCTTTGGTATTGATTTACAACAAAAGTTTTTATATATTTGTGAGGTGTACATTCCAAGACTTGGCAGTAGCATGCCATCTCCTTCTCATAATCAAAACCGTTAAAGACTAAAGACTTTAACAAAAAGGAATATTTAAGGAATTGGAAATGTGACAAGCATAATACAAAAATCATATCTTTTGGAGAGCACCTTTGTTCTCTACTTTTTTATTCCTGGTCTGGACAAAACTGTATGGCTTCCAAAATTCCTTTCTGTAGTTAGTGGTGTTTTTTTCCCCTAACCTTAAATTTACAGCCATTTTCCCCCTACACTTTGAGGTGGAATCTATTATTTTCTATAAGTAGGCATGTGCATGTGTTGTTATGAGAGGATGCCAAAAGTTTAACAGCCCTTAATTTGGCATCCACCAAGGACTGGTGTCATGATGTAGAGTTAAGGACAGTGGTCCCTGGCACCTTTAACGATGGGTCCTTAAGAGCTTCAATGGTGACAACACTGTGACCTTTAACTGCACTTTGTATGTTGCTTCAACTCACTGGGATGGAGTGCTTCACCCTGGAACCTTAAGTTAATGGTGATATCTATATTGTTTGGATCACAGACAACAGTAGAATCTTGCCTGCTCCTACATTTTCTTGATAGTAGCACAAACACTAGAATGAACCTGGTTCTAGAATATATGTCCATATTCTATTTCAGACTGCTAAGGCTAGGATGTAGTTTTCAAAACATCCAATGTAGCCATGAAAACTTGTGACATGGGCATAAACAGTTGGGGATATTAATCTAGATTCAAATTCCTTCAAGAAATATATATATATATATATATATATATATATATATATATATAAAAAAATATATATATATATTTGCCCTACCCAAACTTAAAAAGCACCTCTCCCTACCCCCAATTGTCGGAGGCCGCGCCGGCTCCAACAGGTCCAGGGGTTCCTGAAGGATGGATGGTGTCGGCGAAAGAGAGTGAGAGAGCCCTGAGATCCTTTCTGATCACCAGGCAGGCAACTCTGTCCTGTTGGTTTTGGTGTCTTTATTTATAGGTCAGAAGTTAACATGGCATCAGGAAATGGAATGTTTACAATGGATAGCTCTTTGTGATAAGGTGTTGTTGGAAAATGTACAGAAACAGGTTTTACAGAAGTCTTCTTGAAGAACTGCCCCGATTATAGTGAGGTTGAGTAACTAAGAAAATAACAAGGTGTTCACATTTTAATAACACTAAGATAAGTCATAGGTTTGTAGATACTCTTATCCATCCTCATCACAGCTGCCAGGGTAAGGGAAGGTGTTTGTGGAAAGTAGGCCTTAGGGAAGGGGCTGCTATACACCATCAGTTAGCAAAGGTGTATGTACTAACTTATCTTCTGCCCTTATCTGTTCCTTCTCTCTAAGTTAGGCTCTTTGTCTCCGGGCAAGACTTGATTTTCCAGTTATATACTTTATTGCACCAGAGAGAGAACCATACCTTTAAAGAGTTTAGCTTATTTCCCAATATGTAGAATAGCCTCTACGAGTGCATTTACCTTTGTGTCTGCTTTTATGATTTCTTGAATAGCTAGGGCATGAAAGACATTTTTGGTTAGTTGATTTACATGTTGAGCTGTATGAACACCCTGAACTGACGCAACGGTAGAAACAGAATTGTACGTGTAAAAGTCAGTCTTTTATGACTAGGGGTCATTAGCCTGTTCATAGCTCAAGGGAAAGTATGGAGGGAAACAGGACCTTCTGGAGACACGATGTCTGTTCCCATAATCAAAAGAAGAAGTTCCCACAATAAGTTCCTTCACAAGGTGCAATCATCATACCAGGGCCAGAATAACGGGACAAGTCACTCCTGATACTGATCAACAAGGTACCCTAGGGGTCAGTGCTCAAGCAGAAATAATTGAGTGGGAGTAGATATTGGTCGTCATCTGATTGGCAAGAGACCGTGCAAACTTGCTTTAACCTCACCAGGAGTTTCTCGACTTGTGGGCTCAGAATGGCTCCCAACACCCAATCTCTACTTAAATCATTTAACAGTGTCTCTATAATGATGCTTCTAAAATGCAAATGTGAGTCTATTACTTCTCTGCTTCAATTCCTTTGAGTCTCCTCAAAGCCTTTTGATAAAGTCCCAATTCTTTGGCATTTAAGATCTTTCAAGATCTGAGCTCATTTCTTAAAAGTATTGTCCTTGCATTCTGCTATACAAGTATCTCAAATGACTAGAAAGATTCTAAATTATTCACTTTCTTTTTCTTTCCCAGGTCTTTCTGCATGCTGATTTCTCTGCCTTGACTAAATGTTAGCATATTTTTTATGCCCTCCAAGCCAGTTTAAACTGGTGTGTTCAACAATTCAAACTGATATATAATGTGTTATATATTCTTAAACTTGGCTGAAAAAATAAAAAACTGTAAATATTTTCCATAACTCACTTTAAAAGAGACATCACATGATTATAATTCTTTGAAAGCATTTTCTAGCAACTGAAAGAGTTTATAGTGTTCTATTCTTCCTTAAAGATTTAACTAAAAATCTGAATCAAGTTAATTACTACCACAAGCTTGACAAATTCACTAAAACTAAAAGAAGTTAATTCTAGCTTATTAGATGCTCTATGTTTTCTAACTGGTATTTCTTGAAAAATTTTTGTCTCCAATGACTGTGTTCTGGACACAGCCTTTGGATTATTATTAGTTGGGGCACCAGAGTGGCTCAACTGGTTAAGTGTCCACCTTTGACTCAGGTCATGATCTTGTGGTTTGTGGAATCAAATGTCTGCGTCAGGTTCTATGCTGACTGCTCAAAGCCTGGAGTCTGCTTTAGATTCTGTTTCCCACTCTCTCTACCCTTTCCCTGCTTGCACTCTGTCCCTCTTTCTCTCAAAAGTAAATACACATTAAATTTTTTTTTTAATTATTATTAATTGAACCATGGTTATAAAAAATCAGTGTGTATTCCACTAAGGCCAAGCTAAATCTTTTTTGTAGAATACTAAAATGAAAAGAAAAAATATATTCACATAACATATTATACTTAAAATGCTTAAGGTTTCCTTTATATTACTCTGCAAAATAATATATTAAATAAAAGTATTTTTCTGCTAATGTACATCCAGTAGGATCTCTACTTAGTGTTACTTCATTAGCAATTAATCTATTACTAAATGTTATTAAGTGAAAAATGATTTTATCTTTTCTAAATAATTAATAATTATACCTTTCATTTCCCCTGCCCCCATACTTTACTTGCATACAGAAGACAAATATTAATTTTTTCAAAGCACAATGATATGCTAAAGCATTGAGGAAAGCCTCAATTGACTCATAAATTTTCAGGAACATAGCTAGTTGTGCTGCTGAATATAAAAAATAATTCTGGTCACCACATGTATTTGGGACTGAAGAAATGTCAGCACATCACTACATTCCTTATTATAGGATGTAGGGTACTAATGTACTGATATTGTTGCAGGAAACAAGCCCAAGGGAGACAGATTGTCAAGAACTAAGGTCAGTATTTATGATAAAGGAGTAAGTATTAAAATGTCCTGATACCCTTCGTGTTCAAAATGCTTCAATTTTGCATGTCTGCTGATTCTGATCATGGCTTTGCATTTATTATTTTTACAGAGTATTAACAGTATTTGATAGATTGATTTAAAATGGTAATTTCTGTTATTTTTGTAATAAATTTGAAATCTAAGTTCACTAACATAGATGCATAAGAATAAGTCTAAAATAAAATAGAGAAAGAAAAGCACAAAGTGCTGGTGGGATTCACAGTTCAAAGATATAAATATAAATGTGCTTCTAATTACATCAGGCAATAGTCTTATGCTACATACAACATAGTGGTTCAGTCAATATGACTGCAGTGTCTTCATTTTCCACAGAAGATTCTCATTCTTATGCATGTTATTTGTTACATTTGGTGAGTGTGAGTGATATTAATTCTATACCTGAATCAGCGTAGGAAGAATGCCCGATGTTGTCTCTATTTGTTGTGGTCAATTTAGTAGAAAATAGCTAACCCCTTAGGGTGTGTCATGAATTATACCTATTTGCTATTGTCCAATGTTTGAAGGAATGCACAAGACAAAAATAATTTAGAAACTGACAAACGATACCCAGGTACTCTCTCTGTAATAGTGTCAACTTAATTCAAATTTTTATTTCCCTGTGCTATAAATTTTCGCTTTTTCCCTAGTAAAAGAAAAAAAAAGTATGCTTTGTTTTCTTGAAGCATACAGCACTTTTTTTTTTAAATATTTTTATTTATTATTTTTAGGAGAGAGAGAAAGAGAGAGAGAGAGAGAGAGAGACAGTGTGAGCAGGGGAGGGTCAGAGAGAGAGGGAGTCACAGACTGAAACAGGCTCCAGGCTCTGAGCTGGCAGTCAGCACAGAGCCCGACGCGGGGCTCGAACCCACGAACCGCGAGATCATGACCTAAGCGAGATCATGACCTAAGTGAAAGCCGACTAAGCCACCCAGGCGCCCCACAGCACTTTTTAAGATAATATTTGCACTGGCTATTTAAAATTGCAATTATTATTTAAGGATCATTCATTTTGTATTATATTTTCACATTACAAAAGGAGGAGGTAATAAATAAAACACTTTTTTTATTGGCACTGGATGTTCAGGATGGTCAAAACATACTGAGTGGGACTGATATTTTGATTTTAGGGTCAAAATTCCATAGTTTGACGATGACAAAGGAAGGCAAGGCCTTTCTGTAATGGGGTTCACAGGATTTGAGAGATCCTGGGTTTAGTGATAGCAATTGTGAACTTTGTGGGGGCTGTCAATGCAATTAGTCTCAGGGTGTATTAAAAATGAAAGAGTTTTATCTGATCATACACACAAATAAACAAAACAAAGGAAGACGAGGAAACTCAAAGAGGTGTTGGACTTGTCTCTTACCTTGACTGTGGTGATGGTATCGCAGGTGTTTGCATATATCCAAACTCATTAACCTGTGCACTTTAACATAAGCTGTTCTTTGTATATCAATTATACCTCAATAAAGCTGTTGTTTTAAGGGTTTATAAAGAAAGTAGATGTAAGAACCATGAATTTGTAGGAGAAGCTGCAAGAAAATTTAAATTCTTTGTTTGGTTCATCTGAGTTTAGTGATTTCATTAATCTGGGGGAATGTTTACTGCCAGGATTGCTCTGAATGGACAGAGTGGTAATGCTGGCTGGGGAGTGAGAAACAGATTGATTCTCAGAATGTGCATATAAGTATCTAGTAGCAGGAGAGAATCACTCTTTGTTTTTAGTTGCTCTAGTTACTGTTAGTCTTTATGTTAGTTTCCTAAGGCTGCCATAACAAAATACCAACTGCTGGGTGGATGAAACCAACAATTTTATTCTCTCATTGTTCTAGAGGGTAGAAGTTCAAAATCAAGTTCTTTTCAACATCAACATATCTTTTCAAGGGACATAAATTCAACCCACAGTAGTCCCTTCATAACAATTAAATCAGGAATGTAGAGTAGATAGTTACTTGGTAGGAATAATTTGGGAGCAGATGAAACAGAATAGAACAAGAAACAGTACCCTACAATATGCATTTATGAAAATGAGAAAAAGGTTTTTAAACATAGAATATTTAAATAATAATGATGACCATATTAACCTAATGAAAAGGTAGCTTACAGTAAAAACTTTTGTTCACATATACTTATAGGTCACATATACTTCTATAGGATTGATTCCTAAAAGTGGAATTAATGTGTAAAGGTAAAAGATATTATATATAATACATATTATAGATATATACATATTCTTTTTAAATGAAGAATTTTCCTTACAAGAAAAAAAAATATTTTAGCTTTCAAAGCCCTCCCCCCCACACACACATACATGAAACCCCTTGTGTAGTAAGTTTAATAAAATATATTCTAGGGAATATACACAAAGTATAGTTGACCAGAAAATATATTTTATGGAACAACTACTCAAAGGGATTATTAACTTCTTGATAGTTTGATCTCCATTTTACTAGTCCACTGGCAGAATTAAATAAAAGAAAAACAAACTGAGTATACAATATTGTATTTTTATTATACCTTTCTGAGATTATATTGTATTTCATGTCTCAGTAGTTAATAAATTTTCAACTACTACTTTGGTACAGTGAACTCACAATTCATAGTTCAAGTTCTTTATTGTCATTTTATTTAAAAACAAGCTGACCTCACATCTTCTTGCATTTAATCATTTTTTACAGTTTACGAAAAGAGACAAAATAAAGAAGTACTCACTGATTTAAAATGAAAACAAAAACAAAATTTTCGGTCATAACTAGAGACTTACTTTCCTTAATGGCAAAATAAGGAATACCTAGGATTGTTGTAAAGATTAAATAATGAAAACAGCATTGAATTATTATTCCCAGCTTGGCACATGGTAGGTATATAAACATGGGCTGAATCTGAATTTGCAAAATAAAGGTGGATTATGCAACTGTCCAGAAGATGGAATCCAAAAAAGAAAATTAAAGATGCTTGGACAAAAAGGAAATGAAAAACATAAATAAAAAAAAGACTTGTATCAATTAAAGTATCTAGAATTGCTAAACTTTTAAAATGAGAACCAGAATGATACTTTCTTTTTGGGAAACATTTTTATCGTCATGCATGGTTGATGAAATTTGAAAGTTAAGAAAAGATCAGTATCACAAATTCATACAACAACCTGTTTCAATCTTTTTAAAGTGTGCTTTTTTTCTGCATTAAAAATATCTGGACTTAAATCACTACTTTCCAATCATCCTTACAGTATCTGATGCTAGTGAAATTGCTAATAATATTATTTTCATGATAATGTGTATACAATATAATTTTTGTGTAATAAAAGAGCCACTTTTCAAACGGACAAACAAACAAAAGAAACAAGGGATAAACCAGAAATAAATGTGATAGTCATCAAATGAGTAGGTGGAAATAGGGAATGGATTCTAGGTTAATTTCCAAAATTTAAACCTGTGCCATAAATCATGTACTAATAGTGATATGGTTAAATTCCCAGTTATATGAGAGTTATATCCAGTTATATGATAGTATGATAGTTATATTGTGGTTATGGAGATTGATCTTTTTCTTTGGAGATACACACTAAGTATTTGCAAATGATGTGTCGTGATGTCTATAACTTGCTCCCATGTGCTTCAGTGTGAGTGAGTGCGTGTGTGTGTGTGTGTGTGTGTGAGTGTGAAAGGAGAGGGAAAAGAATAAAAAGGTCCGAAGAAGGTAGAAGAAAGAGGATGAGTGAGAGAGAACAACACTTAATTGGTAAATCTAGGTGAAAGTAATATATTTGACTTTTTTTTAAATAAAAAGCTCGGGTAAAAGTTTTCTCTTTGGACTTACATTCAGAATAAGTTTTATTCCAGCTTCATTAGTTCTAGAGAAATATTTCTATAAAAATAAGTCTGGGTAATCATTACTAGACAAAGTTCACACAAAGAAACAGAAAATGTATCTTGGCCATAATAATGTAAATGTTAGAGGAAAAATACAGAAAAAAAATGAAACAATTTAACCACACAGGCCTCTCCACTTTTATAATTGGAATTTAACTGGGAAGAATATGATTCCTCTGAATTATCTGTCACAGAATAAGCAAATAACAGAAACATCTGCTGAGAAATAGTATAAGAGAAGTTAAATATCTTGATTTCTCAAAAACAACATGTGATCTTAGTTTTAATATGAAGGGGAGGAATAATCTGGAATGGTATATTTCTAAAATTATACATATTTTTGTCTCTAAATTGTCACAAAAGAGAGACTTAAGTATACCTTAAGGAGAAAAACCTCACTCAGCTAGGGTGATGGAAGTAGATGATGTAATAGGCTTTTTTTTAAATTCTTTCTCTCATTTCTACAAATCTTTAATTCATTTCCATGCATTTTATAATCTTTCACTATTCAAGGCCAGAACGAAAAAGAAACATAAAAAAAGTATCCAATTCAGTTTAATTTACATTTACAACATATCAACCTTAATAGCTATAATAGAGAATAGTAGAAATGTTGAAATGAGTTTGGAAGTAGACAGAAATGGCAAACAAGGTAAATTGATCTGAGTCTGTCCTAAGGGATTTGCTTCTTTTCAGCTGCAACTAAAATTGTTTCATAGCTTATGGGCAGACTCTAGCAGATCTGGTATACACATCTAGTATACCTAAGCTATGAGGGACAGTCTTCAGGAATGTGATTTTGATGGCCTTTGAAAGATATCAACATAAACCCTTCTCCTGGATAAAATAAGGTTAGTGATTACAAAGGTCTCCATACTGTTTCATAGCATTTTAGGAGTGTGAATTAAAGTTGTTGTTGTTTTAATCAGGTCAATGCCATTAAGTGTAAAAGGTGGTCTAACTCAAATGACTATGTTTCTTATGTTACAAAACAAATTCTTTGTGTGATGAACAGAGTATACATTATGAATAAATGAATTATATTATCTCATTGATTAAACTTTTTCTATGAACATGGAAGTAAATAACACCTAACAATAAACTGCATTTTGTCTGAATATTTTAATTTCTGTGACAAATCCTGAATGTTCAGAGTTAATAGGGTGGATATACCTCCAGGTTTGCCTGGGACCATTTATACCTGCTTCCCAGTACCTTATTCTATTAATAGCTCCTTTTCACTCTTATAGTTATCCAATATAGACAGTGATTTAAGTGACAACATTGTTAATATGTCCTTGTGTTCAATACTCCTACCAGTTGAGTTACATACTTGGAAAAAAATGTTATTGGGGTACCTGCATGGCTCAGTCAGTTAAGTTTCCTACACTTGGTCTCTGCACAGGTTATGATCTCAGAGTTAGTGAGTTTTTGAGCCCCATGCTGAGTGTGGCATAGGGTTCCACCCTGATACTGTGGAGCCCACTCGGGATTCTCTCTCTCTCTCTGCTCCTCCCCTATTATGCTTTCTCTCTCTCAAAATAAATAAACTTAAAAAAAGGGAATACTGGGGCGCCTGGGTGGCTTAGTTGGTTAAGCGTCCGGCTTTCGCTTAGGTCATGATCTCGCGGTTCGTGGGTTCGAGCCCCGCGTCGGGCTCTGTGCTGACTGCCAGCTCAGAGCCTGGAGACTGTTTCAGTCTGTGACTCCCTCTCTCTCTGACCCTCCCCTGCTCACGCTGTCTCTCTCTCTCTCTCTCTCCTAGAAATAAATAAAAATTAAAAGAAAAAGGGAATATTATCTTTTTCAAGTCAAGGCATTTATGCTAGTCATAATATTGCACTCATGTATTTAAAGAACAGACAGACTAATAAATATAAATAGAGAAAAGAAAATTCTTATTTTAATAAAAACTGAGTTGAATCATTTGTAAGACTTAATAATTTTTATTATTGCTATCCAGTTAAGTATGGTCCAAAATATAAAATATATATGTTTTTATTTTTTATGTTGAGTACAATATGTAGGTCATATGGGGATCACTTTTTAAAAATATATATTAGGTTTAAAAATATTTGTTACAGGTATTTATTAGTCCCTACAGTAGTTCCTACTGAAACATAATTTTTAAATTAACTGACCAGTTTTTAGTCAGTTAATCAGAGGCCTACTCTATTCACACTTGCTAATATTACCATATTTTTAAAAATATTAAATATAATTCTGTTTAAAATGAATACAAACATTAAGTTATAGCTTGGTCCCTTTTCACTATTTCAATTATCATTCTTCAATATCAAGGTAATCTTTCTCTTTCTTCCTCTTTTTCCTTTTCTTCTATCAAAAGTAAATTTTAACACTTTGCTTCCTTATAAGACTATAAGTATTGAAAATCTTTGGGGATGGTGTAACACTATCTTATGCTAAGGTTTTAGTTGGGAGTCTTTTGGTAGAATTTTTGTACTCCTTCAATGTGCTCAGCTTTCTCTAGCTATCCAGTCTCAATTTCTAAGCACAGAAGAAAAATTGGCTTTTAGTTCCACACATCTTGGATTACACGGAAAGAAAAAAAAAATACTGCCAACCACATTGCATTTGCACCTGCCGTCATTTTGCAATAAGTGTGATACTCCTAAAGGAGAAAACAATTCTGTCTCCATAAATATACCAAATTAAACTAAATTGTCAATATCAATATATCAAACTAAAGTACCTTTGGTTTATTTATGGAATGCTGCCTATAACTGACATATTTCTGCCCCAAATTATTTCTATTAAATTTAAAATATAAATCATGATTTTCTCCTATAAATTGTCAGACATCTTAGAAAACAAACAATTCTCAGTGAGTGATTTCTTCTCAGTTGAGCAAAATTGTGTGAAGTGGTTAAAAAGAACAAATAACAAGAGTAATCCCCAATTTTACTATCAATCAATTGGGAATGTGCTCAGCTCTAAGTCAAACAACAACAACAAAAAAGAGAAAAAAAAAAAAGAATAGAGGAAAAAAAAGAGCAAAGTAAAACTAACTTACATGACTTAGCTACATTTGATTTCATTTTCTTCACTTTCAAGTCTGAAGATGGTAATTGCTGATGTTGGATCAGCTCTGTTCAATGATGCCGTTAGAGATGGAAGTTCTTTAAAAACTGAAGTTTTTGGTAATATCTCATGACTATTTGTGACCTCAGTGTCATAAGATGATCTTATAATTCCAATTATCATATCTCATTTAAACAATTAATGTTTATTCTTATTTTTGAGAGAGAGAGAGAGAGAGAGAGAGAGAGAGAGAGAGAGAGAGACAGAGCACGAGTGGGGGAGGGGCAGAGAGAGCAATACACAGAATCTGAAGCAGCTCCAGGCTCTGAGCTGTCAGCACAGAAGCACCAAGCCTGCCATGGAGCTCGAATGAAGGAACCACAAGATCATGACCTGGGCCCAAGTAGGACGCTTAACCGACTGAGCCACCCAGGCACCCCATCGTATCCCATTTTAAGGCAACAAAAAAAGGCAGTCAAAATGATGACCTTAGCTTCTCTACCTATTTGCTGGGACAGAAAAGTTTCCCCAGAAGTTATCACAGAAGATATTCACTTATATCCTTAAGCTCAAACACTATATCTACCCTTAAACGTAGAGGAAACCCGAAAAAACCGTGTACTTAAAACTTCTACTTTCTAAGTAGGGAAAACAAATGAATAAAAGAAGCAAACAAAAAAACAAAAAAAGGAGAGTCTGAAATTAATGTTGAGTCATCCAACCCACGGGCTATGCCACAAAAGCTACACAAAGGGTTGACCCAACTACAACACAGGAAAGATAAAATATAGTTTGTTGCATCACTATGAACAAAGCATTTCTTACCTCCATGACATTCTTTAAAGGCAGTTCTTTAAAAAAGGACTGTTGTCACCGAACAGGGAAGAATTCAGTGTCTGCATGAAGTAAATGTCTGTTTTATTTGTTACTGTTTTAATTCCCATTGTCACACAACTGGTACCAACTAGTCACAGAGAACATCTTGGATGAATAGGGGAATAAGCACTCCCTTTAAAAGATGTAACAGGAGGGGTGCCTAGGTGGCTCAGTTGGTTAAGTGTCTGACTTCGGCAAAGGTCATGATCTCACAGTTCGTGGGTTCCAGTCCTGCATCGGGCTCTGTGCTGACAGCTAGCTCAGAGCCTGGAGCCTGTTTCTGATTCTGTCTCCTTCTCTCTCTGACCCTCCTCTGCTCATGCTGTCTCTCTCTCTCTCAGAAATAAATAAAACATTAAAAAAAATAAAAGATGCAACAGGATGTAACCATTAGATGTCATAGGTGTTGTTAAATTGAGATGTCTTTCTTAAATGTAGATACACCCATTTATTAATTCAAGAAATATTTTCAGTAGCTAATATATAACAGTTATTTTGATAGATGTTGTGAGAGAGAACCATAAATATATGAACATAGTTTGTCGTGAGGCATTTATTTTTCTTTTTTTCTTTAAATGTTTATTTATTTTTGAGAGGGTAGGGAGGGGCAGAGAGAGAAAAATAGAGACACAGAATCTGAGGCAGGCTCCAGGCTCTGAGCTGTCAGCACAGAGAGCGATGTGGGGCTCGAACCCTCGAACTGCGAGATCATGACCTGAGCTAAAGTCGAATGCTTAGTTGACTGAGCCACCCAGGCATCCCATAGATGCATTTTTCAACTGAACTAAAAATAAAGGAACTTCTCGTATATATCTACCCTTAGTTAAAATTATTGAGTAAACAGTCAAAATTAAAAACAAAACAAAGCAAAACAAAAAGAACACACAAATAGGTTTCATTCAAGACAGAAAGAAAAGTGAGAATATGAGAGTTTGGAAGGATATATTACTGATGATTTAGAGGGGGGTAGGAACAATTTATGTAAATTGTAACCCCCAGATCATTTCAAAGCAATTAATAGAAGTGTATATGCCTCCCTCTGTGATCATGAAAAAACTGGCAACTCTTTGTTCATTCTTACCATGGGATACTGTCGTTGTGATTTCATATTGCTGTAAGATCCAAAGACACAAAGGTAGGCTAAGGGAATCAGAATTTATGGTGTGAGATTGTAGAGAGCAAGAATGTGTATGTTCACTTAAATGAATTGCCTCTATCAAAAGAGCTTACACTGCTAACAGTTTAACAATGAACATAAATATGCATGCCATAAAGATTAAAAGCAATATGTACTAATAATGTATTGCTAATTTGAACATGGAAGGTGAGAGATGAGAATTATATTTGGTGCAAGATTATCAAAACTCGAGGAGCTTTGGCAGGAGGTCATCTGCCCTTCCCCTTGCAGGAGCACACTCAATAAACTGAGACAGAATGAACAACTGAACTATATCTATAGCTATGTGAAAATGAATGTTCTAGGAAACAAATAACTATTTAAATGAGCAAAATTTCAGGTTTTGAAATATGGAAGTGGGTCCTTGTTTTCACACTGTTTCATGAAAACCATTGGCTACAATTATTATAATCCTAAAGTGTACATGAAATTTATGTGAATCAAATTTTCCCCCATTGATTTACAATCTCTTTAAGTTCTAAAGTCAATGATTCTGTTACTGTGCTTTCTAAAGTACTTTATCTTTATTGCACAAACTTCTTAAGTCTAATTCCCACCAACATATTGTCATTCCCTTCTAATCATACCCCAAGTATGTGTATATATTTCACACCTATGGGTCAGGCATTGACTGACCATAAGCATTGACTTCATATTTATGCCAGTCTGTCCATTGCATTTACAGGCAGTGAATATTTGGATGAAATTGTATAGCACACACCTAAGGTAGTAAAAGTCTTAAGTGATGGCTGTTCAAATGGAGAAGACAGAGAGAACTTAACAGTTGATATGATGGCAGAAAAATGAGATAGAAGCAGTGAGACGGAGAAACCAAATTTCTCTCAGTGTGGAGAGGTATGTCTTGGAATAGTAATCTAGTTTATCTTCGTATTTTCCTGCCTCGTTTATTTTTTGCTCCCACATATAATTCAGGGATTTTTCTGTCCTACAGCTCATACCACTGCAGGAAAAAAAAAAAACAAAAAACAAAAAACAAACTATTATTCAAAGAAACCATTTCTTTTTCAAAATATCTAATGCATCAATCAACTGTATGTGAGGTTCTCAGCTAATGGAGCCATTTACAATTTTTCTATCTATGCAAGAAAATGTGGATTCAGAAAGGAGTAAGAATGATTTAGAAAAATAGCCATTTGATCTAAATAAAATGTAATGCTTCAGAGTTACATACAGTTGAAACTTCTGCAAGTGCATGTGTTAAATTGTCTTCTTAACATGACTACAAACTTATAAAATAAACGGTGATAGTTTTCAGAAAGATTTGTAAAATCTCCTCTGTGTCCCATGAATAAATAGATGTCCTCTATGTCAATGGAGAAAGGTAAATGTCAATAGGTGCAAGTTAAATGGCCATCATCAAACTTTTGAATATTTGAATTTGGTATTTAAATTTATATTAAACCTGCCTTTCATATTTTTGAAGTAATTGCTATAGGAAAATGACTGCAAAGTAAAAGTGTTTACAAAGAATAGTACAAACAGTAGACTTACTCTACATAAAACCACAAAATTCATGCAGTGAGTACATCAAGACAACTACCAATTTATTTCCTGAAATTATTTCATATATATCTAATGTATAATTTATCATGTTTTTCTATTGACCTTACCACCTAACTGCATGGAGGCTTTAGTTGACTAACCAGGACATGATACAAACGGTTAAAACTCTGACGAGGAAAAAAAGCAATATCAAATAGTTCTCCCATTACCATCTAAGTCTGGAAACAGCTATCTCCAAACATCTGGGTCCAAGATAAGTCATTTCTCAGCAAGTACTCTGCATGCTGAATTTGAAAAGTAATTATCAGTAACCCTGTGGCTTAAAAAGAAAAAAAAAAAAAGCAGTGTCTATTTGCTGGCCTTCTTTCAGATTTAAATACAAGTTACAGTAAGATTTCTTTAACTGTTAGCTTCACTATTAAAAGAGATCATGGAGGGGGAGGATTTTATTTTAATGTAGTATTAACATAATAATTATGATACAATTTTAACAAATGCTAGATTGAGACGATATTTCTATTTATTTTACTAGTTTATTTTTCAGTAATCTCTGCACCCAACTTGGGACTCGGATTTAAAATCCTGAGATCAAGAGTCACATGCGGGGACAATATTTCTAAACTATTGTTTAAATTTTTTAATGTTTATTTATTTTTGATAGAGAGAGGGAAAGAGCACAAGCAGGGGAGGGGCAGAGAGAGAAGAGACACACAATCGAAGCAGGCTCCAGGCTCCAAGCAGTCAGCACAGAGCCCACCCGATGTGGGGCTCAAACTCTGGAAGTGAGTGATTATGACCTGAGCCAAAGTTGGACGTTAAACCAACTAAGCCACCCAGGCGCCCCACTAAACTATTGTTTAAATCTACAAATATGTTTACCCTATGTATGCCTGGTCAAATACTGTTAAATCTTTCCTTAATGCTTATTATTGTTACTTATATTTTTTTCCTGCAAGGGTAGCCTTTCAACTAAACTAGATTTAATATTTTTTCCTAAAGAAGTTGAGGTGAGAAGCACATATACATCCTCAAAAGCCAAGAATAAAATTAAATTATGCAGTTAGAAGTAATGGTGTTAGAATATTTTCTGAGGGAGAATAATTAGCAGTCATGCTTCAGGCTCTGAGAATTACATAAAGGATTATGATAGGTATTGATGGGTGTGACTGGAAGTTCAAGCAGAGCAACAGGCAGATAGTGTGCGCTGCTCAGGAGGGCCCTCTTTCAGCTTGGCTGATGCAAGGACTATGCTTTCTTTATCTTTGTAATAGTGTCTGACAATTTATGCCCTAAATAAATATTTGTTGAATGGAATGGAATTGAATTTAAACAAGGAATATATGATTTCAATCATGTGTGACTGCAACAGTTAGAGAAAGGCCAGGAAAACAGAAATCGCACTAGGATCTATATTCAGGAAATTGGGGACTGAGGTTTGGAGGGCTGAAAGAATAGACAGAATCTGAGGTGAACCCAGAGAGATAATAGCCCCAGGAAGCAGCTAGTCCTAATGAGTTGAAGAACAATGGGGAGATGGTGGGGCTTAGCAGAGCCTAGAGCTTTCAGGAAGGGCCACACAAAGCTTGGTAACACTGGTTCTCCCACCTGCCTGTTACCATTGTGAATATAAAATAAGACTCTCATAGACCAAATGTATTTAAATGTCTCCCAGTACAAGGTCTGAGCGTGTGCTCATTATTTGTTATTTTATCATCATTATCATGATCCTCATGAAGACTACCCAGTACAATGCACAGTGTCTCGTAGGGAGTAAAATCCCACTCAATATTAATATTTTTAACCTCTCTGGAATGGAGTAGAGAATGTAAAATTACACTGTAAAACAACAAAGGTACTGCTTACTAGTACCATGTGATAAAACTCCATCATTTTAATTTAGGGTGATGCCTCAGGTCATAAAATAATTCAAAATCCAATGCTCATTATAATCTTTAGTTATTAGATTTGGTCATTTTAACTCTTCTAATGTGGGGAATATTTTAATATGATCCCCCAAAACATGTAATGCAAGATTTAACCTCTGGTGAAAGGAAATATGCCTCCACCCGCTCTGTACCTTCTAGTATATTCACTGGTGCGTGCTGTTTCCGCTTTTTACAAGGACAATCAATCTTGGGTTTTTCAATGTGTCTATGTCTCACGTTACGGACTTCTGCAGCAGTAAACTCACACTTTATATTGATATAAAATTCACTTACACTGTAAACAAGGGGGCTGTTGAGAAGGAGATCATACAAACAGGTATAAGTCTTCTCAGCACAGATGGTGTTTTCATTTCATTCAGTCAGCTCTTGTCAGCATTACAACAGTTGCATTTTTAGTGATGGTGTAAGATAAACCTGCTCATTTCATCAGCGTACAGTGTTACTTTTTGCCATTCCTTAATTAAATGACTAAAAATACACTGCTGTAGTCTAAGTGCTATAAGGTAAAACCTAGAACTTATCAATGTTAACGCAGCAATATATTTACCTAGGTGGGCAGCGTAAGGCAAAACCATTTATATACTGTCAACCAGTAACAAACCTAAACTAAAAGGAAACAAAACAAAACAAAACCCAAACCAAATAAAAAAATGACAAAAAACAACCCCCCCCCAAACTAGCTCTGATATAAATTTAATGATTATGGACACACTTCTGAAACTCTCCCTTTCTGTTCTTCACTCAGCTAGAGACCCCTTTCCCACACATTTTCATTTTTTGTAAACCTATCATTTAGAAAGCTCAGATTCGGATATATTTTTTTAATGTTTTTATTTATTTCTAGGAAAGAGAGACAGAGACAGCATGAGCAGGGGAGGGTCAGAGAGAGAGGGAGTCACAGACTGAAACAGGCTCCAGGCTCTGAGCTGGCAGTCAGCACAGAGCCCGACGTGGGGCTCGAACCCACGGACCGCGAGATCATGACCTAAGCGAAAGTCGGACGCTTAACCGACTAAGCCACCCAGGCGCCCCTCAGATTCTGATAATTTTTAATAGGAAGGCTTAAATAGTAAGATGCTTTCTATTTGAGTAAGTGGATAGTCATTAAGATTCACTTTCACAGTTTTGGGGTTTTTTTCTGAGAAGGAGAGAGAGAGAGCATGAACAAGTGAGTGAGGGTCAGAGAGAGAGAGAGAGAGAAAGAGAGAAAGGGTTATCTGAGGCAGGGCTTAAACTCACAAACCATGAGATCATGACCTAAACTGAAGTCAAATGCTCCAAAACTGAGCCACCCAAGGGCCCAAAATTCACCTTAACAGTTTTTTTCAAAAGTAATGATAACTAACCCACATATTTCTTCTATATCTGTCATGCAGTTGTTTAATAAGTATTTTAAATATATTAAATAATTTTTAATTCTCAAAAGAAACTTGGTGGGTAGATACTAAAATTCGCTTTATTTCATACAGTTGGAATCAAGAGCAGTACCCAACAGTCTTATAACTATACACTAATTCAGTGATTTGCTGTAAGGAATCACCCAGTTTAGCAAATGGGTATCATCAAGGCTCAGATTTATTACAGCAAAGAATATAGGGCAGAAAAGGCAGGGCAAAAATATAGGAAGAAGCTACACAGTTCAAAAGGGAGCTTTCCTATCCTCCTCTGTGAGGATTATGTAGATACGTCTTTTTCTCAAACTGCAATCCCTGGGGCAAATGGGTAAGATGTCTTCTCTCAAGAAGGTCCCCTTTAGTCTTGGAGTCAAAAACCAAGCCATAGTGTAAACTTCCAGATCTGTAAGCTCACATAATGAATCTTCATGTTTTGCTTGAAACATGCTAATGACCTGAATTATCTAGACCCAGTGCTCTGGGCATGTAGGAAAACATATCATTACCAAATAATGATGAGAACATTCCAGTAGTTTAGTTTTCAGTGTTTGAGCAAGGGCCATCACAATGATAACACAGATAAGCAAGAACAGAGGTAGAAATTGACCTATTGTGTTAATTATTTCCTCTCAAGGGCACACAATGGCTGAATAACTTACCTAAGGTTACACAGCTATAAATGTCAGAGCCAAGTTCCATATTCAATTAACATGTTTTCATTGTTTACACTCTTAATCATTAAAACAATTTCTAATATTACATGCTGTAAATGACAAAGCACATGTTTGAAGATTGTTCCATTGTTCAGTGATCTCGTCAAAGACCCAGGTAATTTCCATTTTGCTGTCCTGCCATTCAAAGGGTGCCAGTGACACTCCTGTCATGGTCACAAAAGGGTTATAGCTGCTTCATCATGTCCTTACTCAGTCACACCCAAACGCGGGAAAGGAAGGACACTACCATCTTGTGTAGCATCAGGCCCTCTAATTATCAAAATTCAAAAAGATGAAAGCTTACTGCAAAAATACACCATCATGTTTCCCCCCTTTAAAATGTATAGAACTATTCTATGACTCAAGAATTGCACTACTAGGTATTTATCTAAAGGATATAACAATACTGATTCAAAGGGGCACATGCAGGGCACCTGGATGGCTCAGTCAGATAAGTATCTGACTTCAGCTCAGGTCATGATCACAGTCCATGAGTTCGAGCCCTGCATCAGGCTCTTTGCTGACAGTTCAGAGCCTGGAGCCTGCTACAGATTCTGTGATTCCCTCTCTCTGTACCCCTCCCCTTGCTGGTACTTAGTCTCTCTCTCAAAATAAAACAGGGGGAGGGGGCAAGATGGCAGAGAAGTAAGGAGCTCCATACTTGCACTCGCGCCCATACATCACACAAAAAAGATCTGAAGCCATTGGAAACCTTACAAAACCTGAGAGATTGGGAGAAAAAGGACGCAGAATCCACTGAGAAAGCCTTCTAACGTGAGTGCAAACTGGGGAAGATAAAATCGGGCGGGGATCGGAGACTCCAGGGTGGGAGGCGATCCCCCTCTACCCTCTATGGGGAGTGAGAGGGGAAAAAGAGAGAGTCCGAAACAGAAAAACCTCCGCTTGGGGGGGAAACCTCCGCTTGGGGCATAGAAAGACCGTACTTGCCAAATACCTGCACGCCAGGTCCCCTCGCGCCAACTGGTCCCGGGGGGGCTGGGCACACAGACTGCTGCTTTGTGCTGGCTCCTGGGGGCTGGATTCAGAGTGGCGGTGCGTCTGCCGCCATTGTCCTCCCAGGCGGCTGGACCCCTGAAAGAGCCACGTGCGGACACCGGCGTCCACGCTCCTGGCTGGCTGGGAACTCTGGAGGGAAGGCAAAGAGCTAAAAACTGGGAAATTTGCCTGTGAGTTCATGTTTCGGGTGACGAGCCATAGAGGGACCTGGTTTTCCTCACTCCAGCGGGCTCTGTGCACCTGGCAGGCAAGCCCCGCGCATGCTTCCAGCCCGACCCAGAGAAGGAAGCAGCGATTCTGACTCCACCCCCAGAGCTCAGCAGGGGCCTGGAATTGCCCAGGGGGTTGCCTGGGAAGCTGTGTCTAAGGCAATTTCAGCGGGGCGCGCGGACTGGGATTTGGAGATTGGAACTGGCCTGGGTTGAAGAGTGCAACCAACTTTGGCTGCGCCCCCGGTACGGGGAGTTTACACGCCCAAAAAAGCGAGGTGCAGCGCTTGGTTCAAGAAGGGACTGGAGCACCGTCACTCTCCTCCCCACAACCGCCAAGGCAGAGGTCCCGCCTGAGGCATTGGATCACGCCACGCCCATCCCTGCCTGAGAGCTGCCCTCCTCCCCTTTTTTTTTTTTCCTTTTTCTTCTTCTTTCTTTTCTCTCTTTTTTCCCCAGAACACTGACCTGATTAACTCTGGTCGCCAGCTTGCTTAAACAATCACAACGAGTCCATTCTGTAAATGTAAATTCTACACCTACCGACATTTTCATCTCTTTCTCTCAGGAGTAATTAGACTATATAGTTTCTCTGGATAATTCCAGCATCCTTCTCTCACCTATTCAACCATATTCTACCCTTTACCTCTTTGAAAAAAGCTTCTTATCCCTTCTGCCTGTTCATTCTATTTCCAATTTTCCCTCATCCCAGCCTGTCTTCTCTTTCTCTATGCTTCTTCAACCAGCACTGCATTCACACGGCTATTTAACTGTAGCTGGGAAATCCAGTTATATGCTTTAAACTGTTCTTTGTCCATCAATTTTCTTTTTTTTTTCCTTTTCTTTTCCCCTTTTTGACCCTTTTATGTATTTTATGCTCCCTATTATTCGCCCTCCCTCCTCTGTCTTTTCTCTTAACTTTTTTGTTTTCCTGTCTGTGTGCTCCTGCTCCCTGTGTGTTTGTCTGTCTGTTTTCTTTTCCAGGGCTACCTCAAGAAACAAGCCAGAGTACACAAGGTGTAAAGTACCAAATATCACTACGAATAGGAAAATAAAATAACCAAGGTCCCAACAAGACAAAAGCCATATGATCCTGTCAATAGATGCAGAAAAAGCATTTGAAAATACAACATCCCTTCTTAATAAAGACTCTAGAGAAAGTCGGGATAGAAGGAACCTACTTAAACATCATCAAAGCCATCTATGAGAAGCCGTCAGCTATCATCATCCTCAACAGGGAAAAACTGAGAGCTTCTGCCTGAGCTCAGGAACACGACACGGATGTCCACTCTCACCACTGTTGTTTAACATAGTGCTGGAAGTCCTAGCATCAGCCATCAGACACCAAAAGGAAATCAAAGGCATCAGAATTGGCAAAGAGGAAATAAAACTTTCACTCTTCGCAGATGACATGATAGTCTACATAGAAAACCCGACAGACTCCACCAGAAGCCTACTAGAACTGATCCAAGAATTCAGCCAAGTTGCAGGGTACAAAATCAACATACAGAAAACGGTTGCATTTTTATACACCAACAATGAAGCAACAGAAAGAGAAATCAAGAAACTGATCCCATTCACAATTGCATAAAAAACCATAAAATACCTCGGAATAAACCTAATCAAGGATACAAGAGATCTGTATGATCAAAACTATAGAAAACTTATGAAGGAAATTGAAGAAGACACAAAGAAATGAAAAAAAAAATTCCATGCTCATGGATAGAAAGAATAAATATAGTTAAGATGTCATTACTACCCAAAGCACTCTACACATTCAATGCAATTCCAATCCAAATTGCACCAGCATACTACTCAAAACTAGAACAAACTATCCTAAAATTTGTATGGAACCACAAAAGACCCCGAATAGCCAAAGTAATCCTGAAAAATAAAACCAAAACGGGAGGGATCACCATCCCAGACTATAGCCTCTACTACAAATCTGTCATCATCAAGACAGTATGGTATTGGCACAAAAACAGACACATAGACCAATGGAACAGAATCGAGAACTCAGAAGTGGACCCAAAATTATACAGCCAACTAATCTTTGACAAAGCAGGAAAGACTATCCGATGGAAAAAAGACAGCCTCTTTAACAGATGGTGTTGGGAGAACTGGACAGCAACATGCAGAACAATGAAACTAGATCATTTTCTCACACCATGCACAAAAATAAACTCAAAATGGATAAAGAACCTGAAGGTGAGACAGGAAGCTATCAATACCCTAGAGGAGAAAGCAGGAAACAACCTCCTTGACCTCCACCGCAGCAACTTCTTACTTGACACATCCCCAAAAGCAAGGGAATCAAGAGCAAAAATAAACTGTTGGGACCTCCTCAAGATTAAAAGCTTCTGCACAGCCAAGGAAACAACCCAGAAAATTAATAGGCAACCAACGGAATGGAAAAAGATAGTTGCAAATGACATATCAGATAAAGGGTTGATATCTAGAATCTACAAGGAACTCACCAAACTACATGCCCGAAAAACAAACAACCCAGTGAAGAAATGGGCAGAAGATATGAACAGACACTTCTCCAAAGAGGACATCCAGATGGCCAACAGACACATGAAATGATGCTTAGCATCCCTCCTCATCAGGGAAATACAGATCAAAACCACACTGAGATACCACCTCACGCCAGTCAGAGTGGCTAAAATGAGCAAATCAGAGCACTCTAGATGCTGGCGAGGATGTGGAGAAACGGGCACCCTCCTCCACTGTTGGTGGGAATGTAAAGTGGTACAGCCCCTCTGGAAAACAGTGTGGAGGTTCCTAAGGAAACTAACAATAGAACTCCCCTAGGACCCAGCAATAGCACTGCTAGGAATTTACCGAAGGGATACAGAAATGCTGAGGCATAGGAGCACATGTACCCCAATGTTCATAGCAGCACTCTCCACAATAGCTAAAACCTGGAAAGAGCCTAAGTGTCCATCAACAGATGAATGGATCAAGAAGATGTGGTTTATCTATACCATGGAATACTACATGGTAATGAGAAAGAATGAAATCTGGCCATGTGTGGCAACATGGATGGACCTTGAGGGTGTTATGCTGAGTGAAATAAGTCAGGCAGAGAAGGACAGATATATGTTTGCACGTATAGGAGGATTAGGAGGAACTTGACACTTGACGGAGGATCAAGGGGGAGAAGAAGGGGGGTAATGGTGGAGGAAGAGGAGAGAGGCAAACCATGAGAGACTCTTGATTGCTGACAAAAACTGAGGACTGATGGATGTGGGGGGGAGGAGGGATGGGCATGAAGGAGGACACTTGTGGGGATGAGCACTGAGTGTTATGTGGAAACTAATTTGACAATAAACTATTTGTAAAAAAAAAATAGATAAAATAAGGACATAAAAAATTTAAAAAAGATAACAAAGCGGTACATGCACCCCGATGTTTATACCAGCTCTATCAACAATAGCCAACTTATTGAAAGAGACCAAATGTTCATTGGTTGATGAATGGATAAAGAAGAAGTGGTATACATACACAATGGAATATTACTCCGTCATGAAAAAGAATAAAATCTTGCCATTTGCAACAACCTAGATGGACTAGGGTGTATTATGCTAAGCAAAATAAGTCAGAGAAAGACAGAAAGACAAATACCATATGATTCCATTCAAATGTGAAATTTAAGAAACATGACAGATGAACATAGGGGAAGGGAAGGAAACAGAAGATAAAAACAGAGAGTGAGACAAACCATAAGAGACTCTTAAATACAGAGAACAAACTAAGGGTTGATGGAGAGGAGGTGGGTGGGGAATGGCCTAAGTGGATGATGGGCATTAAGGAAGGCACTTGTTAAGGGTACTGGGTGTTACATGTAAGTGATGAATCAGTAAATTCTACTCCTGAAACCAATGCTACGCTATCTGTTAACTAACTTGAATTTAAATAAAAACTTGGAAGAAAAATACATAAAGATCCTAAATTAAAAAAAAAAAATCTGTATCAGTTAAATCACTGATCACAAGGTATGCTATGCTATAACAATGGTATGCTATTACAGTGACTGGTTCATAGTAAACACAATTTACCCTGTGCCTGTGCTCACCTTTTGCAAGCCTTTTCCACAGGGTATCTGAATCAAACCATGGTTCTGAGAATAAAGAAAGTGGTGTTAGAAATGAGGACTGGGGTGGAGACGAGGATAATTACTGTTGGAAAACCATTGTGACTGCATCAACCCTTATGTGATGAACCTCCTAGAATCAACCATATTAATAATTGTGAATTTTCAGCTACTTTAAGTAATTAAACTTGATCCAGGCAGTCAGTATCAAATCACACAGAAAAGATATCCAAAATATGGGCTCACAACAGTTGAAATTATCAACTTAATTTTCCACTGCTCTTTTTCTTAATTTCACATCATCCTGACTTTACCCTTAACAAAAACATCATGCTTGTTCCCATTTCCATGTCTTCTCACAAGCTATTTTGCCAGCCTGAGATAGAGAGGATCTTAGGAAAATATGAAAGTTTGGTGTCAATAATATATACATTGGCCAATTACAGTGGATTACTTTCTGTTTACCCATATCATCACAAATCCTCGAAAATGTCATCTAAATGTCACTTTCCATTACATTATATAAATCTGTCCATTTTATTGTACCTGGTTATTTTATTATTTGTTGTTTACTCTGCTATAAATATCTGTTTGGTGAGGCCCTAATTAAATTGAAGCATTTCTAAATGCCCAAGGAAATTATAACATTCCATGAAAATGGAAGTAAATAGTTTGCAGGGAGCCGCACTAGCCTTTCTGGATGGCAGTCACAGCAAGGAAACTGGTATCTCCTTCTGCTACTACTGGCTTATGTTGTAAATGAGGCTGCTGGTATTGATCAGGCCTCACAAAATTCCAGATCAGACCGATATCCCCCACACAGATTGCTCATAATGAAAGGTGTATCTCTGCCTTTTCCAAAGAGATTTCTGATGAAAACATTGTGGATAACAGGCTCTTCCTAAGGGTCTTGCAGATCCAAGACTTACATAATAAAGGGGGCTTGAGTCTGGCCCTGAGACAAAGAGCCTACTTTAGAGTTAAGGGCAGATATCCACCCTCACCCTTTTGTTTCTGCTTGGAGCATTTTCTGGCCTTGTATATGCTGATTACTCCCTGTGAAGGAACCTATTGAGGAACTACTTTTGTCATTATGAGAGCAAAGATATTTCCTGGAAGACCTGTTTTTCTTGATACTTCCACCTTAAAAGAAGTAACTTCACCCTTTTTATGCTAAAAACTTTGTCTAAAGATACCTTCTTCCCCATAGGATAAGCATCTCAATCACTATTGATAAAGGTTATGCAGGAGTCTTCTAGATTTCCGGGAAATTCTTACATATCAAAGAAGTTTGTTGTCAGAAATCATTGTCTAAGGCAAATGCCACTTCTGTGCCATCCCCCAAATAGTTATAAAATAAAGTTGAGCCCCAGTCAGGGCAGAGATGCCTGGCTGGTGATCAGAAAGAATCTCCCGGGGCTTTCTCACTGTCTCTCGCCCACACCGTCCATCCTTCAGGGACCCCTGGACCTACCAGATCCGGTCTCTGGCAATAGTTCAGTAACATGTTTCCAATTGAGAGGCCTAGATAAACTAAACCAAAAACTTAACCAGCTTTTCTGCTTCTGAACAAGTGCTTGCGCTACGGGAAACTATTACCTAACCAGCTCTTCCTGCTTCTGTAACAATGCTTAAGGCTTGCTTTCCCGCTTCCCCGGATCTACCGGGCGGCTACTCACGGTCCTAGGCCACCGGATTGCCCAAGCGACTAGCCTCATGTTCCCTCCATCACCCCACCTTGGCGGCAGCCAATCCGAAAAGGCCAGTGGTTACCCCCCACCTTGCTGAGGGAAGGGCCTGGAGAGAGAGATGTTAACCTGTTAGTCGCCAAACAAGACTTTAAACTCGCTCTATGATAGGCTGAATTCAAAGGTATCCCAACTGTTGTAATTGGATCCCGCCAAAAACCTGATGGCGGGAGCCAATCAGATACGGTATATGTTCACATTTAAATGTTAACCAATGGCAAACTTGTAACCATGGAAATCTCCTGTCCCTCCCCATGACTTGTTTACTTTTGTCTATAAAAAGGCTGCAAAGGCTTTGTTCAGGGCCTCTTAGCGTCACCGGCAACGAGTGCGCAGAGGTCCGGGTTCGAACCTGCGAATAAACAACCCTTGCCGCTTGGCTTTGACTCTGGTCTCTGGTGGTCTGATTTTGGGGTTCTCTCGAACTCTGGGCGTTTCACAATATTGTCAGCACTAAGGACCTCTTTTATTATTCTTTCCTTCACACCTATAAAATTAAATACATGTTTTCAGAATGTTTTAAATCTATTAGTCCAACTTTATTTATATTGATTAGGATAACATAAGTAAATATATTCTATTCTTATGTTTATCTGCCATTTGCTTACATTATGGATAATTAGAGAGCCAAATATCTCAGGTTTGGAAACCATTCTTTCCTTCTTCAAACCCTTCCACTTACTGTATCTGGTAGTGAACAGGTTAGAACATCTATGTAGACTTTTATTACCCTGTATATAAAACATGGATGAAAATACTTCGCCCACCAAAACCCCTACAGATGAAACAAGATAACTTTTGGCTATGACTGTCAATCTTTTGAATTCAAGTGCAATTTTGAAATACCTTATTTAAGTATGGATCTGTTGGAATCCATCCTACTTGAGGCTTCTTGTTGAGTTTTTGAATACATACCTAATTTTTTTTTTCTGGTACCTTTATAGAATGTAAGAATCTATTTGTTATGGGTTGAATTGTGTCCTTATCCCCGAATTTGTATGTGGAAGCTCTAACTCTCAGTATCTCAGAATAGGACTGTTTTTGGAGAATGGACCTTTAAAGAGATAATTTAAGTTAAAATCAAGGTATTAGCATTATGTTACCTATTCTGATTAGGATCTTTATTAGAAGAGGAAATGAGACACCAGAGAAAAGCTATGTGAGGATATACTGAGAATGCGGTCATCTGCACGCCTAACATGGAAACCTGGTGAAAAACTGAACCTGCTGGCACCTTGATCTTGGATGTCTAGCCTCCAGAACTGTGAGAAAATATATTTCTGTGGTTTAAGTTACCAAGTCTGTAGTATTTTGTTATGGTAGCCTTAGCAAACTGATATAATCACCATGTCCCAGATTAAATGTGAGAATTACTCCTGTCTATTCTCAGCCTTCTCATTAAAATGAAAAGCCAAATTAATGAGGTTTATCAATTTTCTTTAAAACCAATAATCTGTTTATCCCAACCCATCTACATCATGCATAACTGGAATCAAAACAGGTATTTTGACATGAGATTTGTATTCTTCAATAAAATATTCAGTAAATTTAAAAAAATAAACTGAGTTGATAGTATATTTTTGTATTTTTTCAAATAAGCATTTAGCTTAGAAATACATATTTGCAAGAGCAGTACCAAATGATTATTAAAAAGTCAAAGAATTTATGGAAAATATATTGTTTCAGAGCACTTCCTTTATTACCTCACTTTATGATGTTACCAAAAATAACTGTTTTATCTACAGCCATTTTCAACTTGCTGTATTTTGTTATTATATAAATAAATTGTTGCCATGATATCTTTACAGCAGCTTGGGAAAATGTGAAAGTTATGTGTCAACATTTTATACATTGACCAATTATAATAAATCCCATTATATCACTTATGTAAGTATTTCCTTATCAATCCAACTCCTATATTAACTAAACAGGGAAGTGACTTTTAATGAGCTTTGTAGTGTCACAATTTTGAGAAACTCATCACTCCACTGCAATTAATTATTGATGTGATTTAAAGGCGGAAAAAACCTCACCATTTTCTAAATAGAGAACAAGTCTGTAAAGACGAAATAATTGGACTTTTACAAGACACCAAAATATCCCTGAGGACTCCACATGTCTGACTTCCATTTGGTTTCTTCAATTGCTTTTCTCCTTAAGGATCCTCAACAAAGTCAGTTGCAAACATTGCCATTTCAGGGTCATTCAGTTCATATTTCTAAGTAAGAAGCAGTTCCAACAAATCAAATATTACAACATGTTGAAAGAAAAGAAAAAAACAAAGGAAGATATTTTCATATGATATTTAATATATGAATGACCTAACACAATATACCCTTGATGAAGGGGGTGGAGGGAGGTGTCATTACCAAAACAAGGAAATATACAAAAATTAGAATTTGTTATATCATTTTGATATTTATAAGATATTGTTTATTCTATTAGTTTTCTAGGACCTCTTTAACAAAGTACCAGAGACTGCACAGCTTAAACCACAGAAATGTTTTGTCTCACAGTTCTAAAGGCTGCTGAAAGTCCAAGATAAATATGGTAGTTGGACTGTTGTCCTTTGGAGGGATGTGAAAGAAAGACCAGTCTCAGTCTCTCATTGGCTTATACATGGTTGCCTTTTCCCAATGTTTCTTTACACTATCTTCCCTATATTCATATCTTTGTGTTCAAGTTTCCCTTTAATGAGGACATCAGTCATATTGGATTAAGATCCACCCTAATAACCTAATTTTAACTAGATTTC
The DNA here is from genome assembly GCA_017311185.1 of Proteles cristata cristata. Taxonomy (NCBI): domain Eukaryota; kingdom Metazoa; phylum Chordata; class Mammalia; order Carnivora; family Hyaenidae; genus Proteles; species Proteles cristata. The sequence continues at coordinate 833,634 of JAESUZ010003804.1, read as the reverse complement.
CTCTCTAAAGACCCTAAGTCTGAATATGGTCACATTCTGGAATATAGGGGTTTAAGATTTCAACATATAAATATAGGAATGGAGGGGACAATTCAACCCATAACACTTGCTATGACTCATTAAAATTTTGAAGTGGTTCCTTAAAAAAACAGACCTATTTCTGAACTTAAAATTATGAATTAAGATATTTTCATATGTTCAACTACAATCTAAGAAGTTAGAAATTACCAGATGAGAAACATCCACTAATTCCAAGAAGTTTACAAAATATTTTCAGGAAAGAAAAGTCCTTACAACTTAGATATTAGATAAAAATATGTACTAAATGAGAGACATAGGCATTTTGGCTCTCATGTGCCCATGCCAACTCCCTGAAGCACAAACAGTTGGCAAATCAAATGATGTATCTCTGTTAGGTAATTCTTAATCTTTTCTTTTCAATCATTTACTACAAGTCCCTTCTTCCTATGTGCTATATTGTATGTATTGTCTAATTGCTTATACATTGTTCTATCCTAGCTTTCATGTTTATCTGCCTTGTTTTCTACTTTGCCATTTATTCATTCATGCAGGCATTCATGTTGATTTAATGCCCACTATGTTTTAGATGTTGTGCTGGACCTTGGATAGTACTACTGATGAATAACATAACACTTTCTATTCTTAAGAAGTCCAGGTCTAATGGATGAGAACAAGAAGCAGACTAATGATGATGATATTTGGTGTAAATGCTAAATAAAATGTAAGCTCAGAAAGTTGATAAACGATTCTAGCTTGAGGGCCCTAAGAAAGCTTTTGTTTAAATAAAATCTAAAAGGAGATTGAGATTTCATTTGGTAAAGAAGGGCATGAAAAAGGAAGGGAAGCATGTGTGGACTTTGGGGAGATAATAGGGGTTAGAATTGGGGAACAAAACAGGGAAATAGAGTAATATTCAAGCTGGAAAGAATGGCATGCAAGAATGATTTCCTGGGTATTTTCAGGGAGTAGAAGGGAATTTGGCCTGGAAGGAGAATAGGACACACATGAGAAACATTGAGTGGTGGCTGGAGAGAAAGATTATAGCCAGAGCTTTGTGGTCCTTCTGAGTTCTTTAGCTCCACATCTTAGCTTCATCCAGTTGCAAAAGACATGGCCTAAGAAACGATGTTTCATATCAAAGTTTCTTTTAGTTCTTTTTAGATACTTAGAGGATTAAAAAAATATGTGAAACAAGAGAAGGTAAAAATACTTTTTTCTCAAAGTTTCTCATTTTATATTGCTAACATTCTGTTTCCACTTTTTTGTTCTAAAAAATATTTCATCAACCTATATATTTTTAATTTTTTTTAAAGTAAACCCTGTGCCCAGTGTGGGACTTGAACTCACAACCCCAAGAGTAACATGTCCTACCAACTGAGCCAGCCAGGTGCCCCCAAACTTATGTATTTTACATTTATGTAAAAATGAGAATTTATTTTTTAATTTTTTTCTTAAATAGTTTATTTAAGTTGGTTTGCATACAACACCCAGTGCTCATCTCAACAAGTGCCCATTCCCTCCCTTCCCATCTTCGCCACCCCCATCAGTCCTCAGTTTGTTCTCAGCATTCAAAAGTCTCTCATGCTTTGCTTCCCTCCGTCTCCCCAACTATTTTTCCCCTTCTCCTCCCCCGTGGTCCTTCGTTAAGCTGTAAAATGAGAATTTAAATGGAACACAAAACAAATGTAAAATCACATTTAAAAGCCAAATCAAAATTTATATCATAATATTTTATTTTAATATTGAGGTATATTGGACATCTGGGTTCTGTTCTAGATTTTGAACTATCTAATCCTAATATATACATATATATATATGTGTGTGCATATAATTAAAAAAAAAATTGTAGAACATGTGCCAAATCTGTTTGGCTTAAATAGAGTATTCAACTGTAATCATCTGTAGTCTTGAAAACTGTCTCCTAAAAGGTCTATATTAGATAATACCAATTCATTCAATAAATATTTACTGAACAAATGACATATAGCAATGTTACCAGACACTGAGTATAAAAACACTATTATGATAACAGTGCTGCTTTCTAGGAGGATTTTATAATCTGCTAGGGAAGACAGACACATAAATATATCATTGCAAAACAGTGAATTAAGTCCATAAAGAACCTGTGCAATCATATTACTTACAAACTATTTTTTATTACTTTATCTCTACCTTTTGTTTTTTAAAGATTATTTATGTTGAGAGAGAGAGAGAGACCAAAAGGAGTGGAGGCACAGAGAGAGAGAGAGAGAGAGAGAGAGAAAGAGAGAGAGAGAATCTCAAGCAGGCTCTGCACTGGCAGCACAGAGACTGGTGTGGGTCTCAAACGCATGAACGGTGAGATCATGACCTGAGCTGAAACCAAGAATTGGACTCAACCAACTGAGCCAGCCAAGTGCTCCTATGTCTACTTCATATTATAGCTTTTGTTCTGTCATGTCCTTTATACTTATATTCTTGTTTATACTTTTTTGTTTCTCTCCATTAACATAGCTATGGGGAGTGTTGCAGTGTACTTAAAAATGGAGACCATCATCTCTGCAGAATGAAAATGAAACAAAAACATACAGGAAAAGGTCAATTACAACAAATTTTTTCTTTAAAGTTAAAACATTATAGAATGTATGTTAGAAACCTCCTCCATTGGGGTACATGCAGTTCCTTTGGTATTGTCTTTTCCTCAGTGACCATCACCTCTAATGGTGACACCACATGAGCTATGTCAAGGGATGTGAAGGCTCTAGAAGTCAAATACTTCAGTGATTGAGCTGTTGTAGCCCTGGTCTACATGACCTAATTCTCTTTTTTTTAGCCCAACGTGGGGCTTGAACTCATGATCCCGAGATGAAGGATTGCATATTGCAGCAACTGAACCGGCCAGACATCCCATCCAGATTCCTTTCACCAACCTTGGCAAAATATTGAGTTCTTCCAACTTCCAAAGAAATAAAATTATACCAAAGTTATTCCCTTTTTAATTTTTTGGACATTTTTCAAAAAATCTATGGGTCCACCTAGAGAAATAGCATTGAACAGGACATCCTCTGGGTGAATCCTCATTAAATATCTTTCTTCTTGGTTTCTCTTCAAGTTCCTCCGGCCATGGGGTTTGTTCTCTCCCACCCCTCCCTAGGCAAAGATTCAGTTGCTTTTTGTCTCTCCTCCATCTTTAAACATTTTCCCCAAATATTATTAAGAAGTAGAACAAAATAAAAAAGAGTACATTAATGTAGTAAATGCAAATGGTAGAAAACATTCCATTTCACTGATGTCTTTCTAATATTCCATGGAAAAGTAATTTACCGTCTACCCCAGATCTTTGGAGAAGTAATCATCATGATTACACCATATATCAATTCTGAATTGACTCAATATAAACATTTATATGAACACATAATACATTAAATACATGTAAATAGGAGCTTAGACTATACCTTATTCTGCACTCTTACAATTTTAAATCTAAATACACAGGAGTTCTTCCTATATCAACTTATATAATAAACTTACTCATTTTAACAGTTTCTTGGGGTTCTATTATATAGCTGTAATATTATGTTAATTAGTTCCCTTTTATTTTATTTTATTTTATTTTATTTATTTTTTTTAATGTTTATTTATTTCTAGGAGACAGAGAGAGAGAGACAGCGTGAGCAGGGGAGGGTCAGAGAGAGAGGGAGTCACAGACTGAAACAGGCTCCAGGCTCCGAGCTGGCAGTCAGCACAGAGCCCGACGCGGGGCTCGAACCCACGAACCGCGAGATAATGACCCAAGCGACAGGTGGACGCTTAACCGACTAAGCCACCCAGGCGCCCCAATTAGTTCCCTTTTAATGAACAGTTAGAATATGTAGTCACTCCCTACTTATTTGAGTGCCAGATTCTCAACTGTTTAAATTCATGAAAACAAACAAACATTCACAAATCACTTTTTTAATGAAGTCAATCTCCTTCTAAAATCAACTACAATGTTTACTGTGTGATTTTATTCCATATTTTTAAAAAGTATCTTTAATTTTGATTGGGAAGAAATATATTTTTCTGAATCAAAATGGCAATAAGCTAGAAACTTTAAACACATTGCTTTTTACCTGCACCAAAGCCAACTCACATTTGCTGCCTGGTGGCCTAGAGTTTATGTTTGTAGATGTTGTTAAAATTCCCTGCATCTTACTAATATCACTCTAAACAGATTTCAGCCCTTTATTCCCAACAGTCATTCATCACTTGATTTGGATTCATAGCCCACAAATTTGATTAAAAATATAACAGAGAAAACAAAAATAATGTATCTTTTGTATATTTGTATTTTTCACATAATAAAACATATATACAAAAAATACTAAGTGTTTTAAATTACACATCAAAAAATTTAATGTTTACTTCAAATTTCAAATGCAAATGCAAATATACTCTTTGATACTATAATTGCTTCTATACCCATCAAATTCGGGCCAGACCTACAATGTATAGTTCCACTTGGCTTCCAAATTAAGAGTATTGGTTAACTAAAATATGATCAAAACAAAAGCTCCTGGATTACTGATAGATTTTAAAAAATAAAGTAAAACAGAATAAACTTATGAAATGGTGTTCCTTAGATTTCAGGGGAAAAATGATTAATGATGTTTAACTATTTTTAAGTATTTCAATACGGCCATAACTTATGTTTCAGTATCAACTCTTTTTTCTATTGGAGTGCCATTTCCCACCATTTTCATGTGATTTCTCATTCTTCACAGAGTATGAAGCCTCCTTTATATCTTTTATTAACTCTCTTTTGTTAGGTGGCACTTGTTTTCTAGTCCTGTCTCTCTATGTATACCTCTAATGTAGTAAGTACTTAGACTACTGTGTTTCAATTTTTTTTTAATGTTTATTTATTTTTGAGAGAGAGACACAGCACAGGTGGGAGAGGGAAAGCGAGAAAGGGAGACACAGAATCTGAAGCAGGCTTCAGGCTCTGACCTGTCAGCACAGAGCCCAACATGAGGCTTGAATTCACAAACCACAGGATTATGACCTGAGCCAATGTTGGACGCTTAAACTACTGAGCCACCCAGCCATTTGCAGTCTCTTAGGTTTTAATGACTGATGTTCATATCTGTTCCCCACATTCATTAAACACTTTAGGATATTGACTGCATCATTCACATTCATTAAATCTAGCTAACATTTAATATATATTTATGTACTGAATTAAGCAGAAAAAAAGTTAAAATTTGTTCTGTGGGACCTAAGGCAGTTAAATGACATTGGATAGAAACAGTAAGGGGAAAAAAATCAATTTAATATAAGACAGTACTTGTAACAATGGTAGCTGATAATAGAAAAGACCAGTTTGGAGGATGAGTTCCAAATTCCTATAGATAACCCATGTAAGAATAAATATCAGTAAGTGGCAGAGAGGATTTACTCACCAGGCAGAAGTCTGAATTAATGTTTTCAATAATTCTTCCCTCTCAAAGGGTCTATATCTCAAAATTGCTACAAGCAATATAGTTATATAATGCTTTCAAATAAATCACCTTATATTAATTACACAAACAAGATGCCAATTAAATTGAAAGTGAACTCACTCCATTTTCTTGACAATGCACCTGAGGCATTTAGACAGCTGTGTCTAAATGACATATTGAACCTCAAAAATGTATTGGTGCAGAATGGTCCTGAAAGAAAGATCACTGTATTCAAAGAATAGTATCCTTTCTATTAGGCCATGGTCATTCAGCTGAGAGGATATAGAGATGACTGCACTCATAGGTGGTAGGTCATTCAAAGTCCTTGCAACACGGGACAGCTCTTTTGGCACTAAGATGAACATGCTGAGTCCTCACAGGGACAGATGGACTCAATGACAGCAATACTGCATAAAGACTTTTATTAATAGCCTTTATTTTTAGCCTAGCATATGCTATTCTTGTATAAATGTTTAATCGTTTTGGAAACTTACTAAGTATTTGATCTCTTAGAATATCCTGTTGGAAAAAGTTCCAGTTTAATTATATATTACTCTATAAAAGATCACAATGGTATAGTGACCTCTGAGTGTCCCAGATGAAAGAGTGGTAGTTTGCATGTCAGTCTGAGTTTTCCTAATCCTATTATAGAAATCATGGCTTATAAAAGAAGATGAGACAGTAAAATGGAAATGAAATCTGTAAATTTATCAATGGAATTAACATATATTAAATTCTATGTAACATACATACACAGACACACATATATACATATACATACTATTAAACTTGAAAATATCATTTATAATCATGAAATTGATGGAAATATACATGGAAACACCTTATAGCAGTTTATAATACTTTGTAGCAGCCCATAATATAAAAATCTAGATCATGGAGAATATAATGATTATGAGATATAAATTAAAATGAGTTATAAATAACTACATATAACCAATTATTTACTTCTTTGTATCTTATCTAAGCTTTTATTTTCCTCTATGGAATGCCTCTTTGACTGTTTTTCCAAGTAAGTTAAATCTCAGAATGACCCAGATCTTATTTTTAAATGCATCAATATTATCCAGTGAGTTAGTTTCTAATTCTAGTTCAAGAAAATTGACTCTATATTTTTTATATGCCCTCTTTGTTCTTTTTTTTAAATATAATTTGGGACTTGAAACAGATGATTCTAGTGCTTTTCATCTTTAAAAATTCTGTAAATATATGAATCTAAATATAATTGCTTCTATTAATATCCAGAAAAAAATAAAATGATTAACAAGCTGTTTGTAACTTTTAAAATTCATGCAGGCTAAGGTTTTATTATATAAATTACATATCATCTCAAAAAGGCTTTCAAATAAACTTTTATTAAAGAATCACTTATCTGGATAATATGTACAAATCCTAATTATACAGCTTGGTGAATATTTACAAAGATTGAAAGAATATCCTCTATGTAACAATCCTCTGGATAAAGAAATAGAACATTACCACTGTCAGAGCACCCTTCCTTGTGCCAAATTATAGTCATTTATCCCTGTAATAATAGGTTGAAAATAAATTTCCCTTAAATAGATTTTAAAATATAGAAGGAGAAAGGACAACATGAAATTCTCTTGTACTAAAATACTAAATATTAGGATAAATTAATAATCACAATTAAGAAAGTGAATGTTGAGTTAGAGTTTAAATGTGCATGGTTAGAGTTTAAATTGTTACAAATTCAGTTCAGATGTTGATATTAGCATACTTTTATATCAACAATATTTATACAAATATAATGTAAATAAATTAAGTAAACAAAAGGGAAGACAGAGAAGAAGAAATGATATTTTAAATATAATAAAAGCAAAAACAAAACTGTTATAGTCCTGAGGATGTGACCATTAGTGGCTACTCTCCAGTATCTTGGAATCAAGGAAAAATGATTGTACATTGAAGTTAAAAACTGGGAAATGTCTTAGTCTTACACTGCTATAACAAAATACCAGAGACTAGGTAGCTTATAAATAAGAAACATGTATTTCTTACAGTTCTGTGGAGTCTGATAGTCCCAGATTAGGGTGCAAGCAAGGGAGAGTGAGGGCCCACTTTGGGTTGCAGCCTTCCCTTTGTATCCTTGCATGGGAGAAGAGACAAGGAAGCTCTCTGCTCTCTCTCTCGCTCTCTCTCTCTCTCTCTCTCCCTCATGCTTATTTATTTTTGAGAGAGAGAGCAAGTGCAAGTGGGGAGGGGCAGGGAGAGAGAGGGAGATACAGAATCTAAAGCAGGCCAGTGCAGAGCCTAAGGTGGGGCTCGAACTCATGAGCCTTGAGATAGATCATGACCTAAGCTGAAGTCAGATGCTTAATGACTGAATTACCCAGGCACCCCTGTGGGGTCTCTTTTATAACGATCATTCGTGAGGGCTCCATTCTTCTGAACTAGTTACATCCCAAAGGCCCCACCTCCTAATACCATCATGTTGAAAATTAGTATTTCAATGTATGAATTTGGGGAGGACACAAACATTTAGTCTATTGACAGAAATATGCCTTACAGAACTTAAATGACCCAGGTTAAGGCTATCACCACTTTTAGAATTTTACCAAATGATACGTGTTTTTATATGTATATATCACATTGTTTGTGTACATATTCTGGGAAGGTAAGGGAGTATTTAACAATGTGTATGAAAAGAGGAGTTTACAATGGCTCGTTATGTGTCTTTCATATAATTACAATGTTATGAGTCAATATAAACCAAGCAAAACTCTCATCATTTAATTTCCCATCATTTAGTTTATCCTGCCTATAACGAGAAATTTGCTGAGCCAGTCAAGTGACCCATTTAATTGTATTTCTCATTATAAACAAATACATCTACTTTCTGAGTTTATATATTTATAAATTTATATATTTATAAATATATATATATTTATTTAATGATGTCAACAATTTATTTAATTTATGCCTTGTCAACATCAACCTCAGAATATTAGCAAAAATAACTCTTAAACATTTGGATGGTTTATATCACAAGGTAAATGCCTCATTGCAGGACAATTCAGACTTACTAATAACTTTCTAAAATTTCATGTGAAGCGCTTTACATTGACACTGAAATCTCTTACTTTATAAAATGGGGCATGAAAGAGGATGAACATGATATCTTTAAAACCAGAAAAAAAATTAGAAAAGGCTATTTAAGAGTAAGGCATATACCTAATTCTTTATCAATTATCTTTTTTTGTTATAAATGATACTTGAGATTAAAACAAAGGTTAAGTAGGCAAAAGTATAAGAAACATAATAAGAATAAATTAATGTCTTGTTGTCTAGGGCACATTATAAAAGGTGATCTAAGGTCAAAATGTTGGTACGATATAATAGTGAGAGTAAAAATAATTTAATTGGACATTAGAAAAAAAGAGATTTAGTTAAGAAACTGGAAGTGCATCTGGGTGGCTGTCAGTTAAGCTTTTCACTCTAGTTTTTGGTTCACATCAGGATGTCACATTTTGTGAGATTGAACTCTGTGTTGAACTATGCACGAATTCTGTGTTGAACACGGAGCTGCCTGGCATTCTCTCTCACCATCTCTCTCTGGTTCTTCTCCTCCCTCAAATAAATAAATAAACTTAAAAAAAGAAACTGGAAAAAAATTGCTGCATTACATTGGGATTATAAAAATTTCTTTATAATTTGTAATCATTAACACTTCAAGGTAATCAATTTAAAGTAATAACTGGTAATTAAAAATTTAAGAGTCTTTGAGACATGCATTACTTGCAAAGAGGGACACAAGGGAAATAAGTCTGTTTTTACCTTTAGTCAATTTTTTTAGTGGAGGTATTTTCTTTTCTTTTTTCCCCTAACCTTCCCTTCCATCTAAGTGCTGAGACTTTTAACATGTTCTTCTACCTACTATCCTATGTGTTCCTATTATCCTTACATGTTTTCCAATAGTTTTGAGACTGTGGGTGCTTGAGGGTGCTTTAATATTTTATAGTATATTGGAAGTTGTTCACTATCATTATTATCATAGACATTCAGAGTTAGGTTCAAATAAAGTTTCAGTTAAGTAGTCACACACACAGAATCAGAGAGTAGATTGGTGGTTGCCAGGGGCTGGAGGCAGGAGAACAGGGGATGTGAAGGGTATGAGGTTTCAGTTATGCAAGATAAATAAATTCTGGAGATTTATTGTCCACCATAGTGCCTAGAGCTCACAATATTTTCTAGCATATTTAAATTTTGCTAAAGGTAAATAGTATGTTAAATGTTCTTAACACACACAGAAAATAGAGGGAGCGGGATGAAAGTTTTAGAAGTGATGGCTATGTTTATGGTTTTGACAGTGGCTATAGTCTTCGCATGTACACACTTAACTCTAGATTCATTAAGTTTTGTATATTAAATATATACAGGTTTTGACACACCAATTACACCTCAATAAAGTAGCTAAAAAATAATGTACTTCACTCATTCTTTGAGCTAAAAGACTGCTTTCAACTTTTGCAGTGGTTTCTTGGATCTAGTAACTTTCTCTGTAAGTAAAGATCCCAGATCTGGACACTCTTCCCTGCTATTCTGAGGAGATCTGATATACTTTACACATATGCTTTACATGCTTCTGTGAACAGATTAGTTACCCATCAAGAATCACAGATGTATTGTACACTTCCTGAGACTCATTTTTGATATTATAAAAATGGTGGGAGAATTAGCTAGCCTTTAAGTTAACATATTTTGTGAAGGAGGAAAAACACAATCAGAATTCCAGTTGAAGAAACATAAGTCTAGTGCCTGCTATTATATGCAAATGTGGAGTACTATAGAGGGTAGCTAATTCACCAAATACTGAGTAAAATAGGGGTGCCTGGGTGGCTCAGTTGGTTAAGCATTCAACTCTTGATTTTGGCTCAGGTCATGATCTTGAGGTTTGTGGGATCAAGCCCCGTGTCAGGCTCTGCACTAAGAGCATAGAGCCTGCTTGGGATTTTCTTTCTCCCTCTCTCTTTCTGCCCTTCCCTGCTCTATCTCTTTCTCAAAATAAATGAATATTAAAAAACTGAATAAAATATAAAATTTTCACTTAATACTTCACATAAGGGATTTATAATCTAATCACATTTGTACACAAACATATATATGCACACAGGTGACCCTGTAATGTTGGATATGTTAGGGGCACTGACCCCACTGCTATCAAATGCAGTCAAAAATCTGCATGCATTTTGACTCTCCCAGAACTCAACTACTAATAGCGTAGTGACCAGAAGCCTTACCAATTCACAGTTGATTAACACATATTTTGGAGGTTATATGAAATAGATACTGCATTTTTACAATAAAGTAAGCTAGATTATTAAGAAAATCATAAGGTGGGGCACCTGGCTGGCTCAGGTGGTAGAGCATGTGACTCTTGATCTTAGGGCTATGAGTTTTAGCCCATATTTATAATACTGTACTGTATTTATTGAAAAAATATCTGTGTATAAGGGGACTTGCATAGTACAAAGCCATGTTGTTCAAATGTCAACAAACATATATACTTTACACAAATGATATGATGATAAATGCTAATAAAATAAAGCATTATAACCATATACCATCAAATGTAACATAAAAGAAATGATCATTAAAAATTGCATTTAGTAACTAGGGTAGAGAAAATCCTAACAAAATTATTATTTATTTATTTTTTTTTATACATTTTTTTTAATGTTTTATTTATTTCTAGGAGAGAGAGAGAGAGACAGCGTGAGCAGGGGAGGGTCAGAGAGAGAGGGAGACACAGACTGAAACAGGCTCCAGGCTCTGAGCTGGCAGTCAGCACAGAGCCCGACGCGGGGCTCGAACCCACGAACCGCGAGATCATGACCCAAGCGAAAGTCGGACGCTTAGCCGACTAAGCCACCCAGGCGCCCCAATCCTAACAAAATTATTATTATCTTGTACAGTTGCCCCATTCTATTGCATGGGATTTCTTATATACTTTCTTATTCTAATTGGACTCTTGAGGTATTTTTTAAGCCTACATTTTTAAACTCATTTATTTGAGAGAGAGCGAGAGAGAGAAGAAGGAGGAGGAGGAAGAGGAGGAGAGACAGAGAGGTAGAGAGAGAATCCCAGGATGTGCTAGTGTAGAGACCTAAGTGGGGCTTGATCTCATGAAGCATGAGATGCTTACCTGAGCTGAAATCAAGAGTCAGGATGCTTAACCGATTGAGAAACCCAGGCGCTCCCCAAAACCTGCACATTTTTGTTAATTTCTCTGCTTAAGAACCTATTCAACTGTAATATATATATGAAAAACATTTATTTTGAATTACAATTTTAAGAAATCCTTGGCCTTCTAGAACTATGTTTAGATATCATATACTGTGATTAGATATCACTACATTTACAAAAATTTGTGGAACAGAAATAATCTTGATACTATTTTTCTTCTTTGTATTAATGGTATGTGGGAGATTCATTTCTTTACAGAACTAAATGAACTATCTGAAGTGCTCTATAATTCAGAATGATAAACATAATGACATCTAAAACATTTCAATATACATTTAGCATCATACCTAAAAATTATACATAAACATGTATATGCATTTTAATGAACTACTGATTAAGTGGAATACAAATACATCCACCCATTCAAATGTAAACATTAGAAAAGAAAGAAACCAAATGGCATTTGATTCATCAATAGCAGAATGATTTAAAGGGAAAACAGAAATAAAGAAAATAAAGAGCCTTTGATGTATTTAAGTGAAAAGGAATAATACTCTCATAATTAGGCCAAATACTTCCATACACTGGAGGAATTCAATGCTTAGAAAGAGGCTGTCAATTCGAAGCTAATACGGGGAATAATGACAGTGCTACATTCACATTTCTATATACTTATCATGGTTTCAGTTCCTCTTCATAATTTTTTAGTTAATAGCAGTATTCACCTTAACTGCAGAAATACTTTACGTACACAAATGTGTTGCTGACATACAATTTTGTGGGATGATTACAGAATATGAGACAACATGATGGGCTGGAACTAACACTAATTCTGAGGAAGAAAAAGACAAACTGAAATCTTGTATCCGATATTTATTAACTGAGTAAGACTACTAAACCGCCTAACCTTTCAGAGTGCTAGTATTGCCATCTAAAAATGGAAATAATATTCCTGCCTCAATAACAGATCATGATTATTAAAATAAAGTAAAACGTTTGTATTGAAAACAACACATTAATACAAAACACTATAAATAGGAAGATTTTGCTAGTAGTTTAAAGATGCTTTCTCTGTATTCTCTCTCTCTTCTCTCTCTCTCTCTCTCTCTCTCTCTCTCTCCCACACACACACACACACACACACACCCACCCACCTAAAAAAGCCACAGTATGTCTTTAGTAAATTATTTTAAATTTAATAATAAAAGAGTCTATTTTAATTTTATTGTGAGTACCGGGTTTAGAGACGATTCCTAATAATTAATTCAATTACTCCAGACACATCCTTTCCTTAGGAACACAAAGCTTATCCAGGAAAATGCTCCTGGTTTCCACATGTTTCCTTCCTTACCTTCTTGAGGTATTTATTCAAATGTCAACTTTCTGTGAGACCATATGGATTTTTAACCTAAAGTCTTAACAACTGTATATAATTTTTAGGATTTTCCCCTTTTAACATTGCCTATCACCATCCAATGTATTATTTATTTTACTAATTTTTATGTTCATTTTCTGTCCCTTTCCCTCTTCCTAAATATGCTTTATTTTAGCAGGGATGTTATTTGATTTTTCCCTGATTTTTCCAGAACCTATAGCAGCAAGTTACATGGGATAGGTGTTAAGTAAATATGTATTGAATGAATAAATAATACATTTTTTCATACATTGAACGAAAAAATGGCAATTCAGAGGATATTCTAAAAACTAATAACTCTCATCTGATTCCAATAGAGAAATGATATCACTTTGATAATCAAAAATGATTCAGATACACATATAAATTGACAGGGATAAGAAAGGTAGAGACTAAGAGATGTATAAAAACTATCCCGACCTTCACTTCTGAACAAGATGGATTTACAGGATTTGGATTTATTCTCCTTCCTTGAAAGAACCATAAACCAGATGAAATAAGTGAAACAATGGTTTGCAAGGCACTAGACATCAGACAATGAAGGACAGTGATCCTTGAGAGACAGGAAATAAATGAGGGAAGTCATCCAATTGCCAAAGTGAATTGCCTCATGAGCTATTTCAGGTCCCAGCACAAATGGGGCAAGCCCAGGCAGAGCCCGGCAGACAATCTGACTTTAGAAGGCATGGGTGAGGGTGCAGGGAGACAAAAGTAGCTAGGACATGGAGGAAAGAGCACAAATGGGTCTGCATGGAGCACCTACATGCATGGAGCATGTGCAAGCAAATCCTTAGTAGTCAGCAAAGTACTCACCAGTTCACGCGTGTACAGATCCCCAACTGGGAATCAACAGTATGAATTTTCTTGAAGCAAACTAACTGCAAAGCTAAAGGGACAAAAATACAGCAGGAGATTTTAATTTCACTTTTTCAATAAATGGGAAATCTGAAATAAAACCCTGAAATCAACTAACTTGCCCTGACATATTTATAGAACACTTTGTCCAACAATAGAATGCACATTTTTTGACCATATTTAGAAATCTCTAGTCATACTGATCAGAAAAAAAAAAAATCCACGACAATGGCAATACAAATGTAGGTAGGGGAGAAAGTGTACAGTTTTGAGAATCTTCTATACAGAATGACATAATTTCACTTGAAGGTAGATGGTAATGACAAGGAAATGTTGGGCTTCTGAGCAAATAGTCAAGAAAGAATTAAAGTGCATGGACAGGACCCATGGGTCAGAAGGGATGCATTGGGGTTGTAAGGGGTGGCTTTCAAGTTGGGAGGGGGTGTTGTCTAGTAAAACCTTAGCCATGAGACCCTTCAGATGTATACAGAGTGGGCCATATGCTTGGAGGATGATCTTGGGGGGTAGAGGTAAGGAAAATTTACAAATGATTTTTTTTATGTTAAAAGAGACTTACAGGATCCTGGAGGTCAGGATAATTTTAAACTAAGACTGACTTTTGCCCTTACCATAGTATTACCATTAAGGCGGCTGAGTTCCTAGGGGAAGGTCACTCTGCTTCTCAATTGGCTCTAAGTTGTAAAGAAACTTAATATTTTTTCTTTTGCTTTGTTCCCCACATCAGTAATGCATTAAAGATATATACTATAAACCCTTAAGCAACAATGTGACAGGAAGAAACATTTGGAGTTATATTTCGTGATTATGATGTATACATACATCAAAATATATTAAGTCATTTAATTTAATTATATTCACTATTGTTTGTTGCTACATCTCAAGGAAGATTTTCATTTTGTTTTAGTGTACTTCCTTTAGTGTCCTTCCTAAGAAGGAACTTATGTGTGTACTGGCATAATAAAACTTATGTATGCTTCTTGTTATAAAGTCAGTTTAACCAAACATCCTCCCTCTACTCTTTGGGCTCTGAATAAATTGTTAAAGTCAAAGATATGCCGACCAACTAGATTCTAGTTATTTTCACTACCAAAAAGATAATTTCCTGGATGTATTCCCAAAGGCCTTTAGAAAAAAATGTAGCTCTCATGCTGTGAACGAACATGGAATTTACAACATCTCAGGCATTAAACTAAAAGAAAGGGGAACATAAAAACAGGTCAACTTTCCATTCTGTGTAACAGAAATTTAAATTTGGACATTCGTACTGTACAATTTCTTTTAGTAAGTGACATTATACTTACTGAGGAGAGTTATGGACCTTAATTATATTTTCAAAGAAAAATTTATGTGTCAATTAGTTATTGCCACAGAATCAATTTGCATACATATGCATATATACTTCTCTATAATAATGCATATAGCATGCATATATATAAGCATTTGTATGTTTATGTATTTTGTTTTTATACCTATACATCGGCATATGCATGGATGTATACATATGTGTGTGTATATATATATATATATTTCATGGAATGAGGAGACGAGTGTCTCACTTCTCTTTTCAGGAGTTACTGAGGAATGGACAGTAGTGGCAATGTTGACTGCTGTGATGAGACACTCCCAGCTCCTGGGAGTGTTATACGCTGTGATGGGTTACAACTGAGTCCTTCTCCAAGAATTATTCTCAGACTTCCCCAAGGTTTGAGTCTCTGGGATAGCCTACATAAAAAGATGTGTTGATGTGACATTCCTGGATGCCTTGACTCAATCTGGTAGTCTTCTGAAGGCCAATGTAGCCTCAGAATTTATGGGATCCTCTGATCCCCTCAACATTGACAAGTGCTGATCTTGAGATTACATCCCGGTAAAGTTCCTACAAGCAAATTCCCATCTCATCCTACATTTGTCAGAACAGGCTTAAGAAAATGCTCTGATTCTGTGATACTTGGAGGCTCAGTCAGTTAAGCATCCAACTTCAGCTCAGGTCATGATCTCATGGTTTGTGAGTTCGAGCCCTGTGTCGGGCTCTGTGCTGATAGCTCAGAGCCTGAAGCTTGCTTCAGATTCTGTGTTGCCCTCTTTCTGCCCTTTCCCTACTGATGTCCACTCTCTCTCTGTCTCAAAAATAACATTAAATAATAAATTAAACAAATGAAAATGTTCATTATTTCTTTAGTTGTATCTCAAAGGTTGTAAGTTTTAATGCTTATATTTTAAATTTCTAACAGATATTTTTAATGTGCCTGATCACTATTTGTCATTAAGTTTTTTTTAGATTTTAATGTTTACTTGAACATGGAAGCATTCTTAATTACACCAAAGAACAGATGAGATCCATTCTGTAAAGATTTAGACTTTCTTTCTTTTAAAACTAAGCAAGTCCTGCCAGAAAGCTAGATGATTTTTGGGGGGAATGGGAGATTTGGTGCCTCCCTAACCCATTTCAGTGCGATTACAACCCTTCCAGGAATCTGGTTTCATATGATAGCTTCAGACACAGAACCCAAAATTGATGGGTTAAAATAGGGTTCTATGTGATTACTTTTTGATTCTTGCAGGCACATCAATGGCTTCAGTTCCATGGTAGTCTGGTCTCATTACCCACCTTACCTCACCCTACCTGTTTCCTCATTTTCCTTCAGCCATAACTGAGCATGAAAAATGAATGTTGCCAAGTGGTACCCAAGATATTTTGGTGTTGGCTAAAAAGGATTTTGAAAATATTTGTTCTGAGATATTGCCAAAAAAATCTTTAAAACATTTTTAATAGAGAGTAATGATTTTTAAGCTATACATGAGAAAATTATGTTTAACTACTATGCTGCTAAAGATATAGACAACACATTTTTACCTAAAACTACACATTTCCATGAGGAAATATTGATTTAATGAAATGTTTATCCTTCAATAAAGACAACATATGCACAAAATATAATGCTTTTTTTAAAAAGTAATATTATTGGGGTGCCTAGGTGGCTCAGTCACTTGAGTATCCAAATTTGGCTCAGGCCACGATCTTGAAGTTCATGAGTTTGAGCCCCACATCAGACTTGCTGCTGTCAGACTGTCAGTACAGAGCCTGCTTTGGATCCTCTGTCTCTCTCTCTCTCTGCCCTTCCCTTGCTTATGTGCTCTCTCTCTAAAAATCAATAAAACACTCAAAAGTTAAATAAATAATAAAAGTAATATTCTTTTAAAAAATTACTTTGGAGCAACTGACTGGCTCAGTTGGTGAAACATGTGACTCTTGATCTTGTGAGTTTGAGCCCCATGTTGGATGTAGATATTACTTAAAAATAAAATCTTAAAAAATATCTTTTTTTATACTCTCAGATTTTAAAATAGCTCTTAGCTCTTAAAAACAATTAAACTGTGGCATTGATTCCGATTTTAATTCAACTGCTTTAATATCCTTCATTACTTCCTTTGATTATATTATCATAATTTTTATTACTGGGTCAAAGTGTATAAATTTGGTTGATAGTATAGAATAATGTAGTATTCTCTGGTTCTGAAATCTCACTAAGTTGGGTTTGAATCTCTAGTTTGTGTGAACGTGGACTATTCTAACCTTCAATTAATCAATAAAACGTGGATAATAACAGAGTCTCTGTAATAGAACTGTTGTTATGTGAAATAATGCAAGTAAGCATTTAGCAAGGTAAAAATGCCATTTAAATTGTTACTAGTGCCACAATCTGTTCTTTTGGTGGTCTGATGCATAAGAGGCCATGGAAAGGTTATAAAAATACTTTTATTCTCCAAACTTACTTGGAGAATCTTAATTAGTCGCTTCCATATGCCTATAATCTATATTCCCAGAATTCTGCCATTCAATTTTAAAGATTTAACTATCAAATATTTTTAATTTTATTAAAGATAGATACTTATCTGTTCTTATTTGTGTTTATGGAGGTCACCATTACTCAGCTTCCTTTCCATTCCTCTATTATGTCTGTATTCAAATATAGTAAAGAAGTGTAGGAAAATACATCGAATATTTGAAGCAGTAGCATTCAGTCACTTTCTGTTGATAGTCATGGAAGAATGAACTTATTCTATTGTAGATCAGTGGAAAACTCTCCTTGGTCTAGTAGCCACAAGTATAAGCTTTGTTAAACCTTTTACCAAGTCACATATTGTCCTCAGAGTAATCAGGCTAATTGATTCCTGTAAAACATTTGTGAGTTATTTGTCACCTCATACATTTATATGATAGATTTATTTTCCTAATGTTCTCAGTTGAAAAACAATTAGGTTGCATACATAAATATTAAAACAGCACCTTTTAATAATGCCAAGAAGATAACACATATCAAACAATGGCAGAGGTTCATCATGAAGCATTTTGAGGGATGGGAGTAATATGTTACTAGTGAAACTAGTGGCACAGGGGAAAGAAATTAGCTAGGCTTAGCCAAAACAGTTGATTAATAGACATGAATTAATAGACATGAATAATGCCTTTGATACCCATGAGGTCTAATGGATATCATTATATAAATGATTGACTTGTTATCAGCCACAAGCATTAATGCTCTCCAAATTGTGGTAAAGGTCAAAAGGCATCATTTAGTTTGATTCATTTTATTAACCAAAAGGTTTTGTACTTTATAAAGGTCTCCCCATCTGATACTATTCTTGTGAAATTTGATACAAATATAACATTTAAAAATTAAAAGTGCCTCAAACACACATTTATCCAGGATTCTTGGCCTTTGTGCATGTTTCTTCCATAAGAAGTAGGTCTATTTTCTCAATCTGAAGTCATCTGAGAATTATGAAATTATACAGAAAGTATCAATACTATGCAAAATCCTAATGAAGAAAGATAATTTAAGAATAGATTTGCTTTTACTTTATAGTTTGAAATTTTTTCCAATGCAGATTAAATGTTATGTTTGGAAGATTCAATTAACTTTATTTTTTATTATAAAATAGCTCAAACTTAAAAAAAAATATAGAGAACTAAAAGAGATATCCATCTATGAACTTTAAAAATGCTAAAAAGAGAATATATGCAATTGTGTAGTGGACAAATATTTAGTAGACAAAAGACCTTCTTTTTCAGGGAAATACTTCATTATTCACAGCAAAAGACACCCAGAAGACATTCATATAATGAACAATCAGTTGATTTGGTAAGGCATACCCCTATTTTGAGATTATTTGGAAAGAAGACTAGAGACAGTTAAGTATAAGGGGTTTGTCTTTGGAAAATTATATACATCTATAGGAATATACATACACTAGGGAGAGAGGTTAAGATGGTCGAAGAGTGGAGCAACCCTAAGCTTTTCTTCTTCCTATAACACAACTAGATAAATATCAAATAATTCTGAACACCCAATAAATCAATCTGAAGACTGAGAGAACAAAGCTGCACATCTAGACACAGGAAAAACAATGCCTTGTGAAAGGTAGAAGTTGTGTAGAGTTCCCCCAAATTGGGGGGGGGGGAGACCTCTGGATGCTGTGGAGAGGAGGGAGCATTGCTGTGAAGAGTGGAGTGAGAAAGAGATAAAGAGTGAAAAATGAGTGAAAACACATGCAGGGGATTGCAAAAGGAAATTCTTTCCTGACACCACTGAGTGGGAAAAGAGAGGGTTTAAACACTGCAAGATTTTTATAAACAACTGAGTCCAGAGTCTGAAGTTTCAGAGGTCAGTACCTCTTCAGAGTCACACCTGGCAACATTAGTGGTGCTCCAGTGAGGAAGGAGGGTTACCCAGGAGCAGGCAACATGGTCTGAGGATCCACTGGGTCACAATGCAAGAAAGAGTTCCACTGCTTGGAGTGCATTTGGTACAGATGATACAGCCTTTCTGGGGGCAAAGGACCTTGTGGGGAGCATTGAGCTTCCCTATTAGCCAGCGTAGGAACAAGGAAGACAGCTGAGGGCAGCAAATCCTGGCACCAGATTTGTGCTGTGATTTAACATAAATTCTGAACCTTGACCATTTTCTAGTACAAGAAGGCATTGACTGCAGCACAGTGAGACCCTCCCAAAGAAAATAAGTCCAAGTCTGGGCCATGGCTGTCTCTGAAGTTTAGAGTTTTGAAACACAGCCAAGCCTTAGATAAAACACAGGAATGCTGTACCACCTGGCAGGCAGACAGCTCAGACAAACACAGAGTGAAGTCAGGGATCTGAGGGTAGCAAGAGACACAGAAGGGGTGATTGTTTGCTAACCCTAATCCTAACCTTAACCCTAACCTTAACCCACTTCCTGAGGAGTGGCAGGCATGAGGTCCTTGCTCCAGAGACAAGAGAGCAGGGTGAAGCCATTTCTTCTCTGCTCCTCACCCACCAGTACTGACCAATCTTAGTGAGAAAAATATCATGACCAAGTGGAAGCCAGAGCCACTTACACCAAGCTCCACCCCACCCTACCCTAAGGGACATCTCCATTAGGGCAAGTCAGCCTGAGAATCAGAACAACAGCCCCCTTCCCAGAAGGCCAGCACAGACCTGGGGCACATACGTATCATGTCGACTAATCATGGAGTGCTGTAAAGCTTTAGCTGTAGAGGAAACAGAATTTAGCTTACTTTATTTTTGATCAAGCTTCTTTTAATGAGGAGACCAAAGCATCCACCTACAACCTAGCTTTCCTTCTTTCTTTCTTTCTTTCTCTTTCTTTCTTTCTTTCTTTCTTTCTTTCTTTCTTTCTTTCTTTCTTTCTTTCTTTCTATCCTTCCTTCCTTCCTTCCTTCCTTCCTTCCTTCCTTCTTTCTTTCTCTCTTTCTTTCTCCCTTTCTTTCTCCCTTTCTTTCTTTCTTTCTTTCTTTCTTTCTTTCTTTCGTTCTTTCTCTCTCTCTCTCTCTCTCTCTCTCCTCTCTCTCTCTCTCTTCCTTCCTTCCTTTCTTTCCTTAGTAATCAATTAATCTTTTTACCTCCAAAATTATAAGATGGAGGAATCAGCCCCAAAAAAATGAACAGGAAGAAGTGATGACCAGGGATCTAATCAATACACATATTAAGTAAGATATCTGAACTAGAATTTAAAACAACAATTATAAGGATATAAGCTGGACTTTAAAAAGCCTACAAGACACTAGAGAATCCCTTACTGCAAAGATAAGAATTGAAAACTGAAAAGGCCAAAATTTAAAATGCTTTAACTGAGATGCAAACCTGAATAGATGCCAAGACAATGAGGATGAATGAAGCAGATGAATAAATCAGTGATATAAGATAAAAATATGTTAAATAATGAAGCTGAAAAGATGGAAAGAAAGATATTGGATATCAAAGGTAGACTTAGAGAACTCAGTGACTCCTTAAATAACATTTGTGTCATAGGAGTCCTAGAAGATGAAGAGAGATAAGGAGCAGAAGGTTTATCTGAGCAAATTATAGCTGAAAATGTCCCAATCTGGGGAAGAAAATAGACGTTAAAATCCAAGAAGCACAAAGAATCCCCATTAAATTCAACAAAGGTTGCCATCACCAAAACATATAATAGTCAAATTCACAAAATATACAGAACAGTAAAGAATCCGGAAAACAGTAAGCAGGGGGTGGGGGGGGAGGGGTTCTTAACCTACAAGGGAATACAGATCAGGTTCACAGCTGATCTCTCCACAGAAACTTGGCACACCAGAATGGAATGGCATGATATATTCAATGTGCTGAGTAAGAAAAAAAAAAAAAAGCACTATATGAGAATACTTTATCCACAAAGACTGTCATTTGTAATAGAAGAAGAGAATAAGAGCTTCTTAGACAAGCAAAAACTAAGAAGTGTGTGACCACTAAACCATTCCTGTAGAATTTATTAAGGAGACCAAAACACACATAACTAGAATATAGCTTTCATTCTTTTTCTTTCTTCCTTTCTTTTTCTTTCTTTCTTTCTTTCTTTCTTTCTTTCTTTCTTTCTTTCTTTCTTTTTCTTTCTTTCTTTTTCTTTTCTTTCTCTTTCTTCTTCTCTCTTCTCTCTCTCTTTCTTCTCTTTCTTTCTTTCTTTCTTTTTCTTTCTTTCTTTCTTTCTTTCTTTCTTTCTTTCTTTCTTTCCTTCTTTCTTTCCCTTCCTTCCTTCCTTCCTTCCTTTCAAGTAAACAATTAAATAATATTTTTTTACCTCCAAAATGATAAGAAGGAGGAATCAGCCCCCAAAGAACTGAGCCCCCTCTGAGTAGGGGGAGAAAAGACCAAAAGTATCAAAGATGAGAAAGGAAAAGAGAATATCACCAGGAACACCAACTTTACAGGTAACACAATGACACAATCATCTCTCTGAATGTAAATGGACTAAATGCTCCAAGCAAAAGATATACGCTGTCAGTATGGATAAAACAAAAACAGAATATATTCATATATATATGAATAATAACATAAAATAGTCATTGGCAATAATATAATAATAGTGAAGGACTTTAACACTCCACTTAGAAAAATGAACAGATAATTTAAGTAGACAATCAAAAAAGAAACAAATCAATCAAATCAAAACAAATCAAAAAGGACACACTGGCCCAGATGGACTTAATAGATATAATTCAGAACATTTCACCCTAAAGCAGCAGAATACACAATTCTCTGAGTGCACATGGAATATTCCTTAGACTAGATCACATGCTGTGACACAAATCAGCCCTCAAGAAGTACAAAAAAAAAAAATGAGATCGTACCATGCACGTTTTCAGACCACAGGTCTATGAAACTTGAAGTCAACCACAAGAAAGAAAAAATGGAAAGACCACAAATACATGGAGGGTAAAGAACATCTTACTAAAGATGAATGATTTAACCAGGAAATTAAAAGGTACATGGAAGCAAATGAAAATGAAAACACACTGTCCAAAGCCTTTGGGAAATAAAAAAGGCAATCCTAAAAGGGAAGTATATTGTTATACAGGCCTACTCAAGAAGAAACAAAGCCTCAAATGCACAACATAATCTTACCTAAAGGAGCTAGAAAAGCAAGTAAATAAAGCCCAAATCCCCAGAAGAAACAAAGTAATAAATTAGAGTAGAAATACATGACATAGAAAGAAACAAAAATGGTAGAATAGATCAACTAAACAAAGAGCTCGTTCTCTAAAAGAATTAATAAAACTGATAACACCCTAGCCAGAGTTATCAAAAGAGAGAGAGAGAGAAAGAGAGAGAAAAGAGCCAAATATAACCATGAATTAAAGAAGAATACATGCATATATATATATGCCAACAAATGAGGCAGCCTGGCCAAAATGGACAAATTCCTAGAAAATATACAAACTACCAAAACTAAAACAGGAATAAATAGAAAATTTGAACAAACCCATAAGCAGCAAAGAATTTAATAAGTAATCAAAAATCTCCTGGGGAACATGGGTGGTGGGTTTGTTGGTTGTGTCTGACTCTTGATTTTAACCCAGATCATGATCTCATGGTTGTAAGTTTGAGCCCTGTGTTGGGCTCTGTGCTGGACATGAAGTCTGTGTAAGATTCTCTATCTCCCTCTCTCTGCCCTCCCTACCCCCCTGCCCCATAAAATAAATAACTTAAAAGTAAAATGAAATACCACCTCACACCTGTCAAAAATGCTAAAATTAAGAACACAAGAAACAGAAAGTATTGATGAGGATGTGGAGAAAAGGGGAATCCTCTTGCACTGTTGGTGGCAGGGACAATTAGTGTGGTAACCCTGGAAAACACTATGGAGGTTCTTCAAAATGATAAAAAGAGAACTACCCTATAATCCAGCAATTGCACTACTAGGTATTTACTCAAAGGACACAAAAATACATTTTTGAAGGGATATATGAACCGTGATGTTGACAGCAGCATTATTAATGATAGCCTAACTATGGAAAGAGCCCAAATGTCCATCAAGTGATGAATGGATAAAGAAGATATGGTATATATACACAATGGAATATTACCCAGCCATAAAAAAAAAAAAGAGCCATTTGCAGTAATGTGGATGGAGCTAGAGTGTATTATGCTAAGTGAAAAAAGTCAGTCTGAGAAAAACAAATATCATATGATTTCACTCATATGTGTAATTTAACAAACAAAACAGAAGAATATATGGGAGGGGGGAAAGAGTGGGAAATGAGCTATAGGAGACTCTTAATGATAGAGAACAAACTGAGGATTGATGGAGGGAGGTGATTGGGGGATACGCTAGATAGGTGATAGTATTAAGTAGGCACTTGTTATGAGGAGCACTGGGTTTTGTACGTAAGTGATTAATCAACGAATTCTATTCCTGAAACCAATATTGTGCCATATGTTAAGTAACTAGAATTAAAACAAAATAAAAAGAAAATACATATACTAGGAAATAATACAATTTGCTGCTCCTCCCTGTCTCTCCTCCTCCTCTGCTTCTTCACCTCCTTTCTTCTTCCTCTTGCCCTTCCTCCTTCTTAGCTTTTCTTTATTCTATTTTTTGCTTCCTTCTTCCTTTCTTTCCTCTCTTCTCTTGGCAAAAATGTTTTAAAGCCTATATATTAATATCAATTAGTATCAATATACTGTTTTTGACCATTACATCACGTTAATTTAGGATTCATATTTGAGAATACCGGATGAAAGCATATTGGATTTCTATTATTTTTGCAATTAAAATTATTCACAAAATATGACGTTTTAATGAAGATTTAAAAAAGAATTTTAAATGCATGATGATAACCAGAAAACCTATAGCACCTCCCTGAGGTTAGATTCAGGAGTAAGAAATAATAAGCAGAAAGAAAAGCTGAGTAATTTTGAAGGAAAAATATATAAAGTGATTTTGTGAACACATCCTACAGTGACGGAATCTTTTTTTTGTTGTTGTTGTAATCTCTATGCCCAACATAGACTTGACCCTGAGATCAAGAGTCACACAGGGTCTTCCTGATTAGGCTAGCCTAGTGGCCCAAGACAGAATCTTTAATGAATAATTATAGAGATAAAGAAATTCACTATTAGAAAATTGGTTGATGAGTAATAATGAGTATAAGTAAAACACACTATAGAAAATTAGGAAGAGCATTTATAAGTATCTTGGCTCATCAGTGTCAAGGGCTTAGGCTCCACATTTTTGTTCTGTTTCTTTTTTCTCCCTCTGTTTTATATCTACATATATAGATATGTAGATATAGATGTACAGATTTTATTTTATCCATTCTGCTAATCTCTGACTCTTGATTACAGGGTTTAAAGCATTTACATTTAATGTAATGCATGATAAAGTAAAAGTTGTCTGACATTTTTACATCTTACTATTTATTTCTCTATCTCTCAAAACCTTTCAACTTCTGTTCCTTCAATGTCTGTTTTTGTGTTAGATAGGAATTTTGTATGGGTCATTTTAATCCCCCCCCTTTTTTATTATATATTTTTTATTAATCTCTCAGTGATTTTATTGTGACTTTGATTAGCATCTTAATTTAAAACAACCTAGTTTGGATAAATACTAACTTTATTTCAATAGTATAAATAATAGTCCTTCTGTATACCATCACCACAGTTTTATAGTCATTACTTTCTTCAGGATATTTGTTTCCTATGGCTACTGTAACAAATAGCAACAAATAAGATGGCTTAAGAAGAGAAATTTATTCTATCACACCTATTAAAGCTTGAAGTTCAATCAAACAATTGAATTGGTGGAATGATATCCCCTCTGAAGTCTACAAAAAATACTTTTTGCCTCTCCTTGCATCTGGTGGCTCTCATTGGCCCTCCTTGGCTTGCACCTGCATCATTGCAATTTATGCCTTCACCTGCACATGGACTTACTGAGCAATATGGGCCTCTAACATCTGTGCTGTGGGCCCTTTGGTGCAGCAACAAGATACCCAGCACTCCTGTTATTACAGGTTTCCAAGCACTTTGGGTATGCTGTGTGTTGAGAGCACTCAGAGACAAGTGATACAGAAACCAGTCTCTCAGTCCTCTGAAAAGCTAGAATGTTGAAAGCTCATTCATTTACAAGAAGCTTGGAGGTGTTGTTCCACACTGTTGGAGGAAGAAACTAAAGCCACGGAGTGAATGCTAACCTAAATCTTCACTGTTGTTATTAGCAGCTCTCAATCTGGCACCCTTTCCTGCCGCTGAGTTATTTTAGGCAAGACAATAACTAGTCTCTCATGCAGCCCCTCTTCATGTCTTCGCAATGGACCTATGTTTCAGTCTTCTCTTTTCCTTTTGAGAAAGAAGCTGGAGCTGGGGGTATTCTACCCATGTATCATGCAACATTTAGCGAGGTGGAGGGCCTATGGCAAATAGATGCCACCATTTTTCTTACCAGCTTCAAAATGGCCGGGTTTGTGCTTAGCTGGGGCGCTGAAGCCACTTAACTGTTTTATGGATTTTTCACCAAGAGAACTGGTCTATGTATTGTTGTATCAATATCTCCATGGCTGTGGGAGGTGAGGAAAAGGCCTGAGGCTTCCTATTCTGCCAGCTTAGTGATGTCTCAGAAAATAATATAAGCTCCAGATTGTTTACATATGACAGAGAACTCATTATTTTAAGATAAGCTTATTTTTTTTTCCTTTGTGGAGTTCATTTATCTGACACTTGAAATTTAGGGATGTAAAGGGTGACCCTCAAAGTCCCCAAGCAAATCTTGTGTGTGTGTGTGTGTGTGTGTGTGTGTGTGTGTGTGTGTGTGTATGTGTTTAATATTATCTGTGAGCACCAGAGTGATGAAGCCTGAAGCTTAATTACATATCCATATGCTCCTGGGCTAGGTGAAATTTCCTTTGGTTAAATAGAAATGAAAGAAAAATTCATTTATGGCCTGATATCCTTATGCTCTTACTGTTTATGTTCAAAAGTTCCAAAGGCTAATTTTAAGATGGGATAATAGTAGGAAAGGAAAAATATCAAATAAAAATGGGAAATCTTTCAAAATTATGAAAATATAGTGCAGATTTTCAATGGTCTGAAGACAGCAGATATTTTCTGAATATCTAAAGAATGCCAGATGGATAAAAAACAAGTTGCCTCTTTTCACACCATTTGAGATGGTTATTTCATATATTTATTTAAGGGGTACAGGATATGACACCCCAAAATATGCCACTTTGGCATAAAGATTTTGAATTGAAAGTAATAAAAAACCAGTAGATCCAGGAAAGGCTCTCTGCCTCCCCCATAATGGCCTAAATTTACATTGGAAAGGACAAGCTCCAACCAGAGAAGTAATAGCAGAGGCTCCTCTTCACCCAAGGAATTCATCTGCCTAACAGAGCAATCTTGTTTTTCCCAACCTCTCCTTACATCTTGCTAATGAGTTTTCTGCCCTTTGTGTGCTGAGGCTCTACCCCTCACTTCTAAGGCTTTGTTGCCTCATTGTCTTTTGGAATTTTCTGTGTGGATTCCCTTTATGCATTTTTATTTTGGATTTTCTCCTGCTAATCTACCTGTAATCAATTTGAATCTAAGTCTTGCTGGAAAAACCATAGGCAGAGGAAGGTCTTCCTCCCATATATTATTTTTATTAACATTTTCTGACTATGTTCTTTATTTTAACTTAGCCTTCATGTAGGGCTTAGCTATGAACTTAACATTCTACTTTTTTTAAGTTTATTTATTTATTTTGAGAGAGAGAGAGTGAGCAGCAGAGGCAGAGAAGGGGAATGAGAGAGAATCCCAAGCAGGCTAAGCCTGATGCGGGGCTCAAATAGAGGTACTCAGGAGATCTTGACCTGAGCCAAAAACAAGAGTTGGACACTTAACTGACTGAGCCACCCAGGCATTCCTGAATTTAAAATTCTAGATTGAACTTCTTATAATTGATGCTGGGATAGATTTATCTTCATTGAAGAGCTAGACTATATCTGATTTCTATATTCACATTTTATGATAAATAGATCAAAATGACACTTTTGTGTTGGATCCATTTCTAAGTTATTGGCTAATTACTTACTACAGGAAATAAAAACCACTCTAAGCATTTTAGGTCAAATAAAGAGGGTTGAATTGTGGATTTAGTCAACTCAAACAATATGTTATAGGTTATAAATATTCTGTCTCCTGAGATATTTATGGACCATTTATGGACTACTTGACTTTTTAAAAATTTATTATTTTTTAAGTAAACTCTATTCCCAATATGGGACTCAAACTCATGAACTCACAACCTCAAGATCAAGAGTCTCAAATTCTGCTGACTGAGTCAGCCAGACACCCCTCCCTTACTTAACACTTAAGGAACTGTTAATTAAAAATCCTTAAAGGAACTGAGACAGATAGTGGATTACATAACAGAATACAGAGAAAAATGGAAACTATCAGATTCTCAAAGCCCACTTTAGGGTAAAAATTACAGAGAATATGTATCAAAAAATGCAACTGAAGACTTCCATAGCATTGTGTCTTTTTAAGTACATTGTACGAACAATGAGGATTTATAACCATTCTACTGTGTTTTTTTATAACCTATGAAATGTGTGGATGTTTATATTACCCTATGTATTTAGTTAGCATTTAGTTTGTCACCCTGGAAACTCATTAACAGTTTGTTATTGCATCTAACATCATTACTTTACTTTCTGGAAGAAAGAAAAAATAAGAAAATCTTTATTAATGTTTAAATAGTCCATAAATAATTTAAGTTACACCTTACTAAGGTAAATTAAATGGATAGGAAGTTAAATCAATAGTATTTGCTATGGTTTCTCCTTCTTCCTTCAAGCAAACTTGTGCCAAATTAAATAAATTTCACTCAGAAAAAAATTATTGCTCTATTTTCCTGGTTTAGTAAGATTGGGGAAGGTGATTAAAAAGTCTAACATTAAATTCTTAATATTAATAAAAGCTTGTACAAAGCCTCCTAGATTGTGGTACATTTCCATGTTCTTTATGTTGAGTAATAGAGCATTCGGTATAGATTGATTCTAGTCACCTAATCCAGACAAATCTCATTCTAATCATGGCTTGTGGCTGTTTCTTCACATCAATTTTGGAGAGTTACAAAATTTCCAATTGCTTTCTTCTGTCCTCAAATTGAGTAGTAAGAATAATTTAGTCATTTTTGTCATGTTTGAGGAAACATTCATGAGTTACTACTTTCAAAACATTTCAAGTGACATGGTGCAATCTCTGGAAAAAAGGAATAAGTGGAGGCCACAAGAATTTTAAGAATTAGCATATTGCCTAAAGTGTGGTTTAGGTTTCTGTGATCCCTTTGGAACATTAGGAATTAAAGGGAATATTCCATGTAATTCATTATGATATATTACAAATGTAGTCCTTTAATTGATTGGCCTTCCAGCACCTTTTTTTAATAGGTTATGTGACAAAAAATATTTTTTCAACAAGTTTACATTGACTAAAAAATATATTCCTGTTTGATAAATGCTTTGAGGCATGGAATGTACTTTAAATTATTTCTGTGTTGGGGTACTTGGGTGGCTCAGTCTGTTAAGTGTCCAACTTTGTCTCGGGTCATGAAATTGTGGTTCATGAGTTTGAGCCTTGCATTGGTCTCTGTGCTGACAGCTCAGAGCCTAGAGCCTGTTTTGGATTCTGTGTTCGATCCCCTACTCTCTCTTTGCCTCTCTCTCTCTGTGTCTATCTCTGTTTCTCTCTCTGTTTCTCTCTCTCTCTCAAATAAGCAAAAGCATTAAAAAAGTAAATGATTTCAGTGTAGGTAGTGTGATATTATGTAAGCAGTAGTTAATTTAAGTTGCATTTCAGGATTATTTGTTTTCCTTAACCAGATAGGTATAACTGAGAGGTCCTTAGTTAGCATTCTAGTTAGAAAGCTCAGACTGAAATAGTGGCTTCCAAAAGTGCTTCATTTTTCTTTATATCTGATCAGCATCAGTGACTTTGATTAGAATAATGGAAATTAGAAATTTTTTTTTGTTTATATGTGTATGCTTTACGTAAGTGGAGTACAAGAGTGTAGATTTTCTAACACGCCATTGAGATAGTCTTTGCTGTGAAAAAAATGGTATAAAAATCCTCAAAACTATGTAGTTTACAATCTTAGGGATAATACCTAGTCTTGTTTCTTAAAGTTCTTGGGTTATTTTGAATTACAGGATTATGATTCTGGTTGACTGAAGCAAATAAGGTTACCTGAACTTGTCCCCAGCATATGGATTTGTTTAAAGTGAATGAATTATTCATGGGAAAATGTGAACTGAATAGTTAAACAAACAAACAGGCAGATAGAACTTTGTCCAGATTTTAGAACAATTTAAATCATTGTTCTTATGCCAGCTTGATAACCAATGTTTAGATATGTTAGAATTCAATCTGATAAGTCATGCTTTTGTGTTAACTTGGTAGCTAGACCTTTAGGTAGTGGCTCATCATTGCCAAAAATTAGAGACTGTTCACATCTGCAAAACATGATCTAGTAGTTATACATGATGTAAACCTCCAATATATTCACTTCGCAACAATAGGAGTCTGTTGTATGCAATGCCTAAAATATGTTTTGGGTATTTTGGGGTTCCATGTCTTTTTATTGTATGTATTTGTTCCATAGACTCTTAGTCATATATTTTAAGGCTTAAAGTCTCCTACTTTATAATCAATGGTATTTTCTCTCTCATAGGAAACCAATGAAACATTAAAAAATATTAAAATATTGTGACTGTTAAGTACATTACCAAGCTTTATGTGCCTCTTTCCTGGAAAAATAAAATTTACACGATTTTAACAAATAAAATATGTGAAATATGCAATGTTTCTATGAGAAATCTGTTCACAAACCATGCCACCTTCTTCTACAGTATTATTATTCAATAAGAATGAGATCTTGCTGTTTGCAACAACATGATAGACCCCAGAGGGTATTATGTTAAGTGAAATAAATCAGAGAAAGACAAACATCATATGATTTCACTTATATGTGGCATCAAAAAAAACAAAACAGTTTAACAAACAAAAGCAGTAACTGACTCATAAATACTGAGAACAAATTGGTAGTTGCTGGAGGGGAGGGAGGTGGAGGATGGGCAAAATGGGTGAAGGGGAGGGGGAGGTACAGGCTACCAGTTATGGAACAAAAAATTATGGGGATGAAAGGTACAGCATAGGGATAAAAGAACAGCATTGGAATTGCATTGGATGGTGATCAACAGTAGCTACGCTTGTGGTGAGCTTAGTATAAGAATTGTTGTATCACTGTGTTGTATACCTGAATATAATATAAGCAGGTGGTATGGTAACTATACTTCCATTATTTAAAAAGAAAATCCATATTGTACTCCCCTCAAAAGATGAAATAGCTTTGTGAAGATATGAGCAGATCTCCATGCAGCTGAGTATTTTTAACTTCACGCTCTAATTAGTGAGCTAGTACACAAGACTGAGAATGCATATTGGGATTAATGAAATCCATTTTTTTAAGTAGGCTCCATGCCAAATGTGTGGATTGAACTCATGACCTTATGATTAAGAGTTACATGCTCTATCTGGCTGAGCCAACCAGGTGCCCCGCTTCATATTAAAAGTTCACAGGGGCTCCTGGGTGGGTCAGTCAGCTGAGCATCGAACTCTTGGTTCAGGTCATGTGTGGAGCCTGCTTAAGATTCTCCCTCTGCCCCTCTTCCCTGCTTGTGTACACACACTAACTCAAAAAAAAAAAAAAGTTTACAAAACAACACAAAAAAGCCTGTTTACCATGGGGCAAGGCTTGAGGGATGATGATACCCAGAATGGTTTCATAGGGTTTGCTGCATGAGTAAAATTTTGAAAAGACAACAGATGTATTTATACATCACAGAACAGTAATGATATTATACTTAAAAATGTAAGCACTAGGGGCTCCTGGGTGGCTCAGTTGGTTAAGCGTCTGACTTTGGCTCAGGTCATGATCTAACAGTTCATGGGTTCCAGTCTTGCGCTGGGCTCTGTGCTGACAGTCAGCTCAGAGACTGGAGCCTGTTTCAGATTCTGTGTCTTCCTCTCTCTCTGACCCTCCCCTACTCACGCTCTCTCTCACTCACTGTCTCTCTCAGAAATAAATAAAACATTTCAAAAAATGTAAGCACTAGACATTAAAAAAATGTAATACAATGACTATTAGCAAAAATATAAGTAAGAACAACCAATGACAAGGGTGTGGAGAAAAGGATGTCTTGTGCACTATTGGTAGGCATGTAAATTTGTGTAGCCACTATGGAAAACATTATAAAACACCCTCCCCCCCCTCAATTAAAAATAGAACTACTATATGATCTACCAGTTCTACTTCTACTTCTGGGTGTGTATCACAAGAAAGTAAAAATTGTTAACTCAAACAGATATATGTACTACATGTTCATTGCAACACTTTTTATAACAGTTGATATCTGAAAACACTCTAAGTATCTAATGACAGATGAATGGATAAAGGAAACATGATATACATATATATGTACATATGCATATCACATGGAATATTATTTAGCTATAAAATGGAATGACATTTCTCCATTTTCAACAATGTAGATGGATCTTGAGGGCGTTATGCTAAGTGAAATAAATCAGACAGAAAAAGACAAATACCATGTAATCTCACTTATATGTGAAATCTAAAAACAAAACAAAGCAAAAATCAAAAACCAACCGACCGACCAATAAAATAACCAATCAAGCTCATAGAGACAGAAAACAGATTGGTGGTTGCCAGAGGTGGGGCCTGGGTGATGGGTAAAATGGGTGAAAAGTCAATAGGTACAAACTTCTTAATTATAAAATAATGAAGTCATGTAAATTTAATATACAGCATGAACTTCAGTTACTAATGCTGTACTGTATATCTGAAAGATGCTAAGAGAGTAAATCTGAAAAGTCCTCATCACAAGAAAAAAATCTTTAACAATGTATGGTGATAGATGTTAACTGGAGTTATCATGGAGAATATTTTGCAATATATTTCTATACTGAATCATTATGTTGTGTACCTAAAATTATATAAGGTATTTAAATTATATTTCAATTAAAAATTAAACGTAATATGATATAAGTGGAAAAAATTTCTTTTACTTTTTGGCCTAGAAGTAAATTATGGAAAAATCCAGAAAGAAAATTGCAGATAATAAACAGATAATGAGGTGATACAATGACGATATGATGACAATATAAAATTCAAAAAAATTAATCTCTTAATCTCTATACCCACTGTGGGACTTGAACTCATAACCCCAAGATCAAGAGTAACATCCATCACTGACTGAGCATCCAGGAGCTCCTGGTGATACCAATATCTTTGACAAACTGGAAGAAATGGAAAAATGCTTTGAAAAACAATTTACAAATTGGATACAAGACGAAATATACCTGAATACCTCTAAATCTGTTCCGAAATTGTTTGTCATAAACTTCCCATATGAAAATGAACCAGTTGATTTCACCAGTAACAATAATACCAATCTTAAACAATCTTACATATTTTTCATGAAATATATAGAAAATACATAAGTTTAGACTATTTTATAATTCTACTATGACCCAATATCAAAATTTATAAAGGACATTATATGAAAACCTATACCACAAATCACTATCACTCATAAGCCCAAATACAAAATTCCTTTTTATTTATTTATTTATTTATTTAAAAACATTTTTTAATGTTTTATTTATTTCTGAGAGAGAGAAAGACAGCATGAGCAGAGGAGGGTCAGAGAGAGAGGAAGAGACAGAAGCTGAAACAGGCTCCAGGCTCTGAGCTATCTGTCAGCACAGAGCCTGATGCGGGGCTCAAACCCATGAACCATAAGATCATGACCTGGGCTGAAGTCAGACGCTTAACTGACTGAGCCACCCAGGTGTCCCACAAAATTCCTTTTTAAAAAAATAGCACAGAAATTAAAAGAAAAAGAAAAAGAGAACAATGGTCAAATTCATTTACCTCAGGAAGGCTGTGAAAAGCACTTAAGTACACTATAGGAGAACAGATAATCAATTTGGTACATTCATCTGTAAAAATATTAAAGTGCAGTGATAAACAATATACTAATGTTTCACAATTTGAATGAATCATGAAATATAATGTTAAGCCAAAAATTTCACATATTAAAAGTAACATCCTGTATGTTTTCATTTCTATCAGGTTCAAGAACAAGAAAAACATAATCTTTGATGATAAACAATCAGTACAATGGTTATCTATGGGGTGTAAAAAATGACTTCAAGGTAACAAGAAAGTGCTTTCTCTGTTCATGGATATAATCTAAAGTTTGATATAGGTACTGGTTACATGAGTGCATATGTTTGCCAAAGTTTTCAACTTAAATATTTAAGAGATGGGTATTTCACATATAATAAGTTTTATATCGATTTAAGATTAATATTAAAAAAATCACAAGACTTTGGATTTGATCGAGGTCCTCAAAAACTTGTCGTCTACACATCTATGTCTGGAAGGGCTTACTGATTCTGATATTTCATGAGACAGTAATAATTTTCTAAGCATGGCCAAATATTATATTAGTTTGCTAAGCCTCCTATAACAATATACCACAGACTGGATGGCTTAAAAAAAAGAAAACGGAAATTTATTTTCTCACAGTTCTGAAAGCAGGAAGCCCAAGATCAAAGTGTTAGTAGGTTTGGTTTCTCGTGAAGCCTCTCTCATTGTCTTGCAGTTGGCTGCCTTCTCATTACATTCTCACAAAACATTTTTTCTCTGTGCACACATCCTGGTGTCTTTCCCTCTTCTCTTAAGGATACCAGTCATATTGGATTAGGGTTTCACCTTTAAGATCTCATAGAATCACAGTTGCCTTGTTGACATCCTATCTTCAAGTATAATCACATTGATGGTCAGGGCTTCAACATATGAATTCTG
Source organism: Proteles cristata cristata (assembly GCA_017311185.1). NCBI lineage: Eukaryota > Metazoa > Chordata > Mammalia > Carnivora > Hyaenidae > Proteles > Proteles cristata. The sequence goes on along the minus strand of JAESUZ010003804.1, from coordinate 798,913 downwards.
GGAGGAGAGCACAATTCCTTCTCAAATTGTATGTTGAATATCAACGGTGTTGTCATCTAAGTAAGAGTCATGGACATAGTTGTCTAGACTTTACCCTAAGACCAGAAATTCCATTTGGAGACTAGTCACTGATTCCTCACTGCAACCATGATTAGAAAACTCCAAAAGGAGTTCAAGTGGGAGACTTCCTCAGGAAGGACATTGCTCTGCTTAAATGATTCATCTTTTGAAAGAAGTGAAAGAAGTGACTAAAAGTAGCCTGAGCCACTTAGTATTTTGACCTCCTTCTGCACATAGGCTGTCTCCTTGAAGAGTGAATAGTTCTTTTGTTGGTGCTGTTGCATGCAAACAATAAACTGAACCATCACCAAGGATATACTCATTGTAAGAGATGCAGTAGAGAGTCTTTCTTTATATGTTAATTCAAGAAGAATTTTAGAATTTAAGTAACTTTGGGCTTCAATTTCTTTGGTAATTTAATATTAGATTTTTCATTTTCCTATGTATATGACAATGAGATACAACTTAACATTCATATTTCAAGTATCTAAATTATGTTTTTTGAAGTATCTCAATATTTTTATTTATTTTAATTCCACAGTTTCCTTTTGTTTTTAAGTTTTCTTATTTATTTTGAAAGAAGATACTTGAAGCTGCAGAGTACAGTCCAAAATGTTTCATTTAGGTTTTCTTTCCTATTTTATTTCAGCTAAACTCTTCTAGGGCTCAGAAGCTAAAAGTAATGTTATGTTTAGCTTGTTTTTATACCAAAGATTGATGTATAAGCAGAGGCAGAAACACTCTCACCTCTCTTCCCACCATATAGTATCTATTCAGGACACCTTTTATGAATATCAATCAACCAATTAAAATGGATGGCATTCTAAAGTCCAAGGAAAACCTTTTAGGTAGAAGTCTAATGTGTAGATCTTGCATTTAACATTAAAAAAAAAAAAATCAGTTTCTGTTCTGTGCATTTTGCATTCCTCTCTGTAACTACAGTTTGTGAGTTTACACTTCAAATAAAAAACAAGCAGACTGAGAAGTGTAACTGTGCCTTTTTGGCTTACATCCGATGTGAGATGAATACTAATATTTCATTCCCTTCAAACAGTGAAAAATTGGTCATTGAAAACCCTGAGTATGTTGGTGGTGCACTCGCTGGGTCCAATGCTTCATTCATCCTTACTTTGCTTTAAATTGAATTTCAACTCACAGAGAGGGGAAAAAATAGGAAACGAAGGAAAAAAAAAGAATCAGTGAGAGCAATAAAAAGTGTAGAGAACATAAATATAAATCTGCCTCATCTCATTCTGCTACAAAATATCAGAAATCAGCTTGATTTTTTTTTTCTGCAGTTCAGCATTTGTGGGGAAAAATCAATCCATGCTTTTGTTTGTTTGTTTGTTTATCTGCAAACTACACTGTCCTCTTGATTAAAAATATGTGTACATAAGAATTGATTTCTTTTGCCAGAATTCTGTTGGGGGCAGTTTTGAAAATACTGAGAGGTTGTGCCTGGGTGGCTCAGTTGGTTAAGTGCCCAGCTCTCAGTTTTACCTCAGGTCATGATCCTACAGTTTGATAAGTTTGAGCCCCACACTGGGCTCTGAGCTGGCAGTGTAGGGCCTGCTTGGGATTTCTCTCTCTCCTACCCTCTCTGACCCTCCCCACTCACGCTTTCTCTGTCTCTGTCAAAATAAATAAACTTAAGAAAAAAAAGAAAAGATAAATACTGAGAATGTAAAGTACCTTAGGTCAATGCACAAAAGAAGTTTTATTTTCTTGAGAAACATAAATGAATATACTGATGTTATTTGATTATAGGATCATATGGTTATACATTTTGACTACTATCACATTCTAAAAAGCACTGTCTTCTCTTGTCTCTCATTCTAATATACTCAATGAATTGTACTTTCCTTACTTTTCATTAGCTTACACTTCTGCAGGAACCTTGCATCCTTCACGTCCTTGACATACAATAGATATTATTGTTCCTCGGGATTCTAGCTTGTGTCTTTGGATACTCTCACTTTCTATATTCTCTAGGCATCTCCACAACTTCATTTATTGGCTTTACTTACTGATAACATTGATATGCATATCTACCAACTAGATATGCCTCTCAGTATACTGACTGCTACTGAACATCTCCTCTGGAATGTATCACATCCACTTCATCCAAATCCAAGCTTATCAACATACTTCTCCTGTATGACTTCTCAAAGTGATGAATGTTTCGGTCATTATATATTCTCCCATTTATTCAACCTCATCATCATTCCTCATAATCAATAAACAGATACTACAGCCCCTATTTTCTAATTACCTTTTTTGTTTCTAAATCTCTTCTCACAATATCCACCATAGTAACTATTACTGATGATCTTATGACTTAAGAGCCTTCTAACTGTTGTCTTCAAATAAAGCTGTATTTCTAAATTACAATCCTTAAGTCATCCAAAGAGTTTCTACTTTCTTCCCATTGCTACTAGGCTAAGTTTCAAACATTCACATCAGACCTGTTCTCCAGTTTGTTTTCGGTCCTTCTATAGTGTAGTTTGTATCCTTACCATGTAAGGCCACAAGTCTAAATGTCTAAACCAAACTGACTCCATGACAGGCTTTAAGACTCCCCTCTGAACTAGAAGCCCTGAGTTTCAGCTTTCCTGAAACTATCAGGCAGTTACACATTGCCCAAGGCAGGAGAAACCGCCCTTGCAACACCCAATCAGGAAAGTCCAGCGACCACCCTCCACATTACTAAGGGAGAGGCCTGGAGATAGAAACTATAGATAGGACCCTGTTACCTAATGTTAAAGTTAACCTGTTAGTCGCCAAACAAGACCCTAGGCTCGCCCTGTGATTGGTTGAATTTAAAGGTACTCTAAATGTTGTAATTGGATCCCGCGAAAAGTAACAAATATTCTAGACAATGTGTATGGTCAAACCCGCTGTCAATGATGTTGAATAATTATGATAGGATCACTGTTTCCATGTCACAACTTCTGTAACTTCCCCCATCTCAAACCGCATAAAAACTCTAATCTGCCTTTGTTCGGGGCTCTCAGCACAGATCCATACCTGGTGAAGTCTGGGAGTCCGAGCTTAAGCCCGTAATAAAGCCCTTTGCTTTTGCATACGTGACTCGGACTCCTTGGTGGTCTTGGGATTTTGGGGAGATCGCGACCTGGGCATAACAACCACAGGTGACTTTACTTGCTTCTTTTTCTTGAAACTTTATGTGACAATACAATGAATTTTTTATTCATTTTCTTTTCATCCTTTATATCTCAAATTAGGTATTACCACCTCTAAAATGCTCTTTGTGATCTCTCCCATCTAGCTGGATTGGTTACCTCCCACAGGTAACTCTAATTATCTATCCAATGACATTACTTACCATATTTATAGTAAGTAATTGTCTTCCCTCCATAACAAATTTTCATTGCAGAAAGAACTAGTCTATCTTATTTACTGTTGTGCCTATATAAAAAATAATGAGGGGTGCCTGGGTGGTTCAGTCAGTTTAGTGACCAGTTTGATTTGGGATCAGGTCATGATCTTGTGGTTCTTGAGTTCGAGCCCCACCCTGGGCCCCATGCAGACAGTGTGAAGCTTGCTTGGAATTCCCTCACACTTCCTCTCTCTCTGTTGTCTTTCACTTGCTCTCTCTCTCAAACTAAATAAATAAACTTAAAAATATTTTAAAAAGTAAATAATATATTTTTCGAAATATGTTATCCCTAGAGGAGAGTAGTGAAGAGTGAATAGTTTTTTCCTAGGGCTACTTCAATAAAGTTCCACAGACCAGATGGCTTAAAACAACAGAAATGTATTTCCTTATGGTTCTGAAGACTGCAAGATCAAAATCAAGGTATCAGCCCACCATGCTTCCTCTGAGACTGGGCTGGATCCTTCCTTGCCTCTTGCTAGCTTGCCACTTATATAAAATTATAAACCAACCTAGAGTGACTAAATGGAAGCCAGTGGTTGCCTGAGACAGGAGTGAAGGAAAACTGATATAACTGAATGTAAGATATCTTTGGAGGTGATATAAATATTTGTTATCTTGATGGTAGTAATGGTTTCCTGGGAATATATATATATAACAAAGTTCATTAAAGTGTATAATTTAAATATGTGCAGGGTTGTTTTACATCAACTATCTTTACAAGTTACAGTAAAGCTGTAAATACATGGAAGTAAAATATCGGCACTTCTAGAATAGCAGATAATTCACTGCCAACTTTCTGCTGCATTAAAAAGTATTACAGTGATTTCTTGATGCATAAGAAATTGATCCCAACTGGAAACATAGAAATGTAAGAAATAAAAACCCATATAAGGGTAGAAATATAGGTATATAAAATCAATATTGAATTTAAAAACAGAAATAATGGCATTTGGAGCATTAAGTAAATTAGGAACAAATATACCTAACATCAATACAACAGCCAGTTAATGAATGAAAGTAAATTATGATGTAAGGTCTGACATACTGTCTATCAAGAGGAAAAATTATTAACTTATATTGAATTGTAATAAGTGATGGCAACATTTCATTCTTTAGGACAATCACTAAATAAATAGTAAAAAAAAAAAAATAATAAATACTCCAAAAGAAGGTAATAGAAGAGTTATAACATGAAGAGGTGAGAAAAAGAAACTAATAAAAAATAGAGTAAGATAGTGACTATGAACCCAAATATAATTGCATTACATGAAAATGGACTAAATAGAGTAAGATCAGGTTAATTTTAGAGCATTTATTTCTCACAAGCTTGTATAACTTAATGTTAGATTATGTTCATAAACAGGAGAAAGTGACATATGAGGCTACATTTAGTTTAGTAACTTTTTTTTTGTTTTATTTTTTAGAGAGATAGAACACAAACAAGGAAAAGGGGCAGAGGGAGAGGGAGACAGAGTCTTTAACAGGCTCCATGCTCAGTGTGAAGCTTGACTTGAGGTTAGATCCCAAAACCCTGGGATTATGAATTGAGTCCAAATCAAGCATTGGATGCTCAACCAACTGAGCCACCCAGGTGCCCTAGTTCAGTAACTTCTTATTCAAATATATATACAGAAAAGTATACAGATTATGAATATAAAGCATAATGAATTTGCACAAATTAATGCATCCTAATAATAACAGATCAAGGAACAGAACATTACCATAACTATAGAAGCCGTGTTTAATATGTATAAAATAATTAACTCAAAAATTTTTATCATTTCCACTGTAAGTTTTAATTTGATTTTTGAATTATATAAGAGTGGATTTTTTATTGTGTAATAGGATGTTTGTTTTATATAGATTTACTATCTATGTCTAATTTAATTTATTTTTGATCAAATAATAGGTTCTGACTGCCAACCTTTTATTTTTTTTAATTTTTTTTAAATGTTTTATTTATTTCTAGGAGAGAGAGAGAGACAGCGTGAGCAGGGGAGGGTCAGAGAGAGAGGGAGTCACAGACTGAAACAGGCTCCAGGCTCTGAGCTGGCAGTCAGCACAGAGCCCGACGCGGGGCTCGAACCCACAAACAGCGAGATCATGACCTAAGCGAAAGTCGGACGCTTAACCGACTAAGCCACCCAGACACCCCCCAATCTTTTATATTTTTTGAGACTTTCAGCAAAAAAGTTATTACTCAGCATGTTGTTGACTTTGGTAAACAATCCCTACAGACTGGGAAAGAGTGTGAATTCTGTAATCATTGAATTCTATATTCACAAATTAGGTCAGGCTTATCAATTGTGTTAATCAGATCTTTTAATATCTTTAGCTGTTATTGTTTCTGTTGAGACAGGTGCATTAATATCTTCTACTATTATTGTAGATTATTTTATTTTTTCCTTTTAGTTCTACCAAGTTATGATTTATATATTTTGAAGCTATTGGTTGTGAATATATAGATTTAAGATTGTCATTATCTTCTTGCTGAATTTTGGCTCTCTAATTATTATGATATGTCTGTTTTTCTTTATTAATGTTTCTTGCCTTAAAATTTATTGTGTCTACATTTGTCTAACTAAAAAAGATATCTTTTGGTCAATGTTTGCATCATAGTCTCTTTTTTATCCATTTGTGGTCATCTTTCTCAGTGTTCATATTTTGAGTATGTCTTGCATACTCAATAAATAAATATATTTATTTTTGTTTTCATAGTTTCAAAGATTAGTCTCTTTTTAAAAGACTTTTAGTCAGTCTACACAAATTTTAATTACTGAATAGTTGTGCTAATATCTATCGTTTTCCTACTTCCGTCTTCTTTGTAACTCACCTGTTTTATGTTTCTCTTTTGTCTTGTCATATGTTTTTAATCACATATTATATTATAACATTTTTTTGCAGTCTATTTGTTATTTATAAATTGTTATAATTCAGTGGTTACCCTACAGCACCTTTTCAGTCTTTGAATTGTTGATATTCTGGTCTGAATCATTCTTTGTTGAGGATATCCCTTTGTGTTTAGTAGAGTGTTTAGCAGCATCCCTGGGTTCTATTCACTAGATGCCTATTGCACCCCTTTGACCAGTGGTAACATCCAAACTAAAATCACCAGGTATTGTCAAATATACCTTGGAAGTGAAACTACTTCTCACTGATAATCTCAAAACATACAAAATGCATTTTTGAATATTACAGTGAATGAAAATCAGTCATGTTACCAGTTCTACAATAGAGTTCAATCTTGAAATACTTGAAATTCATTTACCCCTTTCAACTCTGAATCATTTTCATGAAGTTTAGTACTACATAGATTTTAAACTCCACTATATGTTACAACCAATTTGGTACAATAATTTAGACATGTCTATTTTTTGTTGTTATTGTTTGTTTGCTTTGTTTTTTATAGATAAATCAACTTATGTTTCCACTATATTTAGACTTCTCCTCTAAGAAATCTTTTTTATTGAGGTGTAAGAGATATATGACATTATATTGGTTTCAGATGTACAACATAATGATTCAGTATTTGCATATAATGCAAAATAATCACCACAATTAACCTAGTTAACAGTCAGTACCACACATAGTTACAGTTTTTCTTCTTGTGATGAGAACTTTTAAGATCTACTTTCAGCAACTTTCAAATATGCAATATTTGAAACTATTATTAACTATAGTCACTATGCTGTATATTACTAAAGTTGTAAGAACACATTTTGAACAAAGACTTATACATCATAGTGACAGAAAACAAAGTTAGACATGTACCTGCTATCACAAAAATGTTCTGTCAAACAACTCTTCCTCTTATCATAGGATAGAGTGTGGGTTGATTTTGTCTCAGGATTTAATCTCATACCCACTGGTCAAAGCTCATTGGAAAGAAATATAAAAGTTAGAGGAGTAGTCAGCACATTGTTGATATATGGGAGGTTTTGTTTTGTTTTTTTTTTTTTCTTTACACATGCTGTTCACAGATCATTTCATCATTGGAACAAGAGTTTATATATGAAAGAGAGGATAACAACATAACTATCTCAAAGGTCATAGATATGCAACCCCAACCATAATAAACCAGTGTACCCTGGTTTACAATATTTTGCTTGTTGACCTAAAATTGTCATTTACCCTCAAGTCCATTAAAATTGATTTATTAAATGGACATAGATAAGGAGATGTTACTCTCCTATATTGATCATCCCATTATTTGTCTCTAATTCAAGTTTCACTGCATTCACTAAGAGTATAGTAATCTAACCACAATTGATTGCTAGCAGTTTTCTTAGTATGAATACAGCCCATCTTCAGCTGAAAACTTACTTTGAAGAGAATTATGGAAAAATAAAATATATTTTATTTATTTATTTATTTATTTATTTAGTTTTCATCTAGAATTGGGATAGGTGGTATTTTTTCCAAGTTTTTATTTGAATTTCATTTACTTTACATATAGTGAAATATTAGTTTCAGGAGTAGAATTTAGTGATTGATTGCTTACATACAAGCCAGTGCTCATCACAAGTGCCCTGGATAATCCCCATCACCTATTTCACTCACTCCCCTCCTATTTCTCCTCAGCAACCCTCTGTTTATTCTCTATAATAAAGAATCTGTGGAATACATGGGATTTAACACTGATCTCACTCATGCCACCTTTGGTTATGTTTTTGACCCCATATTAAAGTTTTGAAAAACTTCGGATGTGTCCTTATTTAAAATTTATTTATCTGTATTTGGTAACTTTATAATGACCACTTATAACATAAAGTATATTATAGATTGTCAGGAAACAGTACTCACATATCCTTGCCTTTCTCTTAGATCCTTCTCTATCTTGACCCCCTGTTTACAATATTCAATTGAAACAGGACACAAAGATAACTTTAAAAGAAATTTAGTTATAAAATATGAAGAAGAAGAATGAAAAGGGAATTGAATTTAAAGGAAAATGACTGACAAAGGGGTAAGAATGAGGGTAAGCCAGAGGTAGAACACATGGAGGAAGAAGAAAAGATTCCTGGAGTAAGTTGAGGAGAGTGGGGTGGCAGATTTGGGAAGGTGGTTAGCAAGCAGAACTATTTCTAAAAATGCAAGACCTCTAAATGGATAATCAAGGGGTAGAAAAATGGTGTAATTATATAAATGATAGCTCTAAAATGACAGCATGACAAATGGAATTTGTAAGGTTAATTAATTTCTTCCGAAAATCAGGAAAATCACTCTCTGGTCATTAGGTTTACACTTTGCAGGACCTTCTAATACCATTATAAAAGTATTGTATTTTGCACCCTGTGAATTTTGTTTTGACACAAGTATGATTTTGGAGTTAGTGCTAGTAATACCGTAGGGAATAATTAAACACTCTTTGACATATGAGATTATGCAGCATTTTAAATACATGTGTAATACTCTTAATTAATAAATTTAAGGCCACAATCAAGTTAAGGGGAAAATGGAGTAGCATAGGGGAAAAAAAAGAAAAAAGAAAAAAAGACATTAAAGACAGTGTGAACCAATCATTTAACATACAGTCTATTCAAGCTCCAATTAAAATATCAAGTCTATGCTAAATCAGCTTCCGACATACAAGAACTTAGAGATTTTTTTCACCTATCAGCTTTTCTTAAGAAATTTACTGTGTCAGGGATAGCAGACTTCTTCTGTTAATGGCCAGATAGGAAATAATTTTCACTTTGTCAGCCATATGATCTCTGCTGCAATTCCTCAACTTTTGTACTTTAATGTGAAAGTAGATAGAGACAATATGTAAACTAGTAGACATGACTTTATTCATAAAAAAATGGTGGTGGGCCATATCTGGCCACAAGATGCAGTTTGCCAGCCCTACACTGTATGATAAGCTTCATTTAGCCATATGATGACTGGGAAAAATCAATGTGAACAGTAATAAGGGACATTTAAAAATATATGAATGTACATATAAAGCAAAGGTGAGGATGATAGTGACATATTAATGGGTAAATGTTGTATATTGTGTCAAAGCACAAATAATTCAATGAAAACATTAGAAGAAGAGAAAGAACAAGAAAGAGAAAATAGAAAACTTTTTTTGTACAGCAAATACGGAGATGTGAAACAATAACCAATACAAGTAGTAAACCAAATAATAAAAAAGAAAGTAAGAGAAAGGAGATGAGTGTATTAAAAGTATAAGTATGAAAATTCCACTAGAACAAAAACACAAACCTTCCTAAATCATTTTTAGGAGCAAAAAATTACACACCTTATCAATTAAGAAACATAGCATATCTAACAGAACACACATCATAAAATATTCTGATAGAGGGGCGCCTGGCTGGCTCAGTAGCTAAAGAATGAAACTCTTGATCTCAAGGGCTTAGGTTTGAACTCTACATTGCACACAGGGTTTACTTAAAAAAAAGTATAATATTAAAAATATATTTTGATATAGTGAAGACAAAACATAATAGTAATTAACAGTAAATGTGAAGGGAACAAATTACCTATTAATAGAAAATCATTTCAATTTGCCTCACAAGATAAAACTCATCTACATGCTGTACACTAGAGATGCAGGTAAAATAAAGTAATTCAAAAATGCTAACTATAAAGGATAAGAAAAATACACAAATAAAACTATACATAGCAGGTAAAGTGATCCTAGTATTTAAGTAGAGCTCAAAACTACAATTATTAAAGATATCAAAGAAGAACATGATTTAATGTTAACATCTATAATCCTCAGTGGCAATACAGGAATGACATAGAGATATTTAGGAATATTTGTGCATCAAAGAACACAGCGATGACTCTTAGGAAATTAAAACTGTAGGCATTTCAAAGAAACTACAAAGAAAGACACTAATAAGGAAACTATTACCAGATCTTTTAAGTAGAAGATAGATGAAGTGGACAAAAATAAGTAAGAGGATAGAATATCTAAATAAATAATCTATAGGATTGATGTTAAGATGTCTCCCAGATTTACTTTAGGTACATAAATGCTAAAAACATTTTCATTTTGTTTCTTGGGGGAGAAGTGTCATATCAAGACACCTTTGTCAAAGGAGATGAGACTAAAGGTTTAGCCAAGATTTTGTACGCTTTCATTTACAATTGAATGACTTTCCCCCCATTTGTCACACATTATGTTCTGCATTTATTGCTTGCTCAATTGAATAATCTGTAGAGACTGATCTTTCATTCTCAAGAAAGACAGAGGAAGTAATTTTTTCTTTATTGAAAACAACCATAATTTACATGACAAAACAGCATAAGTAAAGTCAAAAGATAACTGACAAACTGAGAGAAAATATTTAAGACATATATTTCACACTGCCAACATCCCTAGTATATAAAGACTCAAAGGAAAAAAAAAAGGAGACAGAACCAAAGTCCCAGTAGGAAAGTATATATTTTTAACCTTCTTGTACATATAATTATCTGAACCTTCCATTTCTGGTGGGGGAAAATGATTATTTATGAACCATTTTGGTCACCTAAAGGGTGTTTCAGTTTTGGATAAAAGTGGGAAATGAATTTGGCAAGAAACTAACTTTTAACAGAAATAATGTCACATAAGTATATCGACATTAATTACAAATCACAGGAGCTTAAAGAAAAGAAGTCAGGGGTGCTTTTAGGGACAGAAGGTGACTAGAGGAGTTGCTTGAGAAACCAGAGCGCAAATGTGTTTAACACAGAAAATCAATCGGCTTATGTGCATGTGTGTATGTAAAATTATTACATATGATAGCTTTTTTAGATATATATCATATATGCCTACTAATAGATATTTTAAGTGTAAGTTTATTAAGCTAGGAGAAGGGAGTCAATTGTAGGTGAAATTTATAATATGCAATGAATTTTTGATGTCATTATCAGGCCCTTAATCCCATCTTTGAAATCTAATTCTCTCCGTCCTACTTTTTAAATTCTATTGTAATATCTCTTCACACACACTAAGTATTATCTGACTGATAATGGCTTAGAGGGCTATCTGAAGGGCATTTGCATTTTGCAAAGTACTTGAAGTGTGAATGTCATGGGTTGGATATCAGAGAGACAATATAAAGGCCATTAGACCTTTCCAGAATTCTTGAAACCATGTTATGCTTATTCTGAGTAAAGCTGCCCTGTGCACATTTAGTTTAACCTAAAGCAAGGCTATACGTATCAATTGCTCTATCTCGCTGGCTGCTTGAAGAGTGAACAGTTACTAAGTCATCCTTCCTCCAACCATTTTTCTCTAATTTAATTCAAAAACTCAAGTTCTCCCTATTGTTTATAGTTTTTTTATTTAGACTAAATAATATCCACTTATTCATTTTTAATACTAATAATAAATTTAGCCAAATGTCTGAAACGGTTCCACATCATAAATGAAATAAATTTAATTCTTTGAACTTTCTATGCCAATTTGCTTCCTAATAAACTCATCCATGTAAATTGCCCTAGCCATCTATGTCTTGCTAATTTTGTCAGCTTCAGGGGAGATTATATCTAAAATCTCATTATAATAATGACATTTAAAGATTATTTTCAAAATAAAAAGACCATTATTTAATGTTATAATAAAGAAAAAACTAGCAATTTCTTTTCTCTATAACATATCTATTTTTGGTTATTGAAATTTGGTAGGGATGACAAGTATATAAAGAGGAATGACACATATTTCTGATTACATAGAACTCATTCACATTAGCAGAATTAAGAAAAAAATGACTATTAAGAAGGTCAACAGAAATTGTTCAGTTTTTTTTTTTCCTGACAAGCTTGTATTAATGGATCATTCTCAGAATTGAAGTAAATTTAAAGAAAATAAGTTTAAAAATTCCCTAGCTTTTGGGATCAATATGGGGTTACTCTTTGAAGGAAATAACACACAAGTATAATGAAAATTCATACTGCTTTTGATTGAGAACATAATATTTATTCATTGTTTGTTAACATTGGTAGATAAAAAGTATTACAAAAAGCAATGGATAGTCCTTTTGTACCTGGTTTACATTTTTTTATTGTGGTAAAAACACAGCATGAAACTGTTGAAATTTTAAATGTACAATATAGTATTGTTGGCTGTAGGTGCAATGTCGTATAGCAGCTATCTTAAACTTATTCATATTGCATAACTAAAACTATAGTCTTGAGTTTAGTTGGATGAAGGAAAATTTTCTGGGATTTTCCATTGCTCTGTGCAAGAATGCATGTTCGTATATATAAGGGAAAAGAATGATAGCTTTTGCATAATATAGTAAACTGGAAAGAGCACTGAGATTAACTGAATCATTTCTGAGTTTGTAAAAATTGGCACTTTTAAAATGTCTAACTTTGGGATTCTTTTTTGAAAACATCTTTAAAACAGACATAAAAGTAACTGACTCTCAGAGTTATGAGAAGGAAGATAAACAATGTACAAGCTTTGTTTTGCTTTTAATTGCAGAGTACTAACATATATAAGCTCATATATTTTTATCAGAACCACATTTGCTTTTATATTGATGTACAATATCCCTTAGAGTATCCTATTAGACAATTATAATTTGGCACTTAAAGTTGGCTTTTTCTGGTGTTGAGGTAGCTGGGGTTTGAGAGAACAAGTAAGAATTGATACAGATATAGAGATTTCAAACCAATGTCATTGTCTTAAAAGTTATTACTTGTTTACATGAACATTCACAGATTATACATTAGACAAATATGTCTCCTGATATATCAGAAAACTTTATTTTCTTTCATAGTTCTATTAATAATTTGGACTATCACTGGCCCTCAATTTTCCACAAATGGAAAATACCCAGAGAAGATATTAATTTTATTCAGACAAGATAGTGGCCAATGGAAGGTCAGGGAAAGCCAAAATTATGATGTAAAGTTAGGCTTTGGAGAGCGCTGCCTACCTTACTTCAGGCAATACAGCTCTACTTTTATCTTCTCCAGTTTCATGAAAGATACACTAACAAAACCGTTCCACACATGAAAATGAAAAGATCTTTGTGCCTCTAATCTCCTGTGATAAAAAAAAAAAAAAATCAGTTTGTTTTAACTCTGGTATGGAAAATTGAAAATCCTCACATGTATAAGACTGTAGCAGTTACATTACTTTCAACCAAAAGAAGATAAAACATTAGTTTTTATGATTTACACCCATTGGATGATGAATACATATTCACACATGATATCATGCATTTCTCTCCTCAAGTGCTAAGCTTTTAGAATAATCTGATGGGACAGAACTAACCCAGACAGGATTAGAATATACTGTAGGTAAGGCAGTCAAAAGAGGTTGGCAGAAACAAATATCAGTCAAGAAAAGAAGAGTAGGTAAATAATAACACTACTGTAGGACAATCTGGGATAGTCAAGTATCATAGGTTTAGATTTTTTTTTTAATTTTTTAAATGTTTATTTACTATTGAGACAGAGAGAAACACAACATCGGTGGGGGTGGGTCAGAGAAAGAGGCAGACACAGAATCCGAAGCAGGCTCCAGGATCTGAGCTGTCAGCACACAGCCTGACGCTGCGCGGGAACCCACGAACCATGAGATCATGACCTAAGCCAACAGACGCTCAACCAGCTGAGCCACCAAGGCATTTAAACCCATCCATCATAGGTTTCAATCAACAAGATCCAGAGTACAAATAGATATAGAAATGAAGAGATTTCAGAATCTCTCTAAAATGGGATCTAGTGGTAGCAGCTGTGATCTCTGAGAGGTAGAAAGAAGTGATGTCTAGGAAAAGTGGCAGAAGTATAATCTTTGTTGGTGAATGTGCTGTCTCTTTTACGTTTACATCCTTAAACTGGTTCTATTAAGAACTACTGTTAAAGCAGCAACTAATATCTAAAGAGATTTATTTCAGCAAAAATTCCTCTAAAATCAAAAGCATTTGGGATGCACCATGGAAGTAATTAAAAAGAAGTGTGATGCATCTAGAATAACACAGATTTTCAGAGTGAAATATGAAAGAGAAAACAGATAAATAGTCAATGGTCAATCTTTTTTATATTGTTTGTATTTAATTTGAATGTGTTTTATGCATTTAAGTGACACAAAATTATTGCTTTTTTATTTTTAAAGATATTTTTATTTATTTCTAGGAGAGAGAGAGAGAGAGAGAGAGAGAGAGAGAGAGAGAGAGACAGCGTGAGCAAGGGAGGGTCAGAAAGAGAGGGAGATAGACTCTGAAATAGGCTCCAGGCTCTGAGCTGGCAGTCAGCACAGAGCCCGATGCGGGGCTTGAACCTACGAACCGCGAGATCAGGACCTAAGCGAAAGTCAGACCCCTAACCGACTAAGCCACCTAGGCGCCCCAATTATTTCTTTTTTAAATGTTTATTTATTTTTGAGAGAAAAAGCACATGTGAGAAGGGAAGGGGCAGGGAGAGACCAGGACAGAGGATCCTAAGTGGGCTCCCTGCTGACGGCAGAGAGCCCAATGCTGGGCTCAAACTCATGAACCGTGAGATGATGACATGAGCTGAGGTCAGATGCTTAACCAACTGAACCACCTAGGTGCTCCAAGACAAAATTATTTCTATAGTATTCCAATGAAAATTTGGAAGTGAAGAGGGGGCAAAAAGACCTTAGTAAAATTTCAGGATTTGTTTCCGTTCATTTTTCAATCAAGAAGTACCTAGGGCATGCTATACCTAGGAGTATGAGCACAATGACGAATAAAACAGCCAACTTGCTCTCGAAAAAACACAGACTGTAAGGGATATAGAAGGAAAGTAAGTGGAATATAATATGGTAAACTCTACAATAAAAAATAACAAAATGCAGTGTTAGCATAAATGAAAAATCCTTTTCCCGGTGTTCATCTGACATCACTTAAATTTTTATACTTTAACTCTTCATATTCAAATATGGCCAAGATAACAGCTGTACAGTCCAAAGTGAAAAATCAATTGAGTCTAAACAAATGCCTTGCCAGTCATTGCTCTCAAAAGCATAGTGTATGTTATGTTGGATAAAAGCCAACTTGAGGTTTTAAGACAACAGCATGTTGCAGTTTGGTAGGGGATAAATCAATTGTCCTATCTTCAAAGCTGCATTGTATAGTTTGATATTGGAATTCATTATTTAAAAATAATCATATTGAGAATAGATTGGTTTTAGTATAACTTAGAAATTATTTTAACTATTAAGACATATTTCTTGTATCACTCTCTTATTCTTTTGAGCAATAGGTTGAATTTTTATTCATGATATTTTTAAAGAAAGATGACTTTCTTTAAAGTAGCATTTTATGAGTAAAAATTTTGCTTTTAAGATTTAGAAATCACAGAAATATTTCTAGAAAATTGAAGTCATAGGCTTTCAACTCTAATTCTTTACTTCATATGCCAGGGTATCATCCTTCATTAGGAGAAATTGAAAAGCTTCATGGACTACACTTTGCCAATTAGGAAAACTACTAAATTCCAGTGCACAGACTACTGTTCCCTAGTGCTTTTTTTCAGAATACAGCAATAAAGTTTACAATATAATTGTAAACTAAGGTCTAAATCAAATGATAATGTTTCCCAACTGTGCTGATTATGACTGTCTTCTTACCCTAATTAGTGTCATAGCATTAAGAGGATTTAATAGGACACCAGTGATGCTCAAAATGGGACATGATTGAAAGTCTGGTGTGATAGCACTATTCTTGGATGCTACTGAAATTTTATATTGCCTTCTTACCTTCCTTTCTGTAGCAACAGACCAATAAAACACACACACACACACACACACACACACACACACACAGAGTCACACACACATACACACACAATGTAAATCCTATAGAGATGGATAGATAATTATCTCTAGCTTTGTTTCTTTAACTATATAAAATGAAATGATAATTGCATATTTTTCCCTCCTGGATCCTCTCAGATTGGAGAATTAAAGTTTATTTAGTTTATATAGTTAATTTCTCAAATTATGACTTATTTAGAGATGATAAATATATTATTAATTTCCTACTTTCTTCATTTGTAATATATAGATGTAGCAACTTCTAGATTTCAAATTAGAACACTTTTCTTAAAAGTATTCACAACCCTATATACTAATGTTTTCTAGGACAGAGAAGCTGTAACTACTCTCCATGAAGTAAAAATAACCTTTGCTTCTTTTTCAGTGTGGTCTTCATATGATGCTGTTCTGTTTCAGATAGTATCTTGAATCTGATTATGAAAATCAGTATTTTTTAACAATTTTTTATGTTTTATTTATTTCTGAGAGAGAGAGAGACAGCATGAGCAGGGGAGGGTCAGAGAGAAAGGGAGTCACAGAATCTGAAGCAGGCTCCAGGCTCTCAGCTAGCTGTCAGCACAGAGACTGATGTGGGGCTCAAACCCACAAACTGTAAGATCATTACCTGAGCCGAAGTCGGACGGTTAACCAACTAAGCCACCCAGGCACCCCTGGAATTCAGTATTTTAAAGACCTCTCTGTTAATGCAAATAAAACACAGAACCACACAAAACTTTTCCAAATACTAGATTCACTGGACACCAATACATGGAAAAAATTAAAATGGAACTAGGCCTGTATACAAGTAGAAAATGCACATGATTTTAGCAAAATCTTAGGTCAATTAATTACTTAATCAGCACACTAATGACATTTATGGTATCCGGATATATGCCACTAGGCTTGTTCTGCATGGTACTACTATTTAGCATAATCATTTTGGAAAGAACGTCAAGTCCATCTCTGTCACTGAGGGAGCTCAACCCTGCTGGCCTTTATCAACATCTGTAATCAGTGTTTTAATTTAAGAAAATATATGTTAACTGTAAATTCACTGATACTCATTACTGTCCTACTACAGATTTGTAAAGAAAAGCTTATCATTTCAGAGGGCAGGTATATTTTTATTTCTCCTTTCAATATTTCATTTTTTACATATATAATTTAATATACTAAATTACATTAAAATACATTAAAACTTAAAAGAAATAATAATAACTATAGTATTTATCATCATGTCACTTGACATATACACAGGTTTTTAAACATTGTTTTGTCCTGCTAATTTTATACAATTTTGTGCAATAGCATTCGAAACACAGTTGTAATTTCAAAGTTTTTAACTTATTTTGTCATTACCAATTCTTCTTACAATTTCCAAAGTTATCATAATAAATAAAATAATACTTTATTCAAAATGAGTACATCATATCTTCAAGTTAATAAGCCAAACTAAATTAAATATTTGCACTTTTCTGATGTTTATGTTATATATTATTGATAATGTGGCAATGGATATTTCAGATACATCTTTTTTCCATTATTTCTTTTGTATAAATTCTTTTTTAAAAAAGTAAGCTCTATATCCAATGTGAGGCTTGAAATCATGACCCTATGATTGAGTCACATGCTCTCCTGACTAAGCTGGTTAGGCACTCCACTTTTGTATAAATTCTTATGAAGAAATTGGGGTCAGCCATTTCTGTGGCTGAGAAGCATTTTACCATGCTGATTTTCAAAAAAATTAATTTACACTACTGCTGTGGATTTATGAATTTACCAATTCAACAAAAACTTGCCAACATTAGTTGCCATAACCTTTAGTCACATATTAGTATGTACTAAATGGTTACGCTTTAGAGTTTAAATTTAATTAGATGTGTTTGGTTTGTTTAATTATCTTTTGTTTATCTTTTGTGAATATTGTAAGATATATGTTACTAAGTAAAGACACATGAAAAGCAGAAAGCAATATATGGAAGGACCTTTGAAAACAAAGCCATTAAATCAAGAGACCAGAGGAGAAGTTGACAGGTAGTACAGAAAACATCATGTCATAATTTTGGTTTGGCTTGTAGAAAGCCAATGATCAAGAACTGCTTAATCAATCAGAACACCAACAAGAATACAGAGGAAAGTAATGTTCCTGGTGACAGTCTAAGGTTTATTTGTTTTTTCCTAAAAATCCCAAATATGAACATATGTCATTTGCAAAGAGAAAGAAAGCTTCCTGATAATCTGATGTCCAGACAGCTTAATTAAACTGATGAGCACTGTGACTATGTCTAGTCACAAGCAGAGCCAGGAACTGAATCTAGCTAAGTACTCTTTCTTCTGTATTTCACTACTCACCTCCCACCCACCCTGCACAGGTACCTCTATGTGTGCTTGGCACTTAAAGAACTTTAGAAATGGTTAAACGTAAGGTACAATTTGAGAGTATATATCCCCCAGAAAGGACCATTGTTAACATAATCTGAAACTTCCACTGTTATTTATCACTTTGGTTAAAGCATTCAAAACCATAATTAGAATTAAAATAATACTGGGAAGTTTGGATCAAAATTTAGGCTGTTGTTATTTAACACATGTAGTTTCCCATTTGATTCAGTCTTTTAAGGAAATGGACCACTAAACATATTGGTTTTGATGCCATAAACAACCAGAATCAATGCACTTTTTAGAGGGAAATGCTGACAGAATGCCTTCATGATTTCCCCATAAGCTGAAATGGCAGAAGGAATACACTACATTTTTCAAGTGAAAGATAGCAAGGTGCTACTGAACCTAAAATCGGGAATAAAGATGGTCAGTCAGGCACAGCAATAAGCTTACGTATATTAAAATATTGCTTATAGATGAATCAAATAGAGAAACACATGTACACACACCTATGCAGACAAAACTATAAACATAATTGTTTAAAAATACCTAAATTATTTATTTATTTATTTATTTTTTAAATGTTTTATTTATTTCTAGGAGAGAGAGAGAGACAGCGTGAGCAGGGAGGGTCAGAGAGAGAGGGAGTCATAGACTGAAACAGGCTCCAGGCTCTGAGCTGGCAGTCAGCACAGAGCCCGACGTGGGGCTCGAACCCACGAACCACGAGATCATGAACTAAGCGAAAGTTGGACGCTTAGCCGACTAAGCCACCCAGGCGCCCCTACCTAAATTATTTAAATATCTATTAAAATATTACTAAAAACCCACTAAATCTCATTAATACCACACTAGTTTTTTCCCAGATATCTTTAGCCCTGTATCATTAAGGTCAAATCAGTTGATACCTTGCTAATCTCCCATAATTCTTGTGCAAATTTCTAAGACAGCACTTATCACCTTTTGGTAAATTATTTACTTATACTGCTATCTTTGTCATTAGACCAGTGGATTCTAGAAGGCAAATAAATTACATATTAGATGTTGTATTTCTTGCTCATACCTCAGTTCTTGGGACATAGCAAGAAAGAATAAATACTTTTAATGTATGAATGAAAAACATCTATAAATGACAATGATGACATTATTGGAATATAAAGACATTTTTACCTCATTTTAAATTGTAGTAGGCTGAAACAATGTTGGTAAGTAGTATATTTCAGGAACTCTATCATGTATTTGCTCAGCAATAAAGCACTATATTTCCTTTTTTTCTCTATTTTATAGCTTTTTACTTGACATTGACTAATAGTAGACATAGGTTGAGGCCTGAAGAGAAATCTATGTCCTTGATAGATATTAGCAACTCTGCATTTCCTCTAAGAAGTAAATCTTATGGTCTGTAAGACAAATCTCAATGATAATAAATTTAACCCAATCCTAATAAGCATTTATCAAATCACATGTGGGTGATTTGGTACTACATAATGTATTTGCTTTTAGAGAAATTCTAATAATGCCTGGAATTGATATAGTGTTAATGAGAGGTATTTATAGAATTTCCAGAGAAAGAATATTGTTTATAGAAGAATAAAGTCAGAAGTATATTGTATTTAGATTTTGATGGGCACTGGATTCTGAATAACAAACCTAGCAGATGAAATACAGGAGATATGGGGAGGGTTTGTTCTTGTTTGTTTGTTTGAATTGTTTGTTTGTGTTTGCTTTGTTTCATTTTTTTGTTTGTTTGTTGGTCATTTTTTCTGAGGACTGCATTTCAATGGGCTACTGTGGCTAAGATGGCGGACAAAGAACTCTGTCATAAAGAGTGTTGTTAAAAAAAGAAAAAAATCCCAAACAAACAACCACAAATCTTGCATATTTACTTTCCTAAACCATGTGTCTGTTCTGCTGGAACACTGCATGCAGTGAGACTTTGGTTGCTGTACATCAAGAATAAAAATGAGAAACATTTAGCAGAAAAAAGCAGTATGAGAATTTTCTGTTTGTGGGAAGGAGAGACCTGTATGTAAACTGGTGAAAATATTTCCCTTTCGTGCATCAGTAGCAACTGGTATTGTTTATAATTGTTTAGTATAACACATATCAGAGTTCCAAAGAAATCATCAATTTTATTTCAACCCTGTATAATTTGAGTCATGGATTGTTTATTTTATTGTTTCTTTTTCTTTTGTGAAGGTGGTATTTTGTTTTGTTGTGTTGTGTTTCATTGTGTTTCATTTTGGGAAGGAACTGGGCTTTTTTAGTTGAAATATTGTGATGAAAAAAATATCTGCTGAGGAACTTCTTATTCTGGGCTGTACAATAATCTTGATTCTCATCAACTGACAGCAGTGAAAAGTATTGGGATAAATTTCATATATATATGTGTGTGTGTATATATATATATATATATACACATATATATGATGTATACATACTACCAGGGAAAGTCTTTTAAAAGTATTTTTTCGTTTAATGAAAGCTCTTACATGAGTGGGATGTGATACATTCCTTCTGCTCTAGAAATAAAGGGTTCAATAAACAGCTCATATGTCATGGGGTGCTTAGGCAGCACAGTTGGTTAAGCATCAGGCCATGATCTTAATTAAGGTTCATAAGTTTGAGCACTACATCAGGCTCTCTGCTCTCAGGGCAGAGCCCATTTTGAATCTTCTGTCTCCCTGTCTATCTGCCTCTCTTGCACCTGTTTTCTCTCTCTGTCTCAGAAATAAATAAACATTAGAAAAATCAACTCAGATGTAATAATTTTGTTATTCTGGATGTACTTTTATCTCTGAATATTAAAGTATTTTTATTGTGAACTTCATGGGCTATGTAGGCTAAATATCTATACATACTTTGTTCTTATGAAAATATTATACACTAGAATAGACTATGCAGTATGGGGGACTCTACCCTGAAGAATATTAGTGTATATACTGGACAGTGTATATACAAAGTTTATAATAAATTGTTGAATGCAAGTAAAAAATGTGGTATAAAATTGTTAAGTCCTGTGATATATAAAAGGACTAAATGGCTGTCACCCTTACATATAGGGATGATTTACAAAATAATATTATGCTTGAGTTGAGTCTGATTGTATGGAGATAATCTGAAAAAGAGATGGAGTGGGAGTGACAATATTTAAGAATCTGGATCTAAAAGGTATAAGAAATTACATGGACAAATCCTGAAAGCAGGCATAGGCTTCATGTGTGTAAAAATTAGCTGATAATTCACTTGAGAAATAGTTAGGCAAAATAGTAGGAAATAAGATTTAAATAAAAGAATATTTATTAAAGAAATTCTAAACAAATTTTATCACCCTGAAAAATTGGAGATGGACAGATTTTATAATGTCAAGGATAATTCAAAAATAAAGCTGTAAAGCAAGTACAGCCTAAGCAAAAGAGGTGGGGAAGATATTGACCAAACCTGAAACATTATCTTCCTGAGAAAATGTTTACTCAAGGGATGAAAATTATACAGTTGTGCTGTTTTATATTGTAGGATGGGAGAAATACAATTCTGAAAATTTTAAGTGGGGAATTAAGTATGAGCAATTTTCCCCAGAGGACTTACATATCTTAAGGAATCTTTTTGTGACCTGTAGTAATATTGAAATATTTCAACTGGGACCCTCCAATCTCTGAGTCAATAATTTTCAAAGCACCTGTATTATGCTGAAGATATATGAGAACCCATAAGCTTATTTGAATCATAGTTATTTTAGGGCAAAGCTTATATAAGGACAATATATTCCACTCAAGTTACAAGTAAAATATGGTTACAGAATCTCTAACCCTGTTGCCTATTTGAGTGAGCATTATTAGATTTCTCTAGGAATGTATAATTTTTACATTCACAGATTCAAACAAAATTGGTTAATAGTTTTCAAAACCTGTCATATCATTTTAAATGCATGAAAACAAAATTTAAGACTTAATAATGAAAATATATCTGCATATATTAATTTAAAATTATATATATAATCATTAATTGGAAAATAATCAACAAATAAGCATCTATAATATGTTTTCATTTTTAGCGAAATTCCATATAATCTAGGGATGGCCCATTCATGACAGATGTAAGTCATTTTACAAAGCAGTGCTGAATGCTTCAGTTGAAAGTATTTAATCTGTGCTGGAGATTTTATACATTGTATAAGGTTAAAAGTGGTTATACTATTTGTTTTATTCAGATTTGTTTGTTTTATTTATTTGTCCGATTATTTCAAACCTGCTACAACAGAAATCCTTCTTTTGTGAGGATTCTGAAGCAGATATCTCTAGAGTGAAGACTAGTTCTGAGCTAAAGGCTAAAATTCTTTGCTTCCACATGTGTCTGTCCTTTAGGCAAAATGTAATTAGCCATCTGTGATTGAGAACTTTTATTGAAATATGTTTATTTCTCACTTGACTTGTCATTTGCTATAACAATAGATTAGGACTGCAAAGTCCAATGTGATTATAATAAGATTTAATAAAATACAAACAGTTTTAAATAGCTCTGAAATTACTCATAATTTAAAATATCATATAGATATCTATAAATGGCAACGATACCTAGATTATTGTCTGATTGAATAATTGGGGTCTATATCTTGCAGTGTTGAAATATAACATTATTTCACACCATAAAGTTTGGGAAGAAGACAAGGATAAGTTTGGGAAGAAAGCAAGGATATACATGTTGGTTATACATGTTGGAAAGGGAAAAATAAAATTATCTGTACTCACAGTTGACCTGCTTTGATAAAGTCTGAAAGATCTAAAAGAAAACCCTTCTAGAACAAATAAGAAAGTTTACCAAGGTTCATAATCAGTATTGAAATCAGTATTAAATCAACATTAAAAGTCAATACTATTTACTATAGCATCTTCCACTTACCCTCTAAAAAGATACTTAGGTATAAATCTAAAAGTTGTGAAGGACATACATCTAGAATACTATAAACACTGATTAAAGAAATTACAGAAGATGTAAATAAATGGTGACATGTTCCATGATTATGGATGAAAGAAACAGTATTGTTAGGCTGCCCAGTCTTTCTAATTTGATCTCTAAATTCAATGTACTCCCAATCAAAATTCCATCAAGGATTTTATAGACCTTAATTATAAAATTTATATGAAAGAGCAACAGAATGGCAAAGGTAATTCTGAAAAAGATAGGAACAATGTTAAAAGACCAAGTTTACCCAACTTTAGTTATCAAGGCATTGTAGTAATTGTAAAAGGATTGACAGATAGATTATAAACCTTCAGTTATCAAGACATTGTCTTAATGGCAAAAGTATAGGAAATAGACCAATGGAACAGAAGACAGAAAACAGAAACAGACCCAAACAAACATAGCTAACTGATTTTTGACAAAAATGCAGACTATTAAGTGAAAAAGATTATCTTCACAACACATGGTGTTGGAACAATTGGCTACCTATGGGCAAAAATAAACAAACAAAAATCAACCAAACAAAAAAAGCTTCCTTGACTTATGTCTCACAGTATACACAAAAATCAACTCAAAATGAATCTTTTTTCTAAATTTAAAAAACAAAACTTCAAAACGTCTATAAGTAAACATCTACATAACCCTGACGAGATTTTAGAAGCAACATTAAAAGCACGATCAATGAGAGAAAAGAAAAGTGATAAATTTTTATCTTTATCAAAATTAAAGACTTCTTTCCTGTGCTACAACTTGGACAGAGTATTTCCAAATCATAAACTTTATCCAGTATGCATATATAAGACTCATAAGTCATAAGACTCAACAATAACAAAACAAATGACTTAACAAAAAAGACATACAGATGCCAAATAAGCATATGAAAAGATGGCCATTGCACTATTTGTCATAAGAAAATGCCAATTAAAAGATCATTTCCTGTCATAACTCCACAATCTAAACTTTGCTCTAGTGTTTTGTATCCTTTTCTCTATCTTTCTGATATTTCCATTTCCTTTGGGTCTTCTGACTCCTAATTCTCAGAGTTACGCTCCTTCAAACACTCGCCCATTCTCTAGCAACTTCACTTGTGCCTTCTTTATGAAAAAAACTGTGACTATATTTTCCTGGTTCATATTTCTGTCAGTTCCCTGATAGAAAACATTTCTAATCATTTTTTGCATTCTAGCCATTTTTGCATTCTTACATTGTTTTGATTGTTTAATTATTTTTGACAGAGCGAGCAGGAGAGGGAGACAGAGAATCCCAAGCAGGCTCTGTGCTGTCAGTGCAGAGCCTAAGACAGGGATCCAACTCACAAACTGTGATATCACGACCAGAGCTGAAATTAAGAGTCAGGTGCTGAACAGACTGAGCCACCCAGGCACCCCAGCATTCTTATATTTTAATTCATCTGGAACAAGCTTCAATCTCAAACTGTATCTTATTTTAAGCATTTTAATTATTATCACTCAGTAAGTAGTACAAGTTTATTAACCTTGACTTATTTAAAGTTGCATTTGGATATTATGCAACATTTTAGACATGTGCTAGTTAAGTAATGCAAGATATATATACATATATATATTTGTACATTATGGAGGCATCGCAAAACCTATAAACACATTTTCCTTATTTCTATCTCATTAACTCAATATATATTTTGTACATTTTCTTTCAAAATGCATAATAAAATACATGTTTAGGCAATAAAAATTAATATTTTTTATTTTCCCCTAAGAAAGCACTTTTTAGTCAAATTTGAGTGCACAAAGTGTTAAAAAAAATAAGCCTATCTAAGCCTCAACAGATCTAATTCACTTTCCAATTTCCTTCCCTACGTGTGAATAAAATCAGTATAAATTCTAGATCTTGTCAGGGCTTGAGACAAATTCAGAATTTACTAATAGAAACTGAAATGGAAAGGTGCCTGGTAGCAAATTTCAGAAGAAGTCATTCTCTTACCTCAAACTAAATAAATAAAAATCAAGTCACACTACTTACAATATTGGGAATTGCTAGATTAAAAAAAAAAAGTGT
This sequence comes from Proteles cristata cristata, assembly GCA_017311185.1. Taxonomy (NCBI): domain Eukaryota; kingdom Metazoa; phylum Chordata; class Mammalia; order Carnivora; family Hyaenidae; genus Proteles; species Proteles cristata. The sequence goes on along the minus strand of JAESUZ010003804.1, from coordinate 773,339 downwards.
ATTCTCCTTAATAACAATCCTTAATATAAAAAAAGAAGCTTCCTAATCTGTTATTTAAAGTGAAAATGGCATACATGGCAACTCTGTTTCTCATATCCACACCACCAAATATTCCCATTAATTCCAATTCAAGCATTGTATTTTTCATTGCCACACAACAGTGTATCTGTTAACTATAACTAAACAAACAAACAAAAAAAATGGGTCACTCTAAAGTATAAGGAAAACAACCAAATATACATACACAATTTTGCATGAAAATAAAGTTTTATTTTTTTAAATTTATTTATTTATTTTGAGAGATAGGGAGAGAGACAGAGAGAATGAGAGACAGAGAGAGAGAGAGAGAGATCATGCTTGAGCAAAGGTGGGGCAGAGACAAAGGGAGACAAAGAATCCCAAGCAGGGATGAGGGGCTCAAAACTCACAAACTGTGAGATTATGACCAGAGCAGAAATCAAGAGTCAGATGCTGAACCTAATTAGCCATTCAAGCACCCCAAAATAAAAAGTTTTAAATATGCTAAGACTTTTTTAGGAAATCTCTGAAATATATCTGAATGAGTATAAACAATAATGTTTATGCTATGGTTGCATGTGTTTGCAAGGGGAGGAAGTTGTATGGATACCATATTACTAGATACTAATATTTTTAGTCTGTATTTTCCATTATAATTGATAGTTATACATGTACTGATGTTTTATAATTATAATTTCCTAATATATAAACCCTAAAATAAAAAAGAACATGACAAGTTCTGTATTGCACATTTGCACACACATTTTAGGCCTATAAATGTGCACATAGTTCTATGGGTTTTAAAAGAAGCCTACAGATAACTCCTCCAACTGCCAACGCCATGAGTGACTTCATTGTCTGTGTCAACACTATGATGTGCCTATAAAACCACCAACCTTAAGACTAAAGATAAGATTTAGTTACTATCTTTCTCTAAAAGACCAAGAGAATTAATTTAGCATGCATTTTGTCACTGTTTATCTCAATCACCACTTGATTCCTACATTTTTTTACTTTATCTCAAAACATCATTCCCTTTTCTTACTGTATCCTAGCTTTTCTTATCTTTTCTATCTATCTATCTATCTATCTATCTATCTATCTATCTATCTATCATCTATCATCTATCAATCAATCTATCTATCTATCTATCTATCTATCTATCTATCTATCTATCTATCATCTATTTATTCAATCACTCATTCATTCATTTGTTTGTTTGTTCATTTGTTTATAGTATTCTATGCTTCTCCCTGCTGAGGACCTTTATATTTGTAATGTGTGCCTCGAAGGCTCTTCTCCATTTTCTTTGTTTGGCTCTTTCTTTCTCATGGATTTGGTCTCTCATCACATGTCAAAACTCCCAAGAGACTTCCCCAGATCACCAAATGTAAAATATAACCCCCTCATACCTTCTCTCCATCCTTCTTCCCTTCCTATCCCTATGTATAGTATTCCTCACTATCAGGAATTACATTAATTTTATCAGGTTACTTTTTTATTGCCATCTTCTTCCACTAGTTTGTGAACTCCTTAAGGCAGAAACTTTGTCATTTTAACAGAAGGAATAAAATCTCTGATATAAAATGTGAGTAAAGCAGCAGATATCATAAAACAGTTTTTATTTCTCCACATAGTTTGAACATAGCAAATAGGAAATAAGGTATTACAAATAATTATAAAGAAATTATTCTATAACATGAAGCTATGATGGCAAATGAGATATTATTTGGAACATGCTTAAAAATGTAAATCAATATAATCACATTGGATTTGCATTTGTTTTACACAGATATAAAATATATACTTTATTGGGGTGCTAAAATTTACACCTTGGGAAAATGTGAAAATATAAATTCTAGTCATTTAAATGAAGATGGTAAGTGTTCAATGTGATAAAATCACGAACTGAGTTGAGTTTAATGTGAAATCATTTACTAGAAGAAAGTAGCACACAGATCAATAGTCCCTTGGGGAAACAAACACATTCTGCTCTAAAGCATATAAATATTTAGTAGCATTTTTAGTGCAGAAAACTTTTAGTCACCTAGATTGTATTTGATTTTATCTCTTTGTTCTGCAGATCTAAAGTATGTGCTGTGAAATTGTCATTTACATTAATCTTGTGGATGACTGATAACTATTGGAAACACAAATGTTCACATACATAATTTAATCTGATGTATGTTATATATTTTGTAAGCTAAATGAGAGGAACAAAAATCAATTTATCAATACTAACATTTGTGCAAAAGACCTATTAAATTAATATTGACATAACTCTTTAAGACCAGTTGATGTTTTCTTTGAGGAAGTCAGACATTTTGCCTTGCAGCCTGTAAGTATTGACAAGGAATTGTGTAGGAAATAGACATATTATTTAACTAAATGTAGTCTAAAAATATTATTTCATATATAATATAGAAGAATAAAGATGATTTAGTGTATTTCTTCTTTTGGTGATATTAATTCCTTTCATATATATTAGTTTTCTGTTGCTGCTATAACAAATCACCACAAATTGAGCAACTAAAAACAATGCCAATTTATTAGCTTTGAGTCTATAGGTGAGAAATTGAACACTGAGTATGGTGTACTGAGGTTTTCTGCCCAGGGTCTCACAGGGTAGAAATCAAGGTGCTGTAGACACTGTCTCACCTGGAGTTAGGGTCTTCTTCTAAGCTTTTTCAGATTGTTGGCCAAATTCAGCTCCTGGATTCTATTTCTTCATGGGCTGACGGATTGCCTCTTTCATCTTCAAACCCAGGAGAAATTTCCCTACATGGTTGAATCCCTGCCATGCTTTGAATCTTTTACTTCCTCTGTCTCTGACATGTAGATCCATATTTGATGGGCTCATATAATTAGGTCAGGTCTGTCTAAATAATATCCCTTTCTTTTAAAAAAATTTTTTTTTGGTTTTATTTAATTTTGAGACAGAGAGAGACAGAGCACGAGTGGGGGAAGGGCAGAGAGAGAGGGAGACACAAAATCTAAAACAAGCTCCAGGCTCTGAGCTGTCACACAGAGCTGGATGGGGAGCTCGAACCTATGAACCGTGAGATCATGACCTGAGCCGAAGGTGGACGCTTAACCGACCGAGCCACCCAGGCACCCCAATAATTTCCCTTTCTTAAAGTACACTGTTACATATAATGTATTTCTATCATCCAGTAAAATCCATCAAATTCAGTGTTCCTGGAATTATTCAGGGCATGCACACCAGGGGACGTGATCCTGAGAGGCCATTTAACATCTGCATGGTATCTGTGTCTAAAATATGATCTTTTTTTCTAACTAAAAAAAAAAAAAATCAATTACATTCAAGCTAAATGTTTATTAAAAACATTTATTAAGAACTTTACCAGGATTTTTAGGGTGTGATATATACATAATAATAATATATAACATATAATTATTTATTACATATAATAAATATATACTTATACATAAGCATTTTATATGTAAATCTACATTTTCAAAAGCATATAAATATAAAATAATTCTGCTCTACAGAAACTTTTGGGATTTTTTAATAAGTGAACTGAGAGGAGGTAGGATGGACGTTGTAAGATAAATGTGCCTTTCTACTATAACTATGTAAGAAATATCATTTCTTTTTCATGAAAATGTTCAGATTAATTCCCTTTGCGCTCTTGCTGTCACACATGACATTCTCTCTGTGTTGTTTAATAATTCAAAATACAGTTAAAATATACACTTGCATCAAGAAAACTTCTCCAAAAAAGTATACTCCATGTTGTGAAGATGATGCATCGTATTTTTTCCCTAGACATTCTAAAATTAGGCAGCTTCTATTTCTATGTATATGCCATATACTTACTATATTCTGACAAGAACAACTTTTCTCTAACCATTTCTTTTTATTTAAGTAAATTGTGCTCTGAAGTCACCCTCAAAATTCTTCATAGGTAAGATTAAAATTACCATAATTTTTGTAGCTCCTCCCATTAGAAGGTAGATACCATTTCTCTCTTCATTGAGTTCAGATTTTTCTTTGACCAATAGAATTCACAATTGAATTTTGTGTGAATTCTAAGAAAGGATTCAAGAAGTCTTCCATCTTTTGTTTTCATTTTCTTGATACTCTGCCATTACCATGTAAAATCAGATTGGCATATGAATTCTAGGAAAGAAGGCCACATGGAAAGAAAGATCCTCTGCAAACTACCTAAGGCCACCCAGTATTTTCAGTTGCCAGTTAACTAATTAACTGAAGATTACTTGGAACCATGTGTTGGATTTTATTAAATAATGTGAATTAATTATGATATTCATATTAAATTATATTTAATTTCATGGTAAAATCAACTTTGTGTTTTGTGTTGTATTAGTCAAAACCATAGCACGTGTATGTGTATGTGTGTGTGTGTGTGTGTATATATATATATGCACATATATACATAATAATGATTTGTAGGAAAAAGTTACTGAATATATAAAGAAGGATTTGCTTTCTTGGTCAGTTAGTCAGCCAAATTTCCATGAACAGTGTTTTAACAAAGGAATACAGCAGGGTATTAAGACCATGAAATATCAGATCACAGCCTTTGTTTGGAATTTTAGGTTGGACATTTACTAACTCGATGAACTTGAGTAAGTTATTTAGGCTATCTTTTTTTCTTTTTTAAAAATTTTATTTATTATTTTGAGAGAGAGAAAGAATGGGGGGGGGAGAGAGAGAGAGAGAGAGAGAGAGAGAGAGAGAGAGAGAGAGAGAAATTCTAAGTAGGCTCCACACTGCCAGCTGTGGAGCCCAATGTGGGGCATTGTCCAACAAACGAACTATGATACCATGACCTGAGCTGAAACCAAGAGTCTGTTGCTTAACTGACTGAGGCACCCAAGCACCACCATTATTTAGGCTATCTTATCTTTAGTTTTCTTATCAGTAAAACATAGGCGATTGACTCATTGGAAATTTGGTGAAGTAAATGTGTAGGAACCTATGTAACAGCTTTATACTGCTTTGTAACAAAATTACACACTTAGCTTAAAACAACACACATTATTATCTCACATTTTTTATGGCTCTGTCTGTTCATAGCTTAGCTGAGTTCCCTGTTTCAAGTTCTCATTAGACTGCAAGCTAGGTGTCACTTAGTACTGTGGTCTTATCAGAGCTTTTATTAGAGAAAAGAAAAAAAAAACTTTTTAAAATTCTGTTAAATCTTTAGTTGAATTCATCTCTTTTTTGGCTACAGGACTGATGGTTTTAGTTTTGGTGATGCTCATGCTCAGCAACTAGGAACCTCCAGTTCATTGGCTTGTAGACTTTTCCAATATGGTTACTCCATTCATGATAATTTGCTTTTTCAAAGTTGGAAATAGAGAGCAAGCAAATTTACTAACAAGGTGGAATCTTATATAAAATTCCATAATTACAGGAGTAAACATGTCATCATCTTTGCCACATTCTACTGGGTAGAAGTGACAGGTCTGATCCACACTAAAAAGGAGAGAGGATTACCCAAACGTATAGATTAAAAAAAAAAAAAAAACAAAAAAAAAAACCCAGGAATCACTGTGGGTCATTAGGATCTCTCCACCAAAAGCCCAGTGTGTGGAACAGAATAAGTATATAATACATATTAGCTGTCTAACAACTGTTATAAAATCCAAAAGTGTAAAACAACAAAAATCTGTCCAAAATAGTCATAAGTTATCCATTTTTATCTTGTGATTCTTAAGCTTATATACATATTAACTGGTAATCAATTTAAAATATTCAAATGGGAGCTGTTCCTGGATGGCTCGGTCAACTGAATGTCCAACTCTTGATTTTTGGCTCAGCTCATGATCTCATGGGTTCGCTATCAGCACAGAGCCTGCTTGGGATTCTGTCTCTCCCTCTCTGCCTTCCCCCCTCCCTCAATAAAATAATGAATACACATTACAAATATTCAAATGGAAAGATGACTAGAACAAAGATATGTGACATGAACCACTTGTCACTGATAATCAGCAGCTAACACACTTCAGATTGTGAGGTTTACTCATACTGGCAAAGTGTAGAGTACAGTACAGAATTTGTGAACCTAAGGTGATATTTTTGTTTGGAACTGAAATACATTGGTAGTTCTGAATGAGGTTTAAGATAATCTATGATTCCACTTGTTATTGCCAAAATAAGTATTTTTTATACTGATTTTCAAAATTTATGTTCCATGTAGTAAGACAACTGAAAATCTGGTAACTAATTACAAGGGGGTTATCTTTTTATCTTAATTTCTTTTTCCAGAATGGCTCATGAGAGCTTTACCAACTTCAGGCTTTGGTAGATCTTGTATGAGAATGATTTGCATTTAGTTACTTTTTTTGGTCAGGATTGAAAAACAATACTCAGTTTATTTCCAAGTAAAAGACATCATTTTTCCTCATTTGCATGTGTTTTTGTATTTAAATAAGCAGACTTTTTGTTATTGCTCCTTTTTTATTAACCTTTTAATTTATGATTAGTATCTTTCTTATGAAGTAAATTTTAAAAGGGGAAAAAATTTCCAGGCAATTTAATATGAAATACAAAGGACAAAATTATCTTCACAGTAAAATAGGCACCACTGAAAGTGCTGAGTAAAAAATCTGTTAAATAAGATCATTTTTCTTCCCAGGTATATTTCCCAGTGCTGAGAACATTAGAAATTTATAGATATTTCTGCACACTGGTTATTTCTTGTAGCATCAAATGAAGCCACAGTAGTATATCTGTGTTTTCCATGGAATAGCTGATTCACTTTGATGATACAGAATTTCTACAGTGAGAGATGTGTGGGGACAAGGGTATAAGTATTTCTGTCAAAGGGAAAAAAAAAACTGTCTTAAAGCACCATCTTCTGTATAATATGAATGCAGTGCTTATTACAGAAGCATAGGTCACCAACATTTTAATAAATCAGTGATATGAATTTTTAAATTTTATATTTAAGCCCAATAAAACATTATGTCAACAAATCATTAGGGACTATTCATGAGAATTTTATTTCAGAGGATTGTATGTATAACTTCAAGAGATACTGAAAAAATGATGCTATCAAATTATAACCCTCTATGCTCTCACCAAAATATTTTATAATAAGGGAGATTAATGGATTTCATAAAACATAAATGTAGGAATATAAAATATACAAGAAGGATATTAAAAACTTCTAATTTATATGTTAAGAATATTAGAAACCTGTAAAAAGCTGCAATTTTGATTAATATCTGCTTTATGCACACATTTTGGTTTAGTGCCTACAAAGTAATTTTGACGTCAATAAAACTGGATTTCTGAGACTATAGTAATTTGACGTAAATAAAGCAGGTATCTGAATATTGTTTAGTATCTGAGTTAGGTAAGTAGAAAAATATTAAAATAAACTTTTATAAAAAATTTAAAAAATCTAAAATATAATCATGAAAATGTCTTTTAAATCTATACATTTGTTAAGTTTTGTAGTTTTGTGATAGCATATATATAACACAATATTTCAATGTAACAATATTGGAGAGAAATGACTTTGATCATGTAATAATATTCCCATAGTCAAATTAGCTGAAAAGTAGTAGGCATGTGTGCCAGCACACAATAAAATTCACAAAGCTTCTCTCTTTTTATTGAATAAAATCATGTCAACTCTCTCAAAGGAAATATTTGAGAAAGTAAGTTAATTAGCACATATGGTCAAAATCCTTAATTCCTTATTATGTGCAAATTAGCTCTGCTGTAGGAAAAACACTCACAACTTGCTTTAGAATACATGAATTTATACGTACATCCAGAGCACACATTTCTACAGGGACAGTTTCACTGAGAATTTCCACATTGCTCTTCTATGAGGGAGGCACAATAAAGATACCTACATCTTGACCATCACTGTTATTTCTAGACGTCTGGATAGGGTAGGTACATAGTAAAGTTTTCCAAAACACTCATAATCAGAAATAGACACCACAGTAGGATGAATAGGGTATTTGGAAAGGTAAGAATTCACTTACGTAATGAGGAGGAGATAACTGCAACAGATGGAAGATAATAAAGAATAATGATAGCATAGATAAAACTAGACCTCAAACACTGAATAAGGCAATTTACAAAAGTGAGAAACAAGAAAACCAATGACTCATTGAGCTGGAACTTAAAGACAATTCAGAAAACAACTGGATCATCATAACTGGCTAATCATCTTGAGTCCTCTGAAGAGTCTGACCAAAACAGCTGCATTATTAATATGAGTTAGCTCTCCTCTGTATGTTTTTTGCCTTTCCTTCTGTGAGGCCTAAATAAACTTAACCAGCTTTTCCACTTCTGAGCAAATGCCTGCGCTGCGGGAAGCTAACACCTAACCAGCTCTCTCTGCTTCTGTAACAAAGCTTAAGGCTTGCTTCCCCGCCGCCCCACTCCCAAAAGGCCAGCAGCCACCCCCCACCTTGCTGAGAGAAGGGCCTGGAGAGAGAGATGTTAACCTGTTAGTCGCCAAACAAGACTTAAAACTCGCTCTATGATAGACTGAATTCAAAGGTATCCCAAATGTTGTAATTAGATCCAGCCAAACCTGATGGCGGGAACCAATCAGATACGGTATATGTTCACATTTGAATGTTAACCAATGGCAAACTTGTAACCATGGAAATCTGTCCCTCCCCATGACTTGTTTACTTCTGTCTATAAAAAGGCTGCAGAGGCTTTGTTCAGGGCCTCTCAGCGTCACCGGCAACGAGTGACTGCGCGGAGGACCGGGTTCGAACCTGCAAATAAACAACCCTTGCCGCTTGGCTTTGACTCTGGTCTCTGGTGGTCTGTTTTTGGGGTTCTCTCGAATTCTGGGCGTTTCATATGGGGGCTCGCGTGGGATATTTCCCCTCCAGACCCACCAGACCCCAAGTCAACGGGTTGTTCCTAAGACCGATCGGTAAGTGAGCCGGTTCTGTCTGTCTGTTTGTCTCAGCATCAGTTTCTGTCTTATCTGTTTGTTTCGGTTTCTGCCGCGCGGAATCTGCATCGGGGACTGTACTGGCTCTGGCGGACGCGCTATAGAGCAGTCGGTAGGGACCGAGGAGACGTCCTACGGTGCCCATCTGGTGAGCCGGTTCGAGGCCGGCGGGTGAGCCGGTTCGAGGCCGGCGGGTGAGCCGGTTCGAGGCCGGCGGGCGCACCGGTTCGAGGCCGGCGCCTTCTGGGGGCGCACCGGTTCGAGGCCGGCGCCTTCTTCTGGGGGGGCACCGGTTCGAGGCCGGCGCCTTCTTCTGGGGGGCGCACCGGTTCGAGGCCGGCGCCTTCTTCTGGGGGGCGAACCGGTTCGAGGCCGGCACCTTCTTCTGGGGGGCGCACCGGTTCGAGGCCGGCGCCTTCTTCTGTTGGCTAGCCTTCTGTGTTTGTGCGCAGCGAACTCTGTTATCGGTCTCTGTGTCTCTGTGTTTGTGCGCAGCGAACTCTACTATCGGTCTCTGTGTCTCTGTGTTTGTGCGCAGCGAACTCTACTATCGGTCTCTCTGTGTCTGTGTCTGTGCGCAGCGAACTCTGTTATCGGTCTCTCTGTGTCTGTGTCTGTGCGCAGCGAACTCTGTTATCGGTCTCTGTGTCTGTGTCTGTGCACAGCGGACTCTGTTATCAGTCTCTCTCTGTGTATGTCTATGTCGAATTGTCAATTTTCTCTGTTGGTGTTTATTACCTTGTGACTGAGACTGACGTTATGAGACAGACTTCATCCAAACCCCTAGACTTAATGTTAGCCCATAACCTCTCAGTGACTGTTAGGAAGGGTCCATTTTAAACTTACTGCTGCACAGAATGGCCCACTTTCAATGTGAAATGGCCACCGGACATCATGGTTTGGGCTGATCTGGTTGATAACCCACCCCCTTGGATTAAAAGTTTCTTGCCTCCACAGAAACCTGACACCTTGGCGGTGACTAAAAAGCACCCGCCCTCCCGGGCTTTGGAGCTGCCGAAAAGGAAAACTGAACCCTCTGCGCCGCTCTACTCTTTCTTACAGGGTGAAACGGAGGAAAAATTAACTTCTCCCCCTCCTTAGGCAACCTCCTCCACAGGACCCAGCAGGAGGAACAAAGGCGCCACCCGAACCACAGGGGCCCCCTGCCCCACCGGACCCAGCGGCCCTGGGGAAATGGGCCCCGCCCAAGGGACCCGAAGCCGCCGTGAATTGTTGCAGGTTCTGTTCATGTCGGAGGCCGCGCCGGCTCCGACAGGTCCAGGAGTCCCTGAAGGATAGACGGTGTCAGCAAAAGAGAATGAGAGAGCCCTGAGATTCTTTCTGATCACCAGGCAGTCATCTCTGTCCTGTTGGTTTTGGTGTCTTTATTTTAAGGTTAAACGATACTATAACATCAGAAGACAGAATTTTTACAAGGGCTAATTATTTGTAAAATGTTTATTAGGCTTATTCCTAAATTGCTTGAATGAGCCTTTTCCTTGATGCTGAATGTGCAAGCACCATGGGGGCCGTAAATATGTCAGTCTTTGCGCCTGGGTTATGTTTTAGTTACTCTTATCTATCCTCATCCCAGCTGCCAGTATAAGGGAAAATATTCGTGGAATGTGGGCCTTGAGGAAGGGGCTGCTATGCTTCAGCAATTAGCAAAGATAAATGTAGTAACTTATGTTCTGCCCTTATCTATATCTAAACTTTGGATTAGACTCTTTGTCTCGGGGCCAGGCTAAATTGTAACTCTTGTGTTCTTAACACCCTTTATTGTCTAAGTCTTGGGTCTGCAAGGCCCATAGGAAGAGCCTTTTGACAATTGCCCACAGAGCTTTCATCTAAAGTCTCTTTTGTAAAGGCAGGAATATACTTTTCCTTATGAGGTATCTATGTTCAGTCTGTGTTCAGAATATGAGTCTAATATGGAATATTGTGAGGCCTGGTCAATACCAGTAGGCTTATTTCCAGCACGAGCCAGTAGTGGCAGAGGGAGATGCCAGTTTTCATTTCTCATGGCTGAAGCTATGCAAACACTGCCATTTCCTTGCTGCGACTGCCATCCAGAGAGGCCAGTGTGGCTCCCGGCATGTTCAGTACTGAGAAATGGAAAATAATCCAGTCTGAACCCAGAAAATTGGTTCCTGGGCCCACTAGAGTTCCCACTCCTGACCAGGCTCAAAATGACGCTAGGTTTCCCCTGGCATGGCCCGATTGAAACTACAACTTGGCTAAAGGTAAGGAGAGTCTCTTCGTCTACCGCCAGACTCTGTTGGGAGGTCTCAAGGCTGCAGCTTGCAAGCCTACATTGTCAGTCAGGGACCAGAGGAAAGCCCCACAGCGTTCCTTAAGAGAGTAATAAAGACATTCCGCCAGTGCACTCCTATAGATCCAGAGGCCCCAGCAAAACTTAGCTGCGGTGGCCATGGCTTTTGTCAGTCTGCTCCCAACAATTGGAAAAAACTTCAGAAACTAGAACGTCTAGGAAAAAGAGCCTCCAAGGTCTAGTGGTCGTGGCAGAGAGGGTACACAGCAGCAGGGACAGTGCAGAGGACAAGCAGGTAAAGGCTGAAAAGAGACAAAACCAGGGTCTAGCCGAGATGCTACTCGCGGGAACTGCGGAACTGGAGGACCGAAAAAGACGCCTCAGACAGTTGGCTCCAGAAAAAGAAGGTAAGGAGAACTCCCAGCGGCTCGAGGGGCGCCCCCAATTAAGCAAAAATCAATGCGCCTACGGCAAAGAGAAAGAACATTGGGCCAAAGAATGCCCCAAGAATAAATCTGAAACTCTCATTCTAGTAATGGGAAATGACAATGACTAGGGGCAAGGGGGTTCGGCACCCCTCCCCAAACCCAAGGTAACCCTAAAAGTAAAAGGGCGATCCACTGAGTTCCTAATGGACACTGGGCTCAACATTCTGAGGAGCGCGCGGTAGGGACATCAGGGCATGAGGGCCACGGCACAGGCCCCAAGCCAGCCGCCTGCACCCCCGTGGCTCCCACATCCCCGGAGCCATACGCCCAGCCCCAGCCCGGGCAAGGTCTCTGGGGGCGTCCCCGCCCAACCCGTGGCCTCCGCAAGGCGCACTCACCCATCGCCGACCACCACGCACTTGAAGGCTTGCCTGAAACGCTGCTGACACCAGATGCGAGATTTGACCTAGACTCTAGCAGCTTGTTAAGCTCCTCGTCATTGCGGATGGCTAGCTCCGGGATCTCCACGGTAAAGTAATGGCCCTTGATAAGGAAAAACACCTACCAAGGAGCTGAGGAACCACCGCCCGCCGAGCACTCCCAACCAAACGTGAGAAATTCCTGAAAGACATCTTCATAAGATATGGCTTTCCTCAGATGATAGGGTCAGACAACGGACCTGTATTTGTATCCAAAGTAAGCCAGAATTTAGCCACGGCCCTGGGGATTAATTGGAAATTACACTGTGCATACAGACCCCAGAGTTCAGGACAGATAAAAAAATAAATAGAACTCTAAAAGAGACCTTAATTAAATTGACCTTGGAGACTGGCGGAGACTGGATAGCTCTCCTCCCTTTTGCATTCTAACTCCTTTTGAAAACATGTCTGGCCTGAATTGCATGACTTCTATCAAAACAAAATACATAGTTACTAAACATAGGTTTGAGTTTTCAGCTTCCTATTGCAGAAAAAGTAAGACTATTTAGACCTTTTAAAAAAGTGATTTAAAAATTCTAATGTAAACACCTCTCAATTGGTTACTAGGTCCTCAATTGGAGACTAAGGTTTCCCAAGTTAAAATTCTGCTAAGTGTACTTAAGACTGATGGAAAGCAACCCTGTATATAGAAAACTGAGAGATCCATAAAAAAAGGATATAAGAAATGGAAATACATTTTTGTTGAGGGTAAAAAAAACTAATTTTGTCCTAAATAAGACTGGTTGCTTAGAGGGAAATGGCTTTGGGACAAAGTTTAAAGGCAAAGGAAAGATGTAGAAGATAGAAGGTCTATGAAGAGAAATCTTTGAAAAGGAATTTTATATGTGCTCAGGATAGACTGGTTGAAATGAATGGAATTTGAAAAGTACACTGGTATAAGGTTAAAACTCTGCTTTTCTCTCCGGTCAAAAGACAAAGTTTTCTTGGATTGTAAATCTGCTCTTGATAAGACAATGTAAACAAAAGTTTTCTCCTTTTTTCTGCCAAGAAAACCCGAAGCTTTAGGTTTCATCTTTATCAGGTCTTTGATTGCATAGTTAAATCTTCTCAATGTTAAAGGAGCTACCCCAACCAATGCTGGTTTCTAATTGGTTGGTTTCTAATTGGTTGGTTTCTATATTATGTTAAGATCTATTATTGCCACTTTGGTTGAATAGAAAAAGCTTTAAGATTTATAATGATCTGTAATCCTATTTAGGATAATCGCCGGGGACTAGACCTGTTGTTCCTCCAACAGGGAGGCCTATGTGCAGCCCTAAAAGAAAAATGTTATTTTTACGCTAACCACTCTGGCGTTGTTAGAAAATCAACGGCCAAAGGCAGAGAGGGCCTCGCCAAAAGAAAACAGGAATGGGAACAGCAGGAGGGATGGTTCACGTCCTGGTTTAACGGATCCCCATGGCTCACTGCTTTACTCTTGGCTCTGGCCGGCCCCCTTTTACTACTTCTCTTACTTCTGACCTTAGGCCCCATTGTCTTCAACAAACTGTTAAACTTTATCAAAGACAAGCTCAATACAATCCAGGTAATGGTACTAAGGTCACAGTACCAACCCGTAGATACTGGAGACTTATCGTCCCTTTAGTCAATGGGACCCAAGATTGGCTCCCCAAGTACCAAAGAAAAGGGGGGAATGTGAGGCCTAAATAAACTTAACCAGCTTTTCCACTTCTGAGCAAATGCCTGCGCTGCGGGAAGCTAACACCTAACCAGCTCTCTCTGCTTCTGTAACAAAGCTTAAGGCTTGCTTCCCCGCCGCCCCACTCCCAAAAGGCCAGCAGCCACCCCCCACCTTGCTGAGAGAAGGGCCTGGAGAGAGAGATGTTAACCTGTTAGTCGCCAAACAAGACTTAAAACTCGCTCTATGATAGACTGAATTCAAAGGTATCCCAAATGTTGTAATTAGATCCAGCCAAACCTGATGGCGGGAACCAATCAGATACGGTATATGTTCACATTTGAATGTTAACCAATGGCAAACTTGTAACCATGGAAATCTGTCCCTCCCCATGACTTGTTTACTTCTGTCTATAAAAAGGCTGCAGAGGCTTTGTTCACGGCCTCTCAGCGTCACCGGCAACGAGTGACTGCGCGGAGGACCGGGTTCGAACCTGCAAATAAACAACCCTTGCCGCTTGGCTTTGACTCTGGTCTCTGGTGGTCTGTTTTTGGGGTTCTCTCGAATTCTGGGCGTTTCACTTCCATTATCAATTATCTCCTAATATCCCATATTTATTCTCAAATATTTGAGGAAAGTTTTAGACAACACAATCTCATATTTGCAGAGCTCGCTATAGGTCAGGTTCCTGCCCCAGTCTATTTTTCAAATTTATTATGTTCATCATTGGTAATCCCTCTCCCCCTTTCCTTAACAGTATCACTTATCATCAGTTGTGACCATTTAGGAGCTTCTATATGATGCAAGTGTGCCATTCACTCATGAATTCTTTATTGTTTCAGTAAAATGTGAAATTCTGGTGGAATTTTCCAAAGAACATAGTCATCTGACAGGGCTTTAGAACTTTTGAAAAAGAATATGCATATGATTCCTTCCTCAAATTCAGCCAAGGTAGTTCTGACATTTCCACCTTACACATTGTGGGTCATAACTTTTTGCAGGTCTTTCAGGTTCCATTCCAGGATTACATTAACCTCCAGGAATATTTAAACACTGAAATAGGGGTTGTCTCCTGATCAAAATACTTTCTCTTATTCATATTCATATTCTACTTTTCTTGGTCCAGGACTTTCAAGATTATCCACAGTCATATTTTACATGATCTTATTGTTATATCTTATCCAAGTCCTGCTATTACTTTCATGAATGATCCATTTCCTTTCCTGGGAGACACTGCACTCCCCCTTTGAACCATGTTCAGACCGTTGGTTATTTATCGGTTAGTGGCCAAGGTAGAAGTGGGAGAAAGTCTTGAAAAGGACAAGTAGTGTGCTGCAAAGTATAGAGACCTCATCAAAGAGGAGGCTGCCATATTTGGGGTTGGGAATAGGAATTGAGAATTAAGTATTTTCATGCTTATCTACTACCCATATGCTGTGCACCCATCATAAATTTCAGAATCCAACCTTTTTTTTTTTTTTTATTTGAGAGGCCAATTTTGGTTAGAAATATACCGAAGTTGTGAATACAGGCTTTTCTGAAATTCTGATACCCCTTAATGAAATTGTTGCCCTGATCTTCAGCATAGTCTGTCCTTAAGCAGCAGAAGTTGAAGGTCTCTATAGAGATTTTTTTTTAATGTTTTATTTATTTCTAGGAGAGAGAGACAGTGTGAGCAGGGGAGGGTCATAGAGAGAGGGAGTCACAGAATCCGAAACAGGCTCCAGGCTCTGAGCTGGCAGTCAGCACAGAGCCCGACGCGGGGCTCGAACCCACGAACCGCGAGATCATGACCTAGGCGAAAGTCTGACGCTTAACCGACTAAGCCACCCAGGCGCCCCTCTATAGAGATTTTTATGAATGATTTTTCCATAAATTAAATTGGTAAATTCCTGACCTAAGTCTCTATATATCTATATTCTATATATATATATATATATATATATATATATATAGTTTCAAAAACCACATTTTTTGGTTCTTTTTAAAAAGCTTTTTAGTTTTTTTAATTTGAGAGAGAGTGTGTAAATGAGTAGGGGAGTAGGGGAGAAAGATAGAGGTAGAAAGGAAGAATCTTAAGCAGGGTTCATGCTCAGTGCAGAGTGGGATGGAGGGCTCAATTCCATGACCCAGGGATCATGACCTGAGATGAAACTGAGTCGGACATTCAACAAACTGAGCTACCCATGTGCCTCCTTTTTGGTTCTTATAATTATTATTTCCCATGTATCTCTCAAATATAACAGATATTATATAGTCCAGTGCTTTAAGAAAAAAAATAATGTTTATTTTTGAGAGAGAGAGACAGGAGAGAGTGAGGGGTGGGAAGGGGCAGAGAGAGAGGCAGACAGAGAATCCGAAACAGGCTCCAGGTTCTGAGTTGTCCTCACAGAGCTGACATGGGGCTCAAACTCATGAACTGTGAGATTGTTACTTGAGTCAAAGTGGACACTTAACCGACTGAGCTACCCAGGCATCCCTTTAAACTGGTGCTTTTAGCTTTTCTGTGATTCCTGTTATTAGTACCAAAGACAATTTTGGGATTGAACACTGTCCAAAACAAAACAAAAATGGAACAAAACAAAACACAACCACCCTCATAGGCTCCATCCTTTCTTGGCAGGATGGCATGCCCCTATATACATCATTTTCATTTTATTAGTGTGTGCTGCTGAGCTATTTCATCCTAATTAAAATTTCTGTCTGACATTAATCATGACATAATAGCTATTTTTAACTCTCAGAATTTTGTGATACCTCAGTGCTAGGAGCTGTTTTCCTCAAAAGTCCAGTAATAGGACATTTACATTTTTTAATGTTTATTTCTCTATTTTGAGAGAGAAAGCAAGTGAGTATGGGAGGAGCAGAGAGATACAGAGACAGAGAATCCCAAGCAGGCTCCATATTGTCAGCACACAGCCCAACACTGGCCTCAGGCTCACAAAAGGTGAGATCATGACTTGAGCCAAAATTAAGAGCCAGATGCTTAACTGACTCAGCCATCCAGACACCCCAATAGGATAGTTATTTTATTTTGAGGAATATATATATAATTGATTTGTCAGGTAACTTGCATCAAAGGTAGAGGTTACTACTTAATATTTTAAATAAGCAAGCAAGAATGCTGATTTATTTGCTCTCCAAGCAAAAAGAACTGTAATTGAAGAGTAGTGATTTCCAAAAATCTTACGGAAACTGAAAAATTTTCCCAGTTAAGTTTGGGAAAAAATCTTACAGTAACTGAAAAATTTTCCCAGTTAAGTCTGGAAGGATCCAAGGACACTCTTTATCTACTCTTCTATTCAGTGTTTACTGTGATGGTAAAGCAAGACAGAATTTAAAAAATATATATATACATAATAACTGGAAACGGAGAAATAAACCTATCATTATTCATAGGTGACATTTTTATACTCAGAAAACTCATAAAATAATCTATGGATAGCCTGTTTGAATATACCATGAAGATGCATTTGACATACCAGTTAGTATGTGTGTACATGTATGATTATGTGTGTGTTTGTGTCCAACTTCTGAATAATTTCTAAGTCATATAGGAAATCATAATAGAAACTAATACTCAGAATTAAATAATAAATAACATTCAGCATATCATTCCTGGATTATAAGAAAATAGTATGAAGATTGGAGCAAAACAGAAGTGTCTAATAACACTATTCAAAATTGTAAGGTAGGTCCTATCCAAAATAGTAAAAATCACAAGTTAAATATAAGGAACTAGAAAGGAAATACACAAGCTATTGTTATTCAAAACTGCAGTGACATGCCTACACAGAATTCTGAAAATTTGAAAGTTGCTGAGATTACAAAGAGAGCTTCACAAATGGCCACATGTAAGAGCAAAAGATTCAAATCATCTGCGTTTCTATACACCAACAACAAAATTCAGAACAGTAATTTAGAAAGTTATTATTTATCCCAACAACTAAAATTATAAGCTACATACAAATGAATTTAGCAAGAAGTGTATCAACATTTAATTAAGAAAATTGGAAATCATTCAAGAAAATAAAAGTAAATTTTGAACAGATGAATTGGCATATCACACTCAGGATAAATCTCCATAAAATGATTTTAAAACTCATAATACTTCATATATAATTTCCCAAAGGAACATTAGTGGAACTTAGAACACTGGTAATACTTAATTTATATTAAAAATAATGATCTATTGGGATGCCTGGGTGGTATTAAGCTCTTGGTTAACTGACTCCTGGTTTTGGCTCAGGTCATGATCTCACAATTTTGTGAGTTTGAGCCCGGCGTTGGGCTCTGTTCTGATAATTTGGAGCCTGCTTGGTTTTTTCTCTCTCTCCCTCTCTCTGACTTTCCCCCAATCGCACTCTGTCTCTCTCAAAATAAATAAGAATTTTTTTAAGAATAATTTGCACCTGCAACTAATATTATACTGTATGTTAACTGGAATTAAAACAAAAACATGAGAAAAGTAAAAGAAAACAAAACAAAAAGAATAATAACCCAAGGATAGTGAAACAAAGAAACAATAAAACAATAACAATAAAACTTTTTTTGAAGAAGAAACTAAGGGATTTTTCTTAAGCCGTATAAAGGTCAATTAAAATGTGATAGCTAACAAATGGATTTTACCTCGTTATTCTTTTTCCACCCATTATCTTCCTGCTTGCAGTTCATGTCTATTATTCTAATATTCTTGTCTCAATATCCTTAAGGTATTTTACCTCTTTTCTTTCTTTTAAAAAGTTATATCAAAGTAATGAAAGCCCACAATCATCCTATTTTTCCATGCCTTGTCTTGAGTTCTTTTAGATAGAATATCCATTGGTGATATTTCTCCACCTATTTAAATAATGATCATCAACCTTAATGAGACTTTAAAAATCACCATTCTGCTATTTTAAAAAATCACTTAGCTCTCTGACTACTTAGGAGTACCCGTAAAAACCTCACTATATTTTTCAAGCATTCAACCTAGTAGCATCTCCCTATCTCTTCATTAACTTAAAGGAAATGTCCCTTAGTGTTCTACCACAATAGCAAGATTTGTTTTTCTCTTTTCAGCCTTATTACACTTGTGTAGTCACATTTTGCCGAATATCATGACAATATATCCCCATTTTCACTCTATACCCTTCCTCTTTAACCTTACCAGGGACTTTACTTTGAATTCTTCCCTCCTGCTTCCATATCTTCAATTTATCACTTTCAATTTATATTCTTTACAATATTCTGAATAGCATTCACATGTGTTCTCCCAGATTTAAAAAAATAAGACATATAACAATAAAAATTGTGTTTTTCAATTTTACTCTAACTTCAGGCACTCCTCAATATTTGTCCTTTCCTTTAAACCTAAACTTCTAAAATAAAATTTTTCTTTTATTATTTTTAAGAGAGAGTGCACACATGAGTGGGGGAGAGGACTAGAGGCACAGAGAGAGAAAGGGAGAGAGAGAGAGAGAGAGAGAGAGAGAGAGAGAGAGAGAGAGAGAGAGAGAGAGAATCTTAAACAGGCTCCACACTCAGAGCAGAGTCTGACTTAGAACTCGATCCCACAACCCTGTGATCATGACCTGAGCCAAAAGAGTCCCTCGCCCATCTGATTAAATCTCCTAACATAAGTTTTCTAAAATTACTATTTCTGTACCTCAGTACCAGTTTCTCAATGCACTCATACCTGGATTCTACTTCACTGGTCCAGAATAATTTTACTTAAGTCTCAAACTATTTACATGCCATTAAATTTAACAGGTACATGTTCCCATGCTCATTTTTCCTGATCTCTCACAACACATTTTCTTTATTTCTTAATGTCTTCTATTTGTTAGGCAATGCATTTGTTTATTGGAATATAATGTTGATGAAATTCATATAAAATCCTCACTCTAATGAAACTTATAGCTTAGAAGCAAAAAAAAATGTATTTATCAAATAATTACAGTTACTAAGTACATCACAAAAAAGGTAGGGATATATTATGAGCATAAAAAAGAATAGGTACAAGCCTATGAGTTGATACCTGAAAGTCATTTAGATGGGAAAGAAAGGGTAGAGTGTTAAGGCAGATGAAAAAGCTTCTGTGTTTGTTAGGAAGTTGATTGGAGCATGGTGAATATGTGGACCCAGAAGAAAAATGTGGCCATAGAAGTGAGAATGAGGTTTTTGGAGAATATACTTAAAGTTATAGAATGAAAATAACAGTAGAAGATAATATAACACATTCCTTAATTAAGACTTTAAGTTGACTATTTAAGTGATGAATATACACCAAAAAATAAAAATGTTGTGATTATTTTTTTTATTAATCTCCAATTACTCAAGTAGTATATTGTTCTTATAAAAGAGAGGTACAAATAAAGTTAAATTTCCTTATAAATAGGAACTCTTATACCATTCTGCTACCTTTTGCCTATGATAGCCATTTTAATGTGCTTAGTATGGCCTTTGACACACATTTTTTTGATAATAATACCTGCCTAACAAATAATGCATAGTAGTATTTTGTATTTTAAAGATCTGTGGGAAATTGTCTTTACGCAGTAGAAGCCCAAGGCATATTATTCAGGAAATCTCTTCTAGAGGTTATTCCTAATAGAGCAGTTATCAGGCCAAATTAAGATTCTGTTCACATGATTTACAGAATCAGTTAAAAATAATAGCAGGAGGTAAGGGGTAAACAAAACGATATGATGAAATACCAAACTACCTGAACCCTAGGTTACACAACAGTTTGCATATCTATATCTCTGTCTGCCATGCCAGTCTTAACAACGGATGGTGGTTTATGGGGACCAGAATTAAGATTTGAGTAAGAAACCTAACATAATGAAGTCGCAAACATAAATATACTTGCCTTGTCAAAGAGATGTCAGATAAGAAGTCCTGGTCACAGCTATAGGTCCATAACCAGTCTACTGAACAGTTATTTCTTTCAGCTGTTTCTTGTTGAGAGCCCATGAGAAACCATGAGAACATAATGGGAGTCACAAATAGATAGCCATTTTAAAGATAACCATCGTCAGCTTATTGTGACATAATCAGAGATTATGACTTGTTCTTTCCATTGATTTCTATTTAAAAGTAGCACGTGGGCACCTGGGTGGCTCAATTAGTTAAGTGTGTGATTCTGTCTCTGCTCAGGTCACGATCTCACAGTTTTGTGGGTTTGAGCCCCATGGGATTCTCTGTCTCACTTTCCCACTGGCCCTTCCTCACTTGTTCTGTCTCTATCAAAATAAATAAATAAATTTAAAAAATTAAATTCAAAATATTAAAAATAAAGTAGCACTCTTGTTCTAATTATTTTATCTATATTTAACATGTCTTGAGGTTACTAATTTGTGATCTATGTTTAACATATATTCTGATTAATATTTATCTCACAAACAACTTGTTTAGTCACTGTATATCTTAACACAACTTAAAAATGCTGCTTCTAGATCATAAGCTGCCTGCTTATTTTAAATCTTTGTTTAAAACTTCTTAGGTATTTTATCAATTTATTTTTCTATCCTTTTGAAGGAGATTAGAATATCCCCAATTAATATTTTAACACAAATTACATATAACTAAGTTGTGTTACACACTTTATATTATTTGGTAACTTTTTTTCTTTCTCTACATTTGAGAACTGTTAAAGTTGACTAATCCATATAGATCTGGATCATACAGTGACAAGTTCATTTTGTATCCATTGTAGTTAGCCCATCTGAAACTATGAAAGAATGATTTGAGGGGTTATCCTACTTGCATAACATGCATTATCATGTTACACACATGCACACAATCAGTAGTTCTCTGCATCAGAAACAGACTTTCGATTCACAAAATACCTTGTACCAGTTCCCATGCTCCAAATGACCACAAGGTGAAGGTATGAAAACAGAGGATGTCAACTCTCAGAATTGCAGGGTATGTATCACAGCAGGATAAACCCAAAACTATGAAACTGGGAGCTTATATAGGTGGCTGGCACATCTATCTCTCCAGAGATGGAAAGAAATTGATGTTTCCTCTGGAATATAAATACATACTCTCTGGAAGGAGAAGGTTGCTACGTTTACAACCCCTGGAATGTAAACTAATGGCTCCAGGGAAGATTGTCTATAAATTTCTCAGAAACTTGGAAGGCTTGCTTTTTTTTTTTTCCCTTCAATCATCCTTTTACACGGATTGTCAATAATATTTGCTCAGTAAGCCCTGAATGTGAGGAAACATGAAAATATTTATGCAGCATTGTTTCCTGACATCTGCAACAAATATATTCATATATTTTTCCTTGTGAAATGGCTTTTTTTTCATAATAAGTTTCATACATATAAGCAGGTAAAAATAGGTTACTTTCAAAAAAATAAAATCAAACTAGGAACATATTCATTCCTTCATAATGTCAATTACAAAGAAGATAATTGAGAGTTATCATAATCATTCTTGGGAGAAATGTCAAGATTCTAGAATCCTCTATGCATCCAAATTCTCATTCACATGTTAAAAGGGTAAGAAAAATCAGAAGTATTTAAAAATATATTTTGATCTCAAACTGTCTTTTCAGAAATACTACATGGAATAACTCTTTATGAATACATAACTTTTGTTTTTCCAGCTTACATATACATTTTTAAAATAAATTATTCTCCATAATTGGTAGAAAGATGAAAATAGAATATACTTCTTAGGTTTTATATGTATAGTTTATCTAGTTTAAAATGTTATATAGCATTATAAAGATACTTTGATATTAGGTAAATGGAAAATAGGGACCAACTGTTTTTGGTATTACAATATATAGAAAGGGCATGAGAATTTCATTTTTTAAACAATAAGACCATGAATTAAAGAAGAATGAGCAATACATATACACACTGTTGAAAGACAAAGCTGTGTTAACTCATATTTTAACCTCTTTAAAAAGTATTTTATTATTATTATTTTAAAATTATTTTCCAGCTCTACTGAAAAATGATTGACAAAAATTGTTTTTATTTAGGGTGTACAATGTGATGGTAAATGTGATGGTAAATATTTCATATGTTTATACATTGTGAAGGGATTACCACAATCAAGCTAATTAACACATCCTTCGTCTCATATAGCTACCTTTTTTTTTTATGTGCTGAGAACACTTAAGATCTATTCTCTTAGCAAATTTCAAGTATACAATATAGTATTCTTAACTATAGTCAACATGTTGTAATTACATCCCTAGAACTCATTCATCTTATAAGTGAAAGTCCGTACCCTTTAGCAAACATTTCCTCATTTTTCCATACCCCTAGAGCCTAGTAACCACCATTTTCTCTCTGGTTCTGAGTTTGACAATTTATGAGTCTACATATAAGTCAAATCATACAGTATTTGTCTTTATCTGGTTTATTCACTTAGCATCATAAGCTCTAGTTTTGGGACACCTGGGTAGCTTAGTCAGTTAAGCGTCTGACTCAGGCTCTGGTCATGATCTCACAGTCCATGGGTTCAAGCCTCACATCAGGCTCTCTGCTTTGGATTCTATTTTTACCTCTCTCTCTGTACCTCTCTTGTTCATGCTGTCTCTCTGGTTCTCTCAAAAATAAATAAAGATTAAAAAAAATTTTAAGTAAGCTCTAATTTCACCCACATTGTTGAAAATAGCAAAATTTCTTCCTTTTTTTTAAACAGCTGAATAATATGCACAAAAAGAAAACAATCATAACATAAAAGGCAACATACACAATGGGAGAAAATATTTGCAAATCACATATCTGATGAGGGGTTAAGATCCAAAATATATTAGGGACTCATGTAACTCAAAAGAAAACAAAATTACCCAATTGAAAAATGGGCAGAGGGCCTGAAGAAACATTTTTCCAAAGAAAGCATACAAATAGACAACAGGCATATACAAAGGTATTGAACATCACTAATAATCAGGGAAATGAAAATCAAACCACAATGAGACATTAGGATAGTTATTATCTTAATAAATTCCTTACTCTTCAAACCACATAGAGTTTGTTTAAATGTGTTTACATCATAATAAAGAACTAGGATAATCTGTGTAGGAACAAGCTATTCTTCCAAAAGTTGCTGGTGTTTATTATTCAAGAAATGCTAAGAATATAGAAAGGAGATTTTCAACATTCAAAAGTATCAAAGATAGTTTTTATCTAATATGTGGAAATCATATCTTCTTTATTGCATATGTTATTAAGGTCTTTATTCCTAATAGCACTTGCACAGATATATGTGGTTAAGTGTAGCTTCCTCATTAAAAGACATAGGAGCACCCTTTTTCTTTGGTGTATAAAAAGGACATGCCAGGTAGAAACCAGCATTTTTGCTACAGATTAGATTGCAAAGAATTACATGGCCTATATTGGTGAGGGGACACTGTAGTGAATAAACTATTAAGAGTAATTCACCACAGGACAAAATATAGTTCCATTAACTAAAAAAGTTTTTGCCTTTGTGGATTGTTATGAGTTGAATTGTGTGACACCCCCCCCCCGCCCCCCCATGTGTTGAAATCCTTGTTCTAAGTGCCTCATAATGTCTCCCTATTTGGAAGTAGGCTCATTGCAGATGTTACTAATTAAGTTAAGATGAGGTCAGACTGGAGTAGGACAGGCACTTCATCCATCCATAGAGAATGGCACATGAACATGAAGACAGAGATTTGGGTGATACACGTAGGAATGCCAAAGATGGCCAGCAAACCAACAGTAGCTAGGTGAGAGTCATGGAATGGATTCTCTTCACAGCCCTCAGAGAAAACCAACACTGCTAGCACTTTGATCTTGGAATTCTAGCCTACAAAACTCTGAGACAATACATTTTTGTTTTTTAAGCCACCCAATTTGTGGTAATTTGTTATGACAGCCCCCGCAAACTAATACATGGCCTTTGTATCCCTCCTTTCTACACAGACTCAGTGGTATTCATCATCTCAAGGGCACATGTTCATTCACCTTAGTAAAGAAGAGATTAAAGGGCCCAGAAAGTATAAAAAGTCAACTCATCTCTTAATCATATGGTTGGAATCTTAATATAGAATAGAACTTTGAAATCTAAGGTGTTGATTTATAGAGATCTGGGGGATGGAGATTAATGTCATTCTTTCTTCCCCCCTCAATTTCAAAGCCTGGGTATCATAAGGCAAAATCTGATACTTGAACAAAGAGAACTTAAAAGTTTCATCTGCTCCTCAGGGTTTGGAAAAAGTCACATCTATTTGAGAGAGGGTTTCTCAGGTTTGAAAGTATGACTTAGTTTGCTTGTAGAATAGCCAGGAATGAGGAGAGTAGTTTAGTGGAGGTTTCTTTCTTTGTATGGTTATTTTAAAAGGGCTCTCCTTTCTTCCTTACTAGAAAATTTAGAGAACCTTAAACTTGCCAGACCAAGTAATAAAATGAGGTGACCTAAGGAAGTAAAATGTTGCACGAGAATCAGAGACTGGCAATCACTAAATAAGCTGTCTAGTTAAGGGCCTGAGAACAGCCTCACAGAATTTTGAGCTCCCCACATGAGAATAGCCAAATGTCACTTGTCTAGAGTATAGTGCAGAAGGAACTGAGAAAAAAAAAACAAGTAGAATGCATATATATATATATATATATATATATATATATATATATATATATACGCCTTGGGTGTGCAACAAAATATGGATAGTGAGGAATTACTAGGAAGCAAGGTTATCATAGCATATGCTAGAAAATAAGAATGCTAAAGGCTATTCAGAGATTGTTCATTTCAGCAAAACCCTGGGTGGACAGATGCTAATATGTGAGAACCAGATTTCTCCCTTGTATCTAGGGAGATGATGAAAATAGAAATCTGAAAACTAAATTTCTTTGGATACAAAAAGACACCAATGGAAAAACAGATAAACAAACATAGAAATTAATGGGTATAGGTGAAGGGAATAGGGTAAATATATTAGAGATACATATATTATACATGTATTATATATACATTACATATATTACACATAATATGCATAATATATACATAATATATGTATATGTATCTATGTTTTATATTATATATAAAATGTGCCCAATATATATGTATATATTATATATAATGTATATAGAATATGTATTATACATCATAGTACACATATGTGTACAATGTATACATAATGTATGTATATATAATGTATGTATATATTATATACATATAATTTGTACACACACTTCAGAGTGTATATATTTCTTTTAAAACCCTGAGTTATTAGACTGTTAATATCATAACATACCTTCTATAATAGATCACCTATTATATATAGTACATTATATACTTTTACTTGCTGATATCATTTGATTTTTGACAATTTATCATCTGATTCTAGTAATTGAGGAAGGTCAGATATGGCTACCCTCATATATGAAAATACTAAAAGTTCTGAGAGATTAAGAATGTTATTCAATATATCATATGTAATAAATCACAGGGTTAGAATTAGTTACTTTAATTTCTATACAGTGCCATAAAATGATTGGGGTGCATTAAGCATTCTACTCCCTAGGTTGCACTTAGCCCCTGTTTTATCTTCCAGAAGAAAAACCTGCTCTTCCTCTAAATATAGTCGATCTGTTTTCCTTTTCCAAATATTGTTGCGTCAGATTCAGTGCTAAGATTATGTGCTTCTGCTGCCATCTTTATGAAAAAAGAAATTATAGCTTTCCCAGTTAAATTGAAATCCTATGGAAAATAGTGAGCATTCGGCATATTCTTTGCCCTATTATTCAGGTGGTATGAGTTCTTAACACTGATCTCTAAAGTTTCTTATAAATGCAATTGTTATCTTATGGCATTAGGCCCAGTTCACATGAAGCCATTATGTCAATCAGCCCTAAACTGCTGTTTACCAAACTGATATTTACCAATGTGCTAATTAACAGACAGGGAGAGGAATAAGTTGATTCTAAAGTATTTCAAAATGGAATCAATGCTTATATTTAACTGAACTTGATTAACAAATATGAAGAAACTTTTCTGGGCAAGTTACCATGTGTGACTATACAGTGGAGAAAAAGATGAACAGGTCAATCAGTAATAATGATAATGCAAAAGGCATGATGCTGAATAAGGCAGCTAAATTTTTAGAGGATAAAAATGTGCCATGTACTGCACTAAAGCTTCATATGCATTGTGTAACTTAATTTTCATGACACTCCTATGAGATTTTTCTCTTTATTATCATACACATAGAGATAAATAAATGAGTTGACACAGTTAAGTAACATCTTCAAGTACAACAGGGCCTGTTTATTCTTGGAGCCAGATTTAAGCTTTTGACTGTCTGACCTCAGATTCCAAGCTCCTAACTGATAAAAATCAGTAATTGCATAATCAGTATCACAAACTGCTATTTGAAGACATCCCTTTTATATTTTTTTCCCTAACCATCCAAACATGTCTCTCAAGTAATATACTGTTCAGAAAATTGTTCAGTTTGGTCCTTGTCAAAAGTGCTACCTAGCTGCTCCACACCAAAAGAAAATAGAGGAATTGGCAGTGTCTCTCAAGCTCATGATTACTGCAAATGTCTTCCTATTAGCTAATATATGAGCTGACGCTTAGGTTCACATTTATTTTTACTTTTTATCTCAACTTATGAAAATATTTCTGAGCTCTATCCTGTAATAGGAAAAATGCTACAAGGACACCTGGCTGGTTCAGTGGGTAGAGCATACAGCTCTTGATCCAGGAGTTGTGAGTTTGAACCCCATATTGGGTGTAGAGATTACTGGGGGAAAAAAAAATATATATATATATATATATATATAAAGAGAAAAAGGAAAAAAAAAAGAAGAATGCTTCAAAGACTAAGTGCTCTAAGTATTCTATTGTAATAAGGAACTCCATCTTATAGACCTCAAATATTAAAGTTTTGAATATGACAGAAGACAGTACTGAACACTTTATCCTTAACAAACTACATTACAAATTCCCTAAGCACCACCTTTACTCATGTGAGGGACCCGTACAAACCAAAGAACTCTATATTTGTTTCTGGAGTATTAAAAAAAGACCATTATAAATCTGACAACACTTAAAAGAAGACAATAGACCCTAGACCTGAAAAGGGCAAATCAAGATCCTGTCAGCACAAATTATTCAGAACTTTTCAAATCCTGGCAGAACGAGTGAGCACATTGGTCTCTGGGGAATCTAAACCCTGAAATTATTTTTAGCTCAAAACCACCCCTCACAATTTTCCTCTGATCCCAACAGAAAGGCATCCTAGCAAATGGAGCATAGGTAGTAGTCTCTCCTTCTAGTGACTGGAGCAAATACAGAGAAGAGTGTATGATCTGTGTGTTTCTAGCCACTGATCCATAACCTGAAAGCATTAGGTTTTAATGCACAAAAACATGTGTCTGAGTATTTTCAGTTATGTAAGGCTACCTTCCTTAATATTGATTTAAATACCTTTTTCAATGAAAACAATAATTTATTCCCAAGCCCCTCCCAAGGATATTTTTCATCTGAAGTAACCTATATTTTAAAAGGACTTAAACATATTTTCTTTTAGAAACATTATTTTTTCTTTATTTTTCTTTCCCATTCTTTCCTTCTTTCTCCCTTTCTTCTTCCCTCTCTCACTTCCTTCCTCCCTCCCTCCATTCCTTTCTTCCTCCCTCCCCCCTTTTTTTCCTTCCCTCCCTCTCTACGTACCTCTTTTCTTTTTTTCATTTTCTGGAGAATAGTTTATCTCATTTATATTACATGAGGAAGGTGACTTCTAAATATATACTTTCTGTCATGAAAATGCTAATAGGAAATTGTATGGTTTAAAATAAATAGGAGTTTATTGAGAATAAACATTCATTTCCTGTTAATTTCAGTAAGAATTGTGAGACTAGTAGGAGGTCAGCCTAATTCTTGTGGCCATCTGTGGACTCCTGTGATGTGCTGTGGACAGTACATTCCATTCATACTGACACTGATATACCTTCCATTCTATGGCTGGCACTGAAATAAATTTCGAAACGTAAGTGTCTGTTTTCTAAAATATATCGTCTTAAAATGCACAACTGCTAAGACTTCTGCTTTCATATTGTAACAAAATTTAATTTTTAAACTTTTAGAGAATGACTATTAATTCTAAACCTAATGAAAAAAAAAGAAAGAAAACTATAAGAATTGTTTCATCCCTTAGTATATAATGGTAATTGATGTTAATAATAGTTATTAAACATTGCAAGAGAGATAGTTATAGTTTGTGAAAATAAAAATTATTTTTAGTATGATTTCATATTAGACTTGCTTATATTTCCTAATTTTTAAAATTGGTTATTTCTAAATTAATCAGAACATATTGAATCCAGTCATTTTGTACAACTAAATGTTTACTATAACCATGTGTTCTGTGAAATATGCATTTTCACAAAGACTGTATTTTTATGATTACAGATAATATAATATAAATAAGTAAGCTCTCAATAATTGAATACTGACTTATAAAATACCCTCAGAAGATACTGAAGAGAATTATAATATTTGAGCAATTTTGAAGGAAATTTTAATTAGACGAATATACTAAAAGCATTCAGATAATTACTTTTGGAAAATATTCATTTACCAAGACTAAATAATTCTTATTGCTATTGCCTGAAATTTTATCTTTTTCTAAATATTTTGTTATTCGGTTGGCTTTTCCTATAGTTTTACCTAACCCTTAGGCAACACATGTGATTTAAAAATAATAACAAGTAAAGCACTATATAAATGCTATTTTTTTGTACTATTTTGGGAGGACATTTCTTTTTATTGTTTTAAAGATTTCTGTTTGTTTGTTTTTAAAGTAATCTCTACACCCAATGTGGGGCTTGAACTTGTAACCTAAAGATCAAGAGTTGCATGTTCTTCCAAATAAGCCAGCCAGGTACCTCTGGAAGATCATTTCTGAGGAGTTTGGATTTATAAAGACACAGGAATATATACTTTGTGTATTGTTCTAAAGAAAATTGACAAAGAAAATCTATCTTTGATCTTGGGGGAAGACACCTGACCATTCATAATAATTGGGATATCCTCTTCATACTGCAATAGGCAGCAGAAAGATGTCCAGAGAAGGGCCTGGGCAGAGAGATTCGGGCAAATGGACTGATCTCACTTGCCACAACAAACACACAATTGTATAAGCCTCATATTTACACAAATCTTTGCATAAATTAATGTTATATTTTTGTGTTCAGTAGCTGTGAATTTGGGCAACTGGTTCTACCAAGCTTTCCACAATAGCTTCCCCACTCCCTCTTGTTTTTTACATTATATTGTTTTTAATTTTTTGTGATCATATTGTTATTACTCAGTGATCTAGTTTCAGTACAGTTGAAAAGAGAAAGACAAATACAACTATCTGGTACTTTTGAAGCCAGTATTTGTACATCCCTACTTGACTTAATGACACTTTAAACTTGGAAGAGTGTAGGAACTAGAGACAGGCTCAAATTTTTCCCTACTATCAAGGAAAGTAGTAACAAGCATATAGAATTTTTGTGCAAAAATAGTCAATAAAATTCCCACCTATATTGTTTTATTTTCAAAAAATAATTAATAATAACCATAAATGAACTCAAAGTTATAGAAGGGTATTTTTCTTACATGAGGATTAATAGGCACAGAATTGCATCATGTTAATTGCTTTGTTATGTGCAATTATAGTAACCATACCATTTATTTAATCTCTGAGTGACAGTTCAGCACTGCTTATAGTACAATATCTATCAATTGTTAAAAATGTTTTTCTGGTCGTTAAGCTGTTTAAGAGTCAATGTTACTCTAATAAGGCTAGAAGTGGAAGTGCAAAAAAGGGTGTTTTCTTATTGAGGAAAACACTCTTTTAAAGTAAAGTAAAAAGTATTTTTTAAGGTTAAAAAAATGAATACATTATACTAAAATATATATTATATATTATTATACAATATATATTTAGTATACATATAAGTGTTACAGAGAGAATGTGTGCCTATGTGTATATATGTATGTGTGCGTGCGTGTGTGTGTGTGTGCATGTGTGTGTATATATACACATGAGGAGAAAGGGCTCTGTGAGGGCTATTTACCTGTGCATGATTAAGAGAGGATAGGGACAGGGGTTGGAGTGATAAATAATAATGCAGGCTTAATATAATTATTGGTAGTCTTAAATTTTGTTTTATTAATTGTTAAGTGTCAGATGAAAGTTCAGAAATGCTCAGAGCAGCCCATCAAGTTTCCAGTTGATGCTCTAACCTAGCCCCACTCCAGCAAAACATGACAGGCTACACTTTTATCTGCTATAGTTCCTTGACATATTCAGTGAGAAGAGTAATGTATTGATCTTCTTTATTGTGTCATATTTTGTTATAAATTGTAAATAATTCTGTCAATTTACCCATTTAGATTTTTTTTTCTTATAGGATTTCACTCCATTAAGTTTTCAAGACAAAGAAAAAGCTATACCAATCCCTTTTCCTTTTAACCAAATCTAATAGGTTTGAATGCATTAGTACTCTCTGTTTCCTCCAAAGATAATTGGCAGACATTGATGTCTTTCCTTTTAAGTAACTGCCAAAGAGTACACTAAAAAGCTCTAGGGAATCTAGTAAGCCATTTGTAATGATGTCAATAGGTTCAAATAACACACTAACAATGAATCACTCTTCCATTAACAAAATTATTTCTAAAATTGCCATCATCATTATTTCAGTAAATGTACATTTATCATACCATTACTGAGGTAGGCTTTTTGATTTCTTTACAAATTTAATATAAAATGTGACTTTTCTATAAACCTGTCCATATAAACTGAGAAAATATAACTAACAATAAATGTAATTGATGCTAAATAATCTACCAGAGCATTTAGAAAACAATTTATAAACTAATATTGTTTTCCTTCTTCTGAGACTAGGGAGGGGAAAGCAAGTAACATTAAGTTGTAGTTACATTAATTATTTTTTAAATGTTTATTTTTGAGAGAGACAGGGACAGAGGGCAAGTTGGGGAGACACAGAGAGAGAGAGGGAGACACAGAAGCAGGCTCCAGACTGAGTTATCAGCACAGAACCTGATAAAGGACTTGAATTCACAAACGGCGAGATCATGACCTGAGCCGAAGTTGGCTGCTTAACCAACTGAGCCAGTCAGGTGCCTCAAGTGGTCGTTATTTAAAGGACTTCTCTACATCTTTTCCACTTTAACAAATAATCATATTTAAAGTTCATATATCATAACTTCATCATGCTGATATTTAAAATATGTATATATTTATATAAATATATTTGAAAGTTTTAATTCACACAAATGTACTTAATACATTAAATAACCTACATAATTAAAATTACTTTTCTTAAGATAGAATGTTTATTCCCATATATCCAGATGATAAATTCCATAATTACATAAAATTATTATCTAGGTCTTCACCAAGTCAGATTATTAGAGTTCTTGCTAAAAAAACGTGTGATAGTGTGAGGACTGATTAGACACAAGGTTAGATACATTTTGAAAACAGAGTTGTTTGTATTGGGTGCTAGAAAACAAAATACATAGGTATAAGAGTAGAAAATAGAACAAATCACTTCTCCCTTCCCCTGCCTTTGTTCTTAAGAATACATTGAAATTCACAATTTATTTTTTTAAGTTTATTTATTTATTTATTGAGAGAGAGAGAGAGAGACCAGGGAAAGGGCAGAGAGAAAAGGAAAGTCTCAAGCAGGCTCTGCGCTGCCAGTGCAGAGCCTGATGCGGGTTTGAACTTACCAACTGAGAACTCTGAGATCGTGCCCTGAGCTGAAATCAAGAGTCAGATGCTTAACCTAATGAGCCACCCATGCGCCACAAGTTCACATTCTAATTCTTAGGAAGAGAAGACTAGCCAAAGGGCATTAAAAGAGACAGGAAATCATCCAAGTAGAGAAAGTGCCCATATGACATATTAAACTTGTAGATCAAATGTAATTTCTACTGGACTTCATTCTTATATTCAAGATAGTTTCGGTTATTCACATAAGTTTTTATGAACATATTACACATGAATTGTTTAGATTAAAAACCACAAGTCACCCCAAGGACACAGCATGAGACAAACATAGTAGGGCCACAATTGGTACTTGATGGCTAAATACTGAATGCATGATACTTATTACCTAAAATATTCTATGATATAGGGAGCCATCATGGTTCAGTTGGTTAAGCCTCTGACCTCAGGGCAGGTCACAATCTGGCGGTTCATGG
Organism: Proteles cristata cristata; assembly: GCA_017311185.1. NCBI lineage: Eukaryota > Metazoa > Chordata > Mammalia > Carnivora > Hyaenidae > Proteles > Proteles cristata. The sequence continues at coordinate 740,361 of JAESUZ010003804.1, read as the reverse complement.
GTTTGAGCCCCACATTGGTTCTGTGCTGACAGCTCAGAGCCTGGAGCCTGCTTCAGATTCTGTGTCTCCCTCTTTCTCTGCCCCTGTCTTGCTCATGCTCTATCTCTCAAAAATTAAATGTTAAAAACATTTTTTAAAAAAGGTTCTGTTATAAACAAACACTGATGTTTTAAATGGCAAAACAAAAAAATAAAACAAAAATAAAAAATAATACAATGTAAAAATATACAGAATTAAAAAAAAAATCAGGTGCTTGGGTGGCTCAGTCAGTTGGGCAGCCGACTTCAGCTCAGGTCATAATCTGACAGTTCATGGGTTTGAGCCCTGCATTGGGCCCTGTGCTGACAATTAGCTAAGAGCCTGGAGCTTGTTTCAGATTCTGTGTCTCTCTCTCTGTCCGTCCCCTGCTCACACTGTCTCTTTCTCAGAAATAAATAAAAAACATTAAAAAAAATTTAAGAAAATCTGTCACTTATGAAGGATCATAAAATAGGATGTCCCTGAGAGACAGGACAGAAGAATGTTCCTCCAAACGGCTAAGATACAAAAATGTACATTACTACTTCAATTGTTATAAGCAGTGACATGAAATCTCACAGAATTTCACATGTAGCATGAGGAACTCACTATTAACATATTAAGAGAATTATTAGCATTATAGACATTTGATATCCATTTCCAAAAAAAAAAAAATCAAGTAACAGATACATTTAAAGATTTTATTCAGCATTCTGCTAAGACCAGCTGTCACACAATGCTTGGCAATGTTACAAAGCTCCCATTTGCATGCATATTCATACAGATATTAGGAGTCACTGCATATTATGATGCATGTTGCATTTTTTTAGTGTAGCATATGTGTTGTCTTCAGTGTGTTATGACTTTTATTCCTTTAGTTAATATATTTCAGATATGTTGTTCTGATTTGGGTTTATTGATCATTTTGATTTCATATAAATGTTGAATCTTTAAATATTTTATTAAATTGTCACCAACATGATTTGATTTTTTAAAGGAAAATACATGGACTTAATTTTGACTGTGATCTGCTTAAATTTATTTTAAAAATCAGTAAAAAAGAATCCTGGTACATTTCCTGTGGTGATTTTCATAATTAAAGATCAACCGATACTTTTATAATAATAGTAAGATTTGACAGCATATACAATAATTATTTATAATTCTATAAAATTCCAAAATGATGCTAATAAAATAATCCTCTTGAAGTTCATATATCCAATCTTTTTAATTTTTTATTTACTTTTGATATTTTTAATGTTATTTATTTATTTATTTATTTATTTATTTATTTAATGTTTCATTTATTTCTGAGAGAGAGAGAAAGATACAGTGTGAGCAGGGGAGGGTCAGAGAGAGAGTGAGCCACAGAATCTGAAACAGGCTCCAGGCTCTGAGCTGTCAGTACAGAGCCAGACTCAGGGCTCAAACTCATGAGCTGTGAGATTATGACCTGAGCTGAAGTTGGACACTCAACCGACTGAGCCACCCAGCTGCCCCCTCTCAACCTTTTTTTTTTTTTTAAATTAAATCCAAGTTAGTTAACACTTAGTATAATAATGGGTTCGGGGTCCAGTAAGTCTTATTTAATTATTCAACTGCTGACAACCTCTGAAATATCTGAAATATCTTTGAAAGAGCACTGCGATTACAATCCCAGCTGTGTAGGGGCACCTGGGTGGCTCAACAGGTTAAGTGTCCAACTTCAGCTCGGGTCATAATCTCACAGTTTGTGAGTTTGAGCCCCACACTGAGCTCTGTGCTGACAGCTCAGTTTTTGTGTCTACCTTTCTCTCTACCCCTTCCCTGATTGCGTTCTGATTCCCTCTCTCTAATATAAATAAACATTAAAAATATTTCTAAATAATAAAAACAATTCCAAGCTGTGTAGGACTTTGCAGGTTGCTTTTCTTTCTGTATCAACTTTTTTATTTGCTTTTAAACTTTTATTTTGGAAATAATTACATACTTGAGGAAGTTGTAAAGATAATACAGAGGGGACTTTTACTCTTCACCCAGTTTCCCCCAATGGTTGCATATTACATAATTATAATACAGAAATTTGACATTGGAACAATGTATGTGTATAATTCCATGTCATTTTGTCACAAATGTAGATTTGTGTAATCAACAGCACAATTTAGATACAGGACTATTCCGTGCCCCAATAATCTCCCTATTGGTACTTTTTAAATAATCAAACCTGCACCCCATTGACCATTTCTTTTTTTTTTTTTTTAATATTTTTATTTATTTCTAGAGAGAGAGAGAGAGAGAGAGAGACAGCGTGAGCAGGAGAGGGTCAGAGAGGGAGGGAGTCACAGACTCTGAAACAGGCTCCAGGCTCTGAGCTGGCAATCAGCACAGCGCCCAACGCGGGGCTCGAACCCACAAACCGCGAGATCATGACCCAAGCGAAAGTCGGATGCTTAACCGACTAAGCCACCCAGGCACCCCCCCCATTGACCATTTCTAACAGCTGTCAAGACCTAATATATTTTTCATCTCTATAATTTTGTCATTTCAATAATAATATATATATAGAATTATACCTTGTGCAACTAATTTTTTCAGCTCTTTGCAATCCATCTGCTTTGCTGCATGTTATTGACAAATAATCACTTATTATTTATTAGTAGTATTTCACGGTATGGATATACAACAGTTATTTTTAACTCCTCACCTACAGAGAGATATTTTGACATTTCCACTTTTTGGCTACTGCAAAAAAACTGGTATAAACAATTACGTACAAGTAGGTTTTCATTTCTCTGAGATAAAAATGTAGAAGGCCATTTGGTAAATGCATATGGGTCATATGGTAACTACATGTTTAGGTTTAAAGAAATTGTCAAAATATTTTCTAGAGTAGTTGTACCACCTGTGATGCATAAGATCTAGTTTATCTGCATCTCAGTGCCATTTAATACTGCCACTGTTTCATTTTATTCTGTTAGCTGTTCTAATAGGTTTGTAGTGATGTCTCAACATTGCCTTAATTCGTGTTAAACAAATGCTAATGGTGGCTAATGATGTTGAAAAACTTATTATGCGTTTATTAGATATGCACATAAACTTATCAATGAAATATTCCTTCATGTTGCTCTTTGCCACATCTACTGTGAGAATGAAGACCATTCTCAGCAATCAGATTGCTGACATTCCAGAAAATGTCGACATCATTCTGAAGGGATGCACTTTTATTGTGAATGGCCCCAGAGGAACCCTGAAAAGGGACTTCAATCACATCAATGTAGAACTCAGTCTCCTTTGAAAGAAACAGAAGAGGCTACAAGGTGACAAATGTTGGGAGATGGAAAACAAGTAGCTACTATTCATACTATCTGTAGTCACATACAGAACACAGTCAAGGGCATTACATTGTACTTTTGTTACAAGATGAGGTCTGTGTATGCTCACTTCCCTATCAAAGTTGTTATTTAGGAGAATGGTTCTCTTTCAGGAATCCAAAATTTCTTGGGTGAAAAATACATTTGCAGCATTCAGATGAAGCCAGGTGTTGCTTGTTCAGTATCTCAAGCCCAGAAAGATGAATTAATTCTTGAAGGAAATGACATTGAACTTGTATCAAACTCAGCTGCTTTGATTCAGCAAGCCACAACAGCTAAAAATTAGGATGTAGAGAATTTTTGGAAAATCTATGTTTCTGAAAAGGGAACAGTTCATCAGGCGATGAATAGATCTAAGTTGTCCAGCTACAGAAACAGCAAGATCCAGGATAACTTTTCAGATTTATCTGTGATATTTTAAAGATATACTAATCTGTATTGATTGGGGCTTTTTTTTAAAACCAATAGTCCTTTCCAACTATTTGGCAAGTAAAACATTCAGAAGTAAATTGTAGTGTGTTAAGAAGAGTAACAGAAGGAATAGGAGTTTTTCTAGGAAAACTTCATAGGAAAGACAATAAATAAATATTCCTTTATGTCTCTTGCACATTTTCTACTTGGACTGTTTGATTTTTGTACTGTTAGATTTTGAGAGTTATTAATATATATTTGTATATGTATATGTTATACATATACAAATATATCAGTGTATATCAGTCATATGTATATATAGTTTTATATATATCATATAGCATATAGCATATAAACATAAATATATGTTTCCTTTTGTTGCTTATGTGGTTTACAATTGTTTTTTCCCAGGCTATAACTTGTGTTTTAATCTCTTTGAGTTTTCTGCACAGTAAAATTTTTATTTTGATGAAGTACTATTTGTCAATTATTTTTTACAGATTGTGTTTTTATCGTGTTATGTATAAAAACTCTTCACCAAGTCTTAGATCATCAATTTTTACTATTTTATCATTTGGAATTTTTTACTGACTTTTTCTGGTTTTGAAGTCAGATTAATACTGGATTTACAGATTCAATAAGCAAAGAGGTTTTTTTTTTTTTCTTTTCCATTTTCTAGAAGAAGCTATATAGAATTGGTTTTTAATTCCTTTTAAGATATTTGGTAGAATTCTACAGTGAATCACCAGAGCCAGACTTTTCTTTTTAGGGAGTCCTAAACATTATGGTTTCTATGTCTTAATAATTTTAAGTCCACAAAATTATCTATTTCATGTTGGATGAATTGTGTTAGTTGCATTTTTCAGTGAATTGGTCTATTTCATCTAAATTGTTGAACTTGGATATGTAGAGATACTATCATTCCCTTATTATCCTTTTGATATCTGTGTAGTCAGTAGTGTCTTTGTCATTGTTTGTTTCCTCTCTCATTCTGTTTTTTGTTTTGTTTTGTTTTGATTTTTTTTCTGATCAGACTTCCTAAAGGCTTATCACTCTTATTGATCTTTTCGAAGAGCTTTTCCTCCAGGTGTGTGTGTGTATGTGTTTTAAAATCTTTATTTATTTATAGGAATTTTCATACATCATACTGTAATGCCATCCTAGCAACAATGCTCTGTGGGACTGATGAATACCTCTAATGCCATCCACAATTATTATCCAGTGTAACACATCCCACTAGAAGTATTATACTACATTCTACATCATAATAATGAAGGGCTATATTTTTCTTAATAATTTTGTCATATTTTAAGTCATAGTAAAAACATTATATCAATAAATGATACTTTTTCACAAAGCAGAAAACATGATAAAAACCAATTTGTATACAAATTTCTCAGTATATTTAACTAATGTTTTGATTTATAAAATTATAAGTTTCTTTCAGCTATTTGCTGCCCTTTTTTGTAAAGATCTCAAGTATTTCTGACTAGTAATTCTAACAGTTTCTACCTTATGTTCTTTTAAATATATGTTGAAGGTATAATATTGTGCAGAATATCATTTTTAAGATTACCATTAATAATCATAGTGATTACAATGATTTGAAACTTAGTTACATAGAATTGCAATTGAGACTGAGTTTAAATGAGAAAAATATTAATGTTATAAAATTAACCTATTTCATTTTCTGTGACAATAAAATATGGACCTTTTAAAACATGTATTCATTTATATATTCATTTATTCTCTGCACTTTTGTTTCAAAAAATAACTTAACCCATTTAATTCCTTTTTTTAGAAAACAAATTAAATACAGGCTGGCAACTTTATGTGCTGTTTTGTTCTTATGTGATTTCAAACCATTGAGTCATAAACTCTTGAAAAACTGTGCCTATAATAGAATGCTGCCAGCAAGATCTGCTATATTTAAGCTTTAAATAATAACAATGATAAAGTTAAATAATAGGTTGCATGTGCATCTTGAGTTTAAAAGAATGCTTAACTTTCAGCTTTGGATGATGAACGTTTCCTTCATTCTCAATGAGCTGAATTAATAAGAAATCTTCTAGCAATCACATTGTAAGACCTTTGGATTTTTACCTATGTGTTGAAAGCTTTAAGTTTCACAATAAATAATTACATATATAGCTAGTAAGTCATAAACTTACTGAGTGATAAGTCAGTGATGCTGTTTCTAAAAAAAAAGAAAAAAGATCAAAAGCTCAAAAGCTCGTTTGTTTTCTTTCTAGAAAAGACATTTTCATTATTAAATTTCTGTGACAATTTAAAACACCAGTACATTGTAAGTTTCAAACCACAAAGTGGAATAGGAAGATAAAGCAGCTAGCTAATTCAATCACAAGACTTTTCCCATTGAGATCTGTTTAAGATTCTATATTTTTTCCATTTTAACTGAGTGTGAGAAATTTTCTAGAGCTATTTGCATTATAATAGAAGTCTGGATAAATGCTTAATTCTCTGCTTAGTTTGTAGTTGGAGAGAGAAGCTTGAGGACCATAAGTAAGGCCACTAACTAAAACCTATGACCAGCTGTGACTTACAAGGACAGCTGCTAGGAACCACAGATACACTTCAACTGGGGAAATTGGACTTGTAGGTGGCTTTGCCAAATGAGTGAGGCAAATATTGTGTATTATAGATCATGCAAATTATACTGATTTTATGATAAATATCCAGCATTAGGATTAACTCAACAAAACTCAAGAAAATACAATTTAAAAAAGATAAATAAGATCCATGTTAAGCATCACTCTTTACAAAGTAAATTATTTATCAAAATTGCTAAATGCGATATCTACACAGTCTTTTTTATTTCTATATACGAGCAGTACACTAGAAATTAAGATAAAAATTACTATTAATAATAGCATCAACATATAAAATCATTAGGGTTAAGTCTGACAAAGTATCTTCAAATTTTATGGGTTAAAATCAAAAGATTGATGAAGATTTTAATAAATACAGGGCTGCACTGGATCATGTATTGAGTAGAATCAATTTTCTTAAGATGCTAGTTTTCCACAAATTATTCAGTCAAAAATGCAATCCCACTCATAGTATGGTTCTTTCATATCTATTTAGCTTCACATTCATCTCCACGATGTACTTGTATTTTAGCCACAATGACTGTCATTCAGTCCTGTAAAATTGCCATGATTCTAACACTTGGGCTTTTTTCACCCCTGTATGTCATATCCTTGCCTGATAACTTGTAATCCTTAAGATCTCTACTGAAGTGTAATTTCCTCATCGTAGTTTTTGCTACACCTTCATGCTATTCATGCATTCTCTTACAGACTTTCATGAAATTCTGCATACTTTCTTCATTTCACTTCTAATTCTTTTTATTTTACATATAAGTTAACATTCTTCTCTTCCTCTAGACTGTAAGTTTTATTAAACGAAGACATTTTTTGGCCCTTTTATTCTCATATAGTGCATAGCCTGATCTAAGGATTCCAAAAATATTAGCTGAATTAAGAATTGAGTAGATTAAACTTGCCTTCTATTGCAGATATACGTATGCACATATACACAAACAAAAAATGTACGCACATGTATACAAACATAAATACACCAACATGGGATCTGATGTAAAGTCTGCCTTATATCTGTACCAATGTAACAAATTGAGGTATCTGGTAGAAACCTGTCTTCTACAGTTGCAGTGTTACAGGCGAAGGTTTTGTTTTATATCCTTTATTATGACATTTTTACCAACCTAGATAAAATTAGAAAATAACATGGAATAAGAATAAATTATTTTGAAATATGTATTAACTATGCAAAGAAAATACTTCATACAAGATCTATCAGTGTACTCCTTTGGCAGAATTTGTATGTTTTTGCTGGCCTCACTAATGACACTTAAATGTGAATCCATTAGAGTTTGGAATGGGCATAGTGGCCATCCTCCCTGATAAACTGTTTTATGTGACAAGAATAAAAATTATTTGTGAATCCAAGGAACTTTAGAAGCTCTTATAATCTGAGCTAACTACCTGTTTGTTTTATTTTGTTTTCTAATTCAAAAGTCTTAAAATGGCAAATTTAGTGAGGGGGTTAGTTTCCATAGAAACAACTCCCAAGAGTTATTCTTTTTGTGTCTTCTTTTCTTCCTCTTGCTACTACTAATCTTCCTCTAACACTATTATTTTTTTTTCCTTTCTTATATCTTTTCTTATTACTTTTATCCTTTATTTCTGTCTCTTACACACTTTAATTTCAATAGTCTTTTCAATATTAAGGTCCTGTGAAGAAGATTCCAACCATTTAACAAAATTTAGGGAATAAACTCTTGTGTTGGACTTAAATCATCAATAAGTTATGGTGAGGCTTGTTATAGAGTTTCAGGCAAAAATTTTAAAACTGTCTGTAGTAAACAAAAGACATTCTAAAAAATTACCTTAGGGGCGTCTGGGTGGCTTAGTCGGTTGAGCGTCCGACTTTCGCTTAGGTCATGATCTCGCGGTTCGTGGGTTCGAGCCCCGCGTCGGGCTCTGTGCTGACTGCCGGCTCAGAGCCTGGAGCCTGTTTCAGTCTGTGACTCCCTCTCTCTCTGACCCTCCCCTGCTCACACTGTCTCTCTCTCTATTCTAGAAATAAATAAAACATAAAAAAATTAAAAATAATTATCTTAATGTTTCAGTTACCAGCTTTTTGAGCTTCACTAACAAGTCTTTAAAACGTTTATTAAATGTGGGGCGCCTGGGTGACTTAGTCGGTTAAGCGTCCGACTTTCGCTTAGGTCATGATCTCGCGGTTCGTGGGTTCGAGCCCCGCGTCGGGCTCTGTGCTGACTGCCAGCTCAGAGCCTGGAGCCTGTTTCCGTCTGTGACTCCCTCTCTCTCTGACCCTCCCCTGCTCACGCTGTCTCTCTCTCTCCTAGAAATAAATAAAACATTAAAAAAAAAAAAACGTTTATTAAATGTCTTTCTCAGTCTATCTATCAGTGCTCTGTTTCCCTTGTTGATTAATCTGGACAGGCTTTAAAAAACTCTTTGAAGAAAAAATGACTCTGGGGACAAAATGAGCTTGATTCACAAGGTGATACTGTTGGAGGATGTAAAAACAGTCTTTAAGTTAGGATATTGCTTGTGAAGATTCAGCGATGATTTGAGATATGGTTCTAAACCAATTGTGTTTTTAAATAATGGTTATTTCAGTAATGCATGTATGATCCTTGGAACAGGATGAATACAATATCTCACATTCATTATATTGGAACTTGTGACTTGATGTTTTTATTTGATTTAATTCTCAAATGTTCTAAAATTCACAACACACAAAAAATATATGAGCAATCATTTCAATTGCTCTCACTTGTTGCATCTGATCCCAATAATGCAAGCAGATTAATCAATCATTCATTTTCCCTATTTAGACAAACACTGATTTTATTTTTATTTTTTGTCTTATAGTATCTTGCAAAGATTTTTTTGCAAAATTAAGAAACAACAAAATAAATATCAACATTGTGCTTTATGTTAGGTTTTGTTCTACATTCTTTGCATATATCACTTCATTTACTCATCATAGAAAACTCAGTAGATGTTCACCAATATTTCTCCATATGAAAGTTAATAAAACAAAGACAAACAATGTACTGGTTATTGCCAAAAGTCACACAAACTGAAAGTGGCAGATCAAGGAGTCATATCAAACAATTTGAATCTATTAAGCTTGGATTCTCTTAAATGCAACAATATAATGCCTCTCCCCAAAATGTTACTTATTTCTGATGTTAAACATCTATTAGGAATAAATGAAAACTCTTTCAATTAATATTTTCAGTTATACTTTTAAGAGAAAAAGAATGATGAATATGTATTGATACATAAAAATTCCCCTGAATATTAAGAATAGGCTAATCCTTCCTTTACTGAACTGAAAATATCTTTCTTCAATGTCTCATCAAACTTGAGATTTTTAAGAATTTATTTATTTATTTTTTAAATGTTTTATTTATTTCTAGGAGAGAGAGAGACAGCATGAGCAGGGGAGGGTCAGAGAGAGAGGGAGTCACAGACTGAAACAGGCTCCAGGCTCTGAGCTGGCAGTCAGCGCAGAGCCCGACACGGGGCTCGAACCCACAAACCGCGAGATCATGACCCAAGCGAAAGTCGGGCGCTTAACCGACTAAGCCACCCAGGCGCCCCGAGATTTTTAAGAATTTAAAAAGTAGATAATGTCTTTGCTAATAATTGTACCTGGTTCAGAAGAAAACAGACTTATGCTATCTGATCATGGTCTCATAACATCACACTTTTCCGTATTGTCTACTAACCCATCAACTTTTTATTACTAAAATTCACTGAATGGAACAACTAATATTCATTTCCTCTCAACATTTTCCTATTCCTTTAATGACCCACCTTGACATCTATTTATTTTTACTGCTTCAATTCAGTGTTAATGACTTTTACAGGTATATTTGTTAATTTGACATTCTATACATCAAACTTACTTTTACACACAGAGCAAAACTGAACTTTTTGAAACTGAAAACAAAACAAATGTAAAAGACAGCTCAAAGAGAATAGCATTCTCTCATAATGCCTCTAGTATGAACTCAATTGAGATGCCCCCTAATGTACTTCCATATCATTCAGTTTGGTAAGACATCAGTTCTTATCTCTTCTGTCATAGTTACTAGGTTCTAATATGAGTTTTGGTTTACTATAGAGTAAATATTTATAACAAAATGAGAACTGCCATCATAATTCACAGGTCATGTGTAAATTATTTACACTGAATTTAGGTAATAATAAAAGAAAACAATATATAGGGCACCTGGGTGGCTCAGTCAGTTGGGCGGCCGACTTAAGCTCAGGTCATGATCTGACGGTTCGTGGGTTCCAGCTCCGCGTCGGGCTCTGTGCTGACTGCCAGCTCAGAGCCTGGAGCCTGTTTCAGATTCTGTGTCTCCCTCTCTCTCTAACCCTCCCCTTCTCATGCTGTCTCTCTCTCTCTCTTAGAAATAAATAAAAACTGTTTAAAAAACTTTTAAAAAAAGAAAACCATATATGAGAACTAGAGATGAAGATATAGCCACTCACTTACTCATTCATTAATCATTTTTTTCAAATAAGCATACAAGTTCAGAACTTTTGCCTACTTCTAGTTCGATTTTTGGTTTCTTATTGTTGACTTTTAAGTATTTTGTATATTTTATATACAAGTGTTTTTATCAGATAATGTGAGATTGATCATTTTCTAACTTCTGAACTTTGTAGATATAAATAGTAAGAGAAAAAAAGAGTGAGTGAGAGAGAAAAGGAGTGAGTGAGTGAAAGAGGGAGAGAAGAGCAAGCACAAATAATTAAAATACAGATCAAAAACACTAAAATTGGGGCACTAACTGATTCAGTTGGTGGAGCTTGTGAGTTTTGATCTTGGAGTCATGAGTTCAAGTCCCATGTTGGGCATATAGATTACTTAGAATAATAAAACAAAATAAAAACAGACTTTTAAGAGGCACCTGGGTGGCTGACTTTGGCTTAGGTCATGATCCCACGATTCTCAGTTCAAGCCCCGCGTTGAGCTCTGGGCTGACAGCCAGCTCAGAGCCTGGAGCCTGTTTCAGATTCTGTGTCTCCCCCTCTCTCTGACCCTCCCCTGCTCATGCTCGCTCTCTCTCTCTCTCAGAATATAAATAAAAAAATAAAAAAGATTAAAAAAACAGACTTTTAAGTTAAAATGTATTTTCAAAATAATAAATATAAAAATATATAAACTTATATGAATTAGATATATTAATAGAAACACAAAAGTTCACAAAATCGCATAAAATGAAACATAAATTTATAGATATTAAGAAACTGATGTGAAATTCTGGAGTTTTTCTCTCTAAAAAAACTAGCCGCTAATTATTCTTTTGATTAAATTCTATAAACTTTCAAGTAGTAGTTAATTTCCACCTCATATTTTTTTCCAAAATGTAAAAAAAAAAAAGAAAGTTATTCAGACGATTTTATGAGGGAAGAGTAATGTTACATCTAAAACCAGGTATGAGTTATAAAAGAAGAGATGAGCATAATGTAATTTAATTTATAAATTATAAACTTATCAAATATGAATGAAATATTAGTGAATCAGATCCTATTAACTTAAATAATTACACAATCAAATAAATTTTAGTTATTATTAGGGACTGAACTGTGTTCCTTCACAATTCATATGTTTGAAGTGATGGTATTCGTAGATAGGGCCTTTATGGAGGTAGTTAAGATTGAATGACATCATAATGGTGAAGCCCTAATCCCTTAAGACTGCTGTCTTTATAATAGGAAGAAGAGACATCAAAGAGCTCTCTTTAAGCATAGGCACAGACGAAGGGCCATGTGAGGACACAGTGAGAAAATGGTTCTGTAAGCCAGGAAGAGAAGTATCATCACAAGTCACATTTGCTGGCACCTTTGATAATAGACTTTTAGTGCCCAGAACTATAAGAAAATAAATGTCTGCTGTTTAAGACACCCAGTCTGTATTTTCTCACACAGTCTGAGCTGACTAATGCAGCTTGGAATGTAAGAATGGGTCAAAGCTATAAAATATACACAAATAAATCCCCATATTAATAGAAAAAAAAGGATAACATGATAAATCAATAAAGAATAAAAAGTTTCTGAAGATTCATAACTTATTTATGATAACAAATAACAGGCAACTAGGAATAACAGATATTTCTTTAATATGTTAGAAGTTATATACCATAAACTTCTGACAAAAGTCCCCTTAGTGGAGGAGAAAGATAATGTCTTTAAGTTTGGGAAACAGACAGGATACTCACTATCACTGCCCCTGGATAAGAGAGGAAGGGATGACTTAGCCAGTAAATGAAGTCAAAAATAAAACCAACAATACACAAAACAAAACAAAATACAGCCATAAGAATTATATGAATCAGAATGAAAGAGGTAAAACTCTCCTTTTGGGCAGGTGACATCATCATTTATTTTGAAAAGCCACCAGCATCAGCAAATTATTAAAATAAGTATTTTAATTTTTAATCTAACTCAGGAAGGTTGAGAAATACCAGAATATAAAAGTCACTATCATTTCTCTAATAGTAAGTAAACACAATTCATGGAGTGATCAATACCATGCAGTGGTATTTAAAATATTTAAAAATAAGAAACCATTCATGATAGTATAATCATTATCAAATATCTAGGAATTTTCTAGTAATAAATGCACAAGAAGTTTACAGTAAGAAATTTAAAAAGGTAAGTAATATAAAACATATTATGATAAATATGTAGATATTAAATGTTCTGAGTCAAAATGATTTCATATTAGATACATACCTATTGTTTCCAAATTAACATATTAAGAATCAAATTAATAAAACAGGTTGGGTTTTTGTATGGAAATAAAAATTTTAAAAATTAATATGAAAGAAAAAGTTTGTATCTTACAATACAGCTTACAACATTCAATGAAACACTCATAATTCTTTCAATTCCCCATGTTGAACATGTTTAGAATGAGACCTTTCAGACTCTTAGAAATCCTCTAGCATTTAATAAGGGGTGCAAGTTACCAGTTTAAATTTTTCAAAGTTCCCATCCTAGGTTCTTCTAGATGCATGCCTAATATGATCTTTGGTGCCAAATCTGTTTCATTTTGAGAATCATTTCCTAGCTGGTAAGACTGAATGAGAAACACTTTTATTTTTCAATCCAGTAATTGTAGGACCTTCAATATTCTCTCTCAATTCTGTTTACAAATTGAAAAGTTTGTAATTTGTAAGCAAAGAACTTAGCTTAGTGTTTCTCCATTAGGAGTGATTTCCTCCTTTGGAGACACTGGCAAAGTTTGGAGATATTGTTGGTGTCACAACTAGGGGTGAGGTGTGACTGACACCTAGCGGGTAGAAACCAGGGACCCTGCTAAATATGAACAGGACAATCCCCTACAACACACATTATCATCCCAAAATGTCAATGGTGCTGAGCTAAAAGAAATCTGATTTTGACTCATCTTTCTCTTTCTGTACCTTAACATAGACAGCAGAAAGAATTCAAATGACATTTTCATATTCTGCATAGATATAACTTTGCCAAGTTCCACAAGTTCATTAGGTACCTTTTCTAATTTCCAAGTTATTGCAGGCATTCGATTTAATTACTCTGCAACTATATATCATGGGTTGACACATTTTCAAACTACTTTAGCAGTTTCCTTGAGACATTTTTTTTGTTCTGCCCATATTTTAGGCTTTCCTTACAGCAATACTCCACTTTCAGGTTCTATATTAGTTATATTACATTAAAAAACAAAACAATTGGGACATCTGGGTGATTCAGTCTGTTAAGCATCTTACTGTTGGTTTCTACATGGGTCATGATCTCATGGTTCATAGTACTGAAGCCCCCATTGGGCTCCGTGCTGACAGCATGGAGCCTGCTTGGGATACTCTCTCCCTCTTTCTACCTGCCCCTGCTCATGCTCTCTCTCTCTCATTCGCTCGCTCTCTTTCTCTCGCTCTCTCAAAATAAATAGACATTAAAATAATAAAACAAAACCACTTTAAAACACAATAACCCAATAACACTTCAAAACAGTATTTTTATTTCATTCATAATTGAACTTGATTAAGTAGGGCGATTCCTGGGGTAATCTCAGCTGGGTCCACTCATGTATCTGCAACCACTTAGGGGTCACTTATTCTGGTTCTGCTTCTGTGAGTTGGCTGCTGCCATCTGGGGTGATTCTGGTGACTAGGCTACATATCTCTCGTATTCCATAAGGCTAGTTTAGGCTTGCTCATATGGCAAAGTGTCCAAAACATCAGTAGAACAAGCCATGATGCACAAATGCTTTAATAGCCTTAGCTTGCATCACATTTGTTATTGTCCCATTGACCAAAGCGAGGCACAAGGCTAGCATGGATATAAGGGTTACAGAATGATACAAGCTACTTACAAAGCATGGGTAAAGCATGGGGAAGCATCTGTAGCCATTTGTGAATTTACCACATTCTTTGATACACATATATTTGAAAGAACTATCTCACAGGTACCCATGATGGGACCTATATGTAGCTATGTAATGAATCATAATGATAGTAACAAGAAGTTTAAGGAATTTGGAGTATCCACCTTTAATGGAGTACATACATAAAATATTTGAAATACATGTAGTATGTGATGAGTACCATGCAGTAGCTGCAGGCAGTGGATGAGATGTACATGTAACAATATTGATTAGTTTTAAAAACAGAGTGCTGACTGAAAAACAAAAAAGTGAGAAACAAAAAGAAATCTGTTATGATAGATCTATGTTACTCAGAAATCGATATGTACTTTACAAGCATGCATTCATACACACACACACACACACACACACACACACACACACACACACAGAGGGTACAGCTTAGACCTAGTGGAATCTTTGTCGATGGTCTGGACTACAGAAGAATGAGGATAAGAACCTAAAGGAGAAAGGGCAGATCTCGGGGCTCAGGTGTAAGGTCCTACATAGTGCATGGCTTGGCTTCTTTCTGCCCCTTCAGCTTCACTTTACATCTCTTTTTTCCTTGAGCTTGCATTTTAACCATACTGGCTTTCAGAAGAGCCATGTTCCTTATACCCCGTGGCTCTTTCACTTAATATTCACCTCTTTTTCTAGTTGACTCCCACTTATTCTTCAGACTTCTTCAGATCTCAACACAGATACCCCTTCCTCTGGGAAGCCTTTCTAATCTCTCAGATGAGACCAGGTATCATCTTATAGACTCAGATTCCTGAATATGTATGAGATCTGTTAAAGAAGACATTGATACTTAGGCAAACATTTCAATTTGAGCTTTCCTTAATAGAACTCTTTTGCCTAGTTAACTACTATTCATGCCTTCTTCTTTTTTTTTTAATTTTTTTAATTTTTTTTTTTTTAATGTTTTATTTCTAGGAGAGAGAGAGAGACAGCGTGAGCAGGGGAGGGTCAGAGAGAGAGGAGTCACAGACTGAAACAGGCTCCAGGCTCTGAGCTGGCAGTCAGCACAGAGCCCGACGCGGGGCTCAAACCCACGAACCGAGAGATCATGACCCAAGCGAAAGTCGGACGCTTAACCGACTAAGCCACCCAGGCGCCCCTCATGTCTTCTTCTTTTTTAATGTTTAATGTTTGTTTGTTTGCTTGTTTGTTTGTTTTGAGAGAAAGAGAACATGAGTAGAGGAGAGGGGCAGAAAGAGAGGGAGAGAGAATATCACACAGGCTCCATTCTCAGCATGGAGCCTGATGTGGGGCTCAATCCCTCAACCATGAGATCATGACCGGAGCCGAAATCAAGAGTCAGATGCTTAACTGACTGAGCCACCCAGTACCCCACTATTCATGTCATCTTTTGCTTTCCAGCTTAAATGATATTCCCTCAAGAAACTAAACTAGATGTTCAGACTCCCTGTTATGTTTTCTTGTATTTCTCCTTTTTACCACGTATCACACCTATAATAAAATATGTCTAGATATATTTATGAGATATTTTAGTTGCTATATATGAATAATATATATGTTATATAAAAGTTGTATACACAAACACACAAATCTCTCTCTCTCTCTCTCTCTCACACACACACACACACACACACACACACACACACACACACACAAAGAATTGCCTTGAAGGCTGCTGGCATTTGATTATTTGGCCAATCATTTATATGTTCCAGATCCCATGTTAAGTGATAATTTCTAGTGTTGCCATGATTTAGAAAAATTCACAGTAATAAGCTCTCATTCTGCACAATTATAAGGCCTTACTCATTCATTGTTTTTGAAGAAAACATTAGGGTCACTTAAAATTCAGTGTGTGCTCTTTAATATTATTATTGATTTTGTGTTCTCTTGAATATTATTATAAGGCTCAACTTTCACCCCCTCTGAGATCTGTAAGAAGGAGAAATGACTTTCTCAGAAGGAGACTTTAGAAAAATTGCATGTGTTAATGATGGGGTTATTTGAAAAATGTACTGTGCTCAATTATTATTTGACCTGGGGCATGGTGCTTATCCTCACTGTGACTTGGGGCTACTGAAGTTAATTACATACAGACTAGAAGTGAATGTGAGGCTAACCTCTCTAAGAACATATTTAGAAAGTGCTTAAATGTTTCCCTCTCCATTACCCTGAGGAACTTCCGTGAGTTTGGGACAAAGACTGGAACACATGTGCTGACTCAGTCTGGAGGTAACAGTTGTGGAGAGGTTTATGTTTATGTAGAATCAGGGATACAGTGTAAATGGTTTGCACATGTTACATGAGAACATGGGCAGATACTTCAAATTTCTACTAGTATGTGTATTAGAGATAGAAAATGATACCATAGAGCATTTTTATTATTCTCTATCTGGGTCATAAACTTCTTAAAATTTCTTTCTCAGTATAAGCTTTTTATGTTTCTATTCAATCCAGAGATAATGTTCTTCAAAGATTAAGGGAAATATATTCAGCTGTTTTAATGCTAAGTAAATGTTAAAATTTTATTATTATATATATGTATATGTGTGTATATATATAATTATATGCATATAATATATGTGCCATCATAAGAAAAGCAATCTATTGTAATCACTTTCTCAGTAAATCTCAAAAATGCTTCTGAAAAGTTCGATCTGAATACAAATGGTACTTTAAAAATTATCTTGTTTGGATATGAGGGAGCAAGTTTTCTCCATATTTCTATACAAAAAGTATCCCATTGTTTGGAAAACTCCTGAAACTTAGGATTATAAATCAGTAAGTGATTTATTTAAATAAATATTTTGCATTATTACTCCCACAAATAAATATATATGAGCCTTTAGCCATTACATTAGGAGAACTTGTGGCATTACCAGGTGATACAGGAAAATGTGAAAAATGGAAACAAATGGGATCATGCTTATATTAAAATGTTATGTTGGAAAAAACGGTGATTACAAGTTTTAGTTTGCCCTCATGTTGATCATAAGGTGAAGTGCCTGGAGGGCACAGTGCTCTCTGGAGAACATTGTGAATTACTGATGTAGTACATCCATGTGGTAATCATGGATATAATTTTTGTAAATCAGATACTGTTATATCTAACAATCTAAAAAAGAAGGGTGCCTGGGTGGCTCAGCAGGTTAAGCTGCTGACTCTTGATTTTGGTTCAGGTTATGATCTCACAGTTTATGGGATCGAGCCCCCCACCAACCTCTGTGCTGATAGCGCCCAAAGAAACCCCCCCTTTCTCTCTGCTCTCCCTCGTTTGTGCTCTCTCTCTCAAAATAAATAAAAATAAAATAGAAGAACTCAGTGCTAAGTTCTAAAGAAAAACATATTTTGAGAGAAAAAATAAATTGAGTGCATTTTATTAGCTTAGTTTATTTGTAAATAAAACAAAACAAAAATAATTTGAATCAAGTGTCTTAATCCCTTAGTTCAACTAAAGGAATAAAACTTCTACTAAAATGAGTTTTAAAATCACCGCTAATAATATTGTAGTTTTAGATTTTCTGCATGAGAAAGCCAAAATCCAATCAGAATAAGAAAATTATAGGATCATATTCCAGGTTTCATGGCTCCTCTGTGGTATAATCCTCAAATAATTAAAATATGTAGAAGTCATGGTCCTCTTTATAGTCACATGTACTTCACCTGTCTTACTCTCAGAAAAAGCAGATAGATTAATGACAGATATGAAACTAAACTATGAATCACTTTATTAAGGAATCTAAAGTTGGGGAATAAAAAGCACAAATTTCAGGGGGCCTGGGTGGCTTAGTTGGTTAAATGTTGAACTCATGCTTTTAGCTCACGTCTTGATATCACCTGGAATCAAACCCCACATCGGGTTATGTGTTCACAGCTCAGAGCCAGCCTGGGATTCTCTCCCTCCCTCTGTCTCTCTGTCTCTTCCCCACTCATTCTCGCTCCCTCCTTCCCTCTCTCTCTCTCTCAACATAAATAAATAAACTTAAAAAAATAATAAATTACCAGAATTAATCTAATTTAATGAGATGACACTATCATTCCTACTTCTAATGCTTGATTTTCAGGTCCATATGTAATACCTGTTGGGAACATGTATAGCACCACATATTTGGCATTAGTACAACATGAAGCATTCACCAAGCTAGCATCAACTCTGCATCTTTAAGAGGCCAGCTGATCACTATTAACTGGTAGGTTCTAGATGATATATGATAGGACCAATATATCCATGGTATGTGCCCACTGCTGCACCATTTCTGAAATATTGACTAACAAAGTTTATAGACATTTATCGGGATTTTCCTACTACAGTAGACAAAAATTGACCTTAACATTGATATTGAGAACTAAAATGAAGACTTAAAAAAATGGCAAAGGTGTATAAAACAAGTTTTAAAATTATGTTGTAATGGGGCGCCTGGGTGGCTTAGTGGGTTAAGCGTCCGACTTTTGCTTAGGTCATGATCTCACGGTTCGTGGGTTCGAGCCCCGCGATGGGCTCTGTGCTGACTGCCAGCTCAGAGCCTGAAGCATATTTCAGAGACTGTATCTCCCTCTCTCTCTGACCCTCCCCTGCTCACCCTATCTCTCTCCTAGAAATAAATAAAAATATTTTAAAAAATTATATTGTAAAATGCCTGCCTTGTTTTCATTTTTCATTTGGTTCCCATACCTCTATTTCCGTTGGATATAATTATTCATTAACACCCCTCTAAGTACAAATATTGCAAGATCACTGGGTTTTGATATTAATGGTTAAACTGGAGATGGCGAAGGTATTTTGGCATTATTTTTTGGCGGTATTATTTTGCATTATTCTTTTAAATTATGTTTAAGGGCCACTGTCATATGATATTACAAGTAGAAATTTACAAACACACATAATTTGCTACTTATAATTTTCACTTTGCAGATACTACTCAGTTACACAGATCATGGGAAGCATATGTATCTCAGTTGCATAAAGCAATAGGTTCTAGCCAATTAAAGTTTAGGGATGTGTTTTGGGTAAGCTTTTTATTGACTTGCATAAGGAATAATTTTGCTTTCAGCAATTGTATATTGAAAAGTACATTATGCAAAATATAGTTGTAAACAAAGTAATATTGAATTAATCACATTTATCAACATAGTATTTATATACTTTGAAAAACACATACATGAATGTAAAATTTTATTCAAATAATCTGTGAAAGATGCTTGATAAATATTTGTATTATGCATCATTTGTAGTGAGTTAATGGCTCTCTACATATCAGAGGCCCACAGTTTGGAAACCACTGATAAAATGGATTTTTTTTTTTTTTTTTGGTCCTCTTGATCTCTGGTTTTCATCATGCCCCAAATCTTCTTTTCTACTTCTATTTAATTATAAATAAATATGTTTTGGCAGTATATCTAAAATCAAGGGTATGATTTTTGTCAAAACTGGTTTAGTAAAAACTTATAAAGCCACTGAGCCAAATAGAAAATCTGAGCAGCCCACCCACGAAATCACACCTAGTGAAGTAGTTAACAAAGGTCAATAGACAACATCTGTTACCTAAAGGAGGCGTGGGATTTAAAGCAGCCTAACTGTTTACCAGTAATGTGTGAAAACACAAACATCCATAAAAAAGCTTTTCTACTTAGATGAATATGTGCTACCCATAAATGAGCTCAGAACTTGACAGCTGGATAATTTTAATTTCTGAGTAGTTTATACCTTAGGGAAAACAGAATAAAACATTTTAAGAGTTTTAATCAGTTGTAGGTTTCCTGTGTTTGTGGTCTTCTTTTGAAAGTTAATCGTCTAATTTAAATGTGATGATTGAACTAAACTATACAAGACATATACATCATTGTGAACAGTATACATATATATTGTGAACATTTCAGTGATTCAAAAATTCTCTGCATATATACAATGTATTTCATTCAAATGCTATTAAGCTAGCAGAAGAGATCAGAAACAGGTAGAAATAACCATAACAAAGAATATAGAACAGTGATTCCACAATGTATGTACATATAAAATATTATATTCAAAGGAAGAAAAAATTACCACAAACTTTAGCAGTTATAAATACTTTAAAAAGTCTACTTTTTTTTTAAACTTTTTAAAAATGTTTATTTTTGAGAGAGAGAGAGAGAGAAAGATAGAGCACAAGTGGGGGGATGGGCAGAGAGAGGAGACACAAAATCTGAAGCAGGCTCCAGGCTATGAGCTGTCAGCCCAGACCCAGACACAGAGCTGGATCCCACAAACTGTGAGATCATGACCTGAGCTAAAGTCTGACGCTTAACTGATTGAGTGACCCAGGTGCTCCTAAAAAAATTTACTTCTAAAGAGATATAAAATCCAATAGTGTGCTTAATACTGGTGGAACAATTTAAATAAGAAACTGTCCAAAAAAGTTATCAGTGTCCAGATACTGAACCAAATCGTAATGCCTTACTTGCAAATAGATATAATTAAAGCAGAAGCAAGTTACAGATGCAAACTATGAATGGAATTCAGATAATAGAGTAAATGATACTATCAGTGGTTGGGATGGTTAGAAGTTTTCATGGAAGTGGCATATAAATCGGTAACTTGAATGATGTATGGGAGTTCACCAAATAGAAGCAAGAAGAACATAATCAGAACTATAGGTAGAGGGAAGAGTACAAATAGAACCATGCATGTAGTTGTAATATGTTTGATTTTGGAAGAAGTAGAGATAAAGTTAGGTCTAAATTAATCTTTTTCAGTTAAGGTTTAATTAGAGATGAAGAAACAGTATTACAGTAATAGACCTTTCTCAACTGCAAGGGGGAAAAAAGCTGATGAAGTAAGAATCAAGAAGGGGGGATTTGAAGAATCATTGTGAGGTCACTAACTAGCCCTCCAGAAACACTGGCATGTGTGGATATGTCAGAGTTTACAGGCCAATCTGAGAAGACGACCATGTCCAGTAGGACCATGAAATGAAGCTGGTGGAGAGGGATATGGAAGGTTTTCACACATGGATAGCTACTGACTGCTATTGTTTAGCAGGAGTGGCAATCACAAAAAAAGACTGGTTTTAGAATGGAGTAGAATAAGGACAGAAGAAGGACAGTACTTCTGTGTTTGCACATTAGCTTCTCTAACCATGTTAACCTTCAGAGAGGTTTGCCTGCTTCTTCACTTCCTGCTATTTTCCTTCAGCCTTCCAAAGTTTGCTCAAAATCAACTTGTGGTCTACTATACCATACACAGAGCCATGTAGTGAAGCAGGATTCTGGGAAACAGGATTCAAAATGAGCAAGTGACAGAGCACAAACCACCACAGGGTTCTCAGGACTGTTGACTTCACAGCCAGTGGAGAGTCATCAGAAATACTGAGAAAGGGGAGTGACAAGATAATAGATTTTGTTTTCAGAAAAGCAATTTGAGTCAGAGAAATAGAATTGATTATAAGTGAGATAAGCTGGAAGTAGGGAAATTTTTGCCAAGATTTTTCAGCCCTCTAGACAAGGAGTGGTTCTGTACTGAACAAGGAGAATGAAAATAGGCATGAGTAGGAAAGAACCTATTTGAGATTTTAAGAGGCTAAATTGACTGGACCAGTGTTGACTGGTTATTGGAGATAAGGAACGGGTGAATCTGGCCCAGTATTTAGCTTGCATCCTTGCAAGTATGGGAAGCAGTATCAAAGAAAAATTGCATCAGATGGATTGAAAAGGCAAGGATAACTTAATTTAAAATATTGTAGTTAAGGAGAGAGATTAAAATCAATCCAACAGTAACAAAACTTGAGAGAATTTTGAAGAGCTGTGGCGAGCTAGTGGAAAAGTAGTGGAGGCCATTGGAAGGGAAAGTTGGTCCATGTGCTTAGGCCATCTGTGTTTGCTATTGGGCACCTAATGTAGTTTGGCTCCTATTCTGCAGAAATTGGAAAATAGGGACAGTTCTTGTTGGCTACATTTCAAAAGGATGAGCCTCTATGTTCTTGAGAGAAGATCTGCATTTCAAAGGGGTAGAGAATATACTTACTACTGGAAACTTTCTAAAATAAATGCTCTGAGAAAAGATAGCTCAGAGATCTAGAGTTAGGAAGAAACCTATCTAAAGATTAATCAAGCTGAGAGGAATGCTAAGGCCATCTTGCTCAAAAATTGAATGTATTTGCCTATTTTGCAAAGATGATTTTGTTAGTCATACTGCATTTGAACTTTCTGAAGAGATTGTGATTGAAACCTAAAAGTAAATGACTAGTAGTAAACTGATGAGGTTTTGGGGTGGTAGTGGGGTTCATGGGATTTGGATCTGATGGCCGAGAAAGAATATTTGAAGATGTGTCTGGTGCAAAAAAGTGATTTTATTAAAGCACTGGGACAGGATCTGTGGTCAGAAAGAGCTACACTGGGGTTGTGAGGAGTGGGTTCCTTATATACTATGGAGCTGGGGGAGGTAAAGTCAAAAGGGAAGTTGCTGAAGAGATTTTCCTATGCTAAAAATTCACAGATTACTGAAAACCTAGCTATTGTCAAGCTAAGGTTGTTTTTCCCTCTAGCAAAGCATTAACATTAAGACAGTAGGGAATTCTGAGAGAAAGGTTATATTCTGTATTTGCCTCAAATATTTGTCAGTGGGCTTCAGGTTATAAGGAAATTTAATTTTACCTGCCATTTTTTTCTTTCCTTTATTCCCCACATCACTATGCAGGGAAGAGTGATGTTTGGGCTCAGGAAACTGAGTTTATAGGTTTCTGGAGATTAAGTTATTAATGAGATTGCCTTTTTCTTATAATTTACTAAGACATTTGCAAACTGATGGAGACCCTATCAGTTTAACTATTTGTTTTCTGTCATTTTCTTTGTCCTTGGGCATCCAGGAATGCTTGAGCAAGGTCACACATATCCTACCTGGGGGTTGGTGGTGCTGTTAGCCTGTACTTTGCCCTCAGCTTGTCCTATGCTCCCTCATCACTGACTATAGTGCCTTGAGTAGTGCACCCCCTCTCCAAACACACACACACACACACGCGCACACTCTGATATCCAAACTCCCAGAATCTATGAAAGTGATCTCATTTGGAAAAGGAGTCCTTTCAGTAATTAAGAAAATTTAGATGAAATCACCCTAATTACTCTGGGTGAATCTTTTTTTTTTTTTTTTTAATGTTTTATTTATTTCTAGAGAGAGAGAGACAGCGTGAGCAGGGGAGGGTCAGAGAGAGAGGGAGTCACAGACTGAAACAGGCTCCAGGCTCTGAGCTGGCAGTCAGCACAGAGCCCAACGCGGGGCCCGAACCCACTAACCACGAGATCATGACCTAAACGAAAGTCGGACGCTTAACCGACTAAGCCACCCAGGCGCCCCTACTCTGGGTGAATCTTAACTCAGTAACAATTATTCTTTGAAGAGACACACAAAGGAAAGGCCATGATAAGACAGAGGCAGAGATTACAGTGATACAGTTGGAATCCCAGGAATGCCAAGGTCCACTAGAACCTGAAAGAAACAAGGAATGAAATGTTTTCTAGAGTCTCAAAAGAAGTAGAGCTCTGAGGACAACTTGCTTTGGGACTTCTGACCACTAAAACTGTATAAAATAAACTGTTGTTTCAATACACCAAATTTGTGAGTAATCTGTTATAGCATCCTTAGAAAACTCATACATTGACAAAATCAATTCACTTCTTTTTTTCATGTGGTTTAAGGTAAATTATATCAATAAAGTATATTCTCACATTCTACTGGAGGCATACATACAGATTGTTTAAATAAATTTACATTAAACTATTTATATTCAAGCTCTGACCAATTCATAGGCAGCAGTGTGGCCAGGAATTGAGTCCAGTCCATGAGTTTGCACCTTCACAATTAAAAGGGAGGGAGAGAGACAGAAACAGAGACAGAATCATATGAACTACTTCTATGTTAATAAGGATACTTTAAAAATATGTTATTTTTAGGGGCGCCTGGGTGGCTTAGTCGGTTAAGCGTCCGACTTTCGCTTAGGTCATGATCTCGCGGTTCGTGGGTTCGAGCCCCGCGTCGGGCTCTGTGCTGACTGCCAGCTCAGAGCCTGGAGCCTATTTCAGAGTCTGTATCTCCCTCTCTCTCTGACCCTCCCCTGCTCACACACTCTCTCTCTCTCCTAGAAATAAATAAAACATTAAATTTTTTTTTTAAATTTAATTAAAAAAACTACAAAGGAGCACAAAGGGTCATTTTTAATGAAAATCCATGTTACATTTAAAATCATGCACGTAGACAAAGCTTAAGAAATGCCATAAAACTGGGGTAGCTATTATATTTCTATAATAGACATCAGCATAAATTTTATTTTAAATATGGGGCAAGGAAGAATAAGCTGCTTAGGCTGTGATGGACTTAAAAAGAAGTAACAGCACAAGAGGATAATTGTTTTCTAATAATTATAGATGATCCACAGAGAGACCTAGTCCAGGGATTGAAAAAAAAAAGTTATAAACATACATGAAAAACAATAGTTTTGCTTTACAGCCCTACCTTTCTCTTCTCCAATACTCACTTGCACTCTGACTAAAAGTACACTGGACAAGCTTTAGTGACCAATATAAATGATTCCAATATTTTCCTCCACATCTCAAGAATTAATAAATGATTCTAATCAAAGCAAGGAGTCCATTCTTAAAGTACTATGCTTGAAAATAAAATTTCACTGTCTGTTTTACCCTTTTCTTCCCGATGTGTAAAATTCTATCTGTGCTTCAACCCATCAGTTTATACTAAGAAGAAATGCACATGGGCAAATCTGAGATAGCAAATCCTTTCTTTGTGTTAATAGGTATATTCTTCTCTACAAAAGTAATATATGCCGTTACACTTGAAACTCTTCTTCACTGTTTAGCAGTCAAGATAAAAAGAGCTCATAATTTTTCATCCAACTTGTAATGGTTCATTTAATTTTGGTTTTCATTCTAAGACAATTTCCTATTAAAAATATTCAGAGTAATGAGGGGTTCAAAGGATGTCTGTTACTACTGAAATTCAAATCACTTCATTTCATAATTTTTAATTTAACTAAATATAACTGCTTTATACTCCTTGGCAAATGTTTTCATGCATAATACTTTTGATAAAGATGAAACTATACACATAAGAACGGAAGGATAAAACTAAGTCCTAATTAAAACTTGCCAGTATGATTGACTCTTTTGGATAATACTCAGATTTTGACAATTAACCCCAATAGTCTCACTGAAGAATGTTCTAACAGAATTGTTCCAACAGAAGTATAGGTGTTTGGGCTTTATGCAGGAGGTGTGAGATTAGTGAGTATAAACCACACAGGTGGTAGATGGCTTAAGTAAAAATATACTTAAGCATTATGATGTGTGTGCGTGCGTAGATTTTATGCCTGAAATGGATCGTGGAGTGCTTCCTTAGATCACTTTAAACTACTACCTCCCTAGATTACTGTTTTGCTTTAAAAAGCAGCACCTGAGTTTTACCACCATGTAAGCTCCAAGTTGATAGGGGCCATTTGTATTACATGTTATTGCTCAAATGGACTACATTTAGCAAATGTGGAAGAACAACATATCTTCAGAATTCTCTTAAATCAAATAAAGGTTAATTTCAATAGGACATCATTGATGAATACTATTGATTTTTAAATCATGTTTGTCAGAAAAGTAGAAAGTTGGAGACCGTTTGCTATCTTTGATGTCAATCAATGAAGGGCATGTGAATCAAAAGAATATAACCATTTCATCAAAGTTATATTTCTGGTCGTAATACAGACACATGACAATATAGGATTTAGTCAAGCTAATGAGACTCAGTTCACCTATGTATGAAATAATGATGTTGCAAAGTATGAGTATAAAAATAATAGCTAGAGTGGTATGTTGACTAAAGTTAGAATAATTTTCATATTTCTTTGCCATCATTAAAAATAGCTGCATGGGTTAATTATTAATACTTAAATAACTTTAATTCATAGAATAAGCTATATTTAATATTTTTATTATTCTCATTAAAGCCAAAACACGAATTACTCTCTCTAACATTGGCTGAAAAACCAGCAGATGCAAGCATGCAGTGGTGACACTGTACTTTGCTTTAACATTTACATTGTTCCAACATTTTACTTGTAAAAATAAGTAATGACAAGAGCAGTTCATTAATATATTCCATTTTCAAGTGATAATGCAACACTTAACATTCTGTTCTGAATGTCTTCAGAATGTCAAAATAAATAAATTGCCCCTAGTTAGCAGAGTCACTGTTAAATTTATTACTGAAACAAGAGGAAGGACATTGAATGCTTTGACACTGGGCAAATGAAACAATTATTTATTTATCTTGGAATAGCTCTAGTGTCTAAGCTATAATTGGAGGTTTATGACTGGCCAACAGAATTGTCCAATCCATTGCCAGTGCTGACATAGAAAAACTTTTCTTTAAGTCTCATTTTTTTATGTCATTTCAGTTCTCAAAAAGAAAAAAGTCTCCTTATAAATATCTCAGATTAATAAGTCAGGATACTGCTAAACTGTCTGCAATATGGTAAAACAGGCTGTGATAGAAGGATAAGGAAAGTTGAATGATATACATGAAGCAGTGGTCAGTCTTATATGGGGGGAGAGTGATGTGTGATGGGTTTCCAAGGAAAGATGCTCAACCCAGATCTTGCATTCTAAGTAGAAGTCTCCAGATAGCCTGATGAGCAAAACCACTTTGAATGAGTGTGGCACTAATACAAAGAAAGCTGCCAGATGATGTTTACAAAAAACAGTTGAGATGAAATAAAGTAAAAATGAATGCAATTTAGTAGTGCCAAAAAAAATAAAACATTTTCTTACATATACAGATGTCAATGTACACCTACATTATATAGACATATATAATGTATATATGTATCTTTACACACACATATATATACATATATATGTATATATATAGCTCTTTTGATAACAAAAAACTAAATAGTTTCATGTGATTAGAGCTCACTATGTTTATATGCCTAGGGGAAGAAGGAGGTAGGAGATTAATCTGGAAGATGACAATGTTAGATTCTAATTTTAACTTTTTATTGCCTTGGAGAAGATAATACTGGCTGGTGGCATGTTTATTTTATAATCTGTTTCTTTAATTTTTTCTATATTTGAATTTATAGTTTTATTACTGTCATCGATTTCTTATGCGTTTTACTCAAATTATTTTATTAAAATTTATTTCTTTGTATACTTCTATTATTTAGTGCATGCTATGTCAATAGAATTTTACATATGAGTAAAATGAAGCCCAGAGAGGATATACAACTTATCTATGTACAGGCGCTCTATCGACAATTAAAATTAGAACCAAAATGATTACCCACTTTTCTAGAAATCTGTACTACTTCACACTGGTAGTAGTTTAAGGGAAAAAAAAAAAACAGTAAGTCTATTCACTTTCTTGTATACCTTTTTAATCAATCTTGTCATTATCTACATAATTACCTAAGTCACAAATCTGGGAGGCATATTTCATCACTCACTTTCCTATATCACCTCC
This sequence comes from Proteles cristata cristata, assembly GCA_017311185.1. Classification (NCBI taxonomy): domain Eukaryota; kingdom Metazoa; phylum Chordata; class Mammalia; order Carnivora; family Hyaenidae; genus Proteles; species Proteles cristata. Next base: position 712,098 of record JAESUZ010003804.1, on the reverse strand, counting down.
ATCACCAATCCAAGCAACATCTTAAAAATTATCAAATGCTGGTTCCTATATAGAGCAGATATCTCAAAATTTCCTTTCCATTCCATTATGCTTACCTGCATTGAATTCTTATATTAATGTGTAATATCTATTTTAATCTCTGTACTTCTAGATTCACTTCTTCTCCCTGCAACATACTTTTGTCAGATGATCTTTTATAATGATAATCTAGTTGTGAGGTATCCATATGTTGGTCTGCATTACTATAAGCATCGATATTGGATTATATATATGTGTTCCTTAATATAATCTTTCCTTATGCCTTTGTAGCTTGCCATAAACAAATAATTCTGCTCAGAACACTGGGGCACCCTAAACCCTTCCATGACTCTGAACATCTCCTCACTTGCATTTATTGATTTTAAGAAATAAAAATTAACAGTGATGGGTTAACAATAAAACCATTTGCTTATTTCATGTAGCAAGGAGACTAAAGGGATATTTTTACAGATCTGGCGTTGCAGCTGAACAATGTTGCCAGGGGCCCAGGCACCTTAAATTTTACTACCTATCTTCAATGGGTTGCCTTTTCATTCTCAACTTTAGCCTCAAATTCACAATTGGCTGCATCAAATCTAGGAATCACATATTTTCACCATTATTCCTAGTGTAAGAAAGAAACAGGGGCAAAAAGCTTTTCTGCCACAGGAGGCATGGGGTAAAATACAGTCAAATTTCCCTGCAATGGCCATAATTTCTTAGAGCCATGGACATGGATACTACAGAATCACTCAGATATAAAATCTGGAATAGGTATGTCATGACTAGCTGAAACATATGATTCATCTCTTGCTGCAGTTTACATTGATGCATTGAATAAAAGAAGGGTGTACAAACATTCAAGAAGGGAAACAGGAAGGGATTATAAGATGCTTATGAGATTTGAAATTGCATTCTTGTAAGTGGATATGAGAGGGAAAGAGAATATTAACTGTAAAATAATAATATACCAGATTTTTCCAGTACAGTAAAATCTTGGTTTGTGAATATAATTCATTCGGGAAACATAATTATAATCCAAAGCATTTGTATATCAAAGCAAACTTCAAGAACCATTGGTTCAGTTGTGATCATGTGCCTTTTGGCATCATGTACTACTCATATTGCAAGACATTGCTTGTTTATCAAGTAAAAATTTATTAGAAATGTTTGTTTGTCTTGTGGAACCCTCACATAATAAGTTACTTGCAATTCAAGGTGGCCACGATATCAAGGATAAATGAATGTATTATTATTTAATATCAATTTACAAGATAGAAGAAAAAACATTAACAAGCCAACAGAGGAGGAAGACTGAAATAATAAAAATATATAAAATTAATCCAAATTATATAATAAATGAGAAAACAAACAAGTCATTAAAACAGAACATAAATAATACATGGTTAATCTAAATATTAATGTCAGTAATTACATTAAAAGCATATAAAATACTTCAATTTAAGGATTATCTCTGAGTCTTTATACATGTAGACTTACTAAATTTTACTTTTCTTACAAATCTCAGCATTTACATTCCCTACACACACTATTAGGGGTGTATGTTGAAGTCCTAACTCCCAATACCTCAAATATGACTATATTTGGAGATGAGATTTTAAGGAAGTAATTAAGGTTAAGAAAAGATCACTTTGGTGGGCTTTAATCCAAACTGACTGGAGACCTTATAAAAAGAGGAAATTTGGACATAACAATGTGACACCAAGAAAGTGCAGAGACAGAGGAAACACCATGTGGAAGGTACTGTGAGAAGACCTTCAGGGGAGAGGCCTCAGAAGAAATCAAACCATGCTGTTACCTGATATTGGACCTATAGCCTCCAGAATTGTGAGAAATATATTTCTATTGTTTAACCACCCAATTTACGGTATTTTGTTATGTCAGCCTTAGTGTACTAATCGAAGTCTGAGAAGTAATCTCTCTCTCTCTTTCTTTTTCCTTCAACTTCCAAAAATGCATTCTCTGCCATTCTTTTGTAAGTTATATACTTTCTCCTCTACATAATAGTTGTTTTTGTTTTATTTTGTTTTAATTTTTTTTTAAATTTATTTCTAGGAGAGAGAGAGAGAGAGAGAGACAGCGTGAGCAAGGGAGGGTCAGAGAGAGAGCGAGTCACAGACTGAAACAGGCTCCAGGCTCTGAGCTGGCAGTCAGCACAGAGCCCGATGCGGGGCTCAAACCCACAAACCAGGAGATCACGACCTAAGCGAAAGTCGGACGCTTAACCGACTAAGCCACCCAGGCGCCCCAAGTTGTTTTTGTTTTAAACTTAGGTCTCTTTTTCATGAATCAGATAGTAAGTATATATTTTAGAACAATGTATTTATCTGATTATTGCATATTGATTTATCAACAATATATTCTTTACCTGATTCTTGAATATCCCTTTATCAATACTTCATGTATGATAAAAGCTCAGTAATATTTGCTAAATAAATTAATGGATCCCCATTCTTCAGTATTAACAGCAGCATTTTTAAACCTGAATGTAGTAAAACAGAGTTGACATCACTACCATACTGAATACTAAGCAAGGTTTGAGAAGACACCTGTAATTATTTTAGTAGTTAGAGAACTTTTAATGTCATTTATTAGAGATATTAGTCAATAATGATTTTTAATTGTGACAAAGTACTATAAACCACATTGTACAGTCCTGTATTTTCATTATCAATAATCTTGGCTAGTGTTGGTATAGTCTTATATAAAATTCAAAGATCTCGAAGGTATGGTTCTCACAATATTTTTATGAAAAGCACGGAGACCTAACTTTCCTCATTTTGAGATTAGAAAAGAAAAAAAAAAAACTTCAAATAAGAAAGGTTTGGAGTTTTGATCAATGCCAAAGAGTTAATTGGTGACATAATTGTCCCAAGAATATTGATCATCCGATTACTAATGTATTCCATCTTCACTTTTCCTTAATCAACTTCTCATGCTGGAAAATAAGGACTAAAGTTGAATTAATTACAAGGGAATGCCAAATGCTCCAAATGATATTTCTAGTACAACATTTTGCTTGGACAGTAAATTACACTGAAATGCTGGAAATTGGATGCTTTGTCTCCCTTAGATGCAATCCTAAATTCAAGCAATGGATTTCTCTGACTCAACCTGTTGGAATTTCACTTAAGATACATATATTTGTATTTGATAAAGTCTGCATGTACTATTTGTAGATGCTATTTTTATATAATAAAACTTAACATAAGTTCTGAATGCAGATATATGGCTTCTAGTTACCTGTCCCCCCAATATTGATTCATTCATTCAACTGGAAGGACATTTTGAAAACACACAAACATTTTAAAAATGTATTTATTTACAGCATCATTAATACATACAGATAAAACTATACCTCATATCTCTATGGTGATAAAATAATGCAAAATAATTATTAGAATCATTTTGATAATTAAAAAAGAATAAGCATATGCCCCCTGCTGAAAATGAAAATGGCATATTCTAAATATGCTTCTAAATATGTTCACTTTTGATGCTTGGAATAACTATTTACTTCTGCCCAAGCTCTGTACAAATCCCTCTGTGAGAGCCAACATACTGTTCCTGAAAACTTTAATAGAGGCTTTCTGACAGGCTAGATAAAAGAAAAGCACACAAGAGGGGGAAAAATAACATATCCCTTTATGATTCAAATCCTATCTCTTTCATGGATACCTTCTTTGAGCTAAGGCTCTACACTTAGGAACTCACTACACAGAGAAATGAGTCCATTGTTTATGAAACTTATTTCAGTCATTATTATTTTTTAATGGTTTTAATTACAATTTGCTTATATATTTCTCACAGAGATAACCCCAAAGCTTTTTAAAAAAAATATTTTTTTTTTAGTTCTAAAGTTGTGAGTTAATTAATTTTATAGGAATATTACAGTGATGTTTGTGGATTTTTTTTTCCCTGTGTAGATTAATAGACCATGTCTGTTAAGATTCTAATAGGGCCAATTACTTGGCCCTTTGTTGAGAGAAAACAATGTAAACGTAATTTACATTTTACAGAAGTTTAAGAAATGGTATCTCCAGCAACATAGTATTTATATCTTGTTTAGAGATAGGATACTTAATTGCACTTTGATTTGTCTTCATATTTGCTAAGTGATTATATTTTGTCTTAAGGAATGGAAATTTTAGAAACTGAGAAATACTATAGTTTGGTTTTTGTAGCACTCTTCAGTATACTTGAAGAAGAATGCAATATCGGCAATAGTTTAAATGTTTTGTTTTTTTTTTTAATGTTTTATAGAGAAGTATATATCAGAAATCAGAGTTCAACTAGAAATCTAGGTTCTGGATATATAAATAACCAGAGGCTGTTATGCAAACACTGATTTAAATAATCACTGACTCATTGCCACATCTTTAATATGAGGGAGAATGACACAAGAAGAGCTATGTAGTGACATAATTGTCAATCTGTCATCAGAGCAGTCTAAACTCCTAGAATACTGCTACTTTGAGGTGCATTGATATTATGTAGATCCCCCATCTATGCTCACCCTTTATACATATAGAAGATAAGAAGCTGTTAGCTAAGTCATTGATTTGTTCTAATAGCTAAAGTAGCAGCAGTGTCTAATCTCAAATCCACATCGCTATGCCTATTGATTTCCAATTCAACTCATTATACTCTAATGACTCCCAATAACTTGACATTAGTTTGCTCTTCATATAACATCTCAAAAAGCAATAAAATACTTTCATTTTAAGTGTTAGGTTATCACTTCACTTAAGGTATTATAATCTAAATCAATCCTGGGATATAGTGTTCTTGATCCCAGTTTCCTGGCAAAGACACAAAGAGCAGAGGTCACACAGCCAGAAGGTGGGAAAGTGGAACCTTTGGGCAATTCCTGATCACCTTTGCTTTGATCATATGGGTGGTCTACAGGGTTATAAGGATGCTGAGGGAAAAACAAAACAAAACAAAATAAAACAAACAGACAAAAAACAGGCATAGGGCTGCTGAGAACAGTTTATCTTTTCACTCTGTTTGAATGAGTTCCTGTATGGAAAGGGTTTTTAATCAACATGTCTGAATGAATAGTGAAGGTAGCAACTGTATTAAAGCTGAACAAAAAATATACTGGGAACATGAATGGCTCTTCATTGTCACACAGCTAGGTTAGATTTTTTTTACTGGAATTCACCCTCCCCCGTTTAGTTAATATCATTAGTTACTGCTTAGTTCATTGATCCATTTGGTAGAAAGTAGAGATAGAAGACAACATTTAGTCTGATTTAAAGAACAGAGCCCATGGAGTGATATCTGAAAATCATATTACACTCAATAGCTTCACATCTTTCAAAATAGCCTTTTAAAAAAGAGTTAAGAAAAGACAGGAACTAACACCTTTTTCAATGTTCACTAGATGTTAGCATTTTCAATTTGCCACCTTTTTCACAGAATTTCTTTCCAGAGAACACCACCATTGCCCCAGCAGTAGAATAGGGCTTGCCATTTTATAGACTAAACACTATTATGGGTCATTTCAAATTTTTTGATATGTAATTTCTTTTTGTATAACAGGAAGATCACCAGGGTTATGTTATACCTATTTCTTTGTTCTGTAAATAGTCCTACAATTCAAAATGCAATTATTTAGGCAACATAAAAATTCTTACACAAATGATTATTTTTCATAGCAAGACGGGGGGTGGGTAGGGAGGAAATCTAACATCAACACAGAAATGCAAAAAGACAGAAGATTTTACTGATTTTCTCCAGGATAAGATATTGTGTCTAAACTCTCCAAGTACACTGTTTTTGGATAAAATTACAAGTGTCATTATGGTCTGAACTCTTCTCCCTTCTTTCTAATCCTCTGTCTCTATTGCTCCTGTTCTCACTGTTAAGAGTTGACTTTCATGAGGCACCTGGGTGGCTCAGTTGGTTCAATATCCGACTTCGGCTCAGGACATGGTCTTAAGAGTTCACGAGTTCAAGCCCTGCATGGGGCTCTGTGCTGACAGCTCGGAGCTTGGAGGCTGCTTTGGGTTCTGTGTCTCCCTCTCTCTCTGCCCCTCCCATGCTTGCTCTCTCTCTCTCTCTCAAAAATAAATAAAACATTACTAAAAAAGTTAACTTTCATTAGAGAACCCAGTAAGGACTTCAGATCAAAGCAGAACCCTACTGGACTTTCTGTATTTCTACTAAGTAAGAAACTTAAAGTAATGATATTCTTTCTACACAAGAAATGTGGTCATCTCCTTTATAAGGCCATGCTTTTGGTCTCTAAACTGATATTAATATATCTTTTCCTGTTAAAAGTTGGAAAACAATTCTGTATCATCAGTGTCAAAATATGGATCTCCGTTAAGGGAAACTAAAATAAGAACAAAACCCATAAAGAGTAGTCTTATTTCAGTTCATTTAAATTAATATGATGGTCATTATATCTGACAGCACTGATCTACTGATGGTATGTAAATTGCTGGAAAAAACTTATATAACAAATTAAGTAAAATATTTTTTAAATAATTCAATTCTCTCAACAAATTTAGCAGTTTTGTTTGTTTTGTTTTTAATTCATAAAGCCTTTAGGACAAAGGTTACTTTCCAGATTTGTAAAAATCCTGAACTCATGATCCCAAGATCAAGAATTGCATCCTCTACTGACTGAGCCACCTGAGCACATGAGGTACCCCTAAATCACATTTCATTTTTTAAAATGTTTTGTTTATTTCTGAGAGACAGAGAGAGACAGTGAGAGCAGGGGAGGGTCAGAGACAGACACATAACTGACTGAGTCACCCAGGTGCCCCCCTAAATCACATTTCAGAAGTATACTGTCCTAGATTATTTCTGATTCTTAAGAGAGTGAGCCTATGACTCCTCTATACTCTGACTAGCACAGAATAGCCCATCAACTTCAAAGGACAAAAGTATCCTAAGGCAGCAAAATTAGTATATATATCCAATAGATTTTTAAAATTTAATTTAATTTACTTCACTTTAATACCTGAAAACAGTACAAATAAAAAGATAAATTCAAATGGATAGCATACACTGAGTGGCTAAAATCAATTTTAAAATCTCACCACAGCATTCTGCTTTTTTCCTCTGTTTTTTAAATTGAAGTCTAGCAAAGAGAAAATAATCCTGTTATTTATGAATTAGGCCTCCTCCCTCAAATCATAGTGTCAAGTCCTAATTCACAACATGAGTGTATTTTCAAATAAGGCTTTGCAGGAGGTAATTAAGGTTGAATGAAGTCAGAAGGGTGGGGCCTCACCAAGAACATGTGAGGCCTCACCAAGAGGGTGGCTATCTCTAAGCTAAGTGAAGACACAGTGACACTCAAGACACAGTGAAACTGTTGGCCTGATGGCCTTGATCTCAGACTTCTAGCCTCCAGAAACCTAGAGAATTTAAACTGCGGTTTTTATGCTGTCTGGTGTATGCTGTTTTGTGATCGTCCAAGCAGACTACACAGACACCTCATAGAAGATTTCATATGCCCAGAAAGTTACCTTCTTGCTCTTTCAGAGAAAATTTCCCTCTCCCTGTTTCTCCCCTTCCCCCCACCAAATGCCATATATGCCATATATTTCCATTGCCAGAATTTGTTTTTGAGTATATAGTATTTGGATTCCATAGGAATCCCCAGTTTATACATTCTTGTGCCAGAATTTTTGTTGTTTGTTTCCTTAAAAATAATGCTTTTACTTTCACCGATTTTGCTGTGTGCAGTGGTACTTTGTTTCTCTGCCACAAGTCTGCCTCTTGAAATCTAAATTGACTTTTTGTATTTGATATCTAATGTTTTAGAACTATAAAATAAGGAGATAGAACTAGATAACCTTTGAACATTAAAATTCTGAATTTTTAGCATTGAAAATGTATTGCCATTATCCACTTTGCTTCCTTTTGCTTTTGATATCATCAATCATGGATGATGTTGACACACATTGAAAAGATATAAGAATCTGGAGGGCTAGAAGAGTGCTTTCAGAAAAGGTGTGTGACTTGGGGAAATACAATCTAAAATCCAGTTTAGGAACTAACCTTTGTCTATAAGTGAAATAAGGAAAACTTAAAATTGGACTTAAAGCAGAAATAAATGGGTAAATGTTAAATTATTAACTAAGACTTGTTAATGAATTAATTCATGCTATCTATGAGTCGAAGTTGGACACTAAACCGACTGAGCCACACAGGTGCCCCAGAACATATTTTCTTATACATGTTTTTTTTTTTTTTTTTAATTTTTAATGTTTTATTTATTTCTGAGAGAGAGAGAGAGAGAGATACAGTGTGAGCAGGGGAGGGTCAGAGAGAGAGTGAGACACAGAATCTGAAGCAGGCTCCAGGCTCTGAGATGTTAGCACAGAGCCCAATGCGGGCTTTGAGCCCACGAACTGTGAGATCATGACCAGAGCTGAAGCCATATGCCTAACTGATTGAGCCAACCAGGAGCCCCTTTTATACATGCTGTAATGTATAACAATTTGGATGATTCATCAGAATATTTTTGCACTTATATACTAACAAGATTTATTAGTGATTATAAGAAAAGAAATAGATGGAAAAGATATACAGAGAGAAAGATGAATAGAGAGTATTTCTAACAAAGTAAGGATTTTAATAAAATTATATGCCTAATCTATATTTATAATATAAATTTTGATTAATACCTAATACATGTAGAGATGAAAAGACTTATAATATTGAATAAATGAAAAATATAGAGAATTTACTCTCAGAAAACAAAATCATATTAGTTTTCATGGTATCTAAAATATTTTAATGGGTTTCAACATGTTTTTCACATGTATCTGTAGTTATTATTTATTTGTACTATTTAAACATTAGAAAGTCCACACTTTATGTTATTGAATTGCATTTTGTTAATATAAAGCATTAGAAACCAAAATTTTAAAGAAAAAAATCTACAATAAAACTTGTTTCCTGTATAATTATCTCACGTTAACATTTTCCCATATGTTTATATCTTTGTTCTTTAATATAATCCAGAAATTATGCATCTGGAAAATGATAGTTCCAAGAATCACATTTCAAAGCAAAGGAAATTAAGGTGCTAATTGCAGAAATCTAATTTCAGGGAGTACAGTTATCACCATACATTTAGAAATGCAAACATCACAAAAGAGGAAATATCACTAGATTTCATTTAGGAGTAAAATGATTCTATGTAGAAATCTTTCTTGTTTGTTTTCCTTATATTCATCCCAAGATTCCCTAAAAATGATTATTAGGCAGTGGGTTTGTATTTTTAACTCACTAAGTAGGCATCAAAGAAGGACAAGTGGAATAGTCTAGAAGGAGAGCATTACATGGATTCCTCATTGATATAAACATAGCTAAATTTATCTGATGGCTTGATCTGGAGGTACTGCTCTTTAAGAAGCCACAGACATTCCTTATCAAGACAATCCTACAAAGTGAAGGAGGAAAAAAATATTCACCTGTCTATGCCTCCCATTGTTCAAAGCTATTCCGTATAGGAATAACTCTCCTGGACTTGAGAGTTGTGCATGTGTGAGTACATGCTGACACTGCAGTAAGGTCAGCAGGGAGGGCTAAAGCATGATGTGAAGGGAAATCAAGTCACACATGTGTTAGGTTGTCACAACACACACAGAATTAGCTGCTATAATGACCCAGAGACACTGCTGCTACCAAAGACAAAGGTGGTCCAGAGGATCTGAGATAGTGCCTAAAAGGGGTCTGATAAATTAAGTGATTTAACAAATTTTGGTTATTTCTTCAAAGTGCAATGGTTATCTTTTAGAGGAACAATCTTGATTGCAAGAAATTAGAGTAAAATTATAATTTTATTAACAAAGTAGGATAGCATAATAATTCCATAATCCATTAAATCCAGATGTTAGAAACTTTTTACTTCTGCTTTGACATATAAAGAGTTTGGAAGTTCTCACTCTCATCCTCATGCCAAACAAAGAAACAAACAAAGCTGAACACATTTAAAATCAACAACTCTTTTTAGATCCATCAGATAATTACTAGGCAAAACTACTATCTTGAAAACTGGGAGACAGACTGATAAAACAATCACAGTTTACTGAGTAGAAACTCAGGGACAAAAATCCACTCCTGTACCTAGTATTAGGAGGTACACTTAATGCATAATTGCCAAATTTTGAGTGCTCATTGTAGGTTAGTTTGAGAAATAAAAACTCTAAAGGGGCAGTCTTAGGAGAAGCCCCCCAGTTTCATGAATGCTACCTCTTAGAGCCCTATTAGGTTCTCATAATAGACTGGAGAAAAGTTCCCTCATGCTTGCCATAGGGAGTGGGAAAAGGGAAGCATTTGTTGAGGTTTTATTTTTAAGTTATCTCTACATCCAACATGGGGCTCAAGTTCACTACCCAGGATCAAGAGTCACATGCTTCACTGATTAAGCCAGCCAGACACCCCAATAGCCATTTTGAATTAAAAAATGACACTTTCTGTTTTACAACAGCCTTCAAAGGAAACTACTGTGCCAAAGTCTAAGGTGAAGAAAAGGAAATACCTAAGTCTGTCCCCCTCTAGTCTTCCTGTATCACCTATATTGGAGATGGAGACTGTGAAGGACTTATTAAGATCACAGTCCAGAAACACAGGCCCACTAAAAGACTGAGGGCTAATTACAGGAATATATAACATTTCTCTTTCATCACCTCTCACCACCATAGCAACAAGAATCCTGGAAAGTAATAGAGGACTGAAGATGAAAGAATTGCAAGGCTCATATTATACTTAAGAAGGCATTTCTAGTAAAAGCAAAAGGCAATCGGGATAACAACAACAAAGGAACAACATAAGAAATTGAAGACTCAGACCTATACAGCTAGAGAAAACAGTAAACACAGTTTACCTTCCTAGGCAAATTTCCATAAACTCTCAAACTGAAGACCTAATTCATTTTAGTTCCTAGGACCAAATACATAATGTCCGACCTTCAAAATAATAACAACAGTGGCAAGAGCAACAACAGCAAGGCATACTAAAAGGAAAAAAAAAAAATCTCTGCAGAGACCAAGCAAGCAACAAAACTAGGTTAATATACAACATCGATTTTGGAATGACTACAGCAGTGATTAAAATAACAATGTATAATATACTAAAGCATTTAACAGAAAATGTGGACAACATATGAGAATATATGGGCAATACAAATTGAAACTCTAAGAAAGAATCAAAAGGAAATTATAAAAATAAAAAGAAACAATGCAAAGGAAATGAAGAATGTCTTTGATATGCTCACCAACAGAATAAGCATGCCTGAGAAAAGAATCAGTGACCTGAAAGATATGTCAATGGACACATCCCAAAATGAAATGCAAAGAGAAAAAAAAAAAAAAATACACCACCACCAAAAAAAAAAAAAAAACAAAAAAAACAAAAAAAAAACACAAAAAAACACCAAAGGAGAAGGGACAAAAACAGCTGAAATATTCCCAGTAATAATGGCTGAGTGTTTCCCAAAGTTAATGACAGATACCAAACCACAAATCACAGAACCACAGATAAGTGCAGATAATTGAAATGAAATAATTTTAAAATGCTACATATAGACATACATATTCAATTTGCAGAAAATCAAAGTTGAAAAGTATATCTCGAAAGAAGCCAGAGAGTAAAAAAGCAAGCCAAAACAGAACAAACACAAGTATCTAACCTATAAAGAAATGAAAAAAATAATAATTTCATCAATTTCTGTCTGAAATTCTGTAAGCAAGAAGAGAGTAAAATTAAATATCTAAAGTGTTGAAAGAAAATTCCAAAACCCTACAAGTCTAAATTCAGTGAAATATCCCTTTAAAGTGAAGAAGACATGAACATTCTGCTATGGAATGAACTATATTCTTCCAAATTTAGAATGTTGAAACCTTAATCTCTAATGTGATGATATTTGGGAACGGGGCCCTTGGGATGCAATTTGCTTTAAATGAGGTCATATGGAAAGGACTTTTATGATGGGATTAGCCCTTATAAGAAGAAACACAAAAGTGCTTGCTTCCTCTCTTTCTCTCTCTCCACTCATATGCACAAAGGAAAGGCAATGTGACAACAAACCTGGAAACAGACATTTGCAACCCAAGGAGAAATTCTTCACCAGATGCTAATCCTGCCTTCATCTTGGACTGGTTACCTCCATGTTTATATATATATATATATATATATATATATATATATATATATATATATATACACACACACACATGTATATATGTACACACACACACACACACACACACACACACACACACTGGCCACAATTACTCATATAAATTCCAGATGAAGAAACTAGAAGAAAGGAAAACTACAGATCAATATATTTCATAAACATAGAGTTGAAAATCTTCAACAAATTTCAACAAATTTAATATATTTGAATATATTAAAACAATTACACACCAAGACCAAGATGAATTCATCTTACTCTGGTGTTTCACATTCCAAAGTCAACATTCAAAAATTTATGAAATAGTGAAAATCATTAACAGAGCAATTAGGCAAGAAAAAGAAACCCAAGACATCCAAATTGGAAAGAGAAAGGAAAATTATCTCTATGCAGAGATGACATGTTCTTATATACAGGAAGCCCTAAAGACTCCACACACAAAACAAAAATTCTGTGAGAATAACCCAATTTCATAAAATTACAGGATACAAAATGAACATTAAAAATCAGTTTCACTTCTATATACCACCAATGAAATATCTGAAAAGAAATTCCAGAAAATAATTCTGATTACAATACTATTTTATAAAAGGATAATGCACTTGTGAATAAAGGTAACCAAGGAGGTGAAAGACTTGTACAGGGGAAAACAAAACAAAATAAGACAAAGCTGTAAGATGCTTATGAAAGAATTTTTTTAAATGTTTATTTATTTTTGAAGGACAGAGGCCAGTGTGAGTGGGGAAGGGACAGAGAAAGAAGACACAGAATTCAAAGCAGGGTCCAGGCTCTGAGCCACCCAGGTGCCCTTGAAAGAAATTAAAGATACAACTAAATGGAAAGGTATCCCATGTTCATGGATTAACTGAATTAATACCATTAAAATGTCTATACTACCAAAAAATGATTTACAGGTTAAGTGCAATCCATAGGATATTTCAATGTCAATTTTTTAAGAAATATAAAATTATTCTAAAATTCTTAGGAACTACAAAAGACCTCAAACAGCTGAAGCAATTTTAAACAAGAAAAACAAAAGTACAGGCATCACATTTCTTGATTTCAAAATAAATTACAAAGCTACAGGAATAAAAATCCTATGGCATTGATGTAAAAATAGACATAGAAACCAATGCAACACAGATAACACAGAAATAAATCCATACACAATATGCTAAAATAATATTTGGTCAGGGTGCCAAGAAAACACACTTGGCAAAGAATAGTCATTTCAACAAATAATGTTGGGAAAACCAGTTATCCATATCAAAAGAATGGAACTGCATTTCTAGCTTAGAACATACCAAAGCATAGTTCAAAATGAATTAATGACTTAAATGTAAGATTGTAAACCATAAAACTCCTCGTTGAAGGTTCAGGAAAAAAAAAATATTGACATTTATCTTAGCAATAATTTCTTGGGCCCAACATCAAAAACAAAGGAAACAAAAGTAAAAAAAAAATAGATAAATAGATTTGTATCAAACTAAAAACCTTCTCTATGGCAAAGGAGACAATCAACAAAATGAAAAGACAGCTTATGGAATGGGAGAAAATATTTGCAACCATATATGTTACAATAAGTTGATATCCAAAATATATAATGAACTCTTATGATTCAATAGAAGAAGAAAAGAAGAAGAAGAAGAAGGAGGAGGAGGAGGTTGAGGAGGAGGAGGAGGGGAAGGGGGAGGGGTAGGAAGGAAGGAAGGAAGGAAGGAAGGAAGGAAGGAAGGAAGGAAGGGAGGAAGGAAACAACCCAATTATAAAAAGGGCAAAGGATGTGAACAGAAATAGAATAGACATTTCTGCAAAGAAAATAAATGTCCAACAGGTATACGAAAATGTGCTCAACATCATTAAGCATCAAGGAAATGCAAATCAGAACAATGGTGAGATGGCAGATCACACCTGTTAGGATGGCTAATAAAATAAAACAAAACAAAACAAAAGAAAAAATACAAGTGTTCTGGAGAAAGTAACAACCCTTGTGCATTGTTGGCTAAAACAAAATGGTACAAGCACAACGGAAAGCAGTGTGTAATTCCCTCAAAATATTAAAAATTGAACTACCATAAAATACAGGATTCCCACATCTAGGTATATATCCAAAAGAACTAAAATTGGGATCTCATGGCAATATCTAAACTACCACGCTCATTGCAGAATTTACACAACATCCAATATATATTGAAGTAACCTAAATGTCCATTGACAAGGAATGGATAAAGAATGATATGTATACAATGAAATATTATTAAGCCTTAAGAAAAAGAGAAATCTTTACATTTACAACAATATGGCTCAGCCTAAACGATCGTATTTTATGTGAAATAAGCCAGATACAGGAAAGCAAAACGACATTATTTTATGCAATAAATCTGAAGTAGACTAATAGGTGAAAAGAGTAGAAAGTGGGTTCCTAAGCGTTAGAGAAAGGAAGAAATGTGGAAGTATTAAGCATATAGTACAAAGATTCAATTATGCAAGATAATTAAGTTCTAGACATCCTCTGTATAGCATAGCATACATAATTAATATTGTATTGCATTTTTTAAGTTTATTTATTTATTTTGAGAGAGATAGAGAGAAAAGGGGAGAGGCAGAGAGGGAGGGAGAGGGAGAAAATTCCAAGTAGGCTCTGCACTACTAGTGCACTAATATACCTAGATGTGGGAATCCTGGATTTTATGGTAGTTCAATTTTTAATATTTTGAGGGAATTACACACTGATAGTGCACTAATAGTGCAGAGCCTAATGTGGAACTCAAATTCATGAACCATGAAACCAAGAACGGGATGCTCAACTGTCTGAGCCACCCTGGCGCCCCTGTATCGTATTCCTAAAAATTGGCTAAGAGGGTTGATCTTATATTAACTATTATTGTCACTCTCACACAAAAAATTCAATGAATAAAGAGGGCAGAGGAAACTTTTGGCGGTGTTGGATAGGTTTAAGACATAGATTGTGATGAAGGCTTCAGAGATATGTGCTTATTTTAAACTCATCCAATGTTCTACATTATGCATATATAGTTCTTGCTATGACAATCAAACCTCAACAAAGTGGTTTTAAAAGAAAAAGAAAATCTATTAGTCCATCTCATCAATATGTTAAAGAAGAAAAATTATCATCTTGATTGATGCAGAAAAAACATTTAACAAAATCCAATTACCACTCATTACAAAAACTCAGCAAAGTAGGAATTGAAAGAGAGACTTCCTCAATTTAAGACTATTTACCAAATTCCACAGGCATTAAACTTAGTAGTGAGAAACTGGTTGATTTCTTAAGATGAGGGCCAGACAAGAATTTCATCTCAAAAAAAAAAAAAACAAAAACCCACATATTTCTCTACCTGTTCCCTTATTGAACATTATAGTGGAAATACTAGCTATTAAAATAAGAAAAAAAAAAAAAAAGAATACAAAGCTGACATGATAGGCTGTATGGGATTATAGAATTATAATCCAAAATTAGAAATAAATCCTGATCTCATAGTAATATAAATAAATGATTGAAAAAATTAAAATAAAAAGAAGAAACAAATCTTACATATTGGAGACATCCAATAAATTGTGCAGATACTCTACCCTAAAAGAAAAGCATAAATCCCCACTCTATGACTCTGGGATATGCATGGGAACTTCTTTTCACAGAAAACAGTTTGGAAAGACAGGGAAAAACAAAACGAAACATGTAATATCACTATGGAGAAACCTTGCAAAAACTTCTTGGCAAATCAACTACTTTCATCTAGGTCAATATCAATTATCTTAAAACATGTAAATAGTATGTATCCTCATTATAATATAATGAAAAAGAGCAGTTTACCTGTGTGATCTTTCTTCCAAAACCCTATAAGACCAGTCTAATAGGGTTAGAGAAAGAGCTCATAAAATAATAATATAGTTTGGAGGCGCCTGGGTGGCTTAGTCGGTTAAGCGTCCGACTTTCACTTAGGTCATGATCTCGTGGTTCGTGGGTTCGAGCCCCGCGTCGGGCTCTGTGCCGACTGCTAGCTCAGAGCCTGGAGCCTGTTTCAGTCTGTGACTCCCTCTCTCTCTGACCCTCCCCTGCTCACACTGTCTCTCTCTCTCCTAGAAATAAATAAATTTAAAAAAATGCTAAAACAATAGTAACATAATTTAATTAGCTTTATGAAATATTTTGATATTTTAATAAAAGAGTATGTTAAAGTATATTAAAAAATCTAAAACTAAGGAGAACAAATGATGGTTAATGAATATCTATATAGTATTTTAAGATATTCAATTTAATTATTTTTACTTAAATTCAGTAGCAGAACTCTAAATGGAATCTAATCCAGTGTGTGATATTCATTCCAATTCATTTATAAATAGAAAACATTAAATTGATTGAAATCAAGTAAAACAATTTTGACAGGTCTTGATGAAGTTTTTGTCAGCTTTCATTTCAATGCATTTAAACTTAGACTATTAAAAGAAACTGTAAATCTAAGTGAAATTTTATAATCAGAAGTGGTGTGAATACCAACAAGAAAAAAAATTGTACAATTTAATTCATGTACAAATGAAACCATTTCAGAGCACCCAACATGCACACATATAGTATGAGATTGAGTAAAAGGTCTTTGAAAATCAGACTATTACATAGTGAACTATTTAAAATATCTTCATTAAGAATTTGCTTTTAAATGCTCTATTTAAGCACACATTTAGTTATTACAAATATTTCTGGTAGAGATTTTTGTTTTGCTTTATTTGTTTTAGAGTAAAGTTAATTTCTCAAAAAAAATTACCGTTTATTTATTTTTGAGAGAGAGAGAGAGAGAACACAAGTGGGGAAGGGCAGAGAGAGGGGGAGACACAGAATCTGAAGCAGTGTCCTGGCTCTAAGCTGTCAGTACAGAGCCCTATCTGGGGCTCGAACTTATGAGCCATGAAATCATGACCTGGGCCAATGTTGGACACTCAACCAACCGAGCCACCCAGGCCACTTCACCCACCCGTTTTAAAAAAAAAAATTTTTGAACAAAGTTAACTTCTTTAGATTAAAAGGGAAAAGAAAGAAGAAAAAAGTTGATAGGGAGATTATTTACATTGTTTAAAGGAACTATAATAAGCAATTATAAGACCACCTGCTTAGTACAAGCCTTTCAACAAGAATATTAGAGTAATAAAGAAATTTATTCAGGTATAGTCATTCCTCATTTTTAATCCTTCTTTAAAAAAAGTTTTCTCCATGTGTAAATTAACAAAGATAGGTTTGTGAGGAACAAAAATTTGTGATTTCCTTTTTAAACAGAGGCTACTGATAAACAAAGCCCAAATTCCAAAATCTAGATGAACTGAGCCAGAAGTTGGGGGAGGGAAAGAAAGGAGACAAAAATGACAAAATTCAGGACTAAAAGAGTGAGCACCTCTACATTTCCTATAGATATTAGTAGAATATTAAAATAACAGTATGGATAATTTTATGCCAATAAATTCAACAGTTAAAATCATATTATGTTGAAAAATTCATATGATGAAGTACTAGCTCCTCATACCTGAGACGCGACCTGATCTGAGAACAGGGCAATCGTAGTAAAGAGGAAGTTACATTGGAATGATGCAGGCCCTTAGTCCAATATAACTGGTTTACAATACACAAAGGATTTAATGTGAAAAGAAAGAGACATATACAGAGGAAAGATGATGTAAAAAGACACAGGAAAAAGTTCTGCCCCTAGTAATGATTATTCATAGAACAGGAAGAACTTGGAATAGATCCTCTCCACAAACCCTCAGAAGGAATGAACACTGCCAGCACCTTTCACTTTTAACTGCGACCTGTCATCCTCAGGACTGTAAAATCATAAATGTCTATTGTCTAAACCACCAGATATAGTGCTTTGTTACAGAAGCCCTAGCAAATTATTACAGATGGAATGAACACAATCCTTGAAAGGTACAAGTTACCAAGACTGGCACAAGACAATATGCTAAAAAACTAAACAATGCAGTATCAATCAAAATTTTAATTCAGAATTAAGATATTTATATAAAGACCAAAGACCAAAAGCAGATACTTCCTGATGAAGCCTATTATTTTAAGGAAAAAGGTATATCAAAGCTATATATTCTTTCTCGGAAAATAGAGAAGGATAATGCATTCTTCAACTCATGTTGAAAGAATGAAAGAGTGCTACAGAAAGGAAGGAAGGAAGGAAGGAAGGAAGGAAGGAAGGAAGGAAGGAAGTTATAATGATGTCAAAATCAGGATAGAAGGTATCAGAAAAAAGAAATATGGGGAGATCACGACCTAAGCGAAAGTCGGATGCTTAACTGACTAAGCCACCCAGGCGGTTCAAGGGTTCGAGCCCCGCGTGGGGTTCTGTGCTGACTGTCAGCTCAGAGCCTGGACCCTATTTCAGAGTCTGTATCTCCCTCTCTCTCTGACCCTCCCCTGCTCACGCTCTCTCTCTCTCTCCTAGAAATAAATAAATAAATAATAAATACATACATACATACATAAATAAATAAATAAATAAATAAATAAAATAAATAAATACATGTTTAAAACAAAAGGAAATATAGGGTAATGTCTCTCATGCAAATGGAACAAAAATCCTTGACAAAATAAACAAATCAAGGCCAAAAATACAACAAAAGATGTTGAATCATTATGGGAATTTAATGGTGGTTTAATGTCTGAAATGAACACCACTAAAGAAAAAAATAATACCAAACGTAAATTTATAAAAGAAGAAAAAACTGCAATAAGGAAAATTAGGCAAACACAGATTCTTCGAAAGTGATGACATATTTAAAAGTATACAAAATTTATAAAGTATTAGCAAAACTTACGCAGAAAAATTTTAAAAAAGAGACGTTACCAATACTAATAAGAAAATACTGGAGTTCACTACAAACATTAAAAGAATATTGAATGGACATTATAAATAATTTTGCAATTTTTTTAAAATTTAGTTAATTTGAACCACTTACTTGATACAATCTCAATTAAATCATGGCACAAGTAGAAAATTTGAAAAAATGAATAATAATTTTATACCTTTAAATAACTATGATAAACATGAATATTGGAAAGAAAGAAAACTTCCTCTGTTTAAAGGTGACATGGTTGCATAAATAGAAAATCCAAAAGAATGAACCAACATCTAGAAAAATATTCACAATGTATTGAAAAATAAGAAATATAACTAAGACTTTCTTGCACCAGAAAACAGTACTTTTATTTAAATTTCTCAAACAACTCCTACTTAAGTTTGAGTGTACATATGTGTTTTGTCTTTGTGTGTGTGTATAAATTGATAAGCCGTGACTATATAGGAAAATGCAAAGACAAAGCACAGCCAAGATCATTTTAAGAAGAATATATTTGGAGTATTTTACAACTAAATTTTAACCTCTATTCTATATAACAGTCATTAATAATGAGCTGTTAGCACAAGGATAGGCAAATTGATTGATCACCAGAAGAGAGGTATAGAAATGAATTCATATGATAAATTATTTAATTTTTAAAAGCTTATTGAGTTTTAATTGATATACACAAAATATTGCACAAATTTATTTTTTAAAGCTTTAGCCTAAGGAGTAGGCATCTTTTTTTTTCTTAATATTTTTTATTTATTTCTAGGAGAGAGAGAGAGACAGCGTGAGCAGGGGAGGGTCAGAGAGAGGGGGAGACACAGACTTCGAAACAGGCTCCAGGCTCTGAGCCGGCAGTCAGCACAGAGCCCGACGCGGGGCTCGAACCCATGAACCGCGAGATCATGACCTAAGCAAAAGTCGGATGCTTAACAGACTAAGCCACCCAGGTGCCCCAAAATATTGCACAAATTTAACCTATACAACTAGATAAGTTTGAGGATATATGTATACCTGTGAAACCACCATTGCAGTCAAGGTAATAAATATATCCAATACCTTCAAAAGTTTCCTTCTGCTTCTGTGTGTGTGTGTGTGTGTGTGTGTGTGTGTGTGTGTGTGTGTGTGTGTTTATGTGTTAAGGACAATTAATATGGGAAGTATCTCAACAAAGTTTTAGGTCTACAGTACTGAGTTGTTAACTATATGTACTATGCTATACAGAGATCTCTAGAACTTACTCATCTTGCATAACTGAAACTTTACACAATTCAGCAACAACTCCTCGTTTTCCCTTCTCCCTGGTCTGGAATCTCCATTCTGTTGTCTGCTTCTATAAGGTTGACAATTGCAGGGGCCTCATGTAAGAGGAATCATGCAGTATTAACCCTTTTGTGACTCATTTTACTTAGCATAATGTCTACCAGGTCCTTTGCAAATGGTATGATTACCTTCCTTTTTAAAGCTTCTAGTATTCTATTCTATTTGTATACAACATTTTCTTTATCACTCCATCTGTAGATAGACATTTCAGTTGTTCTATATCTTGACCATTGTGGATGCTGCAGTGAACATGCAGTTACAGCTATCATTTTAAGATTCTGATTTTGATGATTTTCAATATATACCCAGATGTGGGAATGTCAATTATAAGGTAGTTTTAACTTTAATTTTTGAGGGACCTCCAAATTGTTTTCCATAATAGCTGCACCATTTTACACCACCACCACCAGTGGAAAGACGTTCTAATTTCTCCATGTTCTCATTGACACTTTTCTGTTCTTGTTGTTGATAGTAGTAGAAGTAGTAGTAATAGTGGTGGTGGTGGTGGTGGTGGTGCTGGTAGTATCTGAACAGCTGTGATGTGACATCTCACTGTGGTTTCCATTTCCATTTCCTTGATGATTAGTGATGTTGAGCACCTCTTGATACACCTGTTGGACATTTGTATGTCTTTGAAGAAATGTCTACTTCTGCCTTTGCCAATTTTGTAATTGGGGTATTTGCTCTCTCTCTCTGTGTGTGTGTGTGTGTGTGTGTGTGTGTGTGTGTGTGTGTTATTTGATATTAACTCCTTATCAGATATATGAATACCAAAAGCATAAGCAACAAATATAAAAAGAGGCACGAGAGACTTTCTCAAACTAAAAAATAAACAAATCCAAATAAAACAGAACAAGAAAATTTCTACACAGCAAAGGAAACAATCAACAGAATGAAACAGCAGCTTGCAGATTAAGAAAAAGAAATATTTGCAAGCCATGTATTTGACAAAGGATTAACATCCAAAACATATAAAGTCAACTACATTTATTACAAAGTCACACTGTAATTCAGGAGGGA
Organism: Proteles cristata cristata; assembly: GCA_017311185.1. NCBI lineage: Eukaryota > Metazoa > Chordata > Mammalia > Carnivora > Hyaenidae > Proteles > Proteles cristata. Next base: position 690,683 of record JAESUZ010003804.1, on the reverse strand, counting down.
TAAAGGAATGGTTTAAAAACTAATGATAATCACCAGTCCTCTCTGCTTGCAAGATTGTCCTGTGTCATAATTTTTCTGTCTTTACAAAGTGTTTTCCAGCTTCCTCATAACTATATTACCAAATGAATGCTCATTTAAAATTTCTTTTTCCTCTTTATCTCCTATTGTTCTTTCCCATTTTCTTTTGCATCTTTACATATGCTTTTTTTCTTTTTTCTATTGTTTATATTTTAATTTTTATATATTTTTAATTTTTAAGAAAATATGTTCAATTGGTAGTCTACTCTCAGCTATAAGCACTTATTGGATCTACTGGCATTTTTTCCGGGAGCTAGAAATTACCCGTCTGCTGGGAGCCGCACTGGCCTCACTGGATGACAGTCACAGCGAGGGAATGGCAGCGTTTGCAGAGCTCCTGCCATGAGAAACGGAAACTGGGATCTCCTTCTGCTACTACTGGCTCATGCTAGAAATGAGCCTGCTGGTATTGACCAGGTTTCACAATATTCCAGATCAGACTGATATTCCCCACACAGATTGCTCATAAGAAACAGCATATTCCTGCCTTTTCAAAGAGATTTCAGATGAAAACATTGTGGATGATTGTTAAAAGGCTCTTCCTGTGGGCCTTGCAGATCCAAGACTTACATAATAAAGGGGGCTAAGAACACAATTTATAATTGAGTCTGGCCCTGAGACAAAGAGCCTACTTTAGAGTTAAGGGCAGATATCCACCCCCACCCAATCGTTTCTGCCTGGAGCCCTGCTCCCCCTGCCCCCCAAGGCATTTGTTATCTATATTTGGAGTGACTTATTGTGTTCTTGAATATGCTGATTCCTCCCTGTGAAGGAACCTATTGAGGAACTTCTTTTTTGATTATGGGAATACAGGTGTTTCCTGAAAGACCTGTTTGACCCCTGCTCACAAAGAAGTAACTTCACCCTTTTTATGCTAAAATCTTTGTCTTGTATGCTAATGATACCTTCCTTCCCCATAGGATAAGCATCTCAATCACCTACCTCAATATACTATTGATAAAGGTTATGCAGGAGCCTTCTACAAATCTATGTTTTGTGAAATTCTTACATATTAAAGAAGTTTGTCATCAGAAATCATTGTCTAAGGCAAATGCCACTTCTGTGCCATCCTCCAAACACTTAATTATAAAATAAAGTTGAACCCCAGTCAGAGCAGAGATGGCTGCCTGGTGATCAGAAAGAATCTCGGGGCCTTTCTCATTCCTCCCTCGTCGACACCATCCATCCTTCAGGGACCCCTGGACCCGGTCGGAGCCGGTCTCCGACATCCATCCTCCCATAAGATTACTTCTAAAGCAGTAATTTTGACCATGATGATCCAAAATCATTGGATATCCTTAAACACTTACATAAAATTTATAGAACCACTGCCCAAGTTCCTTAAAACCTGAATTAAGGTGTATATATGAATACTGAAAAAGTCACATGACTTTATCTGCTAATGTTACTAACATACATTTAAGTTGAAATAACAATATTTTGTTGCATCATGTTTCTCAAATTCCTTCTTTTGCCTTCTACACTATGTTCTTTTTTTTCTTGTATGGGAAAAATAGGTAATATACATGTAAGTGGAATTTGATAATATCATAACCTGCTAATTTATAATATATCCTTAGTCTTGAGAAGTCACTTTTAAAGCCTGCACCTTTAAGCTTTGACACAAGCAAGATTTTAAGTAACACATATAAAATTATCAAATTCATATAATAATATATTATATAACAAATTATTATTTATTTATTGTTATTTTCTTAGTAACTCTTTTAATTAATAAATGAAAATAGGTCCTATTTTTAAATGCATGTATTTTAATTGAAAAAGGTGAATAATTCGCATAGTAAAAGGTACATATGTGCATATATGATCGTTTTGTTCTATTAAACACTTTAAAGGGAATTCAAAATAATTTTTGAAGATGCTACATTTTTGGAGGTGAATATTCTTGGATAAGTAAAAATTTAAGACCCTTTTCCTATGCAACTTCACGTTAGGACATCTTGCTTTTCAAAGAAAACAGGCATAATGCATCTTAATCACCACAATTTTTCATATTTGTCTGTATTCAAAAGCAAAATGTGCTACACTATATTTTGTTTAAACTTAGAAGCAGCTGTTCTAACATATGTTTCATCATTTTGAAGATGCCCTGTATATTTTTATCAGAGAAAACAAACACCATGATGTTATTATCAGCCAGTAACATTTTGTCTATCAAATATATGCAGGATATATATGCAGGATATATTTGTTCACTATATTTAAAGTACATATTGCAGAAGATAATACCAAAATTCCTTTCCAGCTCTAATACCTTATGTTTCCATTGACATGTGATACTCAATTTATACTCCTGTTTTCTCTGTCACATATTTCTCATCTCAGTGCTGCTTTTAAGCATTTACTCTTTCTTTTAACTTGTATAAATATCCAGCTCATTTTCCTTTAATCCACTTAATCACAATCTTTCTGAGCAACTATTCTTTCTCATTACTGCCAACTTAGGGAACTGAGTTACTCTCTCAAAATCTTTGCTGATTCAGCAATTAGACCATATTCAGTACATTATCATGGATATATTAAAGTCCACATGGATGTTCTATTAGACACTATTGCCTTACAGTTACTTTACATCTTCATCTTCAATGATCACTCTTCACATACCATTTTAGCCATCTATATCTGTGGCCACACTGTCAACATTGAAATTCCCTGCAAATGTTTTCATTCTATCCTTCATAGTTTCTGACTGGAAATACTTATATTTTCTCAGGTTACAGTGTTTCTATTCCAATCATGCCAACTAAACGTACGTTGGGAGCCATTCTGAGCCCACTAGTCGAGAAAACTCCTGGTGAGGTTAAAGCAAGTTTGCACGGTCTCTTGCCAATCAGATGACGACCGATATCCACCCCCACTCAATTATTTCTGCTTGAGCACTGATCCCTAGGGTACCTTGTTGATCAATATCGGGAGTGACTTGTCCCCTTATTCTGGCCCTGGTATGATGACTGCACCTTGTGAAGGAACTTATTGTGGGAACTTCTTCTTTTGATTATGGGAACAGACATCGTGTCTCCAGAAGGTCCTGTTTCCCTCCATACTTTCCCTTGAGCTATGAACAGGCTAATGACCCCTAGTCATAAAAGATTGACCTTTACATGTACAATTCTGTTTCTACTGTTACATTAGTCCAAGATGTTCATACAGCTCAACATGTAAATCAACTAACCAAAAATGTCTCTCATGCCCTAGCTATTCTAGAAATCATAAAAGTAGACACAAAGGTAAATGCACTCAAAGAGGCTATTCTACGTATTGGAAATAAGCTAAACTCTTTAAAGGTATGGTTGGCTCTCTGGTGCAATAAAGCATATAACTGGAAAACCAAGTCTTGCCCGGAGACAAAGAGCCTAACTTAGAGAGAAGGAACAGATAAGGGCAGAAGATAAGTTAGTACATACACCTTTGCTAACTGATGGTGTATAGCAGCCCCTTTCCTAAGGCCTACTTTCCACAAACACCTTCCCTTACCCTGGCAGCTGTGATGAGGATGTATAAGAGTATCTACAAACCTATGACTTATCTTAGTGTTATTATAATGTGAACACTTTGTTATTTTCTTAGTTACTCAACCTCACTATAATTGGGGCAGTTCTGCAAGAAGACTTTTGTAAAACCTGTTTCTGTACATTTTCCAAAAACACCTTATCACAAAGAGCTATCCATTCCATTTCCTGATACCATGTTAACTTCTGACCTATAAATAAAGACACCAAAACCAACAGGACAGAGATGCCTGCCTGGTGATCAGAAGGGATCTCGGGGCTCTCTCACTCTCTCCCTCGCTGACACCGTCCATCCTTCAGGGATCCCTGGACCTGCTGGAGCCAGCGCAGCCTCCGACAAACCTAGGCACATTATTTTGAACACTGAAACTCATCTATGTCCTATTTTTCAGATATGTCATCAATTTTCATTTTGACAATGCTGTGTCTTTTATCACAAAAGCCACTCAAAACTGGGCTAAAAGATGATGCACTGATGGGAACACCAAACTTCTTATCATCCATACCTTCTCATGGTTTTGAGTGGTAGAATGGCTTCCTCAAAAATTAATTCAAAATGATTTTAGAACCAACCACCTCACCTCCTCTTGCTTTACACCACTGACTGTGCTATCACCAGAAAAGGGTTATCTTCTCACAGCTACTTCCCAAGTAATAATTAGGAAAAGTGGTTGTGGTATTACATTGCCCCATTTAAAAAAATCAGAATTCCACCTGACCCTTCCTGGCTATGGTGGGGTTTTTTTTGTTGTTGTTGTTGTTGTTTTTTTTTTTTTTTAATTTCACTTAACATCCTGGTTGCTATAACCAATGTGTGGTAGCTTAGCCAACTGAAGTTTATGAGTCTCATACTTAATTCTGGATTAGCTATCTATATTCTTTTGTTGGATTGTCAAGTGAAAAGGATACTGAGCATTTGATCACAAATGTTCCACTATAGTGTTTTACATGGTTCAATGTGAAGTACATCGTCTGTCTTTGTAAGTTTTATAAAAATGTCCTAGCCCTTCTGCAGTTAACCTTTTTACATAAGGTGTATGAGTGAAAGTAGGTATTTCTCAGAAAAAAGGTAAAGTTATAGATAGTTAATGGGACACATTGATTTTGAAAAAGTGAAAAGAGAACAAGATTCACCTAGGAAGAAGATATCATAACGTATCATAACATAGCTCTCTGAAAATATAAGAGAGGGAAAAACATTGACTTTTTTTTTGTCATTCAAGGTCATTTCTGGATCCTTCATTAGGAGGAAAACACAAAAGTGGCACCTTCCGAATTATCACAAATACCCAAGTACGACTCTTGGGTCTGCTCTATCAGCAGTATGGTTCTGACATGATTTGGTAGACATTTTCCTTAACATTACTCAGAAGTCTATCAGAATGAGAAAGATACAACCCCACCTCTGACACCTCACAAAAAACACCATTCTATACCTCCAGTAAGTTTCCCTACTTTTATTTTTTTTAAGCATCACTCATTCATTCTTGAGGGCAAATGGATGTTGCACAAATGTTAGTGTGAACAAATCAGATTTTACTGCCTGTGCTTAGGTTATTTCTGTAACAGTAAACAACAGACTCAACTATTTCAGCTAAAGTAGAACCCTGAGAGCCTATCAGGCTGGCTAGGAGGCCACACAGGAGGCATTGTCAATCTCTATTTCCCAACAAATAGTCCATTTCCAATAATTGTAACCAATACATTATTTCCAGGGTTGTTATGTATACCCTTCAAATAGTACTTCTTATGTAAAAACAAGACAGTAACTTGTGTCTTTCCACAAAACATAATGGCTTATATATTCAGTGCTCACAAGAGACCTTTAAATATTTACAAAAATACCATTTCCACTATGGAAGATATTCAGGTCAGCCTCTACCCATTGGTCAAGTTTGTTTTGGGTAGTTTCCGATTCTGTCTCTCCCTTTCTCTCTTTGTCTTCCCCCCACCCCCAACGCTCTGTCTCTCAAAAAATTAACATTAAAATTTTTTAAAATAAAATAGGTGATAAAACAGCATATTCATGGGGCAATTTTTACCAGAAACCAAAATACTGTAGAAAGGAGAGATGAATATTGTTGGAAACAGTTCTCCATGGATGTCTCATCTTTTTGCATATCTTTATTTTTTTATTATTTAAAAAAATAATGTTTATTTTATTTTTGAGAGAGAGAGAGAAAGGGGTGGAGAGATAGGAAGACACAGAATATGAAGCAGGCTCCAGGCTCTGATCTCTGAGCTGTCAGCACAAAGCCCTATGCAGGGCTCGAGCTCACAAACTGTGAGATCATGACCTAAGCTGAAGTTGGACACTTAACTGACTGAGCCACCCAGGTGCCCCTTTGCATATCTTTAAATAGAGGCACTGATGGCTTTTGCATATCTTTAAATAGAGGCACTGAGGGCTTTTGTTCTGCACTACTTTTTTTTTTTCTCTAATGATATATCAAAACAATTCTTAGATGATAGACTTTGCTTCCTTCCAGAGCTGAAGTCAGGGATATTTACTATTCGGTATACAAAAGATAATGTCTCTTTCTGGGGAAGAGGTCAGATAGGTTTGCTCATGGTCCATTACAAAAGATGCTGCGTAGGTTTAGGGCCACTCTGCATGACCCCTGTGGGAATTGAGAGACAGGAAAACTGCCATGGACATGAAGACTGTGCAGCCTCATGTCAGGAGTAATAAAGTTCTTTGATTCTGACCCAGTAGTCAGAATCCTCCCAATATTCATGAACTTATAGAAAGATGTGAGCAAGATAAAATTTCAGACTTTCCACAATTCTTGACATTAACTTCACAAATTCAATTTCAATATTTATGGAGAAAATTCACTAACTCTTTACAAACATTTGTGGTGAAATATATGCAGTCAAGTGAAAGCTGATAATACAATCTGAAATTTGATTCCCATTTCTTATGTCTTGAAACTTATTTTATAGCACATTTTCATGTGAGAAAAAGCCATGTTAATTTTGCTTTCCTCTGCATAATAATTTTGCATTTGTTTTTATATAAAAATGACACATCACATTACCCTTCACATTGTTTACCAATTGAAGAACTTAACTGGCGCTGTGAGCCTCCCACTCCACCCAAACTTCATGAAATTATGATAAACTTGACTGTTCATTGGCGTAAGTCTCTTTATCTAGTGAGCACAAGTCATTAATTCTCTGATGGTTGGTTTGGCTAAGATTTTAAATGCTTGTACAGGATGGTTGTGCTATTCATCATCTCAGTCCCAGATTTCCTGATTCTCTGGAATCATGTTAAAATCTAGTGATTTCATTCTGAGGAATAAATACCTTGCACAGTATTTTTTTTTTTCTCTTTGTCTGATTGTCTGCCAATTTTCAAAGTTCCCAGTGGTATACTTGAAGGTGGTCTGCCACCATCACATGCCCTAGAAATTATGAAAAATAACTTCTGGCAGACTCTACTACCTTCCTTATTACCCTGTTTATTTATAAATGGCTAGCAGCCTTTACATAAGGCAATCACCTGACTCTTCCCCTCTTTATATCTGGATGTTTCCATATTTAATAGATTCTAGGTTGGAATTTAATTTTCATTAATATTAAGGCTAGTGTTTTAGATACAAAATGTCAATATATACAGAAATTGGAATTTTATAAGTGTATGAATTTTAAACTTTCTCCATTGACACAATTTTTTTGCAAAGCTATTTACTATCATCAGCCATATGGGATATGGGTATATGCAAGTAGTAGAACAGATCACTTTCTTCATACTTAGAAGTATGCTCTTGAGAATGGAGAAAATGTGAGAGCATTTAGAAGATTGGATCATCCTCTTGCTATTTACAATACAGAGTAAATGCATAGGTAATCACAGAATTATATTAAGAATGTGGAATCAAATACTATGAATCTCTCATATTAAGTTCACCCAAGATATTAAAGTAAGCAAATCCAATGAATAATTGATAGAGCTTTAGAATGTGTGGAAAGTTCTATTCATGTTGAAATACATTTAACGCCTTATATGGTTATGTTTTAAAGTAGCACAATAAAGAAACTATCACTTTTATTCGTTATGAATCTTAACATAATTTCCAAAATGATTTCTAATTTAATTGTTTTTTTTTCTTTTTTTTATTTCTAGGAGAGAGAGAGAAACAGCGTGAGCAGGGGAGGGTCAGAGAGAGAGGGAGTCACAGACTGGAACAGGCTCCAGGCTCTGAGCCGGCAGTCAGCACAGAGCCCGACGCGGGGCTCGAACCCACGAACCGCGAGATCATGACCTAAGTGAAAGTCAGACGCTTAACCGACTAAGCCACCCAGGCGCCCCAGAATTTAATTGTTTTAAGTAAAGACATCCCTCTTATGATGTTTGTTTCTGAGGCAAAAATCAAATATGGAATAAACTTTCCATGAAGTATGTTATTATAAAAAATACATTGTTAATATATTCTGGAGTATCCAGTATCCAGTAATATGTTCTGGAGTATCCGAAAGTCTAAAATTCATTTTAATAGTAGTAAAATTTAATAGAAATGGCAGTGAGGTATTTTAAGTTTCTTTGTTCAGTACAATTATTGATAATGTTATTAGTAAAATATTGTCCTAGAGTATTTGAAATTAGTGTATATACATATGAAATAAGATATTTGGTCTTACATATGTTATAGATTAATATTGATAAGTTGTTATTGGGACACAATAATATACCCTGATTTTTGAGAGAGAGAAACAAAGATATATATGGATGTTTGAAAAACAGAATCATGGAGTGACTGATAAAGGACAAAACATTTAAGATAAACCTTCATAGGTGCAAAATTTTGAAACCTAGAAATTAAGAAAATATGTGTCTCTAGAAGAGATCTATTCTAGATATTAGAATATTTAGGCTATTAGCATATAATTCTTACTTGTTAAGAATATAAAAATAAGGGAAAACACACACCCTCTCAATGAAAATTGATCTTCAAGGAATTATTTTGGGGACGATATGGAAGACTGAAAAATGTCCTTACTGCTGATACAATTGAAGGCAACAGGCACAATATGCAGATGAGAAGCAAGCATAAGGTAAGAAGACAAGAATTAGGCACCAGCTTGAAGGTGATGTACTGGAAAGTAATTTTAGTCTGTTGGTGTTTTGTGCTACTCAGGAGATTCCTTTAAGCCAACTGTTTCTGCTCAGGAGATGTTGCCTTCTGAGTTAAAATATAGGGCAAAGATTATTCTATTTACCTTTAATTTGATCAGGTACTTCTTTTAAAGGTTGCCTATAAAAAGATGAGGTGCCATTTCATGTCTAATTTTAGTAAAATAAAAATGTGAATGTTTAGTAGAATGTCTATCATATTCAGTAAATTAACAACCCATATTTTTCTTTATCTACTTGAGTAAACTTTGTGGGGAGTAATAGATATGCCCTGGACCTGAAAATTCTACCACCACAGGGCCATCTGGCTAATCAGATGTCAAATTTCCCTTTTTGTCAGAAAATTAATTTTTCTGGTAGAAAGGGAATATCGCTAGCAAACTTTCAGAGATTAGATAACCCTTATCAGAATTTATGTGTAATAATGCTCTTGCTTTTGCATTTCCTTCCATTAACTTCAAATTTCCTCTTCATTTGGAATACTTGAAGGTGAATCAATAACTTAAGTAAAGTATGTCTGACTTAACAAAAAGGAAATTATAATTTTAAAAATATATAATAGAGGGGAATATTAAAATTCCTCCTGGATATGAATATAAGCTCTGCCACTTAGAACCCATGACATTAAAAGAAATTGCCTGTTTTTTTTTTTAAATTCCAGTTTCCACATACATAAATCATATCAACCTTATTAAAAATCACAAGATATTTCAATCTTCTAGTACAGTATGAAGCATTCTTCAGAGACCTCCTTGCCAGTCAAGTGGGTTTTACAAAAGCGTATTTTAGCCTGCAAACTTGACGAAGGTAGGAATCTTCACTCTTAATACTAGCTCTTGGTTACATAGTACACATAGCAGGGGCTCCATAAATATTCATACAAGGAATAAATGAATAATGCAATGACCCAAATTCAATTTTAAATTTAGAAAGCGTTTATATTAATTTCTCTGAGTTAAATTCTGAAATCCATTTATTAAAATTGATTGGGGATTTTCTATTTTGATATTTCAGAGATATGGAATCACAGTAGAAAATGCATCTGCATCTTTTACTTCTAGTTTCTGGGTGAGGAATTCACATAGGAAAGTTTCTATAAATAGTTGTGAAATGATTAATGCTATCATTCAATTTAGTTCTAAACTAGGTAGGCTTATCTTTTAATTCTAGTGAGTTCAATATCTAAAATCCTTTTGGTTAAATGTATATGGATACTCAGCTTTGATATTCCAGAAACTTGGTTATTAAGTATTATATGTAACCTTTCCAATTATTTTCTTCTTCTTCTTTTTTCAATCATATTTTGAATTTGTACCAATGTCATATTGTGTCAAACCTTTTATAATACATGTCATTGCTTTTCTAGTATAATCAAGACTTGGTTCTGGAAAATAGGAAGTGAAAAGTTGTATTCAATAGAAACATGCTGAACTTGTATATATATTCTAATAATAACATATTTTGCAGTACATATGCAATGTGATGTGTATCAACATATATTTTGAGACCTTGTTGAGACAAAATGCATACACATTTTTGCGATAAAGATTCAGGAAATTCACTCTGTTGCATCTACTATTTGATGTATTTTATGTGCAGTTTTGGAAACTGTCTCCTTTTATCCATCTCCACTATTTCTACCTTACCTAAGGCATGTCTTGTCTAGATTACATCAGCAGTCTACTGATTGGATCATGTCCTCCAGTGCTGCCTGCCAATTATGCATTATCCATACTCTTGCCAAAGTAATCATTCAAAGACATATAATAAATCTAAGTCTCCTACTTGTATTATTCAAAAACAGCCTTCAGGCAGGCAAAATATCTAAATCTTCAGTTTGTAATGCAAAGTCATTCATAATTTGGCTTCTGATTAACACTCCAATTTCATCTTATAACAGTCTTTGTGCACAAAGAGACCCACTGACATGTCTGCTCATATGAATATATCACAGTTCCTTGAGCACTCCATGATTTCTCATACCTCCATGCCTTGGCATCCATTGTTCCTTCTGTTTAGAAAACATTCTCTTTCCTCTACCTTTCACTCTCAGGCCTACAATCATTTACCCTCTAACATGCTGCAGAAACATCTTCATTAAGGTTTCACAGAAACTCCAAGACAATCCTACTTGCTTTTATTTTATTTTCGCATAGCACTCTCTCTCTATATATGATTCTGGAGGACTTTAAATATGGATAATAAGACTGAAGAACAGAACTTACAACTTTACTCAATTTATATTAATTTAAATTTAAATAGATGTATCTGGATAGTGATCATTCTATTAGATACCACAGAATTAGAAGAGAGGCTTAATTTCTTGGTTATGCTACTAACTTACATATATTAGCTTAGGCAAGTAATTTAACATTTATGAATATCATTTACTTCAATAATAAAGTGTACATTTTAACATTAATATTATCAACAAAGTTTAGAGATGCCAAAATTAGTAAATATATTATTAATTATAGCGATTCATTATTATTATTAAAACACATTATTCATAGTAATTAATTATGAAGTGTTAGTTACAATGACTGAAAGATCATGAAAACTAATTTTTAAAAAATATACTTGTCTGCTATCAAGGCCTCAATCTACACCTAGATATTAGTTTTATTTATTTAATGCTCAAGTAATTGAAAAATTGGTGAACAACCTATCGATTTAATAATAATAATACTCCCTACATAAAGTCCTTGTACTATTTTGCCACTGCATAATTCAATATTTCACACATTGTTGGAGACATACTGAATATAAAGGCAATATATAAATAGGAAATCCAATTTCTCTCATTAACATGATCTTCCCCTTGTTTCATAGTCCCATGATTTTTATGCTGTATTGGGTTTTCAATAAAACCATATTTGAAAAATATGTAAATAAAGTGTATTTTTCAAGTCACTTAGTTTTATAATTTAGATCATTTCATGTTTCTCAATTTTTAATGGCCACTTGAGAAAAACCATATGATATTAAATTTAAATCTATTCTTCAGCATAAAATATTTTATTTAAAATATTACACTATGTTGAATAACTGTTGGCTATATCTATCTATATTGATATATATGTATATATCCATATCTAAATTAAAATATATATATACATATATATATATCTTAATATATATCTTAATATATATCTTAAAGGAAGTAATTTTTAAAAAAAAATATTTATTCTGAGACAGAGAGAGAGCGGGAAAGGGGAAGAGAGAGAGGGAAAGAGAGAATCCCAAGCAGGGCCGATTGTGTCAGCACAGAGCCTGATGTGGGGCTTTATATCATGAACCATGAGATCATGACCTGAGTTGAAACCAAGAGTCAGACACCTAATCAACTGAGTCACTCAGGTGCCCCTTAAAGGAAGTGATTTTTAAAAGTTGTTTTTTTGCTTTGTTTTAGCACAATAAGTTTGGTGACTTGGAAATACATTTCTAAAACCTTTCTGCAGATAATGTCTGGTACGCAATATAATAGGCACTTTTTTCACTGAATGTGAATCACTACTGGATAGCAATATTAAAATTGTTTCACAATTTTTCTTTTCCTATATTAGTGACAAGCATACAAATTCATAATAATTTGAAAACCATATATTTATCATATAATATAAAAATACTTATTATTATTTAAAGAAGAGACAATACAGACAACTCCGTTAAACCAGATCATTGTCCATTCAGGTCAGAATATTTGGTGATATTCAGGTAAATGAGAACTTCATGTTAGGATTGGAATTGTAGGGTTTTTTGTTTTACCTTCATGCCAGTCTTTTCACCTATTAACACCTTAGAATTATTATTTTTTTATTTAGAATATTGAATATACAAGCTAAGATTCATATCATTAAAGAAAGAAAGAAATTTCAGATGCATATAAATATTCAGCTACCAAATTTACAGTTATTATTTTTACTTTAAGAATGTAATTAGGGGCACCTGGGTGGCTTAGTCGGTTAAGGGTCCGACTTTCGCTTAGGTCATGATCTCGCGGTTCATGGGTTCCAGCTCCACGTCGGGCTCTGTGCTGACTGCCAGCTCAGAGTCTGGAGCCTGTTTCAGAGTCTGTGATTCCCTCTCTCTCTGACCCTCCCCTGCTCACGCTGTCTCTCTCTCTCTCTCTTCTAGAAATAAATAAAACATTAAAAAAAAGAATGTAATTAAAAAGCTGGAATATTTAATCAGTTTACTTAGATATATATATTATTTTCTATAAAAATAAAATAAGGTATAATTTGCATTTTCTGGCCATGATGAAGGAACTAGTACTAGAAAATTGGACAAAATATATGGAAAAACTATTTTTAGAAATTAGAAAACAGGCATATGAGATTATTATTCCTAAGATTTCTTATGATAATCCAGTGATCTATCTGGCAGCAATTTCTAGAACACAAAGCAAAGAAGGGCATAGGTGTAACAACACCTTTTTTGCAGTGGGACAGTGGGGAGATGGTAGGTAATGAATGAAGGTGAATTTTCAGTGAAGACTAACAGAGAGGGAAAACAGAGGCTACTTAATCAATGAGAAACTATACACACACACACACACACACACACATACATGTATATATTATTTATATATACATACATACATATATATATATATATATAATGTATATTTGTGTCTATCTTTAGGGATGTGTTTGAGTCTTTGGATGTACAAGACAATGTACACAATTAGATTGAGGTTACATAATGATAGGCAAAGAACAACTATCAAGAAACAGTTAGCACGAGTACAACCAGAGTTTGTAAAGTCCTGGGAGATGTTGGTTGGAGTCTCCATTAGCAGAGGGAAGAGACATTGTTGAAAACCTGAATACAACCAAGGTTATCTTAAGAGTAATAACTATCCTTACTGCTCTTTGAAAAGTTTAAAATGGAAGGCTAACATGATTCAAGCTGATGCACAAAGTAAATCAGCTGCTTGCAAATTACCTTTTAAAAGAAGACTACATACACTCACACATGTATTCACATGTGCACATAATACAATACAAGTTAGTAGAAAGTCAAAGAAACACAAAGTGTAACATACAACTATGGTGAAAAAAAAAATGGAAATAGAACCAAAGCTAAGACATAGCAGAATTACCAGTCAAGAAATTTAAAACATATACTATAAATGTGTTCAAGAATTTAAAGCAAAAAGAACATCAGGAGTATAGAAACGGAAGATAAGAAAGCTACAACCACATGGGGGCACCTGGGTGGCTCAGTCAGTTAAGCGTCTGACTTCAGCTCAGGTCATGATCTCACAGTTCCTGGGTTCGAACCCTGCGACGGGCTCTGTACTGACAGCTCAGGGCCTGGAGCCTGTTTCAGATTCTGTGTCTCCCTCTCTCTCTCTGACCCTCCCCTGTTCACGCTCTCTCTCTCTCTCTCTCAGAAATAAAGCATTTAAAAAAAAAAAAAAAAGAAAGCTACAACCACATGACAAAACACAGCATTTACAGATCTCAAAAAGCAACAGCTGAAATAATAATAATGATAATAATAATAATAGTAGTAGTAAAAAATAAAATCCTGGACAGGTTTAACATAATTCTGGATAACATAGAAGAAAATGTTTTTAAATTGAAAAAAGGGTAATATAGCTTTCCAAATTTAAGTATCAAGGTAGGTAAGGAAGGCTGAAAAAATAACAACAACAAAAAAACTAGAGACATTCAGTTACCCATGGGAAAATATAAACTAATTTAATACATCTGTAATAGGAATCTTGCTAGTAGAAAAGGAGGGGTATAAAGAATATTTGAATAAAAAATATTCAAAAAAATTTCCTGGGGCACCTGGATGGCCCAGTCAGTTAAGCATCCCACATCAGCTCAGGTCATTATCTTGCAGTTCGTGGGTTCGAGCCCCACATTGGGCTCTGTGCTGACAGCTCAGAGCCTGGAGCCTGCTTCAGATTCTGTCTCCCTCTCTCTGACCCTCTTCTGCTCATACTCTCTCTCTCTCTCTCTCTCAAAAAAATAAATAAATAAATAAATAAACATTTAAAAAAATCTTCCAGACTTAATGAAGAAAATCAACCCATAGATCAAATAAACTTAGTGACTAATAGCAAGATAAACACAAGAAGTACACATGAAACACAGTGAAATAAAATTATAAAAAATCATGCATAAAAAAATTCCAATGCAGCTGGAAAGATAAATGATAACATTACATATAGAGAAAGAAAGAAAAGAATAAACAATAGAACTTATCAAAAGTATGCCAATAAGAATGTAATAAAATGATCATTTTAAAGTGCTAAAAACTCCTGACAATCCAATCCATACAACATTTATGTTCTTGTATCAAGTTCATATTGCTGATGTCCATAACATAATTTGGCTCTAATAGATTAATTTGTTGAATTGCCTTAAATTCCAAAACTTTTTTGCTACTTTAGAAAAAGAAACAGTAATGGGATAAATTTATACATTTATCAACCATTTGAAAAATCTCTTCTGCAGTGTTTGTTCAAATTTTTGCCACTATTCACTAGGTTGCATGTATGCTTCTTACTGATTTTTATGGTATGTTTTATTATATACTGGGTACAATGAATATATGAACTCAGAATAACCCCTACTCAGTGCATTGTCTTTCATTCTCTTCATTGTATGTTGGATAAACACAAGCTCTCTGTTCTGTTCTTTTTGTCCACTTATTTATATTTGGACAATACTGTGTTGTCTTATTCATTATAACATTGAAGTGTACATTAATTTGAAAACATTCAGCTTAGTTTTTCTTCAACATTGTCTTTCTATATTTTTAAATGAATTTTAGAAATATCTTTTCAATTTCCATAAAAATAACCTTAAGAAACTTTTATTGGAACTACACTGAAGTTACATGTTACCTTGTAAAAACTGACATTTCAGGGCCAATCATGAATGATTGTTTTTCTTCTTGTATCTTTCTTCAAATGATTTCCAAATGTTAAACTACCACTCTGTTCTTGAAATAAACTCAAGCTGGATATATTATGATTTTTTACATATCCCTGATTTCAATTTGCCATTTTTTAAGATTTTCAATTATTGATCATGAAATAAAATGTTTTTTCCCCTTCAAAAACATTTTTATTAGATTTCAGTAATAGGTTGAGTGGCAGCCTGTAAAGTTTTTGTTACCCTTTCATACAGGTGTTAAGTTCAGCACCCCACTGGGCATTGCCAAAACCAGAGAAGATTAGAGATAGAAGTGGAATGCCAAATAGTGGGCACTACGCCACCAAGGGACGAAGTAAGTCTAGCCCTGAGGAATAGCCCCTTCGCTGCCTCATCAGGTAATCCAACTGCTGAGTGGAGGTGGAGGGTGATGATGATGGAATACTGATTATCTCTGATTGATGGGAATTGATTACTCTCTGGTTAATACATAAGAAATAAAGAGATAGACATTTCCATTTTAATTTATAACTTCATTTAAAAAAATAAACATTTATTTATTTTTGATATATAGAGAGACAGAGCATGAGGTTGGGAGGGGCAGAGAGAGAGGGAGACACAGAATCCAAAACAGGCTTCAGGATCTGAGCTGTCAGCACAGAGCCCGATGCAGGGCTCGAACCCACGGACCACAAGATCATGACCTAAGCTGAAGTTGGATGCCTAACCGGCTGAGCCACCCAGGGGCACCTTATGATAAATTAATTGATTTAGTATTAATATTTATACACACATTTTATGTTTGTAAAGTATATCTGAAAGTTCAATAGAGTAGAAGTATATTTCTGTCACTTTATTACCTTTTTAAAGGTTGTTTTTTTAATGTTTTTTATTTATTTTGATAGAGAGAGAGAGAAAGAGATTGAGTGAGCAGGGCAAGGGCAGAGAGAGAGGGAAAGAGAGAATCCTAAGCAGGCTCTACATTGTCAGCACAAAGCCCAATGTAGAGCTTGAACCCACAATCAATGAGATTATGATCTTAGCTAAAATCAAGAGTCAGATGCTTAACTAGCTAAACTATCCAGGTGCCCCCAAATGCAAAACATTTTGGAGGTTAATAAAAAATTAAAATAATTAGACTAATATTTTCACATTTTCATTGAATTCTTAAACTATTAGAGAAAAATATCAGAGCAAATTTGAGAATAATTTTGCACTTTTTTTGAAATACATGCTATTAACTCAACTTACCTCAAAACTAAAGTAAATAAAAAGACAAACATAATTTTGTTATTGAACTTATTTTCAGAGAGTTTACTGCCGCCAAGGTAAACAAAATTATCTTCTTATTGAAAGAAGTGAGTAAAAGACTAAATAAAGAAAGTCAGCCTATTACAGAAATAGCCATACAGCCCACAGGCTTCTTTTATAGTTAAAAGCTTAAATTCAGAAAAAAATACTAAACATTCAAAGCACCAGACATAAAAAAATACTGTGTAAGAATTTCTTGTTTTGTTAATTCTGGCATTAGCCTTTGCACATATTCTAAACAGGACAACTTTACAAATCATTTATGGATCCTACTGCTCTTTCAATGAGATTTCAGTGTAAACACAGCCTAATTTGCATATCATTTCTGATTCTGAAATACTGGTATGACATAATGAGGTAGCAAATGGAGTCACCAGGAAGGTATCTAATGGGGAATTTATTGTTGGAGCAGGTAGTTTTGCAGGGAGACTTATATGAAGCCCTGAAAATCACTGTGTGGTTTGTCTCAAGTAGTAAAAGTTCATTAGTCACCACAGCCTCATGGCTATATCCTCTGGAGAAAACTTATAAAAATAGAGTTTATAAAGAAAAATCAAGCAACTCTTTCATGAAGGACTCTGTGAAACACAAGTACCCTTCCTTCCTTCCTTCCTTCCTTCCTTCCTTCCTTCCTTCCTTCCTTCCTCCTTCCTTCTTTTTTCCTTTTCCGTGTGTGTGTGTGTGTGTGTGTGTGTGTGTGTGTGTGTGTGTGTCCAGATAACAGTGTGAGAGAGAGGATGAGAAAGAAGAGTATCTCTCACTTCTATGTGGAACAGGACATGGCTTGGCAACCTTGACATATCAGGGAACAGAAGGACTTTATCAGAGTAATTTGTTGAAATGGAGAATTATGAGAGTAGCTAAATGTCATCTCCAGAGGCTTCTGACACAGGAAAAGTCAATGTGGAAAATTGGAGCAGAAGTACACAGATTATTTGTGTGACATACCCTGAGACACCAAAAAAAATACTTTGAAGCAAGGAAACTAAAGGAATCTGATATTCTACCTTATGCAGATAGGGAAATGGTTTAGAGAAATTTGTTGGGTTATTTTTGATGTGATCTTATTTATACCTATATATAGAAAACAAAAGATCATATAAGAAATTAAAATTATACTCCTTAGAAGATATTTAGATCATTAAAGTACTTCCTTCCTTAGTCATTCTTAAACCAGGTAAGATGCTAAATGGATTCACAATAATGGGAATCACACCATTTTTGCCACCTAATATTCTTAGTGTGTATACATATTGTGTCTTTACTCTTTTTTCATATCTATAAAGTAAATATGATCACATTGACTCCAATTTATGCTATGAAACCACAACAGAGAAAGGTTATTTTGTAAATCTATTAATTAAAATCTCCTATGCTATCTTTGTTTCACAATTTAACGTAAATTTACATCATTCATTCATTAGCTCATTCATTACTAATTGTGAGCTGTTGGACTACTGTACATCATTAAAAACATCCTTTTTTTACCTTAAGAAAACATTGCTACTTGCGTTGTATTCTCCGTAGTGATAAATTAAGGGTAAATACACAATAACATTTTGTGTTAATGAGTATCAGCAAATAACCATTATTATAATACCATCTGCCCTTGCCATTACACCATCACTGAAGTACTAACACAGTTATTAGGGATGATCCTTTCCATTATTTTAGACCTAGATCTATAGAGAAGATCTCACAGCCAATGTAGTTCAGTCAAATAAAGAAGATAGGTCATTTCTGCAATTGGGAAAATAGAATATAGAGTTTTATAGTAATTAGATAAAGCATAAAATCTATCAGATTCTGAAAATATTTTTAAGTCTATTCTAGACATTCTAACTATGTTTTGATTAATTCATTTATCCATTAAAATATTTATTAAGTTATCATTAACTATAGGCTTTGAATCATAAAAAAATACCACAAGGTAAGACAAAAAGTTGCAATAAAATATGGCAGTTAGCATTTTTGCTAAAATTCTAAAGCAAAAAAGACTTCTAAAATAAAAATGTCTTTCCAAAAATTCTCTAGGATGAAATACAAAACTGTGCAAAGTGTTATACATTTTATTAAATCAGAACCTATTGTTTGAGGATGTTTTCCTGTTATATTTCATCTTTGAAAACAAACTACTCATATTAAGAGAATACTCATATTTAAGGAAGAAAACTCTGCTCAATGCTTTGCTTCTTCTCTGAAAAGAACTCCAACAGACATCAATTACCTAAAAGATGAAAATAAACTGAGTTCATGGGAGCAGTATTGCCACTTATGAAGGGGGAAATTATCAGTAAAGGACTATTTTAAGAACATTTCATTGTTCAAATATTCAGCTTTGAGATACCTCTGAGAGAGCAATAATAGTCTCCTAATAAAGCTACAGAAATGAGGAATAATTGCACTCCAGTCACTATGGCAGATGTACCAGCGAACAGGCCTCTCAATCCTATAAAGACCCTGAGCTCCTAGGTCTTGTCAGAGAATTAGGAGCACAAAGGCAAGAAGAGCCTCCCTCTGCTTCCCCACAAAATAGATAAAGGTGAACTTGATTGGTTGGTGAGACTTTCAGAAATACTACTCAGTGATCAAAAAGAATGAAATCTTGCTATTTGCAACAATGTGGACAGAACTAGAACGTATTATGCTAAGCAAAATAAATCAGTCAGAGAAAGACAAATATTGTATGATTTCATTCATATGTGTAATTTGAGAAACACAACAGATAAGAGGAAGGCAAACCATAAGAAACTCTTAAAGACAGAGAACAAATTGAGGGTTGCTGGAGGGGAGATGGTGGGGGAGGGACAAATGGATGGTGGGCATTAAGGAGGGTACTTGTTGGGATGAGTGCAGGATATTATATGTAAGAGATGAATCACACTGGATTCTATTCCTGAAACCAATATTACACTATGTGTTAGCTAACTTGAATTTAAAACAATAATTTAAAAAAGAAATATGAGCCAAATTATATCCCATAAGCACTATAAACTGAGATGAAATTGGAGCTTATGTTAATGGCTACTTCTAAAAATGTAAAAACAGAATAATGATAACTCTATTTATTGAGTTTCCGGTACTATTCTAGGTTCATTATGACCATTACTTCATTTAAATCACGAACTATTCATAGATAAATTTGGCTCCAATAGTCATCCTACTTCACAAACACAGACTTTGACCATAAGAAAGATTCAAAAGATAGATGTTTAAAGGGAATTGAAATAAATTAGGACACATGACAATAAGCCTTCTAAGTAAGGGAGACTTGAGGGCTGATGGTGGACTCTAGATTCAATAATTTCCCTCATTGTTTGGATACTTTGCAAACATGATATCACTCCTTCCCTCCAATTATTTAATTGAAATACAGAAACACTTGGCTAAGGGCTGTATTCAAGATTAGATTCCAATTAAAGATATGGCAGTTCATGTGAATATTCCAAATTGTAGTACTTGCAAATACTGTGTAAAATTCCTGAGGAGAGGAAGAATACTTTTTTTTTTTTTTTTCATATGTAGCTTCATAATCCCTTCTTGCATTCTGGAAATACAAGATTCTTCAGTTGATTTGTTTAAATTATTATTTTTTTTCCGTATTGAATTTGGAATCTTAAAGAAAGGAGTTAGGCTTAATTCTCACAAGTATCTTTGGGGGAGCCACTATAACAGATATATTAGTTTAGTTCTCTACTTTCTATTAAAACAGTTTTACAGAGGAAGACAGTATATTTTAGTGGCCCAGAGAACTGTCTTCCACATCTGACTCCCCTTGTTAACATTCTAGTTCTAGCCATACTAAATCCGCCTTGGCAAATTCTATAAATTCTCAGTCTCTGTTTTGACATCTATAAAATGGGGATGATAACCATATTTATATATAAATAATGTGATTGTAAATTTATGGATACAATTTATTTGATATACTGTTTAGCATATAGTAATGAGTTAGGAATTGTTCATATTATGTTGCCCTTAGTCATCAAGAGTATCCTAGAATTTTTCAACTCTGCATGTCTCTATCTTTCTTACTACTGTTGTAACAAATTACCACAAATAGTGGCCTAAAACAAATTTATTATTTTATAGCTTCAAAGATCAGAAGTATGAAGTAGGTTTCATTGAGCTTAAATCAACTTGTTGATAGAAGTGCATTATTTCTGTAGACTCTAGAGAGAATCTGTTCTCTTCCTTTTTCTAGCTTCTGGAGGCCTCCACATGCATTGACTTATTGTCTTTTGTTCCCTCATCAGAGTCAAAAGCATAGGTATGGTCTTCAGCTCTCTTGGACATTCCTACTTCTGCTTCCCTCATTCATTCACAAAGACTCTTATCATTATATTGGGTTCATTGTGAACCAAAGTAATCTTTTCCATTCAGGATTTTTTTTTAATTTCTCTTTTTTTTTTGTTTGTTTGTTTGTTTGTTGGTTGGTTGGTTGGTTTATGTCAAGGAGAAGGAGAGAGAGAGCACAGCAGGGGAGGAGCAGAGAGACAGAGGGAGACACAGAGTACAAAGCAGGCTACAGGCTCCAAGCTGTCAGCACAGAGCCTGATGAGGAGCTCAAACTCAGGAGCCTTGAGATCATGACCTGAGCTGATGTTGGACACTTAACCAACTGAGCCATCCAGGTGCCCTTCCATTTTAGGATTCTTAATTATATCTGCAAAGACCATTTTGCCAGGTAAGGTAACATATTCAAATGTTTGGGGGATTTGAAAGTAAATATTCTGGGGGCAAGGAGGTGATTATACCACAGTGCCTCAGTGCATTCAATATGGACTTTATCCCTTTCATTAAACTCAATATGATACATATACATTAGTAATGATGAGTTTATTACTTAAATACAGCAGTCATGAGACCTAATTTTGGTATATTTTCAATAATTACTAGAATCTATTCAGGATATTTTATTTAAATGTAGAATATTTGGTATAACATATAAACCATTTTTACATTTTAGAATTTTAATTTCCTTAAAGCAACACAACTGCTAAAGGTAAGCAAAAATTGATTAAGTGCACAAACATAAACTCTTAATGACATCTCATTGACACCCACTTAATTGTTCCTGTATCCTGGGGATGTCTCTATCAGTGCTATTCCATTATTCAATAGGGGAAGGTATTTTGTGAATGCTATCAAAATCAATTACTGTTTGTCCATTTTGGGGGGCCAATGAGGCAAAGAATTAGCCTCCAACTAATTTCCAAAGTCATTTACGATCTAATGGTTAAATCATTTACTGCCACAGGCACTAGACCTGCGGAACATTTGCAAAAATGCAAGTTGTGGGGTGCAAGAAATAGATCAGCTATGTCATGACAGCATTTAAAACATATTTGTGAATTTATTTTAAGCCCTTAAAATCTCCTGAAGTCTAAGACCTAAACATTTAAATTTTATTATAAAATGAGTTTCTAAAGCCAATAAGAGATTCCTGTGTTCTCTAGAGCAAACTAAAATTCTCCAGCCACCTGGTTAAATCATTCCAAAATTAATATTAATACTAAAATTAAATGTTAATGTCAAAATCTGAATCTAGATGAATATTACCTTAAATTCCATTGACAATAAGCATGAAACGCTCTTGTGAATTTTGGCTTATACAGATGATGCATTGTTAAGAAGAAATTATTTGGTTAGGGGCGCCTGGGTGGCTTAGTCGGTTAAGCGTCGGACTTTCGCTTAGGTCATGATCTCGCGTTCACGGGTTGGAGCCCCACGTCGGGCTCTGTGCTGACTGCCAGCTCAGAGCCTGGAGCCTATTTCAGTCTGTCACTCCCTCTCTGACCCTCCCCTGCTCATGCTGTGTCTCTCTCTCTCTCTCTCTCCTAGAAATAAATAAAACATTGAAAAAAAAAAGAAATTATTTGGTTAAAATAAAGAAAAATGCATTCCATAATGTCTTAATTGATTTAATGCTCCAACCCTTTAAGTTCTAAGATGTTGAAACAGATAATTAATGCTTCAACCTTTTAAGTTCTAAGATGTTGAAACAGATAATATAAATATAGAAAAGTTCTACCCAGAAAATCATTCTATGGATTTTACAATTTGTTTTAAAATTAAGAGTATTAAAAGAAAAAAAAAAATAGTGCTTTCTCATCTACCAAGTAACGAGCATGTAAGTCATCACTTTTATCCTTGCAAAAACAAAACCAAAACCAAAAACAACTGAACAAACCAAAACTCAACAACTCTTCTTAGATCCATCAGAGAATTGAGGTCACGGGGCAAATTTCTACCTTCAAAACAGGAGAGAGAGAGACAAATATCTGACCACAATCTACCAGGAATAGAATCCCAGGAGCAGAAGCCTCCAACTGGAACCAATATTGGCCAGAAGACTTTAAATTATGATTGACAAATGGCTGGAGTTTCAGTTAGACTGCCCTGAAAACTAATCATAGGACTATAGAATGACCCTCACACATACACTTATCCCCACATCAATGGTGTGCTTTATGATAACAAGGGATTACAGCTTAAAAATCACAAGGCTTAGGCCCTATTTAATGAGTCTCGAAAAAATTCAGTAACAACAGGGGTGACATAAGCAAGTGGAATAGAGAATTTTTAGCTTTCAACACCATAGGTATAGCAAATAGTAAAAACAATAACAAAGTTTAACTTCTGTCCAGATAAACATAAAACCTTATTTTAAAGGTCAATATACCTCAGTTCTTCAGTTCCTTTTATGGGACATTTCTAGTTTTCAAGGAAAGCTGAATTATAAGGAATGCTAAAAGACAAAGAACAGAATCTGAAAAGACAAACCAAAATCAGATCCAGAATCAGACATGGCAGAAATTTTGGAATTATGAGAGCAGTTATAATAGTTACACTTTATATGCTAAGGGATCTAATGCAAAAGTGGACAACATGGATAATATAAGCAGAAAGATGAAAACTATATGACAGAGTCAAAAGGAAATGCCAGAAGTCAAAACTCTGTAACAAATTAAAGTACACCTGAGGAGCTCATTAGGAGACTGGATGTGCAAAGAAGGGATCAGTGAGCTAGAAGAAGTACCAATAGAAACTTCCAAAACTGAAATGCAAAGAGAAAAAAGAATGTACAAAATGGTGCCCATGCCCAACAATAGGGAAGGCATTCCAAAAGGTGTAATATATGTGTAATGACAATACCAGAGAGAGAAGAGAGAAAGGAGTATAAATATTTGATGTAATAACGGCTGAACTTTTTGCAAAATCAATGACAGACATCAGACAACAGACCCAGGAAATTCTGAAATAGTTACAGTTAGTTTTCTAGCTTTTTAAGTTCTCATGTAATTCTCTTAAGTATACCATTAAGTAATTATTATTACCACTATCTCAAAGAGGACTTGGACAAGTAATGAACAATCACAAGGAAACTACAACATTGGTGAGCTTATTAATTTCAGCCTCATCGTTATATTTTACATTGATTTTGCTTCCTGCTGGTCAGTACTTTTCTGTGTGATCTTTCCATTTTTCTAAAATGACCTAAAACTGACTAGTCATGTAAGACTTTTAATGATTAAAATTTCAGAAAACTAAAGATAAAGTTTTTTGTCCGCCATGAATTTCCAAGTGTATCTCAGGTATTTACAATTTGCAAATTTAAAATTAAAATATCTTTCCTATAAAATTTTCCCAATTGCTATTCCTTCAATAAATCATTTTATAGAGACACAAATCACAAACATATCTACAATGGAATATTAAAGAGAGCTAAATTGCTGTTTATCACTGTGAAAATGTGCATCACCTTACTTTTGGGTTCCTAACCTGTGTTAGAAAAGAGAAATATTTGAACATAAATTTAACCTGGCTGCATGTAGGTAATTTAGGAACAAAAGCTGCAGTCTGTTTTAATGTCTCCGTAAAATTTAGAACATTCTGGTTTTTTTTTTTTATATAAGGACATATTTCAACTTTATTTATTACCCAGCATAAGGTAATAAATATTTACTTCTATAAAAATGCTCATTGAATAAAAATAGGCTAGTGATAAAATACTAAAAAGATGTCTGGCAGATCAGGATTTTAAAAATGAGAGAATTTAACAGTGGGATCATTATCAATATTTCTATGAAATCTTCTTTATGCATTCTGGCAGACTGCTAAATTGATCAACATCAGCCAGAAAAAAAAAAGAGAAACTAATGAGGATACAAGTGAAAGGGAAATCAGTATCAGGTCAGGGGGAAAAAAAAAAAAAAAGGAGAAGAATAAATGAAGCATTTATTGGGATGTATTTAGACTACTCTTGACATAATTGGGTGATCAAATGAGACTTTAAATATCTGTATTTTCAAAAGACTGAAGATAATAGTGATTTTCTACCTAAATTACCAGATACAATGATACCTAATACCACCTGGTGAATTTTTATGAAATTAATTTAGAAATTTAGTTACTTATTATCTGAAGCTTTTCTTGCCTAAAATTATTATATTGTGCATGGTGAAAGAACTCTTGAGATAGCTACTGCATCAGGTAAATGTATTTAGAGGTGTCACAAGTAAAATTAGAAATGCTAGATACAGCCATAGTGGAAATGACCAGAATGGCTTCCTCAAATATCAATTACAACACGTGAAATGCTCACTGTTAAAATCAATTGCATATTACTGAATAAAGTTTGAGACTGAACTCTGGGTGTCTATGGCAACGCTCCACTTGTAATTCCTGAAAACTCTCAGCAATCGGGGAGGTGGGTAGGGGGCAGGGGATGTAGCCTTATGCTAGAACAGGGGTGTCAGAAGTTGGAATGGTAAGATGCTATGGAGGTCAAGGTTTTCCTAAAATGGGAGAGAGTGATGAGATAAATTTAAGTCTCATAAGCACTGTGCCAAAAACGGCTTTTTACATTATTTTTTCCTGAACCAACCCATAGGATTTTAATATAATATCAACTAATACAAAAACTAACATTCATCAAAAATTTAATGTAATAAGTTTAGTAATAATGGTATATCAAGCATACTAATGAGAGAATTTTAAAAATGGCTTAACTTTTCATGTAATCAAGTTACTTTTAGATTTTTGTGTGCTACTTTGGCCTATTACACTGCCCCTCACCCAACACACATACATACACATCACATAAATATAGTCTATTGTTCTCCAACTAGAGAGTTACTTCATAAAAAAATTAAAAATGTGCCAATCATTTACAAGGGAATCTCTAGAGTACTAATTTAGTACATTTTAAGAGGAAATTTGTCTTGTGATATTTAAATCATGTATTTCTAATACATTGAAACCACGCTATCATTACATGATGTACCCACCAAAAGGCATACACGATTAAGATAACTTGAAAACAATTCCAATATTAAAAAATAAGTAAATTAAGTAGGTATTGAACATATTCAAATCCATTCCATTTGATGGTAATATCATCATTGAATTTGATCCTGTAAAGTGAAATGGATGGCAAAAATAAATTGCTTACACCAACACATATCATGTGCAAAAGGTTAATTGAATTGCCCTATCATCAATTCAGGAAACAAATATGCAATGCTAGTCTCAAAACATTAGACCTAAGCCAAGGTTCTTTTTCTTTATAGTTCAGCTAAACTACTGTGGTTACATTAATTATAATGATTTTAGCTCCATTAGAAATGAATATTTAAAAGATTAATTTATTTAAAAAATTAAATATTCTTGGACCTCTTAAAGGAGCATGTTATGTGCATGACATTGCAAATGAGATTCAGATACACTTACAATCATTTAATATGATTGATGAGACACCCTTAGCCAATGATGGTGGCAATCTGTTGATCTGTTCCGTGTGCAAAAAGCAATAAAAAATTTCAGGTCTGGGAAACCCTCTCAGGCACAATTTAACCTGGAAAGGATATTGAAGCCATTAAAAATTATGTGAAGTAGATAGTGATAATGTTGGCTCTCAAAGAAAAGAAAAAAAATTAGTAAAGAATCCAATTCTTTGTCACAAATTTTAACTCTATAGTCAGCAAGACATCTCACTTGTTAAACTGTTATACTTTCTTTCTCTTTTAATAGTTTTTCTTCACTTATTATTTATTTATGTTTCATTTTTATAAATGTTAATTAGTGCTACAAATAGAAATACTCTATTAAATTCTCACCTTTATGTGTAGGATGTGAAATAGGTATATTATTTTAGTGCATGTGTATGTGTAGATATACATTGTGGGTCTTTAAGCTTAAAGGCTGTCTTCAAGTTCTTTATTAAAAATTTCCTAATCATATTCATATTTATATCTTCAGTGTCTATGATAGTGACTGACATCACTTTAATGTTTAAATGATTTTCCAATGAATACATTAATATTTAAGTGTTTAATGTGCACCAATTTCTAGAATACTCAGCAGTACTAGAAGGAATAATATATGACCATCTTAATTAAATTGGCTTTATAATATCTTTTCCAAGGTCCATATTCATATTTTGGAATTGCTAATGGACATTGCATGAATGACCCAGTTGAACTTCAAACTTAAATTATCTAAAACATACTACTCCCCCAGGCACTACATATGCTGTATTTGTCAGCATCCTTGTGTTAAATCGAGTTACTGAACTTGCCTTTGACTATAGCCCTGATTGAGTTTCACAGCTACTGTCTAAATCTGCCTACAAACTAAATTGGTTTGGTCCATTCCACTGCCTAAAGATGTTGATTTGGCTTCTACAATTTGTTTCAGTGTTACGGGAACCACACTTTCTTTTTCTCACGTACTTCTACTTCCAGTCTCCATCATTTTTTGTAACATGTTCTGCAGTCTTCTACTCATGAACTTTTCCTCAGTGTTCCTTCTCTTTACCTCTGTACCTTCCATTTACACTTGTAGCACTTTTTCAATCTCTATCTAAAATGTCATGGTCTCAGCTGGCTATTCATCCACTGACCTATTTTTCCTCTATGTTCCTACTGCCCAGTGGTTAGCGTGTGACAGACACTGTGTACTCCACTTTGAAAGTCATGCTCTTGCTCTGCATAATCTTACAACCCATTAATAGTATATGTATGGAAATATAAGGCTGAAACATAACAATTTTTATCATATTAAAAATTACTGTTTAATGGACTATGTATTGAGTCTAATTAGAAAGACTTATTAACTAGATCCCAAACTTTATATTAACTTCAGTAATCCCCTGACATATTACAAGGTTGTCTTCCAGAAATAGCAAGTTTATAGATACTGTATATACTTTGTTCTGAATTACACAGGTATTGTTTCAGGGAATATTTTTTCAAGGAGGTCATCAGCAGGAACAGCAAAATACAACGCAAACCTGAGAAATTTGCAATTAGAAGTATCATTTCTAACCTATTCCAATACATATATATGTATGTGTATAGATACACACATACAAATACAGGAAAGGATATTCCATAAAATTGAAAAATATATTACTTTTAGGAAGCCTAAACAGATCTTTTCAGTTGGATTATATTTCTCTTTCCCTAATATTACCAATTATTTTTAATGTTTTTTTTTTTTTAATTTATTTCTAGGAGAGAGAGAGAGAGAGACAGCGTGAGCAGGGGAGGGTCAGAGAGAGAGGGAGTGACAGACTCTGAAACAGGCTCCAGGCTCTGAGCCAGCAGTCAGCACAGAGCCCGACGCGGGGCTCGAACCCACGACCCGTGAGATCATGACCTAAGCGAAAGCCGGACGCTTAACCAACTAAGCCACCCAGGCGCCCCTTTTTTTATTTTTTTTAAATGTTTTTTTTTTATTTATTTCTAGGAGACCTAATATTACCAATTTGATATACTATAAAATTACCTTACCTCTCTTTCCTCTTTTAACTATAAACTCCTAGAAAAAATAACTGGAAACCATAATTTCATGGTAACAGCTCTTACTGAGTTATCCAATCACACATCTCTTTTCTCTGTCATCATTTCATTTAATCCTTTAAGGGGCAATTGCTATAGTAAAATAAATACTGCTTCTTTTGGTAGTTATTTCTTGTCTTGTTTTATTTTACTGGAAATAGTTTTTCCTGTTTTTATTTCTTCTTCACTGTCTGATTCATTATTTTAAACTGTACAGTATTTAATAGTTTTAATTTTGTAGAACTCCATCTTATTCTTTCTCTCTCCCTCCCGCCATCCTTCCCTCTATATAAGGTCATTTTCTTATGGACGTTTATATATTCTTATAGTTGATGACTCACAAACTAGTAACATTTTCTGATATCTACATTTAATATGCAATTATATTTGGTGTCTAACAAAAATCTCACCATCTGCATGATGAATTAACTTTCCCCCCAAAATACAGTCTCAAAATTTCATTCTGCACCAGCTAATCAAATAGAAGCATTATCCACACACCCAACTTTTCATGTATTCAACATAAGACTTTTTTCTTGTTTTCTCATTTTTTCTATCCTTTCCTTACTCCCTATGTCCAATTCATGAAAAGTGGGTGTCAACTCTCTTACCAAAATTTAATTTCTAAAATATACCTCCTTGGTCATATATTTAACATTTTAGCTTTGTTATCATCAATTCGCATGTGTATGAATCAATTGCATCTTCACAATCTTCTTGCCTCTATGTTGCTTCTTTCCAATGGAATTGAATTCTGTCAATTAATCTGTGAATAATGGCACAAGTTACGATGAGTATAAATTGGAATGTATCTAGCCCTTTTCAATATGACTTCCTTCAGTGGCTTCTACTGTTTGGATATTGTTTGGGTAGCAAACATAGAGGTACCTCCTTCCCTAGAGCAAATCTGCATGATATTGAAGAGTAATATAGATAATGTTCCCTGCAGAGGGTAAGGAGGGATATGTTTGCCAGCTGTCCCTACATAATGTGGAAGTTTCTAATATCAATATTCCTTTTCTGTAGCACACCCCACTCCGTGTACACATAACATCTGGCCCTCATCACACTGCTCTGGAACTGACATTATGTCATTCTGGCTCCTGCTATTGCTATGAATAATAAAGCTGATTTTTGCCAATGACCCAGGTGTCTTATGTCTTTTACTGATACCTATATGACTCTGGTAGACTAACTTGTTGGTTTATGAGTAAACTAAAATTTCAGATGCTTTCACACTTCCTGACTTGATAATTACATCTTTATCACAATATCTAACTTTAAGTTTCCCAAATAGTATTCTTCTTTCCTATGTCAATTTCTGCACATAGTTTTCTTCCAGCTAGAATGCTATTTTTCCCTCTGTATGACATGCTTAACTCCATTTAAGTATCAGTTTTAATGATAACAGCACCACTAGCTCATCTCTAACAATACTACCTAAAATGTTATTCTTCTAGTCCCTGTTTCAACCCATGTTCATACACTACAGTTTGCATTTGTTTTCCTGTTTTTGCTGCTTCTGTATTAGCAACTAGCATGAGAAGCAAACGTCAGTAGGCTACTTCGTCTTCTTCAACACCCCCTTCTGTAAACGTTGCCTTGACATTCATAAGGCAACCCAATCCTGTGTAGGATGACATAAGTTACTGTAAATAGTCAATATATGTTTATCTATTTTGTGTCAATTCCAATTTAATCCAAAGTATATAGAACTCATAAAGTTAATAAAAATACCTAGGGAAGAAAAATTGTAAAATAAGTCATTGGTCAGATTTTATAATATATGCAATAGTTGGTATATATCTAAAATGTTAGTAATAAACTTATTTCCATCAGCTAGATATTGAATGGCTTTTTTGTTAGTTTTATAAGGATTTTATAAAGGAAAATTTACAATGTGAAGAGTCAAGTTTTTATGTGCTAATATAATTTAATATTCCATTTATTGTCCATAATTTAATTAAAGACAGAATATCTTGGTTAAGATGAAGCACATTGTTTATGGAACTATTTTTGAAGTGTTTTATAAAACACTGTGTGAGTGAGTGTGTGTTTGATTACTTAAAACATGGATACTAATATACAGATATTATGGGGACAATTGAATTAAACTTAGATTCTTAATAATAAAATAAAACTCCTTGATAGCTGATATGTGTATTTTTAAAATAAATATTAATATGGTAACTGAAGAGCTTATTTTCATTTGAATCTTTCCTATTTAAAAGTGTAAAATAAATACTATCATTAGCTTTGTTCAAGAAAAGGCAGAAGAAATCCATCAAAAAATTCTAGGTGAATATTTACTCACCTATCGTGAGAATAAAAATTGTGTTTACACTGTCAGTTATGGTCTCAGATCTGCAGTAGAACTAAAAGTGTAAAGAAACTGTGTCTTTATGTTGTTTACTTAATCATTCTCTACCATGATATAATTCAATTCTTCTCAGTTAAGTAAATCTTTGAGAACATTTAGATATTCATCTAAAGAAAGTTTTATTTTATGTATTTTAACAGACATTTAAAAACTATTATCTTAACTACTTAAACATTTATCTTTAAGTAATCTCTATACCCAACCTGAGGCTTGAACTCAGGATCCTGAGATCAAGAGTCACATGTTCTACTGACTGAGCCAGCCAGTCACCCTTGAAACATTTATTTATTAATATTTGGTATTTTAAGACTTCTTAATTTTTGGGGCAACAAAATTTTGTTTGTTTAAGACTCATTCCTCTAATCAAAATGAGTTTCATATTTAAATAATTCAGCATAACTTTATAATATAAAATATAAATGTGTATATTTTGTCATTGCAAGTACAGAAATATAATGAACTCCTAAGAAGTCTAAAAAGTCTTGTGTTATTATAAAAGTAAGTTCTTAGGAAGCTTAGAAGAGCTTCCGATTTCTAAAAAAATAAAATTTATTATAAAAAGTAGTTTCTAGTAGTCTTTCTTAGATTAGGCTATCAAAAATGTAATTAGTTTTTCTTCCACTTTTTCAGTATACATGAAATATTTTTTCTCATTTTTAAAAGCTCTTTTTCACTGTTTAATCATCCTAATAAAAAGTCAAAATCATCATTTATCAAAATTCCCTTGAAGTAAAGTTTTCCAGAGGATAAATATCTTTACATTAGGTCTGTGACATTTTAATATCATGTTCTTCCTGTTATAATAGTACACTTAGTTCTACACAGAGGGCATAGAAAAGGCACATCTTAATAAGTGAAATTAAGATATCCTGATTTTCTACCCTGCCAACCCATCACTATGTTAACATAATAACTTAATTTAGTTTTAATACATGTGGCATATATTTAAACTATTAATCATAGTTAATATTTATATAGGACTTACTGTGTGTCAGGCATTGTTAAGTACCTACTCATTTATATTTAACAAAATCCCTATATATGGGAGCGCTAATGATCTCTGTTGAACACTTTGGGAAATTAAGATTTATAAAAGCCCGTAAGTGTCTGGGCCTGGTTATCACAGGTGACCTAATTATGTAGATACTGCCAAATGGAGGAGGAAAGGATTAGCAATACCAGGCATCACAAAAAAGTGTAGTTAGTACACCTTCAAAGTAAATATCTACCCCTCCTGTTTTAGAGGTGTAGACAAGTTCTAAACCTACTGTTAAAATATGTAAATTCAAAATGACCTATTAGTAGCTCATCTTATCACTCCCCATGAATCTGTCTTTCCTGGTTTCTACACAGGTATTAAACATAGCCACACCCTCAGCTAAATTACAGTTGTCAGACTAGCCTATTTGCATTTAAGGCAGGAGTGCTTTTGTTTGTTTTGTTTTTTAACCTCAGTCCAGAAGTCAATTATTTATTCTTCCTTTAAGTCTTTCCAAGGATACAATTCCTTGATTTTGGTCAGTGTACTCCTGCACTATTTCCCGCATCAGAGACTAATATCCTTGTTCTTATAAGGTGCTGCCAGAACAGGTTTTCGTCATGTGCCTCAGTATGTAAAACCGTAACTGGCTCTACTGCTGCTAGGGTTCCTTCTGGGATCCAATAAGTGATATATTTTAGTGATCTGTTTTGAATATTAAATCTGACAGCATCTAGGATCATAACATTACCTAGTTTTGCGATTTGTTTCATCCTGAAAGCAGAGACTTGCCTTAACCACTTGACTACACTTTGTTATATCAGCCTGTTGCTATATTCCCAGCCCAACAAACCTCTTGGTGATGAGTAAAAGCCAGTTCCTTCCTAAAGCTACTGTATCATTCTATTACCTTATAAGTAAGTTACATACTCAGCCTGGTAAAACTAAAAAAAGTTGAGCCAGAGACACAGAATTTACTGTAGCTACTTATGTTTTAGAAGTTTTTTTTTTTTTCTTTTTGGGTCATGATGCATTATTTAGTATTAAATATACCTACTCATGTAAACAAATGAAAAATTGAAGAAATATATAAAACAACTGGTTTTAGACATTAGATATTACAGTTCAGTAAATCTTTTTGTTGTTGTTGTTGTTTTGTTTCAAGTTTTTATTAAATTCTAGTTAGTTAACATATAGGGTGGGTAACATATTGGTTTCAGGAGTAGAATTTAGAGATTCATACTTAGATATAACATGCTGTGCTCATCACAAGTGCCCTCCCTAATACTCATCACCTATTTAGCCCATGTGCCCACCCACATCCTCTCCAGCAACCCTCAGTTTGTTCTCTAAAGTTAAGAGTCTCTTACGGTTTGATTCCCTCTTTATTTTCTCCTTTCCCCTATTTCATCTGTTGTTTTCTAAATTCCACATATGAGTGAAATCATACAGTATTTATCTTTCTCTGATTGACTTATTCTGCTTGGCATAATACACTCTAGCTCCATTCACATCATTGCAAATGGCAAGATTTCATTGTTTTGGATGGTTGAATAATATTCCTGTGTGTGTGTGTGTGTGTGTGTGTGTGTGTGTGTGTTTGCATGTATACCACATCTTCTTTATCCATTCATCAGTTAATGGACATTTGGACTCTCCATAATTTGGCTATTGTTGATAATCCTGCTATGAACATTAGGGTGCATATGTCTCTTTGAATAGTATTTTTGTATCCTTTGGATAAATACTTAGTAGTACAATTGCTGGATCATAGGGTAGTTCTATTTTTAACTTTTTGAGGAACTTCCATTCTGTTTTCCAGAGTGGTTGTATCAGTTTGCTTTCCCACCAACAGTGTAAGAAGGTGCCCCTTTCTCCACATCCTTGACAACATCTGTTGTTTCCTGTGTTGTTAATTTTAGCCATACTAACAGGTGTGAGGTGGTATATCTCATCTTGGTTTTGATTTTCCTGATGGTCTGTTAGCCATTAGTACAGTTCAGTAAACCTTAAGAAAAGGGAAGTATACTAGGTGAACCTCATGTTCTGACTGACTTTTGTCTAGAAAAACTACTTATAGTAGATGATATTAATAAAAATTTATTCAGAGAATAGGGAGAGAACTTTTCCAAACCTGTGACTGAATAACAATGTATCTCTTCTTATTTTTATGTGTTTTACACATAAAATTTAGGTAACACCCAGACTTCAAGTACTGATTAGATAATATGGATAATATTTACAAAGTCAAGACTTTTGTACTGTAATGAAAAGCTGAATTTGTCACTCTATATTCACTACTAGATATTGCTTAATGCCTTCAAAATAATTATAACAATAAACCATAATAAATCTCATACTGGTTAAAGCATTCATATAAATAAGGAAGTGGAAACTGGCAATAAAAAATAAAAATAAAAATGTGGTTATAACATTGATTTGTTGAAAGTCTACAAACATTCTCCTTTACTCTGCCATTGTACCTACTCCATCAAGCTGTTTTGAATATTAACTCTGATAGCATACATAAATAACTTGAGAAAAGGTCTATAATATTAGAAAAAGATCATTAAAATGTATGCTTTTCTTGTTCCTGTTTTCCTTTGTGTACACCCTTCATCCTCTCTCTCTGTAAACTTTTTGTATGGAAAAAAATAATGGCTTCTCAATTTTATTTGTACCTGTCTTTTTTCACAAGAATATTAACAGGAGCCACAGCAAATTTATTTTTCACCATGAATTTTGTTCTTTAGGGCTAATTGTGCCCAACATTCTTTGAGTTCTATTTTCCAGGAATGATGATCGGTCCCTATACTCCATGTAAACTCTTCCCTGTTTCAGCTTAAATCATAGGCAGGCAGTTTTTAATGACTGACTATGGTAATATCAATAAACATGTTAGATTTGAACTTATTACAGTATGTTTGAATAATATAAGGGAGGAGTCTTCACTTGATTAGTGCTTTTATAAATAAACAATTAGAATCAAGAAAGTGGAAGAGAATTGTCCCTTGTGTAACTACTGGGAATCACTAGTGAGTTATTAGGCTGGAGTGTGAAAACAGAGATCAGATAAATTGCAGACAGAAATTGTGACAGAATTAGAGACATTCATTATCAGTGGCTAGCCAGCTAGGGAACACTGAAGATCAGGGTGAGGGAGCATTGGAATAAGTATTTGAATCTAGGCTGATGGCAAAACACCAAAACCCAAAAACAATAACAACAACAAAATAAAACAGAAGCAAACAAACAAACAAACAAACAGTACAAATCTAAAAAATAGTCTAGCAGGTAGAAAAATACCTAGGGTCTGTGCATAAGTGTGTGTGTGTGTGTGTGTGTGTGTGTGTGTATAGGAAGGGGTTGTATTTATCTTGAAAAGGTATTATGGTTAACCCAGGTCTGCTCAACTCACATGCTTGTGTCTTGCAAACTCAAACAACTCAACCAGATTTAAAGAGAATGATAAAAGAGGATGGAGCAGAGGTAGAGGAGGAGCAGTACCATTAATAGTGGAAGAATGTTGGGAAAGTAAGATTTCTTGCCATATGAAACTATTCTGTCCAGAAAGAAAGGAATGGAGTTAATGCTTAGACTCTGTAGATTATTGGGCATTAGGAGAGCTGGAAGGCCAATATGGCCTATGATAGGGGTTTATTGGATCACATTCAACCAATCACAAATAAAAACCAATTAATCTAAATTATGAACAAATGAGCAGGTCCCTATTAGTCCGCAATTCCTTTTGTGTATGTATGTGTGTAAAATACGTGTATTTAAGCACACTTATATAATATTATGTTTCTTTACAATCAAATTCCAATGGTGGACATTTTGCTTTCATTAATATTGCTCAGTATTGATGCTATCGACAATGACAACAATATTAATCATATAATGTATGTGGAACAGCTTTAAGAAGAAAGGAATCTTTTATTAGACAAAATTGAGTAGACGACTTTTCATTGCTACCAACAATCACACATTCAAGGAGCCAAGGTGTATGCCATTATTTTTCTTCTTACCGTCACAGGCATTTTAGTACTTGAATTACCTGAATGTAGATTATGTGTCTATTCATAAGTACACTGCATTATTAAATTTATAGGACCTGAATCTAAAATTCACTTGACAAAAGTATGTGAAAGTCCTCTAGTCCTATCCTAGGTATTGGAAAGGGAGAGACATTTCAAGCAAAGTGAATGCTCTCTTAACAATCACATAATGTGAGAGTATATTGCTTATTAGTGATACTATATCTTATTTATGAGGTCTAACAAGAACTTTTCAAGGGAGCAAGAGATTAGAAAGGTAGGGTGGTTTTTAGGTGTGTCTGTTTACTGAAACTCTAAAAAAAATAGAAATGTTAGCACTGAATAATGATCAGAATCATAGTTGACTGTGTTGCTTGACACCAAACTGCATACTCTTAATATGAAATACATTCACAATCTTAAATTCCTCCCAGTCAAAGAATAATAGCTCTTGATAAAGCTAGTATTTTGGTACTATTAGTGTTAGCATACTCTAAATTCCTGTCAAAAGGGAAAAAATAAATCCCCAAGTATGATTTTAATTGTTATTATTTATATGTCTTACACATTAATCATTGTGCCTCTACTCTTGTATTTCATCAAAATAATATTATGGCATAAGCTAATATTTTCAATTTTTTAAAATGTTTTTTATTTATCTCTAGGAGAGAGAGAGAGAGAGACAGCGTGAGCAGGGAAGGGCCAGAGAGAGAGGGAGTCACAGACTGAAACAGGTTCCAGGCTCTTAGCTGGCAGTCAGCACAGAGCCCGACGCGGGGCTCAAACCCACGAACCGCGAGATCATGACCTAAGCGAAAGTCGGACGCTTAACCGACTAAGCCACCCAGGCGCCCCAATATTTTCAATTTTTTAATTTAAAATTTTGAAAGTTTACCTGCTTCGTGGTGAGAACACACTTGGTACTGTTAAAAATATCTTCCTAACACATATTTTTATAAGCTAAGAAAACCATAGAGAATTCATGTAAATATGGGCTAAACCACCAACAATATTTCAATATTATTGTAAGTCTAGCTGTGAAAAATAATTATGACGATAATAATATACTATTTATTCAGATGTGTATCCGTCCCTTTCCCAGGACAGATGCCTCTGTCCAGCAATCTGAAACAGATTTTATGGTCTATATGGATAATATAAATTCATAATAGATGTTTCTGGGTTTCTTATCCCACCAGGATTCCAGCTAAGCAGTTGTAATTTTCTCTTCTCATTGAGGGTAACAACGAAATATCAACCATCTTTTCTACCCAATCCCCCAATAAAAATATTATTCAAACTGATTAATTTTCAAGGTAACATGTTCTGAATATTTTAAAGAAGTAGCAAGGCTTAAATTCAGCCCCATTAGTGACTGCTACTACTCTTTCCATGAGGCAATCCTTGATAACAATCCAGCAGAGACCTGTCACTCCTGATGGTGATAGTGGCCACTAAGTTAGCTTGGATTTGCTGTTTACACCTGGACTGGTTTAGGTTGGAGCCATTTTTATCCAAAGAAGCAGTAACTCCTGGAGCTAAATGTATAGATTTCACTATACCTTTCTGAAAAGTCTGTAAATTATTTGTGCTAGAGATTGAGAGTACCTTTCTCAGCAATTCATTGTGAAGAGAGCACTCATTCAAGAGTCACTAATTCCATGGGAGCTCTTTATATGTGTGTGTGTGTGTGTGTGTATACATATATGCATGTATAATTTTATTTATATAATATGCATATTATTTTATATGTTAAATTATAATTATGTATTATATATATGTTAATATTCAAAACTCCCAAGTGTGTTGTATTAGAAAATAATCCCTTCATTCTCCCTCTACATTTCTTCTAATGGTCCTCACCCATATCCAATATCAGGCATACTCTCTTCTTGACCTTCATTACAGATGAGAAAACCATGTCTCAGCTTACCAGCGGGACAATCCATTAAGAACCAGAATATAGACTACATATTTCAGTGTCCATTCTCTTCCTGATGTTTCTCTCTTCCACTTTCTTGTCTTTTATATTTTATGAGATTGGCATTACCAGTTTATAATGCTATTAAATATCAGTTGCTACTTATCACTGCAAAAAGTTTTTAAATGAAGTCTGTTTGAATATAAAGGATTTAGCAGCAGGTACTATTTACCAACCTATATTCATGTCCTCCTTATATTATAGTAGCATGTTGGTTTTATCATTTGAAGAAACACTTTGTCAGACACTGTCTGACAAAGATAAATAAATAAAAATAAATAGATCATATGTGCTATGAAACTTCTTGGAAAACTTTATGTCCTTAATTACAGGTCAACAAAATGATTAATAGCAAGAAGAAGAAAAAAATGTAAGAAGAGGGGAAAAAAAGGAGAAAAATCTCAATCTCTTTCTTTCCGCCTTTAGATGTACTTTTGCATAAACACCATGTTTAGGGCTGCAGCAGACATTTTATAATCATAGGTGTTAGCCTCAGCAAGAAAGTTACACCAAGAATGGCAAAAACCCACAGCAAGCTTGGGCCTTATATGACATCATTGGCAACCTCAAATGATCGACCAACCCAGCAACACGTCTAATATGATGTGAGAAAATAGCTTGGATAGTAAACTACCTTTGCATATATATTCTCTGCTTTGCAATTAAGGCAGCCTAACTGAAACTAATGCTTATGATAAAGAGATTAAAAATAATAGTAAAATATCCTCAAGGGAAATAACTTTTCTAAAAGGAAGAGTCTGGCCATTCATTTTCTAGCAAGATGTTCTAGGAAGTCATTAGTAACTGTAACACAGAGTCCTTACATAGCCCCTTAATTATAGGGTTATACATACTTGAGGATTTTCTCACAATTTAATTTTAGCTTCTATATTATAATGAATATTTTTAAACTATTATTTAGGATTGAAATTTAAAACTTTTGAAAATTTACAAGTGATATAAAGCAATCCTATAAATAGTCATCATATAATTTCGAATTTGTAATAATTACTTTTATTGTTTTCATTTATCAGTTGCTAATACCTAATTTTGAACTCTTTTTGTAAGGGTAAGTTCAGTCATTTTTTTCAGTTTGGGCACAATATTTTTGTTTATACAGCATTACACATATAATAACTACCAATGAAATCTCCATAAAAAGTATCTCCCCAGTGAGAATTTATGTACACTTATAATAATTGTGTTCTAAGAATGAAGGAGAC
Source organism: Proteles cristata cristata (assembly GCA_017311185.1). Classification (NCBI taxonomy): domain Eukaryota; kingdom Metazoa; phylum Chordata; class Mammalia; order Carnivora; family Hyaenidae; genus Proteles; species Proteles cristata. The sequence continues at coordinate 651,279 of JAESUZ010003804.1, read as the reverse complement.
AGGAAGAGAAAAAGCAAGAAAGCAGAAGAAATAAATGTAGAATATGAAGGAGGGAGGAAGAGAAGAAGAGGTGAAGGAGAAAGTACGGTATCTTGGCACATGTTTTTGTCTGTTTTATATTTTCTGTAAAGTGCCACATGGGGTCCAGATGTAGAATATCTTATTAATAGACACATTCTGCAAAATATAGAATTTTGCAAAATTCTGTGCAAAAATACCCAATTGTTCATCTTAGAGCAAGATTTTTACTAAATGTAAATAAAATCTTATGGCTGAAGTATCTTTGAATTATTGGGCACAGAATATTTAAACACAGATGCATGTAGTTGAAGGTGAGTAGTGTGTGTGTGTGTGTGTGTGTGTGTGTGTGTGTGTGTGTGTGTGTGAATGGTTTCTACACACAACTCTCATGAAATGGTCTTTGGGGAAAACATGTGAAAAAAATTGAGTATTATCTAGCAGGTATAATTCAGGACAAACATGGGTTAAGGTTAACATATGATTCATTTGATCTCTTTCATTTCTTTGGAACAAGCTATTTTTGGTTAATTGATTTTCACAGCTCATTGAGTCATGTTCACCTGCTAAATGTCACCTTGTTTTTTTCAGTGATTGTTTGCACTTGAATGGTCTGTATCACCACTTGAAGCATAGTTTGTATCATAGTGTTAATTGTAATTTCTATTTGAGGTGTAAATATTGTAATCTTACCATGTCTACTTTTCTTTGAAATATTAACACATTTCTAATTTTACTGCATCAAGTCAGCTTTCCTCATAATGATTACTTGGAATCAACTGGAGCACAGAAAATCCTCTAGAGGTACATGGTTGGTTGAAATCCAAAATGAACACAAACTTTTAAGAGAAAATTAGGTAAGAAAAAACTAAATGGTTTGCATTACCTAATATTGTGCTTATAGTAAAATGATTCTCTCCATTTGTGGTAACTGATGACAGCAAAATTGTATCTCTCTAGAAGGTGTGACAGACTATTTTAAAGAGCATAATGAAAATGTATAGAAAACAATGTTAAATTGAGTGGAATATAGATTTCACAGCTTGAAATAGTATTGCTTTTTAGGAAGAGGATGTTCAACATTGGATATAATATATCAGAAAAATACAAATATTTTTGATGATTTTCAAATATTTTTCATTGCTCTAAAGCATCTTTGAAATTTATTGATATTAAGCTATAAATGGAATATATCATTTTAAATCCTTGATTGAATATTAAGCTAATCTGTAAGAGATAAAGACATATAGGAATAACAAATTAGAAGCTGAACTAAAGAATCAAATTAGAAAAAAAAAGTTCTTTCATCTGCAGAAATAAAATGTGAATAGGCACAACTGAATGATAAAAGAAAATGAGTACAAAGATAGTTTATGTATCTTCGATTGATAGATATTGCAAAAGGAATAAAGGACAATATCTCCTCAAAAATTAATAGTTAAATATATAGCATTTCTGGTACCTAAGTTACTTTCAAATTGAAAATTATAAACAATGGAAAGATTATGTGTTAGCATGCTGGAAACTATAAGTAACTGAGACATAAACACATTTATATTAACTATATTCATACTGAAATATATTAAATGTGCAATGTGCATGGGTGTACACATTGTGAATGATGTCAAAAATGGCCATGTTGCCTGTAACTTGGCTATGTGAAGAAAATCTTACTCTCATGATCCATATGAGCACAAGAAATCCTCTAATGGTACATGAGTTGTGAGTCTTTGCTGACTATCTTTACCTTCCCTATGTAGTTAATCACTCTCCTTTTATTACCTACAGGGACTCTGAAAGAGCTTTATTCTCTCTCTCTCCCTCTCTCTCTCTCACACACACACACACACACACACAAAACCTTTTTTTTTTTACAATACAATAACACAATTACCATAACAGATTTACACGTTCCTTCATTTCCTGTGAATTCTGTGATTAGTGGGACCATTTCCTATTATTACTCAGATCTTTAACACTTGTATAATGCCTAGTAAATTAGGGAGGGACCAATAAATAATTGTTAGATAAATACATATATTAAATATATCTTCCCATAAAATATTCATCTTCACTTTGTGGACTAAACTGAAAAAGATGTCCTTGTCAATATATTTATCCCTTATCTGTAGATGGATGTACCATCTACAGATCTACCAATGGTATATATATATATATATATATATATATATATATATATATATATATATATATATATATATATCTGTAGATGGTACATATACATACATACAAATACATGTATAATGTATATAAAGATAAGCTGCAAAAATCAACTAATATATATTCAGGTTCAAACTCTATTTCTCTTCCCAAACTGCTCTTGTTACTACCCTGCTGAGAACAAACCAGTGATCACTTCAACTTAAGTGGGTGAAATGGAGTGTCTTTTTTTTTTTTTCTCTCCAGTAACATATTGGCCATTCATTAAATAAGCAAGTGTCAGAAACTAACAACCAAATACATGACAAAGTTAAATGTCATTTACCATTTCTAGTCATTTGTACTGACACAGGAATGACAGCATGACTGAGAGCGTTGTAGAGATGTAGGTGACTAAATTTGGAGTATTTTCAAAACCTGATTCATCCTTTCCAAGCCACTGTACACATAAAAGTTGACTCTACATCGTTGAGCTGTCTTGTATATTCTGCCTTTGGAAAAGTTCTATCTGTCCTTTACCTTTTAGCATAATACAAACATTTACCTCAGTCACTCTGAATTACTGAAGGTCTTACAGGTAATCTGACAGGTAATCTGACAGTGCTGGTGAGGAATGGTCCACTATGTCTAAGTGAGGAGGTCAGCAAGCCCTTTATACAAAAACAAGAATAAAAATGGACAAAATTTACCAAAAAAAAAAAACAAAAAAAAAACCAAAAACCAAAAACCAGTACTCTGGACATCAAGCCAAGGCTTACACATAATATGAGAAACATTTATTCTTGAGAAATAAGTTTCTGTTGTTTGAAAGCCACCTAGTTTGTATGGTACTTTGTTTTATCAGCCCGAACCAGACTGGCACAGGAATACAGATGAGCAAACATCCTTCTCAGCCTGAATCTACAGGTTGCAATGACCTATTGATTAGAATTAATTTGTCACTCTTATTTTGGATGGGGTTATCACTTCTTTTCAAAAGCACAAAGCTGGTATCTTATCTTTCTTGACTTCAATTCTCTTTCCTCATGTATATCGACAGCACAAAAATTTAATACTCAATATGTATTTTTTACAACTATTGCTTCTTCTGTCTTTGCTATTCATAGCCTACTTGCCAGCACACACTTATATTTTACAGTAACAACCTTGTAGTCTTCTGGTTTCTATAGTTGTTTTTCAATTCAATATGTTCTCTACTCTATAGCTGGAGTGATCTTTGTAACATGCTAACCTACTTACACTCTTCACAAGTAAAAGTTCTGTGGTTGCCCATTTCACTTACTATATAGTCTCATTTTCTTTTACATGGCTGAAATGCTATATATGCCTACTTGCATAAAGTTCTACCTCATAACCTATATGACAACTAGCTGACACCAGAATGTACCATATTCTTGCTTGCTTCAGATCTTTATATAAGTTTTTTTTTCTCTGCCTAAAATATCTACTTCCTTATCACATACATATTTTCCCCTGTCCCAGCTGACTTTACTTGGCTAATCCCTAATCATCCATTTAGATTTAGCATAGATATACTTTTCTCTGGAAGCCTCCTTCTTTATAGTCCTTTATAATAAAAGCTCCTGCTATATACCAATCAGATCTCCAAAGCATTATACATAGCAAATGTTCAATAATTATTTAAGAGATGAATGGATGAATAAATGAATGAACATAACTTTGAATATAGTATTAAAATTTTAGTTGAGCAAAATTTAATGTTAAGTCCTATGAAATTTGGAATATTGGTTAAAGTATGTACACATTTCCCAGCTCTAGCCAACTTTCTATGATTAAAACCATAAATTAAAGAAGCAACTTGCTGACACTTTGTCAGCATTCAATCAACTCCCCCCAGTGATTATCTAATTTTCTTCTCAAATAAATTTTCTCCTTCCACACTCCCTCAGGCAATAGACTAAGTAAACAGATGAACCTTGAAGTGAATTCTGTAGGACATTTAAGCTCTTTTAGTATATAAAAAATCAATTACAAAGTTTTGAAATTCATATTCTTACTTCATTTGTATTTATATCGCTGTACCTGTGAATGAAATCATAACCACAATGAAATTTTGTCATAGGGAGATTAAACATTTGTCTTATCTATTAATAATTTACTTTGGTATATTAGCTAACTACAAGTTTGTATTTGGTATACTCTTCATTGCTAATAAATATGTTCTGAAGGTCAAGGAATCAAATGACTTTATGAGCCCAGGAATAAATTATTAGCTTAATATATTCTAATTCTCGTAAGTAAGATATTTAAGAGCTCCAGTGTGAATATATCTGGAAAGGCAGTAGGTTGAGGGCTGATTAATGAGCTCTTCTATATGTGAAATGATAGATTTTATTATAATTACATAGCAAATAAATCTTAGATGTTAATATAAAAACTACAAACATTATATTGAAATCTTAGAATTACATACATGTCTATCAGCAGTGACTAATATTAGTAATGACTAAATAGTGTACTGCATGAGGTAGATCTTTCCATTTTTAAATCTTTATTTGTTATTTTTTATTGTTTAGTTACATGACGGTAGCTGTGTCCTCAAGTAAATAATATAATGCAGAAAGGGTACACTAGCAGTTTTATTAAGGTCAGATGAGAAAGTTTCAAACAATACTTTTATATATATATATTATATTTACATATAATATACGTGTGTGCATGTGTATATACATATATACAGTCATCAGTGAGAGTAAGACAAAAGTAATCTCTTAATATTAATTTAGACTTAGAACATATAAGTAAACTGAGACATATATTGCTAAATTTCAAGAGATGTTGAGTGACAAGTCAATGGTGAAGATAATGACTTAGTTAAACTGTGTTCCCTTAAAATCCATATACTGAAGTTCTAGGCCTCAGCATCTTAGAAGAGCTTATTTAGAAATAGGGTCATGTAGATGTACTTGGTTAAGGAAAGGCCACACTGGAATAGGGTGGGTTTCTACATCAATAGGACTGGTGTCTGGATAAAAACAATGCCATATGGTAGAGAGAGAGACAGAGAGAGATACAGAAAAAAGACATTGTGAAGACCTAGTGAGAACACCATCTACAAGTCAGGAATGACACAGATTGGCAGCAAATCTCCAGAAGCTAAGAGAGAGGGATGGGACAGATGTTGCCTTTCTGTCCTCACAAAGAACACATTCTGCCAACCCACTGATCTTAGACTTGTAGGCTTTCAGAACTGTGAGACAACAAATGTCTGTTGTTTAAGCCAACCAGCTGGTGGCACAATGTTAGAACAGCGTGGCCAAATAAATACAATAACCAAATACCTATGCTGTTTTATATGTGTTATAAGTGGCTAGTGAAGACTTTAGCTGAGTTAGGCTCTAAGTACTTTAGTTTAAGAGGCATTGATTCAAGGATAGTCAGGGTATTATTAGCTTGACTAACATGCACAAACTGGTGTGAGATGCACATCAATCTTCTGTATGCGAGCTCTAATTGGAATGATCACATAAGCTTGTTCTATCTGTTCAAATTATGTTTTTTTTTCTTTTTTGTACACTTTGTAATTTTTCCTGATAGCAGGACATAATGTGCCACGTGAAAGAAAGTGTTTCAATAGGCCTTTAGTAATATGCTGGTAAAATGTGGGGATAGGAGAAGCAACCTATAGTCCTGTGATTGGTTCTCACATCTTTAAGTGAGCCTGTGCTTTTGGACTGTTGACTTTACCAGTGTTTTTAGTTAGTTAGTTAGTTAGTTAGTTTGTTTTCTCTTTCTTTTAGTTGGGACAGGATGATGATGAAAGTGGGCTGGGGAAGGATATTTGCCTTGTCCCATGTCTGCTATGCTGAATTTCTGTCCCAGGTCACACAGCAAATGAGGCAGGCTTTGGTCAAGTAGTTTCTCCAGATGGCAGGCCTTGTTAAGAACAGAATGTTCTGGCATCAGGGGATTTTTCTGTAATATTTAATCTGAGGACCTGGTTAAGTTCTGGGAAATACATCTCATAAAACTGAGAGCCCATCTATCGCTGGGTCTCCCTGGAGTTTTTAACTCTCACTGGTGCCATGCAGAGTTTTCAGCAATTTGTCAATTAGAGTTCAGATTTTCCTACCAATGCACTGGTTCCTTCAGATGTTTATAGTCATCAGTAGTAAGCAGGGATCCTGTATTTACCTGTTTCTCTCCAATCACAGTGGTTTGCCCTGTTGCCTCTCCTTCTTTTTTATTATTTTGTTGTTATTCTTGCATTTTTTTAAGAGTAAGCTCTACACCCAATGTGGGGCTTGATCTCATGAGCCTGAGATCAAGAGTTGCATGCATAACTGACTAAGCAAGCTAGGTACCCCCTCCCCTCTCTTATAAATCCCATAATTATTGATTTTTCATCCTGTTTTGGCTTTTGTTGTCATTGTTGTTGTTGTTGTTATGTATTTGTTTATTTGCTGTTAGGATGGAGCGGCAATTTTCAACTCCTTACATGTGGAATCAGAAACCATTTATTCGATTTTTAAACATTTCTAAGCTTCTTATAAAATGAGAGGCCTGTTTTCTTTTTAAAATTGTAGATGACATTGGAAAATCATACTTTTAAATATTTGGAGTTAGAATGCTGATAGTATTTTTTAAAGTAATCTCTACATCTCTTTTGGGGCTTAAACACACAGCCCCAATATCAAGAGTCACACACTCCACTGATGAAGCCAGCCAAGCACCCTTAACTCTGATTTTAGAATATGCTTCAGTTGCATACAAATAAATTATAAGCATTATTTTTAAAAATTTTAGCTGAAAATTATCATACATTTTTTCGGGTAGAATTACCATGGTTCCATAACTATTTCTAGTTTATTACCTTTTGCCCAATTTTTATGCAATATCCCTAGGTATTTAAACATTTTTCTCCACTTTAAAATTATTAAATTAAAAATATGTGATTGGGGGGCACCTGGGTGGCTTAGTCGGTTAAGCGTCCGACTTTTGCTTAGGTCATGTTCTTGTGGTTCGTGGGTTAGATCCGAACGTCGGGCTCTGTGCTGACTGCCAGCTCAGAGCCTGGAGCCTGTTTCAGTCTGTGACTCCCTCTCTCTATGACCCTCCCCTGCTCATGCTATCTCTCTCTCTCTCCCCTAGGAATAAATAAAACATTAAAAAAAACTCTGTAAAAATATGTGATTGGGGCACCTGGGTGGCTCAGTCAGTTGGGGATGATCTCACAGTTTGTGGGTTTAAACCCCACAATGGGCTCTGTGCTGCCACTCCCCCATTAGTGCTCCATCTCTCTCTCAAAAACTGTGTCCTGTTTTCCTTCATTTATTTTTTAATGTTTATTTATTTTTATAAGAGAGAAAGAGTGTGAGTGGGGGAAGTGCAGAGCGAGAGGGAGACACAGAATCTGAAGAGGCTCCAGGCTCTGAGCTATCAGCATAGAACTGATGTGGGGCTCAAACTCATGAACTGCAAGATCATGACCTGAGCCAAAGTTGGACGCTCAACTGACTGAGCGACCCAGGCATCCCTTGCTTTCTTTGATTTAATCATCACAACGACTTTGGCTAAGGAGAAAATTTATGTGACTTACCCCATTTCCAAACTGCGAAATCAGAGGTGAGGCTGGAACAGATACTTTCTGATTCCAACTGTATCCTCTGTCTATGTCACATTTCATTATCATATACCGAGATATCCAGGTACCAGGATCAGATGACAGAATGAAGGAAAGCATATCGAGTGGTTCATTATGGTGTGTGTGTGTTTATGTGTGTGTGTGTGTGTGTGTGTGTGTGTGTGTGTGTGTGTGTACACTGCCAAAGTAGTTCCATGTAGCTGTTAGGGCTCTACATAGCAGTGCACACAACTGTTCTTAAGCCATAGTGGCGAGTTGTAATTAAAATGCAAATAAATTTTTTAAATGATGAAAGGAAAAGACAGCACATTGCAGCAGTGTGACAGTATTCATTGCTTTCCTGATCAAACTGTTGTGGCTTTTATTATTCAGTAAACCTGTTTTCAACATTGGCATATCTAAAAGTAATATAAAAGTTATAATAGACTGCAGTACAAGTAAACTACTAAATAGATTCAGAAAAATGTTCCTAGTTAGCAGAAGCTGATTGCCAAAATGATTACAGCTGTCCCAGGGTATCTTTGAAAGTATTAGGGATACCTATTGTGAATTGTCACTTGTTGCTAACACCTTTCTTTATCCCCGTACATAAAGTGATTTCAAAATCCCTTTCTTTTCCAAACTACCACAGCATTTTGTCAATACCTATTATAACTTGTGGGTTTTTAGGGGAGTCATCTCTTTCCTTTTCCTCTTCCTACCTCATTCCACTCCAAAGTAGGTAGAAATAAAACTCTGAATTATGCAAGTCATGCAGTAATGGCTAGTCTTTCAAGCGGTCTCTTGAATGACTCCCTATGTCCTCCAGAACAGCAGAGAAATGAGAAGGTTTCAGGCTGTTCTCAGCTAAGAAGCCTGTCTTTCTCACTCATTACACACCCCTCCTCATTTGTTCTCCAATTTCTCTAACTTATAGACCCTCCTCCTTCCACAAGACATAAAAAGCACAAAAGGCTGGGGTTGGGCCTCTATCCTTCTGTCCTAATGGTGAAGGGCAGAAATTGAAGATCAGCACCATGCAAGGCAAGAAGCAAAGCTTCCTGGTCTCTTGTATGTTTGCATTTTCTTTCTCATGGTGTGTTCTTCCAGGGCAGATTTTTTTTTCTCACTGTTGTTATGCTGAAATATAAAGGACTGAAGTCCAATTACAAGTTTATAAAAATAAGCAAAAAAGAGACTATCTGGCCTACTTGCTTTCCTAGCCCCAATGTGGCCATTATACTCACAGAGACATACTCTATGTGTTCCAATGTCACTCGCGACAAGTCTACCTTGAGATTTTATCAAAAACAAGATGGTAGTCAAAAGTCAAATAGAGGGGCATCTGGGTGGCTCAGTCGGTCAAGCTTCTGACTTCAGCTCAGGTCATGATCTTGCAGTTCATGGGTTCAAGCCCCACATCAGGCTCTGTGCTGACAGCTTGGAGCCTGGAGGCTGCTTTAGATTCTGTCTCCCTCTTTCTCTGCCCCTCCCCTTCTCATGCTCTCTGTCTCTCAAAAATAAATAAACATTAACTTTTTTTAAAAAGTCAAATAGAAACTATTTTTTCTTGAGTTTTTCATTCATATATAAATAATAAAATACGAAAAATACATACATAAACACTTATAGGGGCGTCTGGGTGGCTCAGTTCATTAACCATCCAACTCTTGATTGCAGCCCAAGTCATGATCTCACAGTCATGAGACTGAGCTGTACTGAGCGTGGAGCCTGCTTGAGATTTCCTTTCTCCCTCTCTCTCTGCACTTCCTCCATGCTTGCATTCTCTCTCTCTCTCTCAACAGACAAAAACAAAACATTTATATAATAAGTGGCCTATGAAGGACAGAATTTAAGGATTTATAAATCTGTGTTTCAGGCTCTAATGTTTTTCACACTCCAAACATTCTACTTGTGAGTCTTATAATGATCAATTTTTTCACGTTTACGTTTCCTCTAGAATACAAATCATATTATCTATGTGCTTTTTTCAGATACCTATGCATGCTACAGATAGTTGATCATCGCTGAATGCAAATTCCAGCCTGACTGAACTACTGAGTAGGCTACTAAATGCACAAATAAGTGGGTATGATGGTAACCTGACTAGTTCAGTATCAACATGATGCTATTCTCTGTAGAGGATGAGGACACTTTGAAAGCAGCTACAAAGTCACTGTAATTGTGTACACATGCCATATTTTAGAGATTACTGCTAAATAAAGATCAAGTTAGTGTTTGTATTTCCCCAGAGAAAATAGAGAATTGAATCTCCAAGACAAGTTGTTGCCTTACAGGTACTAGATGAGTTTTAATCTGCAAAGAGAAGAAAGAGAGTAAGAAATTTAATCTTAGACCATTTCCAAGCTAAATCGTCTTACCCTTTTAGACATACTCCTCATACTGCTCACAGAAGGAAAAGGGGAAAGTAATTCCCAGCACTGCTTCCCTGTCCCTAGCAGTCTCTGTATCAATGACACAGGCCTGCAAACCCTCTCCGTGGACAGAAAATATTAACATCATTCTCTACAAACACAGCCGAGGCCTCACAAATGTCCTTCCTCACTTTGGTACCTTGGACTATGTTCAGAATAGCTCTGCAGTGATAGTGTTTAGACTATAGGAATTGTCACCAGAATGATGTAGGCCTCTGTAGAGTGGTTGTGGTGATAATTTTTAAAAGAATCGCTGCCTGTGAGTTTGGAAGTGCATCATCTTGTCAGGAAAGGTCTACTGTGCTTTTTGATTTGTGAAATTTTGATGTCACATTTGGTAATAGTGGGTTGAATAGTTAAAAAAGTTGGCAATCATCTCTAGTCATTTCATTTTCATTCATATTTAGGTGTGTGAAATCATTCTAGGTGGTATTGAGACTTATCTCAAAGTATTACAAAATCAGGTAATCATTTTTAAATACTAAAAGTGTGCTGACAACCTTGCATATTTCATTATTTAATTATCATGCCAAAAAGATGCTTACTTAAATGTTAAATTATACATAGCTTACATGATATTAAATTACATTAAAAATGTTTTAGTATTATAAAAAGTATTGGTGTCAATTTGTAATCCTAAAATCCGCTGGGAGTTGTTATTCAGAATGCCTTTTTCTTTCCTTTTTCCTGTTTTCTTTGGTATTGAATATAAAAGGGCTAATGTTAGTGAATCAAATCCATCCTTTATAGCCCAGGAAAACAAGATACTGGAGCAATGAACTCTATCACAGTTTTGTAGATCAAGTGTTTCATTCTTAGACTCCAAACCCTCTGGCTAGAGCAGAGTGGTAAAGGTGACATGCTTCCTCTTCTTAATGTCCCTAAATATCCCATCTCACCCTGTACTGTTTTTACTTTCCATTCATTTGCTTCCTTACTAATGGTCTTTGGAAAACTGAAAGCTTGATATTCACTATTTTGTTGTTGTCTAGATATGAGACAGAGTTCTCACTTACTTTTCTTCTGCTATCATCTTGAGCAAGACAGAGTAGAGAGAGAAGAAGTAGTCAACCTGATGAGTATTTGTCACATGGCCTTAGAAAACTATTAGTTGAATGGTCAACTCATACAAAAACACTATAAATAAAATGCTTGGCAAATCAAAGTTTAAGTCATGAGATTTGGAAAGTATGATGCAATAACTCAGTACTAATTTCTTCTTTTTTACTTTTATATATCAGGAAAGTAATTCTTATGTAATAATTAATTGACTGAAAATTATGTCAAAATGTGTGAACATAAAACAGTCCTTTACCAAAGAGATTATGAAAGTAACGTTACTTTTCTCAAGGTGAAGCTGAATATACAATTTGCAATGCTTTCCAACAAAACATTAAAAGATCAGAATAGATAGAGTAACTGCTCTAATTTTTTTCGAGGTATAAGTAACAGGTATCCCAGAAATTGATGTTTCTTTTTATCATTTTGTTATTCAACATTGGATAACATGTTAAAGCTCTGCTCTAGAAAAAATAAATTTAGAGGAGCAAAGGGATATTAAGAAGGATGAAACTAATTTAGAATGGCTTTATCTAGTAGCTTTCAAGTAGGGGGATATTGATAAACTTTTGACGATTTTGAAATGTAATGATTTCTCTGACTTTTTTTTTTATCAATAGTGTCCATTTATATTTATGTTTTGCATGGAATTTTGTTTGTTTCAGAGGCATGTCATTTATTTGTACTTTTAAAAATTACCTTCTAATAAGCATCATAAAATGAATATATGAATTTGGTATAAATAGAAATGAGGGTTCTGGTTTAGCTAAAAACAAAGGCAAATCTTTGATAATTAAAAAAAAAGTTATTGTCAGCTATAGGAAAAAAGGCAGTTAGTTGACAGCTATAATTTACACCTAGTGCAAGTCATAATTTGCATGCACATATATGATTTTGATGTTATAATCTTCAACAAAGAAATATTAGTATTCTAGCTATAATAGAATCATTAACCAATGAGGGGTAATATCAATATTTTTTATTGTTTTTAAAATACTTATTGAGTTGGACAGGTGGAGATTTTGCAATAATTGGGTTGGCTCCCACTTGCTTAGTTATTTTCCCTTTGCCTGATTCTGCTACAATTTTTTTTTTTTTTTTTTCCTAGCTAGCTCTTCTGCCCTGAAAGCTATTGAGCCGGCTCATGTTTCTAAACACTGATTCATTTAGATATTGCCCTGTGGAACATAATGGTGCTGAAGTGATTTGCTCCAATTTGAGAGAGTGAATGAGTTGAAGTAAGTGAGTTTGTGGTCATATAACCATAATCTTAAAGACTAGAAAAGATCTCCAAAGCTTCAGCCAGCCCCTTTCTGAGGCCAAATCATCAATAGTTTAATTATTTCAAAGTAAGGCTCTTTTGGCACAATTATATTGTAATTGCATTGTAACTGCTTAGCTCTAATTGTCTACTTTGTACTTTTATTCACAGATGCTCTCCTGTAATGGCACTTATCAAAAAAATTTCTCCCACTTTTTGTGGAGTCACTTTTTGTGACTCATTCATATTTTTAGGCTATTTGTAAAAGATATCTCATTAGCTACTGCATGTGAGATTAATGTAGAAGCAAATTTTAAAATTATTTCTAATATTTTCCAATCCAGGACTTCCAAAAAAAAATACAACAAATGACTTGCTATTTTATCATGGAATAATAATTTTCTTGATGTGTAATAAGGATATTGTACTTAAAAGAAATATATACCTGCTCAACTATAGACATCATAAAATCTAACAAGTTTATATTAATGTGTTTTTTAATTAGAAATTATAAATATTACTCACTGCAAACTTTCTTTTATAGAAAAACAGATGTATTAATTTCAGGACAATGTTTTCTTTAGCTAAAGATGCTAATGATCCAGTTCTTTATATGTGCAATACCTACTAAAGATACACATAATATTGTTTTTGTTTCTGTTTTCTTTCTTTAACAGTACTGAATGTCTTTATTTTTTAAAATTTTAATTCTAGTCAGTTAAATTACAATGTAATGTTAATTTTAGATGTACAATATAGTAAATGAAACACTATATATTCCATACATAATAATGTGCAACCCAGAGGTAACATGGCGATGGTGCCTGAAAGCTCAACCTCCATCACTTTCACATAGTGTGTGTGTGTTTGTGTGTGTGTGTTTGTGTGTGTGTGTGTCTGTGTGTGTGTGTGAAGGTAATTACATGCTCCTGTATGAATTTGTTTGTATAAAACATGGAAATATGGGGTTGTATGGAGATAACAAATATGATATATACTCCACTTTTCATATCAAATATCAGGCTGTGAAAGTACTCTTTCAGGCTTAGTGTATGATTCCAACAAGCATTGAGAGATTTAGTAGGGAACTTGCAATACAATAAGAAATATATTTGGTCTTTGTCTCTGATTCCCAGGACAGAGCTCTTGTAATCCTTGGAATTTCCTGAGTCACAGGAGTGTCTTTTGTTATTCATAACAAGCCCTTCTAATTATGAACTTATATTAATGGGGTGATTTAGGGTGGGGTTCCTAGATAGCTTCAGAATGGGTCTGGTCACCAGGAATACTAACTAAGTCATGAGAAAGTGAGATCTTTCAGCCCTATCTACAGAACTCCACTGGGAAAGGGAGGGGTGGCTGGAGATTTTGCTGAATAAAAACTTTTCAACAATGAGTTCTGGAGAGCTTTTGGGTTGGTTATTTAGCTCAAAACTCTTGAGTGTAATAGTGTTTTCCAAAATTTGTAAACACATACAAATATGCTTTATGAGGCATGAATTTGGGGGCTCTAGCTTGTTATTTGTAGGTTTGCAACTAACCTAAATTTAGCAGTCTTGTGGAAGTTCTGTATAACTCATTCTCTTCTGGGCTACAAAAAATTGAAAACCTTGATAAAAATTTACATGGCTGTTCCTGATATAATTGTTCTAACATGATTACTGTATAATGCAAATGCATGTTTCAATAAAAGATATGCACTTAACCGCAAACTCTTATAAAAATGTCCTGTACTTAAACATTTTTAATACTTAAACATTTGTATATTTTCTCAAGATTGTTTTTATTGGCACCCATGTATGCTCATACTTTGCCTATCTACACAGCTCCTTAACAGGATCTAGGAGCTCAAAATGAACTAAAGTTACAGTGAATTTTGAAGTTGTTTTTATAAAGTAAATATGATTTCTACAAATGAATCAAATAATTTGGGAACCTGTATATACCATAATATCAGCATAAAAATTATACTTTAAAAATTGTACTTTTAATAGGTTTAGCCCTATTTTGAAAGCTTATTTAAATATTGCTAATCTTATAAATTCTTAAATGTATTTTATATTTGACATTAACATGCACGTTTTAAGGCTGTTAGTGTTTATATTTAGAAAGTTGATTGAATTTTAATGTATAAAGTACAATTATACATGTATAAACATGGCAATATATTTTGATTAAGCTCTGACAGGTTAAAAAGTGTGGAGCCACAGTGGGAGGAAAGAACTGAGTAACTTTAGTAAGATATATTTATAAAATACATGTTGAAAAGGGATTGGGAATAATGAGCTAAGTTACTGTGAGCATTTGGTGAAAAGTGTAATGGGGACTATGGCTCTGTGGCAGTAAGATTAGATAGGAGGAGTGTAGACTGACACCAGACACCTTGCTACAAAGGGGGATCAACATGGAGGCTGGCTGGAAAGAATGAAGACAAGTGTGATGACAGAGCCCGTCCAGGTGTAGTGTGACATTTCCAGATCTGCAGAACTGTACTCCCACCCACCACATTTGCTTCATCTGCATTTTCAGATGTAATCATTGATCATCCATTTATGTGACCAATGTTCCTTTCCTATAACACCCTCTACTCCAAGAAAAAAAGTATACACATATGTTTATGACAAATTTTCTTAATCTATAATCAGTTCTAAATGTTCTTGAAATAAAATCACGATAGAAAAAGAAAAAGAAAAGGATGATGAGTGGCTTTTAACTAATACGGGATTAGCTTAATTCTTTCACTTCTTGTTCCATTTGTGTGCTGGATGTGATAGACTGAGCTTTAATTTAAGATTTACATTACAATTCCATCGTCTAAAGTTACTCGCCTGAAGGTAAATGGACTTCATAAAGCCTAAGTGCCCTAATACAGATAATAGACTAATATTTCCTTTACAGTATATTGTGAAAATCAAATATTAGTTTGCAAAACATTTGACACAATTCTAAACTTCTATTTTCCACTTTTTTTTCTGATTAATTTATATGTCTTCAGGGCTGATATCTAGCTGGAGTATACCAATGTAGTAGTATATCCAGTATATTTATGCCTGGCAGTATTATGTTATTTAGTGCCTTTGACAAGATTGCATGTGTACCATTATTGTTATTAAATATTTTCAACATCACTCTTCTATATTTATTTGATTTATTCATAGGAAGTGAAAAGCTATCTATATAACTTATGACTTATACGTGGAGAGTAGGGGTGAAGAGAGACAAGCTGAGAAAAATAGAGAATACTGATTTTTTGTGAGTAGACATATATATGAGCTCAAATAATCATCTACCAAAGTAAAAATTTTATCTGTTGATGGCAGACCTACGAACAAGATCTCCAAAGCCTTTTTTTGGTTCATTTATTTATTTTGAGGGGGTGGGGGAGTGTGCTTGTATGTGTGTGAACACGTAGAGGGCAGAAAGAGAGGAAGAAAAGAGAATCTCAACCAGGCTTCCCAACAGTCAGTGCAGAGCCCCACAGGGGGCTCAATCCCATAAACTATGAGATCATGACCTGAGCCAAAACTGAGTTGGATACGTAATTGACTAAGTCACCCTGGTGCAATACCAAAGTCTTTTTAAGATTAAAGTTTTGCAAACTCCTGTCTCAACATATACTAAATTTAAGACTGATACAGCATTCTAGATAAGAAGAAAGAGAAACATAGATGAGACATTTCATGTTACTTCATCACATTAAGAATATTAAGGTCTAAAATAAAAAGCTGTATTTTATACATCTGAAAGTGAAATTTTAATCATTATTAAATTATAAACATCTTCAATGAGGTAGGGTCACAAATGAACATACACATGAAATACTCATTATGGACACAGAAATATCACTTGTTTAAGAACATAGCTATGGGGCACCTCGTGGCTCAGTTGGTCGAGTGTTGACTCTGGATTTTGACTCAGGTCATGATCTCATGGTTTTGGAGTTCAATCCCTGCATCGAGCTCTGTGTTGACAATATGGAGCCTGTTTGAATTCTCTCTCTCCCTCTGTCTCTTCCCCTTCCCTGTTCGCACTCTCTCTCTCTTTCTCTCTGTCTCAAAAAAATAAGTAAAACTTTAAAAAATGTCAGCATGGATATATCTATGCATATATTCCTTGCCCTTGTTATTCAACACACACGCACACACACTCACACACACTCACACACCCAGTTCTGATAAAATACACAAAATGTATTGGTAGTAAAATCTGAAACAGTACTGGATAATAAGAGGAGGAAAACATTAATGTTCCTTACTCTTAGAAAAACATGATTTTCCCTAATGTTTTTGTATATGCTGATATAATTCTTTGGTAAAATCATTCCCCTTTTGCTTTTCTAGTCAATAAAATATATATAATTAAAAATAAAAAAGTCTAGATGAAATCGACATGATATCCTATAAAAAAGAAATCATTTTCTATAAGAAGAATTTCCTGTTTCTTTTTGCATTTTCACTGACTACTAATTATGTAAATTTTATTCAAAAAGTAAAGAAAAACATAAGTTTTGTTTTGTTTTTTAATATGAAGTATTTAGCCATCACTTGTTTTAGAAAAAGGAACGAGGGAAGGAGGGAAGGAAGGAAGGAGGGAGGGAGGGAGGGAGGGAAGGAAGGAAAGAAGGAAGAGGGGATAAAGTAGCAGAGAAATAAAACTCTGATGAAATCTTCAGAAGGTAAAGCAGATATATTGAAGTGTCAGTGATCTATGTTATGTTCAACAGTCTTTTTTTTTTTTAGCAAACTGTGTTTTTATTGGTTTTAAAGAACTAGTGAATATTCCAAATGTTCTACAGTCTATTCTGCAAACTCCTATTTAAATTCATGTGAACTAGGAAAATTATTGCACAGTACAAAGTAAAAACAATACATGTATCTTGCAACCTCCAATGATAAAGATGAATTTTCAGATTTTCTGTTAATTTCTGAGAACAATCTAATTGGACACAATTGATTTCTATAGGTCCTTTACCTAGGCAATGTTTAATGGAGGGAGCTGTGATTTTTCAAAAGAAAATGGTGTCTTGGCTTGACCAATATAGTGGCTACTAGACATATTTGGCTATTTGAATTAACAACAAATTATTTCAATTACCCACTAGCACTAGCCATATTCAAAATTTTCAATAAGCCACATATGCCTAGTGGCCATCTTATGGGACATGGAAGATTTATAGAATATTTTCATCATCACAAATAGTTTTATTACACAGCATTAGTATAGACCTTTTGTTCCATTCAATCCATCCCACTAGTTTTTGGAAGCAGTGCTGAAATCCCTCTATCTAAGACTATTTAACATATTAAGCTTAGTTTTAATTTCTTGCATGATTGACTTTCTTCTTTTGGTTGGCATTCCATGCGAGGGGTTGAGTCAATCTAGTCAGCATTTGAGCTTGTTTTCAATTTTGTAGGTGATATGTGCCATCCTATCTTTCAAGTTCTTCTAATGCTACTTTATGTTTTGGATGATGGCTGGGTCGCCTTGATCCATTTTCTCAATGTTTCTCTTCCATGGCAGTTTTAAATGCTCCCTGTAATCATGCACCTTCAGGGCATGAAGATATGTTTTGTCTTCATATTCCTGTCCCTTCCCCAATAGTTGACTGCAGGTTTTTATTATTGGGCATTTTATTTTGCTGTCTCAGCCTTAGCTTTGGTCATGTGGTACATCCTTTGGTGTTAGTGATGAGGGGGAATCAGAGACCTCATCTCTGCCAGTGGCAACATTCCATGATAGTAGGGCCCCAAAAGGCAAAGTTTTTATTTTCTGTTCTTTTCCTCTTGTTGTGATGGGCTTCACCTATGCCCTGAACATGGCAGGGTTTACCATGCTGGATCCAGTGTTTTAAGAGTTATATTCTATAGGAACAATAGGAGAGAAGGATCTAGTTGTAACTCTGAGTCATCTGCAGCAACTGTTCTCCTTGACGCTCCCAAGTCTGCATTGTGTGGGAGGCTTTCTCTAGTTGTTTGTCCTGTAACCAATATTAAGATCCAATATCCAGGGCATACGGGTGGCTCAGTCAGTTAAGTGTCTGACTTCAGTTCAGGTCATGATCTCCTGGTTCTTGAGTTTGAGCCCCACATTGGGCTCTGTGCTAACAGCTCAAAGCCTGGAGCCTGCTTCAGATTCTGTGTTTCCCTCTCTTTCTCTGCTCCTACCCTGCTTGTGTTCTCTCTCTCTCTCTCTCTCTCTCTCTCTCTCAAAAATAAAGACAAACATTAAAACAATTTAAAATAAAAGATCCTATAGTTAGTTGGGATTAGATTCCCCTTGTTCACTATCATCCAGGATTTCTATTTTCTCAGGTTATTCCATAAATTATTCTTATCAGTTTGTATGACATTCACTCTCACTGTGTGCCTTGCATAGCAAGAGGTTCACATTTGCATCTCTCTTTGGTGGCATCTCTTTCCTTAAATTTCCTGTGTCTTAGTTGGAACTACCATAATGAAATACCATAGACTGGGTGGCTTAAACAACAGAAATTTATTTTCACACAGGCACAGTCAGAGGATAGAAGTCTACGATTAAAGTGTTAGCATGGTGGGTTTCTGATAAGAACTCTGTTCCTGGCTTGTAGCTGGTTGCCTTCTCAGTGTGTCCTCACATGACAGGAGAGAGGGAAAACTCTGGTGTCTCTTTTTATAAAGGCACAAATCTCATCACAAGGTCCCCACTCTCACAACCTCATCTGAACTTAATTATCTCTCAAAGTCTCCATCTCTGAATACCATCATATTGGAGGCTGTAGCTTCAACTTATGAAGTTAGTGGTGGGGGAGGTCATGATTCAGCCCATAGTATGCTTGCTTGCTTGCTGTAGAAGTTGAAGGAAAAATGTACACTAATATTTAAAAGCACATATTTTCAATTTCAGCTTCTCTCTAGAACCTTAGGGTAAAATATGATGGTGATTATCAAAGTATGTTATGCATATTTTCATTACAGAGAAAAAAATCTGTTGTTGTTTGTTGTTCAAATATGACAAATACTTTGTTTTCTTCTCATTTTCCCAATACATGAACATTTACCTAGAAACACTAGTGTTTACCCATATACACATACATAACTTATCATTTCCTATGTCTGCTTTTTCAGAGACCTGATCAAAATATGCAGTAAGAGCCCCACATTGCATTTATGTTTTGATTTTCCAGTTCAATATTTAGTGGAGAAAATATATGTCATTTGGATATTTCCTTAAAGTGTTCCGTACCCATATAAAGTCATATTTGTCCTGTTGGAATGACTTCTTCAAGTTGTTTTTGTCTGGTTGGTTTTGTCACTGTTGTTTTTCAAGAGAGCTCTGTCTTCTCTCTCAGCGTGAATATAATGATATAGTAAAGTAAGGCAGTTACAAAGAGTTAGAAATACAGTTCTTATAGAGTTCATTTTATTACCATTCATGCCAGGTCTTCGAGAGCTTCTGCTGGACTCACTTTATCTACCGGAAAGTGCCCACTTTTGGGTGTTGGGTTGTACTGAATTCAGGCCAAAGGATCCCAGAGGCGTACAAACAGTGAACTCACCACTGGTTTGATGGTACTTCAAATTCTCATTTCTCCCCCTGATTTGCCTTCTCATATTTGTATTTTTCAGAGTTCTCAAATAGCTGTTCATGCATTCTGTCTAATATTTCAATCAAATTAAGTGGGAGATACAACCAGGTAAGTGTTTATCTTAACCTGATCTGAACTCTGATATTTATATTTTAAATACGTTAAATATTTGTATTTTAAATATTTATAGAATTAAGTATTGTTTTATAATCCTGATTAAGTATGTCATGCTCTGTGTACAGGTTTACTGCTGTGAGCTAAAGAATCACATTTTTTTTTTGATGTTTTATTTATTTCTAGGAGAGAGAGACAGCGTGAACAGGGGAGGGTCAGAGAGAGAGGGAGTCACAGACTGAAACAGGCTCCAGGCTCTGAGCTGTCAGTCAGCACAGAGCCCGACGCGGGGCTCGAACCCACGAACCGCGACGCGAGATCATGACCTAAGCGAAAGTTGTACGCTTAACCGACTAAGCCACCCAGGCGCCCCAAGAATCACATTTTATAATGTTATGTCTGATAGATGTTATTCTCTAACAAAGTAGTATAACTGGATCAATAAAGTTAGTATCGTATGCAATTAATTCTTTTTTTCTAGTCAAAGAATAATAATTTAACTCTTAATATGTTTTCTTTTATTTTCTAGGAAAAGGGAGTAAAATATCTGAACAGGAATCCAATGATTCCTTCTACCAAAGGAAGGTGTCCAGAAAAATAAAATAAGAAAGCATACCACCAGTCTAATCTTTCTGTCAACTGGATTTCCAAATGAAAAGCATAAAGATATTTTCTGAGAGAAAAATACTCTATCTGTAAAATGCTGTTAGTGAAATATCTATCACTGGCTAAAGGATGATATCAAGTAAATAAGATCCATGACATATGAATCAATGAGGTATGGCTCCTTGGGAAACCTCATTTGAGATATGTAGTTCTACCCAGTGTAAAATTGAATGTTTTATAATGTAAAGGTTCCTCAATATTTGATGAACCTCACAAACCTCAATTAGAGGTCCCATCTATTCTGGAGCAGAGATTCATATCTAATGGGTGAAGGAAGAACCTGGTGAGCCCCTTGATCTCCTAGACTTCCCTCTGCTTTGTCAAAGTGCATTGATCATCTTATGCTTAAAATGATTTAGTAAAGTTTGATACTGATTAATATCTATAATTAGTGTGTGAATTGACAACCAGATTTTAGGTCAAAGCACACATTTCAATTTTTAAAAAATTGTTTTATTTTGCTTTTGAGAGAGTGTGAGCGAGGGAGGGACAGAAAGGGGGACAGAGGATATGAAGCAGGCCTTATGCTAACAGCAGTGAGCTTGTTGAAGGGCTCAAACACACAAACTGAGAGATCATGACCTGAGATGAAGCCAGACACTCAACTGACTTAGCCGCCCAGACACCCTGCACATATTCCAATTTAAAAAAAAAAAAAAAAATGGTTTCTTGTTATTTCCCTAGTCATTCTTTATTATATGGCTCTTCAATTATTTTATATATATATTTTTAATTTTGCTTAGGGAGTTCTTTGAGAGATAACCTTTCTCATGAAAGGGACATTATAGGTTCTTCTGGTTGATGTTCTCCTAAAATTTGTTTGAGACAAAAGTTATATAATCTTTAGAATAATCTTACCGTAACTGCTCTCATAATTGAAAGATAATGAAGAAAAATGTAAAAAATATTTTTTTTCACTGGAAAAGTACACATCTTTAGTTTCTAATTAGACATGATCACTTGGGCATAATACTCATGAAACGATGTTAATGATAGGATTCATTTTCTAGATTTTAGAATTTTGCAACAAATTTTTTATAAATTTTATTCATTTATGTATTTATTTATTTATTTGTTTGTTTTTGAGAGAGAGAGAACACATGAGCAAGGGAGGGGCAGAGAGAGAGGGAGAGAAAGAATCCCAAGCAGGCTCTGTGTTGTCAGCATGCAACTCGGCATGGGGCTTGATCTCATATAGGAGATCATGACCTGAGCTAAAACCAAGAGTCTGATGCTTAACTGACAGAATTACCCAGGCATGCTTAACTTGTAGTAAGAATATCTTAGAGTTATGTTTATACATATAAAACCTCAAGTAGTTAACTTTATTTTTTATGAGTACAATATATTTATGGTAAAATGAGAAGTAATGCTTAACCTCCTCATAGGTATATATGCAAAAATTGTTTTTTTTTCTTTTTAAACTCATAACTTAGAAAATATCTTACATAATTAGAGAAAAATATAAATGAAAGACAATTTATAATAACAAAATCCTTTAATGTTTTGACTAAATTTTCAACTACCCCTTTATTTCCCTCAGTATTAATGTGAGTGTATTTTATGACAGGTTATTTAGTGTTCAAGTTCAAGTTTTAAAAGTTCTTTGCAAGGGCAAAGAGAGTGCATGGTTACAAGAATCCAGACATAATTGTCGATATAATGGTAGACTGTTGGACAGGAGAGCCGCCTGAGGTAAAGGCATAAAACCACTACCTGCTTGAGGCCCCAGGAAGTACAGTATGGAAACAAACACCTCTGCTTCTTCAACTTATTCTGATCTCCTGCTAGCATAGACTTTACTCAAGTAGCTATCAGGGGGCAAAAGAGCTGAGTCGACACAAACCAAGAAGATCAGACTCCTGATACTTATAATGGAGTGGAGAAAGGTGGAGAGGTGATATGGAATATCCAGCACTTTTCCTAATTAATACATAAAAGTCTTTCTACT
This sequence comes from Proteles cristata cristata, assembly GCA_017311185.1. Taxonomy (NCBI): domain Eukaryota; kingdom Metazoa; phylum Chordata; class Mammalia; order Carnivora; family Hyaenidae; genus Proteles; species Proteles cristata. The sequence goes on along the minus strand of JAESUZ010003804.1, from coordinate 628,446 downwards.
CTCAACGTGAAAGAGTGTCTGTTTTTCACAGGTGAGAATCCTAAGTCATACTGGCCTACCCCTAGAAGTGCTTTGTGGTAAGATTTAGGGACTCTGGAGGTGATGGCTTTCATTTAGAACAATTTCTCATCTAATTGAGTCAGCTTCTTCCTCCCTTCATGTTTGAGAGCTACTAAACATAATTTCAGTTTCATCAGATTTTCTCCATATTCTATCTCGATAGGGGACTATTTTACCTTGTCTAGACCAGGCTGTACATGGCAATGAGAGACAGACAGCTTAGTTGGGGTCCCAGACACTAGACTGTTCTGCTGCACCAGCATCAAGAATCAAACTTTTGCTACCTCCTCATTTTCCATATTCTCAATACAGAATAGGTTTATTTAAGTGATTTTTCCTTTATTTAACAGATAGATTTAATACTATTCTCCATTCAGCTCTATACTCACATACCATCTGTACATTTTTCCTATGGTTGCATTATGTTCAGGAATACAACTCCCTAGCTAGTACAAAAAAAAAAATATATATATACAAGCTAAGGATACAAAATTACCTAGAAAAGGCATATTCATAGACATGTGTGTGTGTCTTCCCACACTTCTTAGTCACTTAAGCCTTGTTGAACTCCAAGAATGCAGCCATGTTTCCCCATTATTTCTCTTTATTTTTATGAAGATTTTTTAACTAAACAAAATTATTTTTCTGTAATAGAAAGGGAGATACTTAAGATTTGAATATTAACATTACCACTTTAATTTAGCAATTTAGAAAATATGGCTTAATATGGAATTAAGTAAAATTATAAACATAAATTTATTTTATGAACTGAGATCCCAAGAAGTAAATGAAATTCACTAGAAGGATTAAATATAAATATTTCTAAATAAAAATACAAAATTAATTTATATGCAACACACATTAATTAGTATTGTTTTAAAGATTATCAACTTTTGAATAAATAATAAAAAATAAAAGTAATAAATACTTAAACTACTGTGAATTTATGGGATTTATAATATACACAGATTTAAAAGACAGGAAAATAAAAAAAACATAAATTTCATGCAAGGAATAAATGGAATTTTACTCTTTGATAGAAGATTCTTACAGTGTAATATAATATGTGAAAATACTATGATAAATTAAAGATGCATATTTTATTATCTAGAGCAAATGCTAATAATGAATAGAAAAAGTATATCTGGAAGCCCAATAAAGAAGAAAATGAAATAATTACAATTCAAGAGAAATAAAAAGTTAAAAAGATGAGAAAATAAAAAGCAAATGTTCTGATGTTAGACTTGAGTCTTATAATAACCTTATTTATATAGAATATAAGCCTCCTAAATTCTATAATTCAAATATAGAAGTGGATTTTCTGCATAGTAAAGCACACACAAGTTGTCTGGAAGTGATACTTTTTAAATTAAAAAAAAATAAATGAAAAAGTTTGGAAAATATACATAATATGCAAACACTAAGGATTATGTAGTAACTGTAATATTTTCATATCAGACATGGTAGATTCCAGTATGAGGCACTTTCCAAGGAACATTATACTGCAATTAATCAAGAATACATATTAATCATAAATGAATATGCACTTAATAAATAGTTTCAAGTTATATAAAATAAAATGAATTGAACAGAAAAGAGTAATAGGAAAATTCATCCTAATAGTTGCAGATTTCAACATGCACTTGTCAACAGCTAACAGAACAAGAAGAAAAAACGTATATGAATAAATAAGATTTTAATAGCACTGTCAACAAACTTATCTGATACTTAAAGAATACTATACTCCACAATTGTAGTTTTCAAACCCATTAGATGTACTCATCAAATACCTGCCCAAATAGATGTTATATTGAGTCACAGAATGAGTCTTAATCAATTTCAAAAGATAAAATCCATACAAAGTATGATCTGAATGATCTCTAAGCACAACAGCGTTAAACTTGGAAATAAAACCAATCTCAATAAAGTCTGAAATTATTCAACTCACTTATAAATATACTATGATTTATATTTAAATTGCAAGAAAAATAGAAAATATTATAATATAAATTAAATAAAGGCAGTATGTAAAACTTGTGGAATATTTTAATGATGTCTTAGCCTCAAATACCCATCTTAGAAAAAACAGTAAGCATTTAATGTGTAAAACCAATTATCTTAACTTGCATATTAGCGAGCTACAAAAGGAAGAGGAAACCAAAAGTAAATTAAAAAAAAAAGGAAAAATTAAGGTCAGAATGAAAAACATATATAAAAACAACAAAACTATAAAGAAAACTAATGAAGCTAAAACAAGTTATTTGAAAATGGAAGTAAAATTGATAAACTCCTCTTTGTACGAATCAAGAAAAAAGGATTAAAAAGTACAAATTACTGGCATTAAAAATGAAAGAAGACCTATCACAAGAGATTCTACAGATATTCAATGAATAAAAAGGAAAAGTAGAACTAATTTATTACAGTAAATTTGGAAGCTGAGTTAAAATGGGCAAAAAATGAAATTTATCAAAGCAGACGTAGGGAGAATAGAAAATTTAAATAACTTCATATCAATACAATTAAACTTAAACCCCCCAAAAAGAGCTTCCCTCAAATACAACTCTAAACATTATTGACTTTATGAGTCTAATCAAATATTTAAGAAGTAAACAATAATAATTCTATCTAAACTCTTTCATAAAATATTAGAAGAGGAACCAAACCCAGACCTATTTTCAGAAGCCCGCAGAACCATGGCTCCAACTCCCCAAATTTACAAGAAAGATAATTGCCGAATAGCATATTTAATGAACACAGACATATATTCTCAATAGAGTTCTAGAAGTGAAGTACACCAATTTATTTTTATTCAAGTTCAAAATCGGCCTTTATCTGATACACACACACACACACACACACACATATGTATATATATATGTATTTTGTACACCAGTGTATGAAAAGGGAAATGACTCATGCTAGTGAATTTCACAGTAAGAATGCAAGGTTGGGAAGAATATGAAAAGCAATCAATGAAAATACCCATATTTTTAAAAATAGGGAAGAAGCATCATATATATTTTTCTCGATAATGAAAATGTACTTCCAAAATTGAGCACTACCCATGATAAAAAAACAGAGCAAAACAAAAAAGCAAAACCAAAAACACCTCTATGAAAACTGATCAGAAGGAAATGTTCTCAAACTGATACAGGATATAAATGAAACAGTCACTTGTGATGTTCCTAGTAGTTTAATTTAAATATATAGAATGTTCTTCTTTATATCTTTTCCATCTAGCTGAAAGTTTATAATATCTTTTCCTTCTGGCTGAAAGTTTAAATCCAAATTAATTCAATTCTTATATTTTAGTTAAAGCTTCAAGACACGGACCACAATTTCTTGATGCTAGTTATATTTAATATCAACATGAAAATGAGTATGGAAAGACCTCTGCACCCATACTTTGTTAGGCAATGTTGCAGATTAAACCTTTGAAAATATAAGAAATTAAAACCTACTAGCAATAAATGTTGTTCCTTTGGGAATCTTGTTCTGGGGAAAATCTTGTCATAATTATCTACTTTATCTTTATAAACATTAATTCAAAAATCCTATAAAATTAAGTTCTATGTTCAGTAAACCACAATGTCTCCTTGGTACATTTTAAAACCCATTTTCCAGTGTGTTTATCTTCTCTAAAAGCCTCTCAACTGAAGTGATTAAACACACCATCACTATTACCACCAGGGTCATTTTCTTCTGCTTCAGTGCTCTGTAGGTTCATTATCAAGCAATTGCTACATCTCTAAGATGGATTTATTTTTGGTAGTGTTCCATCCTCTCTAAATACTCATATGGGAATCATGCAGTTACCACATTATTATAAGATTCTCATTCAATTATGTGGTTTGCTACTGGTTTATTAAATTAATATCTATAGGTAGTCTGAATCATATTTCATTGAATCAGAAAAATGTATGAAAAAGAATTTTAGCTCCTAATATTTTTGTTAGCCAAAAAGCTCAATGCCTTGCTCACTATTACAAACACTCACTATAACAGCTGAAGGCAAAATATTTCAAATTAGCTTACTATGGAGGCACCTAACTACTATGAAGTAATTCCCCAAAGATTTTTAGAGTATTAGGCCTGAGATCTTGACATTTCTACGTTTTGATTTTGGTGCTAAGTCTGGAAGAAAGAAAAGCATATGTCATTTTTGGGCTCATAGTCATTCACTTTTCCTCTTTGCTTTATTTGCCTATTTTTAATATCAAAACCATCCATCTTATCAGTAAGCTTTTACAAATATTAAGTTTTTTGTTTTGTTTTGTTTTACAAAAATTGGTTTTTACATAGACTTTTGAGATATGAATTTTGAGAAATAAACAAGATTATTATAATTCTATATAATTCAATTTCAGTCCTTATTGTCATGATAAATAATTTTATATTCATCTGTCAAATCTGGGCAAAAGAATTCAATGCAACTCATAGATTGAAAAGTGAGACCACAATTCCATTTATTTGCTCATGGAAAATTTCATTTCCCTAAGTAGCAGTTTTCATCAAGGAAATAAGACTAGATTAGTTGTTTCAAAGATGTAGTGAAACACTTATAAAGCAGATATAAGTTCAAAGAAGACTTGTACAAAAGTGTTGGGAAAGAAAATAAAATCCTCAAACAAACACAATACACATAGTAAGTGGGATGGCTCTTGACTACTTTCTATACTATACTCCATCTGCATTGCCTAAATTCCATCTTGCATTGCTGCATTCTATCTGATGAATTATGGATCTATAAAAATATCTGTAAAATAAAACTTTCACCATTCAACAGAGAATGCACTTACCCATTGCTAGGCTTTAAGGCTATATTATATTCTTGTTATTATTCAACGCAGATAGTAAATGAAGACGGGTAAAAACCTTTCAGCTCTGCACCCAATTATCAGAGCAGAAACAAACACTGCATAATGAAAACCAAACTTTTCTTTTTCCCGTTTTCAGCTTTAAATTAAGTCATTTTAAGAGCAGCAAATGTCTGATCTGAATAACAAAAAGGTGAGACAAAATTTTTGGTAACTGAATTTTTATTTTCCTTTTGATTTCTGGTTCACACATAACTTTGATCATCTCTTTACATTATCAGCATTTTTTAATATGTGGAAATGAGAGCCTGAGATATCTTTGGGTGTTTAGATTTTCTAAAGCCATACGATAACCTCTAACGGTATTGACAAAACTGAAGTTAAATATTATTAGAAAAGTTACAAGTGTTATATACATATATACATACACATGAAAAAACAAAGTTGGATTAGCTTTCTGAAAGAGAATTCTATCCTTCCTTCTTTCCTTTCCTCCTTCCTTCCTTCCTTCCTCCCTTCCTTCCTTCCTTCCTTCCTTCCTTCCTTCCTTCCTTCCTTCCTTCCTTCCTTCCTTCCTTCCTTCCTTCCTTCCTCCTTTTAAGAATTACTATCTTTCTAAGTATTTTAATAATACAGACTTAATGATGTGTTCAGTCTTAATGAAAGAGTAAGCAACTGGATTGGAACATTCTGAAACAGTTAATCAACAATAAAATAGTTAAACTAAGAGTTATTCTTTTTACCTTTGCTATTATTGTGTCTTAAACACTATAGTTATTAAAATAAAAATGCATGATACTCTTATGAGCCACCTTTATCAGATTGATTGACCTGTAGTAAGGAAAATGCACAAAGGAAGAGTCAGCTCTTTTAGAATGAGGCAGCTATGCTGCTCATGTTAACCAGTTATTATGAAGTGAGGAAAAGAACCACGTAGTTAAAACAGATAATTCCAGGCTGGTTGTATCTTCAAATGGTTAGAAATAAAAAATAATTATTTCCAAACAAAATCTGAGATGTAGAAAGTTATTTTAATGCCTTTTTTATATCTAACGTTGAGGTATAAAAATAATAAAGTATGTACAGAATATAGATAAGAAAACCTATAAAATATGATAAAAAATGAAAGAACTAATTAATTTAAGAAATGCCACGTTTATAAATCATATGGCTCAATATTAGTAAGATATCAATTCTTCTCAACTTGATCTATAGATCCAATGCAGTATCAATAAAAATTTCAGTACTTGATTTTGTAGATATTGATAAACTATTTCTAAAATTTATATGGCAAGGAATAAAAGAAGATTTAAAATACTCAGCACAGTACTGAGGAAAAAGAACAAAGCTGTAAGATTCATGGCATTATAAGATTTAATACAGAGCTACAATAACAACATACCATTTTACTGTGGAAATAATAGAAATATAGATAAATCAAACAGAATGGAGCACCCAAAAGAAAATCACAAAAATATAGTCAATCGATTTTCGACACAAGCAAAATGGGAATTCAGTAGAGAGAAAAAAGTCATAAATGATGATAAAACACTTGGACATCCATATGCAAAAATAAAAAAAATATTAACATAGATTATATCTTATATAAAAATTCCCAATTTGGAACAAACAGTTGACTTATTAAAATGCAAATCATTTGCCTTGTGAAAATCCATTTATAAGAGAATGAAAAGGAAAGTCACTACTGGGAGAAATATTTGGAAATCACCCACTGAATTAGTAGCCAAAATATATAAAGAAATCTTGAAAGTGAAACCATAGGTAAATAACATAGTAACATAATAACATAACATAACATAACATAATATAACATAACAAACAATGTTAACATACTTGCACAGACATCACAGGAAAGATATATGGGTAGCAAATAAGCATATGAAAATATATGTAACATTATTTGGCTTTAGAGGGTTGCAAATTCAAATAATTACTTATTGATAGACACCTATTAGAACAGTTAAAATATTAAAAAAAAAACTTACACTATCAATTGATAGTGTGAAGAAACAAGAAAACATACCTACTATAAGATACAGAAATCATGGTCTTCCATATTTACTGAACTGAATTTAAAATGTATGTCCACATATGGGGTGCCTAGGTTGTTCAGTGGGTCAAGCATCGGACTCAGGCTCAGGTCATGACATCATGATTTATGAGTCTGAGCCCCCCATCAGGCCTGTGTTGACATCTTGGAGCCTAGAGCTTACTTAGAATTCTGTGTCTCCCTCATTCTCCCCTCCCCTGCTTGCTCTCTGTCTCTCTGTATCTGTCTCTCTCAAAAATAAATAAAAACATAAAAAGAAAACATATGTTGACACAAAAGACCTATGCATGAATGTTTACAGTGGACATATCTGTAATCACCAAAAAACTGCAAGCAATTGAAATGACTTTTTAGTGTCCATGTAGACTGTGGAACATAACAAGACAATACTATTCAGCAATAAAAATTAGCACTAGACTTGTGATTTATCAATGTATAGAAATACTGAATCAGCATATTGCACACTTGAAACGAACATAATGTTATATGTCAATTATATCTCAATAAAAACAAATGTTGATAAAATCAACTATTAGAGCATTTTAACAGTTATCAGTGAGAAATTACTTTGAAAATAGCTATCAAGCTACACAAAATTGTTATGGTTGCATCTTAGTTGTGATTGATAAGCAGTCGGTCTGAAAATGCTACATGTTATATAATTACATTGATATGTGTTTACAGAAAAGGAAAAACTAAAGACAGTTAACAGATTAGTGATTTCCAGGGGTATGGAATGTTGTGAATGTTGAATAGAAGAAACACAAACTGTTTATTATTTTTGGATGTTAAAACTCTTTTGCATGATACCATAATAATGGATACTTGACACTATATATTTGTCAAAATCCATAGAACTTTACAGCACACAGACTTGAATTATAGTGTATGCAAATTTTAAAAAGTCATCTAGATGATAGGGAGATCCTAGCATAGAATCTAGACTATTACAAATGAATCCAGGTGTACTCCAAAATATTTACATAATTTCATTTGAGAGTATAGACTGAAATGGTGAATGACATAAATAACTTTGGAAAAGAGTAAAGAGCATAAAATATGATCATGAAGAAAGAATCTAGTAGTTCCCAAAGGTAAAAAAATACTGAGAAATAAAAGCACAATTATGAAGTTATGTCAAGAAACATGGGGGCCCACCAAAAGAGCCCACAGTAACCAAAGCTGGAAAAAAATTGACTAGAAAAATAAATACTGCAATACTAGATTATAACCCAAAGTATAAAATAAATATCAGTGAGCCCATACTTATAGAAATAAATGACTAAATAAGTAAGTGAATGGGGAAGAGAGAAGCAAAATATCTTTTTCAGAAAAATTCCAAATACTTTATATAGTTACTTATTCTTCAATGAGACAGAGCACAATTTCTGTTCATGTGTTAGCAGCTCAAGGTGCCTTCCTTCCAAAGAGTACAGTACAGAAGAATCTTCTTAATTATGGAAAAATCTGATGAATACTGCCTGAGTCTAGTGATCGAGTTTAACATCAATAGTGCTAAATCATTTTGATAGGCCTGTGTACTTGATATGATATGATGAGAATGTAACCTTATCCCTGTGTTCTTCTTTTCTTCCAAAATCCATAACTCCAGTCTAACCATGAAATAAACATCAGAGAAACTTCAACTGAGGAGCAGTCTACAAAATATCTGACCCATACTCCTAAAAACTATCAGGGTCATCAAAATCAAAGAAAGTCTGAGAAGCATAATGCAGAAAAATCTATAGACATGGAATTACTATATGCAATGGGATGACCTGGATAGGATCTTGGAACCAACTAACACATTAGGGAAAAACTAACGGACTTTAATCAATAATCTACTGATATCAGTTGATTAGATTGAGGTGGCTCTAATGCAATGGTGGTTTAGGTAAACAGACCACCATCTAAGCCCATAAATGCCTCAAGGACCAAAACTGAAACCTAATGACAACCAAACACAAATAGTCAACTTGGCTTTAAGTTATGGCCAGTCAGCAATTTTCCTTACTTTGTTTCTGCCTTTCCTCTATAAAGGTCACTCCACAGGTCCTGCTGGTAGAATTCTAACCACTTTTGGCTTAGTGCTCCCTGGCTTTAACAGATTTTTACTGAAATGAACTCTTAAAATTTTTAACATGTCTCAGATTGTTTTTTAACAGATGCTAACAATAGAAGAAATTGAGTGCATGGTACATGGGAACTCTCTGGAATATCTCCCCAATTTTTCTATAAATCTAAAACTCTTTCAAATAAGCTTCCTTTTCTTTAAATGAGTTTCTTAGGACTCTAGTAATTTATACAACATTACATTTTAAGCGGTAGATTCAAATTTGACCCAAGATCTTCTCTATTCCAAATTTATATTGTACAAAACCTGTTATAAATAAAAATATTGAATACTTTATTAAATAGTGACTGGTTCATGTAAGCATGCTTATTGGGATGGTTTAAGTGAGCTAACTTAATTAACAGAAGGTATATTTTATTTCTATATCACCTTCATGGTTCAACTATAAATAAATATATATATATATATATATATATATAAATAAATTTTTTTTTCCCATGCTCTAAGATAGGAAAGGGGCTTTTTATTGTATAGTGAAAGTAAAGGCAAAGATGTCACCAATTTCTCTTTCTCCTATATTCCATATACACCCTTGTGAAAGATGTTCAGAATGTAGTTGTTCTATATCAGTATGAGTGTGCAACAGATATAATTGAAGGCGTTGCCTTCTTTTGTGGAATGTGCTTACCTGGAACTGGGCTCTAATTTTCAATTGGTTGACTTTACCTTAATGGAGAAATCCCCAGGAAGAACTTGGATCTGAGTACATTATCTGAGTAAATAGATATGCACTGTAGGGCCTAATCCTTTCTTGGAGCTCTCATACTTTCTATCTCGTAAAGTCATGATAGAGTCTCCTTGGTCTTTCACTATTTCCAAAATTACAATGCTGTTGTGAGTGGAGCTAGAAGGGCTAGGGGAGAAACTGAAATAATAAATGGATATGGTTCTATATAATAATAATAATAATAATAATAATAATAAATATTATTTAATTTTATTTTATTATTTATTATTTATATATATTTATATATATATATTTTATTTAATAAATAAAAATATAATTATTATTATAATAAATGTCTATTTATTTTTTTGAAAGAGCATGCAAGTCAGGGAGAGGCAGAGAGAGAAAGAGAGAGAGAACCCCAAGCAGGCTCTGCACTGTTAGCGCAGAGACTGATTGTGGGGCTCCAACTCATAAACCAGGAGATCATGACCTGAGCAGAGATCAAGAGTAAGACGCTTAATAACCAACTGGGCCACCCATGCACTCCTTGGATATGGTTTTAAACTGCTATGCTTGGATTTGTTACATTACAATAAAACTATATATGCTATTCAAGTTATGTCTTACTATCATTAAAATTAAGTATTTGTCTTTCAGTAGAATTTATAAGCACTGTGACTTATTAAATATATTCTTAATAACTTTAGGCACTCGTGAATATATTTTATTTTCTCAGTTTCTAGGTGGATAAATACTGAATGTTGAACTAAACTGGTAGTGGATGTTGGGAGAATGTGTCTTCCACATTCGTAGAATGAATTTTCCCTAAGCACCCTTAACTCACTGCCCAATCCATTACCCTCTCATTCAGGTAAAATGGATTCCTGACCACCGAATAATGGAAATAACTGGTATGTGTAACTCAGCTTTCTCTATCCTCCTTCCTTTTGGGAGTTTGGTACATAGAGAAAGGAGACATCAAGCCAAACCAAGTTGAAGAGATAAACTCTCATGAAAAGACACTTGTCAATGACCAGATTTCAGCATGAGCATGGCTGGTTTTGCTATACAGCTAAACTTCATTCTTTATTATCAATCAGCATTCTTAGTAAAATAAGTGATACCTTTGTCCCTAGTAGTACTTCTTGTCAATCTCCATTGATGTCAACCTAAGATGGAACATAGTTGTGATATTATGACTACCTCAAGCCCCAGCAGCAGACTAGGCAAAAAAGAAAATTAAAAAAAAAAAAAAAGGCAAAAACAAAACAAAACAAAAACCATGGTCTTATGTCTATTCATTTTTAAAATGTATTTTATTTTAGTCATCGTGCTCTTTAGAAATTAGGTCTTGATGTCAAGGGACTTCTATTGTGTCTTGTAGTAGCTGGAAGGTGCACTAGACAATGATGTATGGCTGGCTTTGTTCAGTAGGCAAGTGGCTAGTGCCTGTCCAGACACAAGAAAGAGGGTTCTCTCCTGCCTGGTCTCCATGCCATATCCTAGCCCTAGACCCAGGGAGGAGAAGACATTAATTTGTTGAGCTTCTTCTCTATTCTAGGATGCCAGGAGACCAAAGACATTAAGAAAAATTTATTTCTTTGGACATGGTTTAAACAAGGATTTGTGCCTTTCTGATATGCTGCAGCTTTAACTGATATTCACGTTTTTCTTTTTTGACACAGGAGAGAAGGAAAAAATGTCTGCATTTTTTCTCCCTATTAGATTTCAGCAAGCTCTGGGGTCTCACTCATACATTCCAGGTCTAGCACACTGTTCTGCTGGGGTCAAAGGGTGCTTTCTTGGGAGTTAAAAATGAAGAGAAGAAATACTTGAGCTGCCACCTTCACAGAATCCTCTCCTTACTCCCTCTGCATTCATTTTGCTAAAAAAACAAAAGAATTTTCTCTCTGTGAAACCCGAGTATAATTGCAGCCTGTAAGTTTTCAACGAAGGTGGAAGGTACTTGGGAATGGGGGTAGTACTGAGACAACCTGAGGACAGCTTCAAGTCAGACCAGCACCGTCTCAGTTATTCTCATCTTTACCAAGTGATTATAAACAGTCAAGATCCTGTAGATAGGATGTTTATTTAACTAAATACCCCCACTTTTTACTGTTTCTATATTTATTTTTAGAGAAAGAAATGGGGGAGGGGCAGAGAGACAGGGAGAGGGAAAGAAAGAATCCCCAGCAGGAGCTGGGCTGTCAGCTCAGAGCCCAACATGGAGCTTGATTCCAGGAACCATGAGATCATGACCTGAGCTGAAATGAAGAGTTGGATGCTTACCTGACAGCCACCCAGGTACCCCTGGATGATAAATTTATAGTCACCTTAAATACAGATAATTTTTCTTAATTATTTCCATAGACAATGTGTAGAAAAATGTTTAAGACAGTAGGTATTGATTTTCTTTGCAATTAACCTTCAGCTAAAACATTGTGAATATATTTATATGTAATGAATTGTAAGGCAGTAGTGTTATATTTTGACCAAAATTTTAATATATGACTCATTACTTGGATCTATGAGTCTTCTTTTTTTACTTATTGTAAGTAATAATTAAAGTGTATGTATTGTATTCATAATCCTCTTTATATACTTCATATTAACATTTCCTTTTTGAGAGCATCACAAAGTTTGTCTTTTCACATATTTATTACAATAATCTATTCTTAGCTTGTCATTGTGTGACAGTCTGTACATCTTTGTTCTTCTCACAACACACCTCAGGAAAGTATTTTATCATTTTTGCCATTTTATAAGCTCAAAAGTTGTAGTAAACAAGGTTAAAGAGTTTTCCCAAAGACACACAGTGAGTGAGTGACAGAACCTATATTCAAGCTGCGGTCTGTTTCACCCAGGAGTCTGGGCTCTACTACCATTCTGTATCCACCACCCTGCCCTCAGAATTCCCCACAGATTATGAAGCCCAGTCAGTAACTCAGGCCTTATATTCACCACCTGGCAAAACTGCAACTTCTCTATTTATTTGTCTAATCCAGCACCTAAACCCATTATTGCTCTGAGAATTCTTTCCCTGATGAATTTCCACTGTTTTCCTCTTTTTGAGCTTTCCTAACTGTATTCTCTAGAACCCCTAAAGAGCTAAAGCTCTTGACCTAAGTTCTTTCCCGTTTGTGGGCATAACTGAAATTTGACTCATCTATACACCTCTACTACCCTTTTCAGTGTTAGTGAACAATCTCTATGAAATTTCTCTCTGTACAAAAGTGCATTGTCTCATGAATCACATCAGAATAAATAATATGTATATATTCTATGTCAAGCTTTAGAAATGTACATGAGGGGTAACTGAATGGCTCAGTCAGTAGAGCATGTGAATCTTATTGGGATATAAATTAAAGTCCCACATTGGGTGTGGAGATTGCTTAAAAATAAAATATTTTTTAAAAGTTTATTTATTTATTTTGAGAGGGAGAGAGCGAGCAGAGCAAGAGAGACACAGGGAAAGAATCCCAGCAGCATTTGCACTGTCAGTGCACAGCCTGATGTAGGGCTCAACCTCATGAAGCATGAGATCATGATCTGAGCTGAAATCAAGAGTTTGATACTCAACCTACCGAGCCACCCTAGGACTCCAAAAATTAAATCTTTAAAAAAAGAAGAGTATTTGAACATAAATTTAAAAAACTATAGGGATTATAAGCAATGATATCTCCTGCTTACCAATCCACCCATAATAAAACGGGATTTATCTCAGTTCTCAAGATTTTACATTTCTGTCATTCCAAATCTGGAATGAGTGATAATTTTCCAATTCTAATAATGGCACTTTGGTTCAGGCTGAGTGAATGGTCTCCCTAGTTTTAACTATTGTAACCAGAGTAATAGATTGTCATCTATTACAATCATCTTGAGCTATTTGGGTTCTTGCATAGGGATGATAACCTCGTTATAGGGCTGGACCATTAGGTGAGCTGTCACAAAGTTCTCTGCGTGAGAATTAAAAGCCTATTTCCAATTGATATCACTTAAATTGGTTTTTTATTGGTCTATAACAAATTACCACATTTAACATCTTCAAATGGCATTTATTAGTATCTCAGTTTCTGTGGAATAGAAGTACAGCACAGCATAGTTCGGTTGCTTGCTCAAGATCTAATAAGGTTGAAATTAAAGTATCAGCTGGGTCCTTATCTGGGGCTCCTCTCCTGTTCCATGATCACTGTTTATCAGCAGAATGCATTCCTTTCTCACATTTTCTATGAAGCCCTCTCCATCGTCAAGTAGGCAACAGTGGATCCTTTTCATGTTTAGAATCTCACCAACTTCCCCTTCTGTTACATCTCCCCATTTGTTTTCTTTTTCTTTCCTTTTTCTTTAAGGACTGAGTTAAGTAATCCAGGATAATTCCTATTTTAAGGCCAGTTGGTTAGTAGTTTTAGTTATATACTCCGTTTCTTTTGTCATGTAACCTAACATGACCACAGTAGTGACACTGGGGTGCATACCAGGGAAAATTTTCTGTCTATCACAATAAAATATAAAAAAAGTATCCTCAAATGCAAAATAAAACAAAACAAACAACAATGGCAGAGAGGTTTTAAACTGATTTTATGAATTGAGCATATTCCTGAAATCAATCTGATAAAAACCACACAAGAAAGGAAATAGCTGCCCTGGAGCTAATAAGGGGGGGTTGGTGGTTGTCTTTTGACCTTACTACATTAACACTTCAGGGGTTAGAGAATTATCACACATATAAACTATAAATTAACTTTTCTCTCTCTGTCGCTGTCTCTATTCCTTCCCTCCCCTCCCTCCCCCTCCCCTCCCCTCCCCTCCCTCCCTCCCTCCCTTCTTTCTTTCTTTCTTTCTTTCTTTCTTTCTTTCTTTCTTAGTGTTTGGAGTTATTTTAGAGGGAAATGGGAGGAACGGGCTAAAGATTATGAATGCATTTATTCAACAAATATATCTTTATTTTTTAATTAATTAATTCTTTTTTTTTTTTTGAGAGACAGAGTGAGAACATGAGTGAGGGAGGGGCACAGGGAGTGGGAGCAAGAGAATCTTGAGCAGGCTCCCCATCCAGCATGGGGCCCAAGACAGAGCTCAGTCTTACAACTGTGACATCAAGATCTGTGCTGAAATCAAGAGTTGGATGCTTAAGCAACTGAGCTACCCAGGCACCTCTCTTTTATTTTTAACTTAGACTTTGTCATGTGTTTCAAAAGCATTAGTACTAGATTTTCAGAAGCTATCCAAGAATATTGTCATTATTTGACATTCTTATCTCTCTAGCCCTCAGGTATTATTTCTCTTAAGAAACATTTAAACCATTTACCAGGTATTGGCCAACCACCTAAAATATATATTACTTTTTGATTCCAGTCTCATTATATGACCAAGTTCCCAGTTCGCAGGGACAGCCCAAAATACTTCTAAGTCTATATCAACATCACCTCAAGGCTTCAGGTGCTGGTTTTTTTTTTTTTTTTTTTTAAATGTTTATTTTTGAGAGAGAGAGAGAGAGAGAGAACACACAAGTGCAGGAGGGGTAGAGAGAGAGGGAGACACAGAATTGGAAGCAGGTTCCAGGCTCTGAGCTGTCAGTACAGAACCTGATGAGGGGCTTGAACTCACACATTGGGAGATCATGACCTGAACTGAAGTTGGATACTCAACGAACGGACTGAACCACTCAGTGCCCCATTCAGCCTGCTGTTTTATAAGAATATTTTTGAAGATTATGTTTGTAGAGGATGTGACAGTGTAAATGAACTCCTCCTGGTTTGATTACATTTTAAATATTTATACTAGTAAGCCAAAGATAGCAGATATATTAAATTAACATACCTATAAAATAAATGCATTCAAGTCATCTAAATCCAGAGATAGTAATAAGTGACTAAGGAAAATATAGTTAATTTGGACTTTGTTAAAATTAAAAAAAATTGTGCTTCAAAGAACATGATTAGCAAAGTGAAAAGACAACACATAGAATGGGGGAAGATATTTAAAAACTGTACATCCAATGAGGGACTTGTATCACATTGTTTCCATATCTACTGCTTCTAGCAATTCTTCTGTGGAATACAAGAGACTCTGTGTGTGTGTGTGTGTGTGTGTGTGTGTGTGTAATGTGTATCAAATGCCACGTTAGCTAAATCATCCTAAATACATTTTCCTTTTATTAACTTGGTGATTATTTATTTTCATTAAACAAACAGGTATTTGGAGTCTCTTACTATATTACTTTCTAATAATGATTGTGTTATCCCCAATATCATACAGCGTGTCCTATATTAATTCAAGTGATTTTTTTTCCTTTCGTTAAAGGAAGGTTTGTTGCCAACAGAAGCTATGTTTTCTAATTTCCAAAACACATTTTCCATAATTGAGAAAATGTTTTCCAAGTACTATTTACAGAAATCATGTTGCCCTTTGTGGTGGGTATTATACAGGGGTTTTAAAATCCAAAGGTCAGAACCAAATTCAAAGCAGCTTACTCTAGCCATGGGAAGGGAAGAATCAATCGTCCTTCAGATTTTAAGCAGTAGAGTTAGAATGGCATGAGTCCCTCATTTACTGATTTCTGGCTCCAACATATTGACCTTATTTTCCAGGCTATTTTCTCTACATCATGAACACTTGGCCATTGTTAGTTCCAGGCTTATATCTCTAAATACTTAAAGGGAGACTTTTCTTTCCTGAATAAAGTTTAGGAGAGAGAGAAAGAGAACAAGAGAATGGAAGAGGGAGAGAGGGAAACAATCCAGGTAAGGCCTTTTGCCCAACTGTGTTGCCTTTTACTAACAGCCAAGGCCAGGCTGTGAAAGAGGAAGATGGTTCTCACCTGGTGGGTATGACTTGAGCTTGGGTAATAAAAGAAGGGCTCTGAAGGAAGAGTGCAGGTACAACCAGAAAAGTCACTGCAAGACTTCATGCCAGCTACACATTACTGAGCTGATGTCTCTCAGAACACATTTTCATTTTCTTTTCTCTTTGGTTTTTAACTTTTCAAAAAATAACTATTTTCCCTTCACAATGTTTTTGGGTAAGTTGCCTCAAAAGTGTTAAAAAAGGAATGAATAGGTCTGGAAAACAAGGTCCAGTTGGACAGGGGATTGAGAAACGTTCATTGAAAAGAAAGACCTCAATGTGGGATTTAATAAATAAATAGCATATTTAGAAAACATGATAGAACTAGCACAAACACTCAGGGACAAAGAAGTGATTAAGGCTCATTACTACTGCTTGTACAACCTTGAATACTGATTGGACAATGTGATTGGTTTGGTAGAATAAACTGAGGAATGCAGGAAAGTAAGGTGATTTCTATGAATTAGAGCCATAGGGGTTGAAGGCTGCCATCATCAGGTGAAAAACCAGGTCTTGGCACAATGTGATCACATCCAATTAACTCTCTTTAAGTTATCCAGAGATTCTGGATATTCTGGGACACACAGATAGCTATAAAGACATAAGTGAAGTTTTGAAGGGCAAATAACACTTACCCAACACCGTGTATCCTTACATATTTATCACGTACTATGGGAGCACTATCATGAATACTTTATTATTATAATGCAAGTGAATATTATGTTGCTCCATAAAGATCTTTTCATTAAACTATGAAATGATACTTAAAGAAAAATAGTGGGGTATAGTAGCAGAAAGAGAAATACATTTTAGTAAACAAACTAATGATCTCTACAGATGAGTATATATTATTCGACAATATGCATTTCCAAATACAAGTACTGATTTGTCCTTGTACATTAATAAAAGAACCTGGGGCTAGAAAGACACCTCTAGGATATTTTACTCTCACAGGTACTTCTGCTTTATTTTATTCTTCTACCAGTCCTAAGTCAAAGTGGCACAGAACAAATGCTTGGCAGTTTGGAGTGCATTGTCTATTGTTCCTAAAGTACCATCTGGCACAGCAATCTTGACTGCAGAAAGTGCTTAATGACCATCCAGACTGACGGTTATAATGGATGCATCTCTGCTACTCTTGCAAGATCTATGAGTAATTCTAAGCAGAAGGATGACAGTCACAAATCTCAACAGAGTGTTCAGTTGTTTCCAATTCCCAAGACCTTTGAAGATTGTGAAATTTAGCAAAGGAAGCAGACTGGTAAACAAAGTTAGAACATGTCCTCATACATAATGAAATATTCAATAAACAACAAAGGCACACTACTGAGAGTCGAATTCTTGTTCAGAGCAGCACTGCTACATCAATTCTTTGCAGGAAACTAAAGGGAACAACTCATGCACTCAGTGTTCATGTACAGAAGCTAGTATTGCATAGAACTTCCTCAAATAATAGCATTTCTAGCATAAATTCCATGTGTGAACCAAAAAACTAATAACATAGAAAGGAAACAAAGGAAATCAACTGGAGATAATAGCACAGTGTATAGTGAGGCTCTTGGAACTAAATAAATTATACTTGGATATTAGTTATACTTGGATATGTAAACGTTTATCCCTGACTTCTGCATTCTCAGACCCAATGCCTCAGAGGACTTGTAGAAATTGGAATCTTACAGTATCAACATCAAGTCAGAAATCTCAGGAGAGAAAGAAATACCTTATATTTTGCAAACTTCACTTGACATAGGTAAATCTATATCAGCTCTTAAGAAGATATTCAAAGTTAAGCCCAACTAAAAAATATCAATTTTACTTACAGAACATTGCTGAAATAATTGCTAATCATAAAGGAAGAGTATCTAATTATTTCCTAACCACAGAGTGTGCAACAAAATTGCATTTAAATATTTATCATAAAAATATTAAATTAATACACAGAAACTAGTCAGGTTGTGTGAAATAAGGAGCATGTTCATACTTGTAGATATTATTACAGGTATTTTTTTTCTTTTTAAATATTTTTCTTTTTCTTTTCTTTTTCTTTCAAGGAGGGTCTTCTATAAGCATGTGATAGGCCATACAAAGATTAAAAGACATGAATATTGCCTCAAGGAACATACAATTTAGGAGTTACATAGTCTGAATATTTCCCATTAATGTGGATGAGATGGATATACCAATCATCCATCTTTTCCAGAGTTTATCATTGTGACCAATGCTGTAGTTTTGAACTGTTCAAAAGAGGGATTTGACCAAAGAAGGCCTTCTATCATTAGAGAGAACTCTTTTTAAACGTGCAAGGTACTTGTGCTCTTTATTTTGACCTAATTAGCTTCTTGTGATATTCTAAACAGAGCCACACAACAGAGCTCTTGAATATAGAAAAGCCTGAAATTCGCTTAACTGACAGGAGGAAAAGGTTTTAACACCATAAAGATGTTTTTGCTTCCACTATTTCAACTGGAAACAACTTCAGTCAGTAAAAATTCTGATTAATGCTATAGTCTTGCACCACCCTTCCAATCTGTTGAACAGTCAAATCACTTTCAGAGTCCATGAGTTTGGACACAGGGCTTGCTCTGTATCTCATACCACCACCTCTCCCCGACTCTGGCCTCATACACTCTTTGGTAAGACCCTAAAGAAATCACACCATGCCTTATTCATTATTTCAGTATTTGAAGCACATCATGATGAAGTCCAGGCTGAGGATACACCATAAGATGAATAGGGCAGAAAATCCTGTTAAAAATCTGCTCACATTGGATTACATAAATAGTATGCCTATCTCTTTTTAGATTTTGTACAGCAATCCTAAGGTAAATCATTTTATCAGTAGTAGACCTGGGTATACATTAGTTTACATCATGTCAGAATATAATAATTACTATATGCTAATTATAAGCATCCTGCATGCATATACCTTTTATATTTGGGAAATATGACACATTTAAGTATGATTCCATATTCATATTTAACTAATTTATAGGTTTAGATTTATGTCTACATTTCCCTAATTTGCAACTTTTGTATGTGTGTATTTGTGTGGAAGGGTTCATGTATACTTCTGTATTTTGAATGTCCCAAAAATGTAATTGGTTCTCAAAAATTATTAGAAGTATAACATATTCATACCTCATTAATCTCACAATTTGGACACTAAGTATAAGATTTCCTTATAACAAAAAAAGTTTCCTTTAATGTGAATATTTTATCAAACTGTATAAATCCCTCAAAAATTTTATCTATACTGTTGTTTACTGTAAATAACATATTCTGAGTACAGTGTGTGTGTGTGTATGTGTGTATGTGTGCATGCTCGCACACACGTGTCTTTATTTTCTTCTACTACCTCTTTGATTAAAGCCATAATAATCTGGATTACAGCTATCATCTTTTAATTTCTCAATGTGTCATAGCATTTTCCCACATCACTACATTATAGCTCCTAATGTAATCTTTCTATAACACAAAATTGAATTAAAAATTAAAATATGAAAGGAAAACTACATTAATGTGTAATTAATTACATACTTCAGGTTCAGCTAAGTGTCAACTACTGGAGAAAAAGACAAAGTAGATTTAGGAGTATGACTTTTTTGTGTGTGGCTTCATTCAAATATAGAGAATGCTTAACAATATCAGGACCAGCAGAGGTACATACATTTTTGCTCTTAAATTTCAGTATTTTTGCTTTTGAAATGGCTTGTTTAGAGGTTGCACATTTCACACTCTAGCTCATTTCTGTACAGTTTCAGTAACAAGAAAAGTAATTCCAAAATACTGTGGTCAGCTGCTGGTCTGTGCCAACCTAATCTAACTACTTGGCCAAGATCCCTTGTGTTTGCACCATTGGTCTTTCTTTCATGCAAAAGGTAGAATTTCACTGTTTTGCAATAATGGGTCACAAAAGAAGATTGTGGACTTTGATCTTCCCTATTAAAATAACATTTGGAGATGCTTTGCTGAGGACAGTTTCATTGCTCAGGACAATATCAATGTTATTTAAGTTCCTAATTCTCCAGAACAGATTTCTTGAAAGCTATGAGTTTACTGATATTAAATATGACCTTTAAGGAACTACTGAGAAATTTTTAAATCCCATGCTTTTATTTCAGGTTTTTGAAATCTTCCCATAGATACTTCCAATATACCCTTATTTATTGGCTTCTTCTATATGATTTTTATAGTCATTTATTTTCTTACTTCTAGGAAATTACATGAATCTATTCTTTTTTTCTTTTCTTTTTAATTAGTATTGGCACATAAACATGATTAGGTTAATGCGACTGACTTACCAGTTCAACAATTGCTTTGGTAAGGATTTAAAAATTTATGCTAAAATCAGTCTTATAGTCATATTCATAGCTTACTATCCTTATATAACATGTAAAAGAGAGAAGAAACTATAAAAAACCTATGTCAATTATGTCAAAGTCTGTCTAAAGTGTTTTTTTTTTTTTTTTTTAATAGTAAAACTATAGCAATGCAGTTTCTGGAAATACATTTGGTTTTAATAGCACAGGGCTCCAGGGATCCTTTGATTGTCTGATTCAGAATGCTAGCCTAAGCAGTGTGAAAATTAAAGGGTGAAATAGCTCGGTTATCCATGACATTTTACTGCAGTGTTACTGCTGTGGATATATAATAGATTATTAAAATATTTGTTTCCCCAGTGGGATTTTCATTCCTGGTGTTTTGATTGTGATAAGAGCTGTAATCCTATAACTCTCCCTTTGGGTATAATAAAATTCTTCCAAGTAAATGAGAATCAATCATAGATTTCAAATAAGCTGGCCAACCTTTAACCACTGCAGAGACAGCTGGCAGCTGACATTGACATTTCTTGATTGCCCTTGTCTAAAAATTTTATTCTTTACCTATGTTTATGTTTGTACAGATCATTTTTGTTTTACTGTGATAGGGCCAACTCCCATGATAGTTTGTATTCTATCTACCTTGTGAGAAAAACTATGGAGTATTGGTAATAGAAAGACTTTTACTGATTTATTTCTCTTAAAACACAATAAACCAGCTCTTCATTGCAGAAGTAATTAATGGCAACATGAAGCCTAACTGTAGTTATTGAAATATCAGAATAAATGTGTACACATTTGTACTCATAATACACAGTTTCTTCTAGTGAAATTCAAAAGCTGTTCACTTTAAAATCATGTATCCTAGCAAGAAAAGTTTCATCAATTGTCAGAGTTTGTTTGCTTTTGTCTTTTGCAGTAAGTAAACCGCCATAACCTCTTTTTCATTCTTGATAGTAATTTACTAATTACCAATATCAGGTCTCATTTTCAATAGGGTGTGTAACATGGATGCAGTGTCTTGCCCCAAAGAAATGGACCTAAACATACAGCTGACCTGAGCAGGTTGATAGTTTGATGCCTTTCAAATAGATAGTCTTTAAATATTTACTCAATACTTACTTCAGTGTAAATATTACTTTGGAATAGAAATAGGAAAAGACTATATGAATGATGTCACATCTATGAAAAAGACACACACACACACACACACACACACACACACACACACTCGGAAGGGGAGAAAAAGATTAGTTATTCTTGTCCTCCTTCCTAACCACACACACACATTAAGCAGCAATATATGGGAGGAAAAGTTATAAAAATACAAGAACATCCTTATCTTAGTGATAATAAGCACATCTCTAATATATGTATATGTGTATATATATATGTTTGACCCTTCTCTATCTCTACAGAGAGGTATTGTTTACATATATGTACTTATGCATATACATATGTATATATATATACATATATACTCTTCTCTATTTTCATTTGTATCCCTAATAAATATAATAAATATATTTGGCTTGGCAGCCTCAGGAGAAATTTTTTTTTTTAATTTTAGGCTAATATTTAGGTCAAAGATACTCAATATCAGCATTTTCAAAGATCAGGAATTATGACAACCACTAACAGTAAATATAGATTTTTATGTAATGGTAAGTAGTAATTAAATAGATCAAAGGGAATATTATTAGGAAGGTATTATTACGTAATGACTTATTTCACAATAATTAAGTCACAGTGGGGCTTGCCTTCTTCCTTTTGCACCTACCAACATTACACTTTCATTATAAAATATCCTTAAAATAATAGTTGAAAATAAGTAGTCACAAGGATTATTTTATTTTAAAACCTTTATTGATTTATCTGGAAAGGTTGCAGTAACTAGGTTTTAAACAGAAACAAGTGATTAAGAAAGGTAAGGAGGCACCCTGTGTCCAGTGGTTGAGGAAACAAAATGCACCAATGAAATCCTAATATATTCTTTAAGTTTCAACTCAGATACTATCTTCAGCTTTAAATGTTATTTAACTACTTTCTTTTAAGAATTTTCTACTTCTTCATCTCTACTTCCATAACACACTGTACATATCCCTTTCACAGCACTTATAGCTCCTCATATACCCATTTTTCTGATGTCAAGGACAGATTTTAGTCATGTTTTAATAGGGTTTTTAGCTCTATCTTTTGTAACTTCTGAAATTTCTTCTAATTACCTTCATTTAAGAATTTGGTGTTTCTTCCTCTCTACTTCCATAATGCATTGTCCATCTCTCTTTTATAGCATGTATAGATCTTCTTCATAGACCTAGCTTCCAGACTCCAATGACAGAAATTAATCATGTTTAAACGGGCTTTGCAGTTCCAGATTCTAATTTGTGAATGCAGTGTAGATGTTTTTCCACAAAGAATTTGGGAATATAAAACACAGCAACATAAAATAATGTTTTAATAACACAATTCCTACTTTACATACAAAACATCCATGTAAAGTGTAAAAGGCACACTTCTCATATACACACAAAATTGACAAATGGTTCAAATAAATCGTACCTTGCCTCTGGAATCATTCAGAGATGTTGAGTATTTATAGAAAAACTGGAGAAAAGAGAAAAGATTGTTTTAGAAATCTATTTGTAGGATTGTTGTCTTGCATCACATACCCACAGTGGAAGAAATATAATTGGGGCAATGGTATCTTCTAAAATCCAATATTCTGAAAGACGTTTCAAGAGAATCACTTGGAGATTTATGAAATATCTTCCCTCCAATGCGGAGAGAGTAGATTGGTGCTTGACTCATGCCTGAGAAGTATAAAACACATCTCTGAGATCTACCTACCATGGAAAGCTAGATGGTAAAAGATTGGTTTGGTTAAATTCTTGAGGGAAGGAGAGTGAAAGAGTACTGCCATTTTGGTATTAATCTGGGATCTCAGAGATTCTAAAGGCATGGAGTAAGTTTACCATGGGCAAGATATGGCAATGAAGGAGAGATGAGTATGGTCATATCTTGTCCTGCCTGACAGAATTGCCTCAAAGTGATAGGATGCTCAAGAGAAATAAGAGAGTCTTGAGACATTGAAAAGACTCATATAAATCCTCTACCAAGATCATTAGAGCTGAGGAGACAAGAGAGCAATAGAGAATTTTGGGATAAACATTTATAGTGCCATGAGCCAAGTTAGAATTGCCCTATCTCTCTACTTCTCAACCTTCCTCCGGCTTAGTTCCTGTAGGGAAGTAGAACTAAAATCAAACCAGCAAATTGGTTAGAGCTGTGCCAAGAGTGAGTAGAAAGCAGATCAACTCTTCATTGAAATCTGAATCCTCTATCCTATAAAGTGACTAAAGCTGACAGAAGGAAGAAGATTTAACCAAGCCAAGTTCTAGATTATGATTAATACAGAAGACTAGACATTTTCATGCATTAGCAACAGCTAGGACTACTGCAAGTACTTGAGAATAAGCAGAGAAAGCAAAAGACAAGGATTTTAATGTAGGGATAAGGAAGGTTACTCTCACTAATATGAAATTTAAAAAGTCTATAGAATTAAAAAAATGGTATTGGGTTTTGGTTTATCATAAGTCATACTGGTTCAACACAGGTTGCAGGTAGACTACATAAGTAAGCAGATAGCAAGAGAAACAGGCCAAACACCAAATAATCTTGTGTAAGTAATAGGAATGTATTCCATATCATGTTGAATAGTCAGTGATTAGAAGTAGGTCACCAGTTTGCATCTCTGCTTGACCATCCTGTTTTTGAAAAATTTCATTGATGATTTTATCATGACCAAAACTAATCTGCTAGTCATCTTCTCCAAACTGTGGTATTTTTATACCAATGAATGTAATTTTTTATTTATTTTTGCAATCTTGTTATTTTTAGCTGCTTTTCTATTCTCATCTCAAATTCCAGTTAACCACCAAATCCTATCGATTATACTTTCTGCCCACTCCTTGAACCATTTCCTTCTCCACTTACCCATGCCTAATTACTTAATTTAGCCTTCTAACATCTTTTGCATATACCACTTTCTAATTGGTCTTCCTGTGTTCAATTATATCACAACTCACATGATCCAAGTAGAGTGAATTAATCACATGATATCTTGCTTAAAACATGATCATGTGATAAGTGTGTTTAAAACTGTATATAAGCTTATCTTTGCCCTAAACATGGATAAAAACTGCATGAATCCCAAGTTTCTTAAAAACCTGGCCCCTGTTTCTCAATCCATAGTCTTTTCTCACCATTGAACTCCTCACCCATCTTTCGTTTTCTTGCCACCTTCTCGTTCACCTCTGGGTATTTGTCAGTGCTATTTTCTAACTCAAAACACAATATTTGTGGTCCTTCTGTTAACCTGGATAACACTATTCATTCTTCAAGACTCAACTTCTACCTCACATCCTCTGTGAAGCACTTCCTCATCTCTTATAATGAAACATGCCCATCCATGTCTTCTTGTACACTTAGATTCACTTATATAAAAAAAATAACATTTCACTGCACTAAGAAGTCTATTCCCTGTGCTCCCGCCTCTAGGCCATAAACTCTAAGAGGCATAGAAGAGTCTGACACATAATCTCATATTATTTCTTTTTTTAAATGTTTATTTCTGGGGGAGAGAGAGAGAGAGAGAGAGAGAGAGAGAGAGAGAGAGAGAGAGAGAGAGCATGAGCAGGGGAGGATCAGAGATCGAGGGAGACACAATCTGAAGCAGGCTCCACGTCCTGACCAGTTAGCACAGAGCCTGATGCTGGAACCCACAAACCATGAGATCATGACCTGATCCAAAGTCAGACGCTTAACTGACTGAGCCACCCAGGAGCCCTGACCTCATATTATTTCTGATATATATTTTACACACAATATAAAATTGTTGGTCATTTTGGGGTATTAAAACTAAGAAGGCCAATATAAATTGTGCCCCTGAAAATGGCCACTAGTCATGGTCTTAGCACTATGAGTAAGATTTTATATCTATTGAATGCTTACTAAATGCCAGACACTATGCTATAAAAATAGTTTGTGTATTAAAAATAGTTATTTACTTTAAAACTTTATAAGAACCTAACAGGTAAGTACTATTGCTGTGTATAATTTGCAAATGAGAAACAATGTTATCCAGGTTAAAGCTAAAAAATCATTTTTCCAGGATTAAAGCCCATACCATATGAGTCTCTGTTACTTGTTCCTATGCAAACAACTCAAGTTTCTTAAATTCTAGGTTGTAAGTATATTTTGAGTATTTTTCAATGCCTGAGACTTCAGTGAAATGCCACTAGTTCCTATCTGGGTTTGTTTCTGCAAATAAAATGCTTGAGACTCATTATATCCAACATTACTCTCCTTTTAATTTCTTGGATGTTAGAGAGCTTAATTCCCCTGCTCTCCTCCCCCAATTCTCTGATTGAGTAGATGCTTCTTCACCTCCTTCTAAGACTGAAATGAAAGCTCCTCACACAATGTTCACCTCTCTCAGTCTATCTCCCAGGAAACTCAACCCAACCCATGTGTCTATAATTCTATGTTGTGAAACACAGGAACCTAGGAATTCATATCATTTATTGATTACATGGCACATTAATGGTTTCTAATAAAGAGGGGGCATCTGGGTGGCTCAGTCAGTTAAGCTTCTGCTTAACTTCAGCTCACATCATGAACTCACAGGTAGTGGGTTTGAGCCCCACATTGGGCTCTGTCCTGACAGTTCAGAGCCTGGCACCTACTTTGGATTCTGTGTCTCCCTCTTTGTCTCTCTCCTGCTCACACTCCCTGTGTCTCTCTCTCTCAAAAATAAATAAACATTTAAAAAAAGAGTTTCCGATAAAGATTTTGTTTTTTCTTACATAAAATCTCCGGGTTCACTTCTGACATCCAGCCTTCTTCACAAGTGCTAGTACTGAAGAAAAATTCCAACCCATGCTGTTACCACCTAGTCACTGAGGTTTAGCAGCTATCCTGAATGGCAGTTCTATGTAATTCAGAAATTATGAAAGAGTCAGATACAATATATATTAACCTTTTTGAGATAACTGAAGTTTATTTGTTCTCAAAATAAGAGACATCGAACATCTAATTCCTTTATTTCATGTGTTCCAAGAGAAAAACCATCAAATCTAAGAGTGACTACACAACATTAACAATGTCTAGCCATGCTCAGAAATTGATAAGGAATTCCCTGACTGTAATTAACATGCATCATACTTTTTATAAATATAGTAGTGTTTCTAATAAAAATCCTTATTTTGGTAATAAATATAATTTTATATTTGGCAAACATGTAACTACCAAGTCCAGTGCAATTGTAAAAAGTGTTTGAATAATTATATTTTCTATATAAAAAGGGCAGGATAATAACTTACATTCATGAAGAAGTGAAAATAAATCAGAAATTATTTATCATTCCTAAAATAAGTTATCAAGATTTCTGTATTTTAGGACCTAGATTTGTAGAGAAGTTCTTATACTGAGTTTCTTCGGAACCTGATTCTGAAAGAGATTTGAAGGAATTAAATTTAAGTTTTCTCAGCAATATTACCTATAATGAGGAGAGGGAAGCAGGAGTGGGTAGATGGAGACAGTGAAATGTAACGCATTCCTAAGGGAGACTTCAGTTTATCTCAGTGAGTATGATGGAGCTGGGATGGCCCATCAGAGATGTACAAATTGAGGCAAGGGAGGAAGGGTAGTGATTTTAGAATTTAGAACCCTTGTTAGGGGGCTACCTGGGAGGTATGGTAGAAAAGCTTCCATTCCTCTAGTAGTGTGCACATTAGGGGCAAGTTGTACCAGGAAGAAGTTGCTAAGGAGTTTGTGACAACCAGCTGGTCTGTGTTGCCTGGGTTCTCACTCAGAAGGGATGTCACCTGAGAACCCATGCTCTTGGGTCCTGGCCAGTCCCCTCCAACTGAGGCCTCTCCTGTCTCCCTCCACACACTAATCCACCCACCTAGCAGGGACAGAACCCCTTTCTAACCCTGCCAAATCAATTATTTCAAAAAACTTCCATTTACTGCATAACACCCAGGCAGAACACTGTCCCCAAATTCAGCTTGTATATTTGGCATATTAAACTTGACATTATAATCTAAAAAAAAAGCTACAGACATAGTTACAGACATGATTACTTATGTGTCTTACTCTTAGAAATTAATAATTCTTCAAACCAGTGTCTTATGGTACATTTCTGATGTCACCCAAAGAATACAAACTAACTCTACTCCATAAAGGTGGACTTTTCTTTTTCCTTTCACTTTTAAAATGCTTTAATGGTGGTATCTGTACAACATGTGATGTTAACACAGGAAGAAAAGCAAGTGTGTACACAGTGAAACATGACTTTCAGAGAACTGGTTGAGAGCAAATAGAGTTCACACAGCTTCCATGCTTTTCTGGATATCAGACAGATTTAGGCTACCTCCATTTCAAACCTGCCCTCCTCCTCAGCTGTGGCATCCACTTGCTGCTGATACTCGGACACCAGGTCATTCACGGGGCTCTCAGTCTTGATGAAATCCAACTTATCCATGCCCAAGGCCACTGTAGGAAGGCCTTGAGCCAGAACATGGTCAGGGACTGCTCTGTTATGTGCCTGAAAAGGTCTCAAATGACAACTAAATTGCAGTTGTAAACTCTGAGGAACTTAATTATCTGTCATGCTATATAAAGTGTTTGGAATTAGGTTAATTAGGTTTTGAAGACATATCAAAGTTAATGCATACAGTTTCAGAATAATTTATGTTAAGTAAGTCTTTCTAGAAATAATTAAGTGTAATGTTGGTTATCTTGTTTGGCCATCTCCAGTGTTTAGTAATAAAACTATAGCATCAGTAATAAGAACACATTCCTTACATTTCTTGTTTTAATAGTTTTGTACATGTATTTAGTCTATTCCGTATCAAATTATCTAATGACCTGGTTCAAACAGCATAATTTTAAAAACCTACAAGATTAAGGAACAAAGCATATTTATATTATATACTGTTCAGTCTATTATTTTTTCTTATATTTAATTAACACCAATACTGGCCCTTGTAGTAAAAACATGAGATGTTATTCATATCTCTAACTTGATTGTGGTATGGATTCACACAATTCAATACTGAATACTCATATAATTCATAGTAAGTTCTGATTCATAGAATAAAATAAAATTAGAGTACTGAAAAGCACCTGGTCTTTATGATGACTATTAGCCTAAGAGGTCTGAATTTGTAATGTGTGATGATGGAATACGATGGGCAAAAAATAGCGGGACTATTTAGATGACTGCTCCTTGAAAACCTACAATAGTAAAGACTTACCCATCCAGGCAATAGTACTTTCCTTGGATTAATTAGGATACACCAGTTGGAAAGTATTCAAGAGCACACATAGAGTGAATATTAGAATTTTTTGGTTGTACAAAAGCCTTAAAGTTTCAATTCATTACATATTAAAAATGACTTCCACCATCCAATCAGAAGGATATCTGGAAACTGTCATATTTAGAGCATTTTTTCTGAGTATAGAATATAAGAAAAATGGGAGCTGCAAATACTAACTGTGATGTGGATTTGACAGTGTTACTGGGCACATATCACATCTTAAAATTTTCCCTTATTCACTGATATGATATCTGGGGCAAATTTATCCCACAAGGATTGGTTATTCTTGACATTTTGGAAAGGAAAAATGTTTAAAGTAGAATTTAGATTTAATATGATTTTGAGTAAGTTTAAAAAATCCATTGGGTACGTTGCCTCACTGAAGCGGAAGATAATTTGTAATAGTATTTTTTGTTAGTTTTTAAATTATTTCTTTCATAACTATGTGTATCAAGGCTTGAGCAGTAGAATGAAGCCTTATTTTTATTCAATACAATCCTACTTTATGTAATGACAGAGCCGTATGAATGGAAACTTTCTTTCCTCAAAAAAGCTATATCCAGTGTCTGTAGATCTCAAATAGCACTCAACTAGGACCATGCCTGGGACTTTTCTGTTAATGAGGTGACAGTAATAGAAAGGCTGTTTGACCAGCTGCTCATACCAGGTCTCATCTGGTGTTTCAATCTTATTAAAGTATTCTAAGTGCAATGCTGGTCATCAGGTTTGTCACATTCAGAGTATCAACTTTATTCATCTAAAAGTAATGAGTTCATGCTTAAATCAACTAATTTAAAATTAGAAAATCAATGTATTAATATGTAATTTATATATAGAAAGATATATTCTACTTATAATTTCCTCCAGTGAATAGGTTCAAGGGGGTATCTAAATTGAAGACCTGTGAGCATCATTTTTAGCCAAAAAAATTAAAAAAAATCAAAAAGATTATTCATGACAGCACTGTGAATTGTCTTTTCAAAACTAGGAATAATTCTGTCTAGAAAACTGACATCTCCTTACACTTCCAGGGCTACTTACCATACTAATTTGCCAGCACTCTTAGCTAGGATATCATAATTTTGCAAGTTAATTAATTTCATTTATTTTTAAGCTTTTGAGAGTGTCATCTTTAGTGGAATTTTGGAGAATCCTCAGTCCTTTGAGGAATTATGAGGATACCCTGGTCATGTACTCTTCTTCATAGGCTTCTTCTACACTTATTTAATGTCTTTCTGTTTATGTTCATTCTCACAGAATTCAGTTCCATCAGACATCATTTAGTAATGAATTAAATTTTAGAAGTGTGCTCTATTTGGGTCACTGTTAATTCTGTACATTGTGACCCCAACATACCTCCACTCTACTAATCTTTCACTAGCGTCATTCAAAAGTTCCCAGAATATTTGATGCAATCTTCATTTCATAGCAGGAGAAACAGAACCCTTTACCTCTTGGTTACATTCTCTAATTTCCAAAAATGGAACTTCATTATATTAACCACATGGTACAATTTGCCAAGTAAATTCAAAGGCTTCTTGCTCATCTCCAAATTCAGGAAGAAGAGAATAATTAAGAACCATAAAAACAAAATAATTTTAATAATAAAATACCCTCTTAACAATTATGTTTAATATATACTATGAGTTATTTATTTAGAAAATTAGTTGTTACTGGACTTTATAAAAGTTTATGAAGTAAAATATAAAGGTCTGGATCTCATATAAAATCCTTCAAATACCTTATGCTTGAGACAATGGTATTAAATCTTTCTTGTGTATCTTTACAAATATTGTATATGTATCAAATCTATGACACTGAATTTTTCAAGAAGATATAAAATGATTATTCTATACAGGTAATAAATGACTTTTTCCATTTAATCATGTATAAATTGACATTTTCACATTAACATGTATAATTCTAACTTATTTTAAATAGTTATTTAGTATTTCAGTCTACAGAAGTTAACATAATCAGATCTTTATGAATATGCTTCCTTCCATTTCTTTCTTAATGTATTAAATAATGCTATAATAAGCAGTCTTGTTCATATTTATTGATGGACTTGTGCAAATTTATCTTTAGGGCAGATTTTTGCAAGATAAATTGATGAGACAAAGAATACATATGCCACTTGAAAAGGATGAGTATTTGTCCAATCACCCTTCAAATAAACGATTCTTATCTACATTCCATCCACAAAACACCAGAGGCCTGTGTCTCATATATTCCTAAGAATGTTACAATTTTTTTAACTCAGGTAAAAACTGGCACAGAATGAATTTTAATCATATTTCACTAAAAGATAAGCCAATAGTACACAGGGCCAATATATCTCTGACCTTTCCTTCCTTTTCCTTTCTTCCTTCCTCTTCTTTTTCTTTATCATCATATTCATTTCTTAAGCTCAAATATAGTCTAGGATATTACTTAATGATTATAATTCATAATATTTGTTTTTGATCTTACAATTTTAATAATAAAAGCTATTTCTTTAAAATCAGATAAATAAGAAGTTAGAGAGAATGTATTTGTATGATTTGCCTCTGGACTTACCATGCAAAACACAAAACTGGGTTTGTAAACACATATGCAAAAACGCAAAACAACAGATTTGTAAAACCAAAATACTGCAGAGGTTGTATTAGGCAGTTATTTAGTCTTTTGGGGTAAGGATCCTAAATCAGAGTTTTTTTTGTTTGTTTGTTTGTTTGTTTGTTTTTTTACCACATCACATTATACGCTACATATATTTACAGAATTCACATTTTCCTCAGAGATTATTTGGAACAGAAAAAAAGGATCTCTCTCTACATAAAAAAAAAAAAAAAAATAGAACCTTCCACACCTTTTTTGTGTATTCATTTGAGATATATGTCTAAGTACATCTATGGAGTAAGAATATATAAAAAGTCCTATTGTGTTATTATGATGATTCCTGTGTGTACATGTAAGATTTGATGAATAAAAGGAATAAAGAAGTTATTTAAAAGTCAATACATTAAGTCAAGGTGTGGATTTATTAAAAGTGTATTCTGAAGTCTCATGGGGTATAATCAGATCTTAATGTTTTAAATAATCTCTGGTCAGGGGTGCCTGGTGGCTCAGTTGGTTAGGCATCCGACTTCAGCTCAGGTCATGATCACATGGTTTGTGGGATTGAGCCCCGCATCGGGCTCTGTGCTGACAGCTAGCTCAGAGCCTGGAGCCTGCTTCAGATCCTGTGTCTCCCTTCCTCTCTGACTCTCCCCTTCTCACGCTCTCTCTCTCTCTCTCTCTCTCTCTCTCAGAAATAAATAAAAAAAATTAAAAAAAAAATTCTGGTCAGATTAAGAAGCAAGTTGAGCCAGGTACTTTAGTGTCCTCATGGGTTGAATTTATTCAAGTGTTTTAATTTAAGGGTGAATGCTTGTAAATATACTATTTGACTGCCTAACAAGTTTTAATTATTAACATGATAGATAAATATACTCTTGGGGCACCTGGGTGGCTTAGTCGGTTAAGCATCCATCTTTTGCTTGGGTCATGATCTCGCAGTTCGTGGGTTCAAGCCCCGCATAGGGCTCTGTGCTGACTGCCAGCTCAGAGCCTGGAGCCTGTTTCAGTCTGTGACTCCCTCTCTTTCTGACCCTCCCCTGCTCACGCTGTCTCTCTCTCTCTCTCCTAGAAATAAATAAAACATTAAAAAAAATTTAAAAAATGTTAAAAAAATACTCTTGCTACTTGGCAGATGCAATGATCAGAAGCACAATAAATATATAGACTGGGATTACAAGGATATTTTGTTCTCCAGGGCCAATATAGTAGACAAGCATATAACATTTGTATGCTGGGAGGAGTGGAAGAATAAATACATTGTGTTTTTTCCAGCTGAGAATGTTAGCCAGAAATTGAGCCGTGCACCTAAGCAATCATTCTTGGTTTAAATTTGCACTTACCTCAACAAGTGACTAGTCATTAGTGAGACTGCTAATCCAATAAATGGAAAGGATGTCTGACTCCAATTTCTCTCAGTAAACAGATTCACATTGCCAAGCCAATTCCAAGAAGCTTTACAAAGGGTTTAATGTTGCACGAGCTTGCTCAGGTAAGGGTACATTAAAATAATTCAGTTTTTCTTCAATAGAAATAGTTTGCTTCTCATTATATTTACTTTACAGATGTTAGCAAACCTTACAGAAAAGTAGAACATCTGAAAATTTATTTTGTTCAGGCTGTCAGAGATAGAAAATCTACATTACATAAAAAGCAAGATCTTGAGGAAAATGATCCTTAGTATGGACAACTATATCATATACCAATTAATTACTTCAAATTTTTGCCTTTAATAGCAGTTGCAGGGGTGTGATAAATTCTTCACCTACACTGTGGTGATGCTTTAATAATTTAAACATGCATCATCATTTCTCAAGATGTGTATTTTAAACATGTGTACTTTATGTTTAAATAAACATGTAAATATGTGTATACCATATTTTTGGTTTGTTTTTAAGCAACAAAACTCAATTTCCTCAAGTATCCTATAGAAACTTTGATGTATACATAGATATACACATAAATTTTATGGACGGAAGTAGGGATACACATACAACATCTTCCTTTCTCTTTGCTTATGCTCCCTGAGACAGTCCAAATGAAGCCAATGTCCTTCAGACTCAGTGTAGAAACCTGATATATTATGTTCTTTTGTTCATGAAAGTCATGAAATACAATTTTTAATAGAAATATTTTCAATAATATATTGAATAAAAAGTTAAGGTTTTGAGACATAAAGGCCTACATACCAACTCTGGCCAAACAGTTACTTACAAAAATCACCTTTTCATAGTACCTAATGTGTGACTGCCATGATCCTCAGAATTTTTTCTTGAAGATCCGTAAATTTCCTAAGCCCTCTGTAAAATATGACTTTTATTTACAGATGAGAAGCCAAAGCTTTTGAGAAGTCATGTGACTTTTCACAGCCGTATAGGTAGTAAAGGATAAAGCAAAGTATCAACTCTTATCTGTCTCCTCCAAGTTCCCTTATGACTTGTGTGTATATGAAGATATTCTAGACTTTCAAATACTTCAAAATACTGACTCACAGAACATCAGAATTGAAAGAAATATTAGAAATAACTATTGTTAAATCTCTTTAATAAATAAAATGGAGAGAGACAAAATGTCTCCTCGAAGGTCAAACTTGTTATACTGGAACTCTTTGCATTCTCTCCACTCAACCCACCTGTAATTATCAAAAAGACCTATCTGCTTAGACCTTGAAAATGGGTATAAAAAATAATGAAAGTGTATGAGTTAGAAGTACTCGATTATTTCGTTTTATTTTTGTTATGTGTTTAGTCTTCAGTAAAGTTAAATTCCTGAAACAGGAATATGAGACTGGAAAGGTTCTATATTCTGTTCAATTATCAGGGTTCCTCTTATTCTCTAGATCATCATTTCTCCCTTCACTGCTACTGAAAAATTAAGTTTGGCTGGAGACATTTTTAAAAAATATTTTTATTTATTTCTAGGAGAGAGAGAGAGACAGCATGAGAATGGGGGGGAGGTAAGACAGAGAGGGAGACACAGACTCTGAAATAGGCTCCAGGCTCTGAGCTGCCCGACACGGGGCTCGAACCCACGAACCGCGAGATCATGACCTAAGCGAAAGTCGGATGCTTAACTGACTAAGCCACCCAGGCACCCCTGGATGGAGACATTTTTTAAGTTGATGATAATAGAGTAATGGCTACAAAAAGTTTTGGAAAAATTAAGTCGAGTCTATATTCTATTGTAAATGATAGAGTAGGCTAACAAGATAAAAATATTTTCAGATTTTCAAGGACCTAGAAAGTTTATTAACCACCAGCATGCTGGAAAAAATATACTCACTTTACTTATTAGTCCTTGTTCCAAATTTAAATTCACTTATTGCAAAAATGTACATCATAATGTACATTTTCAAATGCCACTGTGTGATATTCTTACTCATATTTTAATCTATATTTTTCTATCACATTAAATAGAGTTAAATAACACAGAGAAATGTATTCACACACAAATACATACACACACTATCACACATACACCTTGTGTACATATGAACAAATATTCTCTGTAACAAATATAATTGTCCATACTACTTCTTTATATTGTTTTAAGTTGTTATGGCATACTGGATCTCTACTATTGATTAATTCACTGGGGCACATGTATTTTTGAAGTAGAAAAAAAATTGAACTATTCAAGAAAGGTTCATATGTATTTTACCCAAAGTTAAAGATCTTTTTAGGGGCTCCTGGGGGGCTCAGTGGGCGGAGTGTTCAACTGCGGCTCAGGTCATGATTTCATGGTTCATAACCTCGAGCCTGGCATCGGGCTCTGTGGTAACAGTGCGGAGTCTGCTTGGGATACTCTCTCTCCTCTCTCTCTCTTTCTTCCCCTCCCCACTCATCCTCTTTTTTTCTCTCTCTCAAAACAGATAAACTTAAAATTAAAAAAAAAAAAATGAAATCCTCTGTCTCCTTTAAAAATATATTATCCTTCATTCCTTCTTCCAGTTTGACCAACTCAGTATGGAGATGCAGCCTTTAAACAAGGATATGGTGCAATATAAATAATCAAGAGTAGTTTTTACAGGGTACATGCTGGCATCTCAAAATATTGATCTTCAAAAGTAAATGGAACAACACATTGATCTAGAAAGAACAAAAAACAGGTGGGAGCCAGATAATGGGTGAGGTACTCGTCCTCACAAATAATAGGGCACATCTTACAGAGACAACTGAAGGAAGACTAGAAAGGTGAAAGTGCGGAGAGATTTTAAAGTGAAATGAAGGGAATTTTTATAAAATAAATCTTACTTTAAAAGTACAAGGTGAAGCCAACAGCAGAGAATAAAGTTTTGAGGAAAGTCCCAGGGGAGTGAAAAGTACATTAGGTTGGAGATTAGTTCTGGCTTATGTCTAAACAGAGGGGATTTGAGAAAGTCACCCGATCTTACTAGGTCAGTTTTCTCATATGTTCTTTAAAAAGCTGGTCTGTTCCAGTGACAGCCATGTTCTACTCAAAAGACAGGCCCCAAATTCAACTCCTGGGGTTTTTCTTGGGCAGAATCCATGGGATCAAAGGAGACTGATGCCTGAATATATTACACACATAAGGCCAACTAGATTCTCAGGTCTATTTCCCCATGCTGGGGAAAGGTGAGGGTGTCACTAAAATATCTTAGTTGGGATACACACACACACACACACACACACACACACACACACACACACATACACACACATACACAGTATTGAATTCTTAAGAAAACCAATTACTAGTTTTCATTACCTAACAAGTCATTAATTTCACCAGTGAAAATCTAACTGTGGTAAAGTCACTGGTGTAGATTAAATAATAACAAAGCATGTAGCAGCTGTGTGTGGAGATGATTCTGATTAAAATTAATCTGGGTTGTGAATTATTGATTAGAGAACACTATACTTGAGCAGTAAACCACTGTGTATACAATAATCTCTAGGGATAAATTATTTTTGAGTTAACAGAATATAAAACAAAACTAGAAAGTGTATGATTATAGTCAATGTGGCTTGATTGTATACACACACACACACACACACACACACACACACACACATATAACTTAAAAATCAAAACTATTTTTTTCTGAAAGTTTTTCAAGACTATTAAAACCTGTGGTCTACCCTTAGGATAATTAAATTGTCCTTTTTCTATGAACCCAAAATATTAGGATTATTACATGATTGAAACTTATTGTTAATGAAAGAATGGAACACAATATATTTTCCTCATTTTTAATTAAGTCTCCAGTAGTATACATGTTATCATACCAAGATGAGTGTGAGTTGAAATCCCATCCTTATACGAAAAATCACAACATTTTCTAGAGCCTCTTTTCTATGCTCCATCGACTCCAGAGCTTTATCATAGATTTAAGTAGTCAGATAAAGTGAAGGTAGAGTGATCGTTAAATACTTTTATTTGGAAAGCGCTGTCACCCTAATTATAATTCTTACCTCACCCCACTTCTTATGAGCAAAGAGAAGGTACTTCCCTATATTTCTAAACCTAGTGAAATTTATGGAAGGAGCAGGGAGAACTTGTCGTTAGACACACCTAAGTTAGGAACTCATAAAAGTGAAAATCAAAGTAGACGGACCACTAGGAACTTCTAGAAGACAAAAGAAGAGCTTTTTGAAGTGAAGCCAGCTGCTCTGCTGGAATTGGCTTGGTCACCCACAGTTAGTAAGGGAAAGGACAAAGGACAGGTGTTGCTTCCTATTCACCAGATGTGGATGCAATGAGAAATTCATGTGGGGTCAACCATAACATTTCCAGTTGGATAGGGTTGTGAAATTGGTGGAGATGGACAAATATAATTCAGAAGAAGGTCTGGAAATCTGATTCTTAATGTGCAGGGGTTACGAAAAGAGCCCCAGAAGGCCACCCGAAGTAGATATGCTTCTGTAACGGTTAAAGAAATTACTAGAGAACAAAACCCATAAGATACTTTTGAAGAACTTAGGGATTGTGAAAGCTGACTCCCTTAAGAGCCAGAAGCCTTCAAGGAGGCTGTTTAATTTTTTTAACATTTATTTATTTTTGAGAGACAGAGAGAGACTGAGCACAAGTGGGGGAGGAGCAGAGAGGGAGATACAAAATGTGAAGCAGGGTCCTGTTTCTGACCTGTCAACACACAGCGTGACACAGGACTTGAATCCACAAACTGCAAGATTATGATCTGAGCCAAAGTCGGATGCTTAACTAACTGAGCCATCCATGCATCCCTAATGACACTGTTTTAAATGTCTGCATGTTCTAAATAAAACTTTGGCTCAACATCACTCATCATCAGAGAAACACACATCTAAGGCACAATGAGATACCACCTCACACTTGTCAGAATGGCTAAAATTAACAACTCAGGAAACAACAAATACTGGTAAAGATGTGGAGAAAGAGGAACCCTTTTGCACTGTTGGTGGGATTGCAAACTGGTGTAGCCACTCTGAAAAACAGTATGGAGATTCCTCAAAAAGTTAAAAATATAACTACCCTACAATCCAGCAATTGCACTACTAAATATTTATCTAAAGGACACTAAAATGCTGATTTGAAAGGAGCATCTGTATTCCAAAGTTTATAGCAGCACTATCAACAAAAGACAAATTACTGAAAGGGCTCAAATGTTCAACAACTTATAAATGGATAAAGAATATGTGATACACACACACACACACACACACACACACACACAGAATGGGATACTACTTGGCACTGAAAAATAATGAAATCATGCCATTTGAAACAACAAACATTGGAACTAGAGTGATTATGCTAAGTGAAATAAATCAGTCAGAGAAAGATAAATATCATATGATTTCACTCATATGTGGAATTTAAGACACGATACAGGGGCGCCTGGGTGGCTTAGTCGGTTAAGCGTCCGACTTTCGCTTAGGTCATGATCTCGTGGTTCGTGGGTTCGAGCCCCGCGTCGGGCTCTGTGCTGACTGCCAGCTCAGAGCCTGGAGCCTGTTTCAGTCTGTGTCTCCCTCTCTCTCTGACCCTCCCCTGCTCACGCTGTCTCTCTCTATCCTAGAAATAAATTTAAAAAAAAAAAAATTAAAAAAAGTTTAAAAAAAAAAAAAAGACACGATACAGATAAACATAGGAAAGGAAAGGGAAATAAGATAAAGACAGAGAGGGATGGGCATTGAGGAAGGAAATTGTTGGAATGAGCACTGGGTGCTATTTGTAATGGATTAAACACTGGGTTCTACTCTGGTGTATGTCTACACTGTATGTTAACTTCAATTTAAGTAAACAAACACACACACAAATTTGGTCTATGTATCACTTTAATAAAATAGCACTAATGCAGTATGACTAACCATTTTTTCCTGGCTTACCTCAACAAGAATTCAACAATGGCATAGGAATTTCTAAGATCATTCTATTAATTTTTTAGTATTTCTCTATTATTTGCAAAGGCCAAAATGAGGGCGTACCCCTCAAGTCTTCCATCAAAAGAACCTGCAATGAGTCAGTGGACATCTTATCCAAGGCTGTAGCACTGTGTATCTGTCATAGCACTCACATTCGGGTGGGTCCTCCCCAGACTCTTTCCAGATAATGACTAAGAAAGAGTTAGGTACTATACCTGGAATATCCCTACCCAATGCAGAACTTCTTGAGAGAGTATTCCTTGCTCTGGGGTTCCTAGAGCTGGACTGAAACATTCTCAAAACAGCACCACAAACTAACTTTCTTTCTACCCAATTCTGCTTTCTTCCAACTCTCTACTCACAAATGCCATACCTCTTGGTTCACAAATGTTCTTGTAGCTTGGTAGAAAATGGTTACTTCTAAATGTAAAGGAAAAAAAAAAAGCTCTAGACAACTTAAGCCTAAGTTTTGGTACTGATGTAAATAAGCAAAACTTGAAATCTATTTGTTCCTAAAATTATTTGATATTGTTATAATGTCAGTGTGATTGCCCTCTCATGCTAATTATAATGTGAACACAGTCTGAAATATTTGGTCATTGTGATGATTACAAATCACATTTATTGTTCACTAAAGGGTATCATCACTGTGCAGCCTCGATATATGTATACATGCATGTGTGGAGGGTACATTAAGTGTGTGTAAAGTATGGCTTGTATATACACAGATGAAAGTACTCAATACGAAATCTTAATATCTACTTCATAAGTATTACTCAAGTTAAATAAGTGAGATATGTGGAAACTGTTATCTTTATGCTGCCTGTGCCATCTGTGCAACCTTGGCTAGGCTGTCGTAAAACAACTGACACTTCAAATTCATGGTAATGGGAACAGTAGCCTCCTGGTTTCATTGAAAGAAATGTCTTTATATCAATATAGTATTCCCTATATGTTCATTATTACCATTTAAAACCAACAATTTTACTGTTAACTATCCTGTATCTTACATATTTTATTTAACACCATTTAAAATGGTAAGGTCACAGCCTAGCCTGAGGGACGGTGGAAGAGTAAGCATGGAGATAAATCTTCTAGCATTACAGCTTCTAAAATAAGCACAATGTTATGCTAAAAATATTTAAAGGTGGCTGTGCACTGAAAATAACCATAGTATAATGAAACAAAAGCTCCAGACTAGTCTGATTCAATAACACATACCCACACATACACATAAACGAGCAGAGGAAATAAGAAAACAAAACATGTGCCACAGATAAAATCAATGAAGCCAAACCTAGTTCTGTGAGATCAGAAAAATCAGACTGATCAAGGAAAACAGAGAAGACAAAAATGACAATTTTAGGAATTAAGAGGGAAGGGGGACTTCTACAGTTCTGATTGGCATTAAAAGAAAAACAAAGAAACATAGCACCAGAAAACATGAACTGCTTAGATACAAATATAACAATATGAGGAAGATCTATAGGCAAAAAATATGTATTATACTGACAAGAAGAATCAAAGAAAACCTACATAAACTAAGAGGTACACTCTTTTCATGGAATCAATTATCAATTAAAATGACATTTTCTTTCTAATCAATCCATCAATTTTATTCAATCCCAGTAAAAATCCAAAAGCCCCACCCTCCCCAACAAAGAAAGCTGAATTGATTCCAAAATTAAAACAGAGGAACTAAAATAGTCAACACAATTTTGAAACAGAAGAAAATATTTGGAGGATTCTCATTATTTAATTTCAAGAGTTTCCACAAGCTACCATAAACAAGATAATGGGATATTGACAAAAGGAAGGGGACAACAATCAATGGAAAAAGTTATAGTCCAAAACAATATGACTACATATATTGTCAATTGATTTTCAAAGAAATGAGAAGTAAACTGAATGGAGAAAGTATAGACTTTTCAACAAACTGTCCTTGAACATCTTGACTACACACACACGCACGCACACACACACACACACACACACACACACAGTAAACATTGCAAATACCTCACATAATATGAAGAATAACACAAAATTATTATAAACCTAAATATGAACATAAAATTATACATCTTTCATAACAAAAGATAGGAAAAAGGGCCGCCTGGGTGGCTCAGTTGGTTGGGCGTCCGACTTTGCCTCAGGTCATGATCTCATGGTTCCTAAAGTTCGAGCCCCTCATTGGGCTCTGTGCTGATGGCTAGCTCGGAGCCTGGAGCGTGCTCAGATTCTGTTTCTCTCTCTCTCTGACCCTTCCCTGCTCTCTCTCTCTTTCTCTCTCTCTCGGAAATAAAACATTGAAGAAAAATTTTTTAAAAAGAAAGAAAAGATAGGAAAAATGTGTGATATTGGTTTAGACAAAGATTTCTTAGGTACAATTCAAAAAGCACAATGAAAAATAAAAAGAAAAACTGGACTATATCAAAACTAAAAACTACATCTTTTCAAAATAATTTGATAAGAAAATTTAAAAAAGACAATCCACAGACTGGAAGAAAATATTTGCAAAACACACAACTGACGAAGGACTTACATATGGAATATATACAGATTTTGCAAAATGCAATGTAAAGATTTAAACAGACACTTCACAAAAGAAGATATATGGATTGCAAATAAGCAAATGAAAGATACTGCTTTCCATGGCCACAGTCCAAGTTCTAAAATGATCTGGCCACTGGCAAACTCTTCCATCTGCTTGCACCAGGTTCCTGTTGCCATAATACTTCCAAAACATTGGAGTAAGAATATTTTCCCCCTCTGCTCCATTTATCTTTTCTCATTTTAAAAGATAAAAGTGAATAAATAGTGACATTATTCATCATAGGTTTTATGGATTTTCAGTATTCCTCAGTACTATAATATAAAGTGAAGTGTTTATTATTAGTAGTATAATTACTTGGGCTTATACCAAAGAAGTGTTCAAAATTCAAATTAAATAAACTATATCAAATTTTCTTTCAGAAAATGCATTTTTTTTATTCAAGGAAAAAAATCAATCTCCATTCATTCTGGTTTAGACAAAACTGATGGTACCTAATGAACAGTATGGTCTGGAAACATTCTGACTCTGCCAGGACTTCAGTTGTGACAGAGAGATAAAAATTCATGAATGGTATTGGTAGATGCTACAATAAAGTCTTCCTCTCCCTTATTCAAAGAGGGATGATAGGGATGGTGATCAAATAACTTAGGAAATTAGGAATCATTTTAGAATCATGTTAATAAAGAATCACTAACTCTGAGGAAGCAAAATATTTTTAAAATCAATAAAAGTGAGTATTTGAAAGCAGCTATAAAACATTTCCTGAAAAAACTAATAAACCCAGGTCAATGACTTTGGACTTAGGAAGAAAAAGTGAAAAAAGGAACATTAATGTCAAGTAACATGTTCAAGGAAAATAAGATGATAATGTCTTAAATAAATTACTCAATCACATGAATTTTATAACAGATCTTACTCCCCACAAAAGTGTATTGATGTATAGGAAAAGCCATAAATAAAAATATTAATAATTGTTACTATGATTTAATACATACTATTATAAAAGAAATCATTATATACAACTGTAGTAAGTAACAAAATATCAGAAAATATAACAACTCAACCTTGAATGCTATAAGTGTAAGATGAAATATTATCCATTCAAAATTTGTAATGCGTAAACTTCGAAAATAATGAAACTGATCATAGCAGTGTTTGATTTAGCATAAATTTTAAAATATTTACTGTATTTTTAATCTCCAAAGATTTTATTTGAAAATTTAAAGGAAATTCAAAATGATCCTAATGTTCTGATTGTTTCAATTTGCTAATAAAAAGCTCTTATGAATAAGATTTTCGGCATCTAGTCTACACATTCAATGGGTACTCAGTATAATTTTACTTTTAAAACATTGTAGAGGGAAATGAGATTATTTTTCCTATCCAAAGCATTTTTATGTATATAGCTTAGAGTCTCTAACATTTGTGTGCTTATTTTAAACTTTTAATTTTTCTGCTTATACGTACTAAACTTTTGTACTACCTATTGTAT
This sequence comes from Proteles cristata cristata, assembly GCA_017311185.1. Classification (NCBI taxonomy): domain Eukaryota; kingdom Metazoa; phylum Chordata; class Mammalia; order Carnivora; family Hyaenidae; genus Proteles; species Proteles cristata. Next base: position 585,128 of record JAESUZ010003804.1, on the reverse strand, counting down.
TTTATGGAAAAATCTACCTAGCATTAGTGTACTTACTTCTTTATTTTATCAGCCTTAGTTCATTTCATAAATTTCTGAGAGAACAGTATTTAATTCTAGATTAGGTCCTTTGTAAATTAAGAAAAAAGTCTTTACTATTAAATAGTTTGCTATCTAGAGAGGGGGAAAAAGAAACATTTAAAAAATAAAAAGAATTACATAATTGAAAATTTGTCATTTTATGAAGTGATGGATGTTTGATATCCACATATTTGAATAATTTGTCATAGTTGAGCCACTCATTAAAAAAGAAATAGGGGTCCAGGGTTGCTCAGTTGGTTGAGTGCCTGACTTTTGATTTTGTCTCAGGTCATGATTCCAGGGTTGTGGAACTGAATCCTGTTTTGGGGCTTAAGATTCTCTGTCTCTCTGTGTCTAATAAAAGTTAAAAGAGAAAATATAAGAAATGAAATAAAGAAAACACTACTAAAAGAATAAATTAACCCAATCAAGTCTAAGTGATAACTCCAATGGGAGTCAGAATTAAACTCTAGATTTAGAACTAAGGCTAAATGCAAATACAGTATAAAAAGCAGTATAAATATTTTAACTAACTTGAAATATTATAAATCTTCTAAATTACTAGAATGAGACACAAAAGGAAAAGGAAAGTCTAGATTCTCCATTAGAGAAAAACAATGGAGAAGACGGTGGATAAATGAAATTATAAATAAAATAATACTATTTGACCTAGTGTAAATGAAAATGTTAAAATCCTATAAAATATAAAACTCTTTTCTTAAATAATCCTTGAAGAACTAAAAATTGATATGCAAATACACAGAAAACAATGATGATAAAACAACTATGTAGTAGGACTTATGGAATCACACTAAGTCAACAATAAGTCAATTTAATGAAAAGTCCATTTGCTTTAAATCTTCACTTTACTAGGTAAGGAATTAAGAATAAAGGATTGAGATGGATATTTATCAGCATCCTTCACCATGTTAACAAATGAAAGAAAGGAACAATTAGTCATATGACCACATCCATGCACATTTAAAGGACAATTTTGTTATTAAATTTTTGAGGTGAGGGGCAGAAAAAGAGGGAGAGGGAGAATCCCAAGCTGACTCTGTACTACTAGCGCAGGGATCAACATAGGGGTGGATCTCACCACCCATGAAATTGTGACCTGAGCTGAAATCAAGAGTCAGATGCTTTACCCGACAGCAACCAGGTACCTCTAATTTTTTTAACAAGAATTGCTAGCAATTACTTGGAATGAATTAGAAGTTTTGATTTCTTCTGTTTCCTTTTTTTTTTTTAATTTTCTATTTTAATTTTCCTAAATTCATTTTGTTGCATTAAAGTACCTCAGTTTTTTTTTTTCAGGAATATTCATAATTAAAAAATTTCTTAGTCTTTGAATATCTAAAATATTTCTATCTTCTTAGCTCACTGAATTATTTAATATAGAATTATAAAATCATATTTCTGAAAAGAAAAATTTATAGCTATTGCTCTGTTGTCATACACAATACATTGATCATTTACAAAGACCAAGATATCATATACATATATATTAGTGTGTGTGTGTGTGTGTATATATATATATATATATATATATATATATATATATATATATATATGTACTAATTAATCATTGTGACTTGCTATAGAAATTTTAGATGGTATTATAAGAATAAAATATATTCTTCTGTTCTTAGTTTTCTAAGGGCTTTGTTTCTCTTCAATAAACCTTATTTGGTCATGATATATTTTATTTTTATTATCTCTTGGTTTATTGGTATTTAAAAATATTGAGTTATAACATAAAGTGTTATGTTAGTTGCAGGTATATGATAAACAATCTCATACATTACTCAGTGCTCATCATGATAAATGTATTCCTAATTCCACTTATTTATTTCACTAATCTCTCATCCTTCTCCCCTGGCAATCACAAGTTTCTTTCTCCGTATTTCAATTCTGTTGTTGTTGGAAGAGGGCAAGATGACGGAGAAGTAGGAGCTCCGTACTTGCACTCACGCCCATACATCACACAGAAAAGATCTGAAGCCATTGGAAACCTTACAAAACCTGAGAGATTGGGAGAAAAAGGACGCAGAATCCACTGAGAGAGCCTTCTAACGTGAGTGCGAACCGGGGAAGATAAAATCGGGCCGGGATCGGAGACTCCAGGGTGGGAGACGATCCCCCTCTACCCTCTACGGGGAGTGAGAGGGGAAAAGGAGAGAGTCCAAAACAGAAAAACCTCCACTCGGAGGGGGGAAAACCTCCGCTCGGTGCATAGAAAGACCGTACTTGCCAAATACCTGCACACCAGGTCCCCTCACGCCAACTGGTCCTGGGGGAGCTGAGCACACAAACTGCTTCTTTGTGCTGGTTCCTGGAGGCAGGACTTCAGAGTGGTGGCGCGCCTGCCGCCATAGTAGCTCCCGGGAGGCTGGGGACCCTGAAAGAGCCACGCAGACACCGGGCGTCCGCGCTCCTGGCTGGCTGGAACCCCAGAAGGAAGGCAGAGAACTAAAAACTGGGAAATTAGCCTGTGAGTTTGTGTTTCGGGTGACAAGCCATAGAGGGACCCGGTTTTCCTCGCTCCAGCGGACTGGGGCTCAGAGCACGCGGCAGGCAAGGCCCCTCCCATGCTCACCAGCCCAACCCAGAGCAGGAAGCAGCGATTCTGACTACACCCCCAGAGCTCCGGAGGGGGACTGGAATTGCCCCGAGGGGGCTGCCTGGGACGCTGTGTCTAAGGCAACTTCAGCGGGGCGTGCGGACGGGGATTTGGAGATTGGAACTTCCCTGGGTTGAAGAGTCCAACGAACTTTGGCTGCGTCCCCAGTACGGGGAGTTTACACCCCCAAAAGAGCGAGGTGCAGCTCTTGGTTCAAGAAGGGACTGGAGCACCGTCACTCTCCCCCCCACAACCGCCAAGGCAGAGCTCCCGCCTGAGGCATTGGATCACTCCACGCCCATCCCTGCCTGAGAGCTGCCCTCCTCCCTTTTTCTTTTCTTTTTCTTTTTCCTTTTTATCTGTTTTTTTTGTTTTTTTCTTTCTTTTTTTTCCCTTTTTTTCTCTTTCTTTTTTTCTTCTTCTTTCTCTTTTCTCTCTTTTTTCTCCAGAACACTGACCTGACTAACTCTGGTCACCAGCTTGCTTAAACAACCACAACGAGTCCATTCTGTAAATGTAAATTCTACACCTACCGACATTTTCAGCTCTTTCTCTCAGGAGTAATTAGACTATATAGTTTCTCTGGATAATTTCAGCATCATTCTCTCACCTATCCAACCATATTCTACCCTTTACCTCTTTGAAAAAAGCTTCTTATCCCTTCTGCCTGTTCATTCTATTTCCAATTCTGCCTCATCCCGCCCTGCCTTCTCTCTCTTTCTCTATGCTCTTCAACCAGCACTGCATATACACGGCTATTTAACTGTAGCTGGGAAATCCAGGTATATGCTTTAAATCGTTCTTTGTCCATCGGTTATCTTTTTTTTCCCTTTTCTTTTCCCCTTTTTTGACCCATTTATGCACTTTATACTCCATGTTATTCGCCCACCCTGCTCCATCTTTTCCCTTAACTTTTTCGTTTTCCCTCTCGCTTTGCATGTTAGTTGAATTAGCCTCTGCGTTTGTGTGCTCCAGCTCCCTGTGTGTTTGTCTGTCTGTTTTCTTTTCTAGGGCTACCTCAAGAAACAAGCGAGAGTACACAAGGTGGAGAGTCCCAAATATCACTATGAATAGGAAAACAAAATAACCAAGGTCCCAACAAGAGAGACCAAGGGATACCATTCAAAAAACACTCTCTGAAAGGATAGGCCCTGGAAAGTCAAAGAGTCTTCTTGGATATAGCAGCGCTCATAGAAACAGAGAGCATAAGAGGGCTTTAAAACCAACAAGAGCCGGAAAGCTAACTAAAATGACGAAAGGAAAGAGGTCTCCTCCGAAGAAACTCCAAGAAGAAATGACAGATAATGAACTGCTCAAAACAGATATCAGCAGCATAACTGAACAAGGTTTTAGAATAATAATGGTAAAATTAATAGCTGGTCTTGAAAAAAACATAGGGGACATCAAAGAAACTATGGCTACAGACAGAATGGAAAATAAAAATAGGCATGAAGAATTAAAAAATGTGATAAATGAGATACATAATAAATTAGAGGCCTCCAACGCACGGATTGAAGAGGCAGAAAGGAGAATAAGTGATTTAGAAGACACCATTATAGAAAAACAAGAAGCTGGCAAAAAAAGAGACAAACTGATCCAGGAACATGAAAGAAGAATTCGAGAGCTAAGCGATACGGTCAAACGCAACAATATCCGTATCATACGAATCCCAGAAGACGAAGAGAGAAGGAAAGGTGTTGAAGGAGTCCTGGAACAAATTATAGCAGAGAACTTCCCCGACCTGGGGAAGGAAGTAAATGTGGAAATACAAGAGGATCAGAGGACTGCCCTCAGACGTAACTTGAATCGATCTTCTGCACGACATATCATAGTCAAAATGGCAAAATATAAGGACAAAGAGAGAATTCTGAAAGCAGCTAGGGAGAAAAGGGCCCTACCATACAAAGGGAAACCTATCAGAGTGGTGACAGACCTATCTACTGAAACTTGGCAGGCCAGAAAGGAATGGCAGGAGATCTTCAATGTGATGAACAGTAAAAATAGGCAGCCAAGAATCCTCTATCCAGCAAGCCTGTCATTCAAAATAGAAGGAGAGATAAAAACCTTTCCAAATCAACAGAAATTGAAAGAATTTGTCACCAGTAAGCCAGCCCTACAAGAAATCTTGAGGGGGATGCTCTGAAGGAAAGGTTGCAAGGAACAAAGATACCAGAGACACCACCACAGACATGAACCCTACAAAAGATACAAAGACTCTAAACCCACAGATTTCAATAATAACACTGAATGTAAATGGGCTGAATGCTCCAATCAAAAGACATAGGTTAGCAGAATGGATTAAAAAACAAAATCCATCTATATGCTGTCTACAAGAAACTCATTTTAGACTGGAAGATACCTTCAGATTAAAAGTAAGGGGATGGAGAAATATATATCATGCTACAGGAAATCAAAAGGAAGCCCGAATAGCTATACTTATATCAGACAAACTGGACTTTAAATTAAAGACAATAACAAGAGATGAAGAAGGGCACTACATAATAATTACAGGGTCCATCCGTCAGGAAGAACTAACAATCATAAATGTCTACGCACCGAATATGGTAGCACCTAAATATCTAAAACAATTAATCACAAACAGAAACAAGCTTATAGATAAGAATGTGCTAATATCAGGGGTCTTTAATACTTCGCTTACAGCAGTGGATAGGTCAACCAGACAGAAAATCACTAAAGAAATAACGGACCTGAAAGACACATTGAACCAGATGGATCTGACGGATATATTTAGAACTTTACATCCTGAGGCCAGGGAATTTACGTTCTTCTAGGGTGCTCATGGCACATTCTCCAAGATAGATCACATACTGGGACATAAAGCAGCACTCAATAAATTCAAAAGAATACAGATCATCATGCACATTGTCAGATCACAATGTTTTGAAACTTGAAATCAATCACAGGAAGAAGTCTGGAAAACCTCCAAAAACATGAAGGTTAAAGAACACCCTTCTAAAGAATGAATGGGCCAATCAGGCAATTACAGATGAAATTAAAAAATATATGGAAACAAATGAAAATGAAAACACAACAATTCAAAATCTATGGGATGCGGCAAAGGCAGTCCTAAGAGGAAAGTACACTGCTCTCCAGGCCTATTTCAAGAGATTAGAAAAAGTGCAAGTGCAAAATCTAACAGCTCACCTAAAGGAACTAGAGGCAGAGAACAAGAATGCCCTAAACCCAGTAGAAGAAGAGAAATATTAAAAATTAGAGCAGAAATAAACAACATAGAGACCAAAGAAACAATTGAACAGATCAATGAAACCAAGAGTTGGTTTTTTCAAAAAGTAAACAAAATTGACAAACCTCTAGCCAGACTTATCAAAAAGAAAAGAGAGAGCACCCAAATAGACAAAATTATGAATGAAAAAGGACTTATTACAACCAACCCCTCAGAAATACATGCAATTATCAGGGAATACTATGAAAAATTATATGTCAACAAATTGGACAACTTAGAAGAAATGGACAAATTCCTAAACACACACTCACTACCAAAATTCACACAGGAAGAAATAGAAAACCTGAACAGACCCATAACTAGTGAGGAAATCGAATCAGTAATCAAAAATATCCCAACAAATAAGAGCCCTGGACCTGATGGCTTCCCTGGGGAATTCTACCAGACATTTAAAATAGAATTGATCCCAATTCTTCTCAAGCTATTCCAAAAAACAGAAATCGAAGGAAAACTTCCGGACTCATTTTATGAAGCCAGCATCACTCTGATTCTCAAGCCAGACAGAGATCCAGCCAAAAAAGAGAACTACAGGCCAATATCCTTGATGAATACGGATGCAAAAATTCTCAACAAGATCCTTGCAAATCGAATCCAGCAGCACATAAAAAGAATCATCCACCAAGATCAAGTGGGATTCATTCCTGGGTTACAGGGCTGGTTCAACATTCGCAAATCAATCAATGTGATCCATCATATCAATAAAAGAAAAGATAAAAACCATATGATCCTGTCAATAGATGCAGAAAAAGCATTTGACAAAATACAGCATCCCTTCTTAATAAAGACTCTCGAGAAAGTTGGGATAGAAGGAACCTACTTAAACATCATCAAAGCCATCTATGAGAAGCCTTCAGCTAACATCATCCTCAACGGGGAAAAACTCAGAGCTTTCCCCCTGAGATCAGGAACACGACAGGGATGCCCACTCACCACTGCTGTTTAACATAGTGCTGGAAGTCCTAGCATCAGCCATCAGACACCAAAAGGAAATCAAAGGCATCATAATTGGCAAAGAGGAAGTCAAACTTTCACTCTTCGCAGATGACATGATACTCTACATCGAAAACCCGACAGACTCCACCAGAAGCCTACTAGAACTGATCCAAGAATTCAGCCACGTTGCAGGGTACAAAATCAGTGTACAGAAATCGGTTGCATTTTTATACACCAACAATGAAGCAACAGAAAGAGAAATCAAGAAGGTGATCCCATTCACAATTGCACAAAAAACCATAAAATACCTCGGAATAAACCTAACCAAGGATACAAGAGATCTGTATGATGAAAACTATAGAAAACTTATGAAGGAAATTGAAGAAGACACAAAGAAATGGAAAAACATTCCATGCTCATGGATAGGAAGAATAAATATAGTTAAGATGTCATTACTACCTAAAGCACTCTACACATTCAATGCAATTACAACCAAAATTGCACCAGCATACTTCTCAAAAGTAGAACAAACTATCCAAAAATTTGTATGGAACCATAGAAGACCCCGAATAGCCAAAGTAATCCTGAAAAATAAAACCAAAACGGGAGGGATCACCATCCCAGACTTTAGCCTCTACTACAAATCTGTCATCATCAAGACAGTATGGTATTGGCACAAAAACAGACACATAGACCAATGGAACAGAATTGAGAATCAGAAGTGGACCCAAAAGTATACACCAGCGGATCTTTGACAAAGCAGGAAAGAATATCCAATGGAAAAAAAGACAGCCTTTTTAACAGATGGTGTTGGGAGAATTGGACACAACATGCATAAGAATGAAACTAGATCATTTTCTCACACCATGCACAAAAATAAACTCAAAATGGAGAAAGGACCTGAACGTGAGACAGGAAACCATCAACACCCTAGAGAAGAAAGCAGGAAACAGCCTCCTTGACCTCCACCGCACCAACTTCTTACTTGACACATCCCCAAAAGCAAGGGAATCAAGAGCAAAAATAAACTGTTGGGACCTCATCAAGATTAAAAGCTTCTGCACAGCCAAGGAAACAACCCAGAAAATTAATAGGCAACCAATGGAATGGGAAAAGATAGTTGCAAATGACATATCAGATAAAGGGTTAATATCCAGAATATAGAAGGAACTCACCAAACTACACGCCCGAAACACAAACAACCCAGTGAAGAAATGGGCAGAAGATATGAACAGACATTTCTCCAAAGAGGACATCCAGATGGCCAACAAACATATGAAACGATGCTCAGCATCCCTACTCATCAGCGAAATACAAATCAAAACCACACTGAGATACCACCTCACACCAGTCAGAGTGGCTCAAATGTGCAAATCAGAGAACTCTAGATGCTGGCGAGGATATGGAGAAACGGGCACCCTCCTACACTGTTGGTGGGAATGTAAACTGGTACAGCCCCTCTGGAAAACAGTGTGGAGGTTCCTCAGGAAACTAACAATAGAACTCCCCTAGGACCCAGCAATAGCACTGCTAGGAATTTACCCAAGGGATACAGAAATGCTGATGCATAGGAGCACATGTACCCCAATGTTCATAGCAGCACTCTCCACAATAGCTAAAACATGGAAAGAGCCTAAGTGTCCATCAACAGATGAATGGATCAAGAAGATGTGGTTTATCTATACCATGGAATACTACATGGCAATGAGAAACAATGAAATCTGGCCATGTGTAGCAACATGGATGGACCTTGAGGGTGTTATGCTGAGCGAAATAAGTCATGCAGAGAAGGACAAATATCATACGTTTGCACGTATAGGAGGATTAGGAGGAACTTGACGGAGGAACAAGGGGGAAAAGTAGGGCGGAAATGGTGGGGGAAAGGGAGTGAGGCAAACCATGAGAGACTCTTGAATGCTGACAAAAACTGAGGACTGATGGATGGGGGGAGAGGGGGGATGGGCATGGAGGAAGGCACTCGTGGGGATGAGCACTGGGTGTTATGTGGAAACTAATTTGACAATAAACTATTTGTAAAAAAAGAAAAATAGGCAAAGAATGTGCATAGACATTTCTCCAATGAAGCTATACGAATGAATGATAAACACATTAAAAAATGCTCCACATCACTATTCATTAGGGAAATGCAAATTGAAAGCACAATGAGATACTACTTTATACCTACTGGAAAGGCAACAACAACAACGACAGCAAGAACAATAAGAAGTATTTGTGGAAATATGGAGAAATTGGCCCCTGTGTGCATTTCTGGGGGAATATAAATTGTGCAGACTCTTTTCCAAAGTGGAAAAGTGGGTTTTTGAAAAAAATTTTTAAAAAAATTTTGAGTGCCTCCTCACAAAGCTATAGAACTGCCATATGACTCAGCAATTTCACTTCTAGGTATACATCAAAAAATGGAAAACATGGATGCAGACATTTACTTGTATGCCGATGTTAACTGCAGCATTATTTTTAATAGCCAAAAGGTAGAAACAACTCAAGTGCCCATCATCAGATCAATGGATAAGCAAATGTGCTATAATTTATATAATGGAATGTTATAATTCATATAACTGAATGAAGGTCTTTTTAAAATTTTCTAAATGTTAATTTATTCTTGAGAGAGAGACAGACAGAGCACATGTGGGAGAGGAGCAGAGAGAAAGGGAGACAGAATCCGAAGCAACTCCAGGCTCCAAGCTACTAGCACAGAGCCCAATGTGGGGCTTGAACTCACTGATGTTGAGATCATGATCTGAGCCAAAGTCGAACATCCAATCACCTGAGCCACCCAGAAGCCCCTGAATGAAGTTCTGATACATGCTATAATGTGGATGAATCTTGAAAACATTATACTAAACGGAAGAAACAGAAAAAAACAGGACACATTATTGTATGATTCTATCTCTATGAAATATTTAGAATATGGAAAATCAAAAAGGTTAAAAAGTATATTTAAAAACATTACCAGGAAGAGAGGAATAAGAAGTTAATGCTTAATAGGTACAGAATTTTCTATTTGGAATGATGAAAACGTTTTGGAACTACATAGTGGTGGTGGTTGCACAACATTGTGAATTGTACCCTTAAAAATGGTTAAAATGGCAAATTTATATGTATTTTACCAAAATAAAATGTAAAATAATAGTAATAATAATGTTAATTATTGTTAATAATTAACACTATTAATAATAGTAGTAATATTAATAAATTGTAACAAATGCAACACCTCAATACAAAATGTTAAGAATAGGGGAATAGGAACTAAAAGAGATTAACTGCCTCTCAGGCTATAGACTTATAGCTTAGAAGAATAAAAAATATTAGGGGAAGCTGAGAGCAAGGGGAAAGGGAATGTATGGGAGCTGTGTGTATTTCCTGCTCATTTTTTTCTGCAACCTAAAAGTTCTCTAACAAATATAGTCTATTAATAAAATAAAAATAAATAAATAAATAAATTCTGTTGTTTTCTTTTTTTTCTTTGTAGGTTTGCTTATTTTCTTTCTTAAATCCTACATATAATTGAAATCATATGGTATTTGTCGTTCTCTGTCTGAATTATTTCACTTAGCATTTCACTTATCATTGTATCCTCTAGATCCATCCATATTGTTGCAGATGGCAAGGCCTCATTCTTTTTTGTGGCTGTAAAATATTTCATCACACACACACACACACACACACACACACACACACACACACCCTATCCTTTCATTTGTTGATGAAACTCCATACTGTTTTACATAGTGGCTGCATCAATTTGCATTCCCACCAACAGTGCACAAGATTTCCTTTGTCTACACATCCTTGCCAACAGTTATTATTTCTTGTCTTTTTTAATTTTAGTTATTCTGACAGGTGTGGGGTGGTATCTCATTGTGGGTTTGGTTTGTATTTCCCTAATGAGTGATGGTGAGGATCTTTTCATGGGTCTGCTGGTCACTTGTATGTCTTCTTTGAAAAATGTCTATTCAGATCCTATGCCCCATTTTTAACCAGATTATTTTTGTTTGGTGTTGAGTTGTATAAGTTCTTTATGTATTTTAGATATTAGCCCCTTATTGGATATATCTTTTGCAAATATCTTCTGCCATTCAACAGGTTCCCTTGTCTTTTTGTGGATTATTTTTCTCACTGTAAAAAATATTTTTATTTTGGTGTAGTCCCAATAGTATATTTCTTCTTGAGAAGACACATCTAGAAAAATGTTTCTATAGCTGATGTCAAAGAAACCACTGCCTATGTTTTCTTCTAGGATTTTTATGGTTTAGAGTAATCTACTTTTAATTTTAACTTTCTATAGATTTTTTTTTTCATTTTTTTTCAAATTTGAATCTTGGTGCTAAAATTTTACTAAGATGTGCCTTGATGTAGGCAGCTATACATTCTCCCTGATATTCACTGGGCCTTTTTATACTGATATTGTTTTTCTCTTCAAAATTAGCAAAGATTTTTATATTATTTCTTATATCTACCTCTTTCTCCTTTCTCCTTTAGTTACTCCTATTTCATGAGGGATGCAATTTTTTTAATGGAACTAGCATTTTCGTAACTTTATTCAAATATATTATTTATGTTTCTAACACTGTACTGGTTTCAGGAAGAAATCTCTGCCTAATCACCTGGATCATTAATTATTTCTTCAGCATTTCCATTCAGCTATTTATTCAGTTCCTTTTTTGTTTGATTGTTTTTCTCCCCTCCTCTACCTTGATTTTGATTTTCAAGAGATCCAACATGTCTCTTTAGGTATGTAATGCTAAGAAGAGAAGAGAAGAGAAGAGAAGAGAAGAGAAGAGAAGAGAAGAAAAGAGAAGAGAAGAGAAGAGAAGAGAAAAATGAAGAGAAGAAAAGGAAAGGAAAGGAAAGGAAAGGAAAGGAAAGGAAAGGAAAGGAAAGGAGAGGACAGGAGAGGAGAGGAGAGGAGAGGAAAGGAAAGAAAGAGTGAGGGGCAGAAGGAGAGAACACAAAAGAAAAGAAAAAAAAAAAAAAACTTTCCAAAATGCTGAATCAGAACCTTTCTTGAAAAAATAACATTATATATATAAAAAAACAGATATTCGTGATTAAGAAGTCAAAATGATTCTGATAAGTTTGTCTTAGACTGTGAAACATTTTAAGCATAACATAATTAATTTTATTTATAATTCCATTTAATATATGTAAAATATAATGTATTTTTATTTATAATCTATGTGTAACCACCAAAATGTGTTTCTCAAAAAAAGGAAATAAAATTTCAAGCAAAAGACATAATAGTGTCATATTTTAAAAAGCAAATATCTTTGCTCTTCGTGGCATATACAATAGTGATGACAAAGATTCAATGAAATGCTATAAAGTAAATGTCATGGTAAAGGACACCCAAATACTTACAAATATGATGTAATGTTTTGATCTTTGTAATTAAGATGTGCTTAATTTATTAAGTAGTAATTTCTTGGTTCAGATGCAAAGCTAATGTTATGTCTGATTCTCTAGCCTTTTAGTTCTGTATTCCAATCATGCCAAAAGGGGTAAGTTATTTCAATTGTAGTTCAAAGAATTACTATTAACTTTTATATAATCTGCTTACCTAAGTAAAATCATTAAATTATTTATATTACTCAGAGGTCTCTATTAATAGCCCATTGACTGAAGGAGGTGAATTAGAACACAAATTATTTTGTGTGGGAGTGATACCTTGTATCCAAGGGAAGACTGAAATTTAGAGACGCCTTATTTTGCTTCTGATCTGGTTGGCCAGACAAAATATCTGTTACAATTAAATTTTAAAAGAACTTTACCCTGCAAATGTTTGATTCTACGAAGTTTTATTTTTTTCTAGGTTTGTCAATTATTTGTCTAATCCACTGTCCATAGAACGTGCACTCATTCCTAGGCCACCTCTGCTTTTTCCTTGGAAAAAGTAAGCGGCCCATTGGCATTATAAATGCTGGGACAGATAAGATGACCACAGGTAAGAGGTCTTAGGTGCAAATAGGTGTTAGAACTGCATGGGGTAAAATATCAGTTTTGCAATAAGGCAGAGTCTTAAAAGATCTTTTTTCAACTATTTTCAGATTGCTGTCTAGGAAATCCTGACTTGTTTCAATCTCCATGAAGGAGCTTGAATCTGACACTAGAAATGAAGTTAAGAGTGGAGGCTTGGCCCATGTTATAGTCAATTTTAGGAACTGTGAATTTCCATGAGGTCCAAATATGCCTAGAAGGTGAGATTCAAATGTTCAAAAATGAAGGCTGGTGGTCAGTAATCATCTAAGCGTGGTAAGCAGGTATACTGTGTTAGATAAAGAAATCAGTAGAAAAAAGTGTTAAGTCTAAAAGGTAATTCCAGATGCCATATTAAGTAGTTTTGTTCGTTTTATGAATTAGGATCTCAAAGGTCTAAGTGTCTTCATGGCTTCCTATTGTAGATAAATGTTTCTGAGATTGTGGCCAAGTTCCATGCATAAGAGAAGGCTTGAGATATGTGTTTACTCTTTTATACCTTCAGAAGATGCTAGTGACTTCTTCCATTCTCTCAAGCTGCAATATACCTCTCTGTCTTATGATAGAGTTTCTCGGTATCCTTCCTATACCCCAGGTGATGATAAGACCCTGTTCCCATTCTTCATCAACTTTATTTTAGGCAATAATCCTAAAGTGTCACAGGTGCCTCTCATTCACAGTAACTTCCCTTTCAGTCCAAAGCCTGTACACCTCCTTGTCTACTAGCACTGAGCATCTTTCCCATAATTGCTCTCTTCTCAATGCTAGCTTAGCACTGATCCAGATTTTGACAGATAATTCCTTGAGCATGACCTCATCATTTTTGGCTTCTTCCCAGGGTCTAATATTTATGTTCTGTCATTGTTTCAGATACCACTCTACTCATGGATTTTTTTTCATTCTCCATTGCTTTAATTTTATGAAAAAAATAATTTCAAATCTACATTAAGCTGAATACAAATTCTTATTGAAGGAGGCCTGGATTTTGTTTACAAAACCACAGGCACTATTCCTTGGCCTTAAAATTTCAAAAAGGAAACTTGACGTGGCTTTGTGTTATGATGTGTCAGCACCAGAACAAAGAGATAGACTCTGGCTTCCACTGTCAGAGGTTCTTCCTCTACCAGAGTATCAAGTCTCTGAAGCAGATCATTTCAAAGACATCACTTACACAAAATTTCCACTTCCAGATTTGCCCTGGGTCTTACATTTTCAGAATCATCTCCATTAAGTCACTATCATGAAGTGCGTGTACAGTTTGACATACCTGGATCCATAAATACAGCTGGGGAATATTCAACATCACTTTCATAGCCAGTTTTTTCCTCTAACTTCAGAAGGCCATCTGCTTCTGGGTTTTCATTATCATCTCAGAGAACTGGGGGTAATTTTAGGCATTAGCCTCCCATGGGCAGTCAGAACTGTTTCCCCAGAATAAGACACTCATCATGAGTTCTTTTCAGTGCTGAGACAGCTGCCATACCATCTTTCAATCCCTTTTCTGGTTTTACTTTTTACAGTTCCCAAGTTTTAGTTTTATCAGTAGGATCTATGTACATTGCTTTGTTTCAAACTTGACCCATTTTCTTTCTGAAAAGAACTTTTCTGAAATAATAGCATGTTTGGTATATTGAGAATTGGTTGGTTCTTTGTTTTCCATTTTCAAATCAGTTAGTTTTCATTGTCCACAGGCAAGAAGTTCATGACCAGAGTTTGGGGTAAAGGGAAGGTTATACCTTTGGAATAGAGAATGAAATATTTAGAAAGGACAAGTCTGTGGCAACAGTGTCAGAAGGTGCCAGTGCTTCACAGACCCACCAAACCATTTTAGCTTTCTTTGGAATTTGTGGTGCTTTAAGCCATTAAATTTGTGGTGATAGTTAAAGAAGCAATTGGAAACTAATGCAGATGGGAAAGGACATCTTAAGAAAAAGAATGCAAAATCAAAGACTTAAGGAATGACCTTTTCAGAAAATGAAGGTGGGTGTGGAGTGTTTTAAGTTCATAGTCTCAAAACTATAAGAAGGGCTGTGGAAGAGATTCATAACGATTGAGGTAGGTAAGGTTACTTAAAAACAAGACAAAGGTCTTCTGCATTTTTAAGTAGGTTTGTATCTTATAAAATAATTCTGGCAATAATGAGATGGAAATACTGGAACTTGGTATAAGACCAAGAAGATTGTTATAGTCTCTATGATTTTACTATATTCTAGCTATATTAGCTTTTCACAAATGCTTAAATTAAAAGAGCACAAGAGGAGATAGGTTTAGTTGAATCTAAAAATGTCCTCTACCTTGCCTTTTTCTTTGTTCACAATAATTCCTTATTCTGTCTTCTTTTCGTATAACAGCGAGCATAAAAAATCATTACAATAAGAGCAGCAGTGTACTGTAATTTTTCCTACGTAGCTTACCATAAGGTATCTGTCTGTTACTTAAATTAACTTGATCTGCTGAAAATCAGGCTTGCAAGGGCTCATATGTCATACTCATTAAAATGCCATACTCTTTAAAGAATCTAATCCCAAAGAGATCTTCATCCTTTAATAAAATAGGAAACATTTTTATGCTCTACAGCAAAGAGGTAAAAATTCAAAAAGTGCCCAATGAACAAAATAAAATGTTTTTTAACATAATAATGATAATTAGGTAGAATAATAGGCAAGTCATTTGCCTATTCAAATCCTTGGTTTAATAATTCTTTTGACCAGGAAAGTAAAACTGATTTTGGATGAATGCAATTAGGTAACTAGAGCAATGTAATTTGGTATTTAATTTGTCTACCTATAACAATAAACAACTTAAAAATAATTTTCAAAAGGGACACAAAAGTAAAGAACATCGCTGCTCATTCAACATTAATAATAAAAAGCACAAATTAACACAAGTTTGACATATCATTTTATGCTATTTAGGTATAATTTTTAAAGTTATCTAATTTGAGAATATTGCAGTGAATATAGTATACATATTACTTTGTTTATGACTGAAGAAGTCATTATTTTTACAATGTGAAATCTACACTTATTTTAAGATTCTTCTTTGAAGGGAAGTACATTGCACTCCAGGCCTATTTCAAGAAATTAGAAAAAGTGCAAGTACAAAATCTAACAGTGCACCTAAAGGCACTAGAGGGGAGCAAGAGGAGCACCCTAAACCCAGTAGGGGAAGCGAAATAATAAAAAAATCAGGGCAGAAATAAACAATAAAGAATCCAAAAAAAAATTAGTTGAATAGATCAATGAAACCAAGAGTTTTTTTTTTTTTTTTTTTTTTTTTGAAAAAATAAACAAAATTGACAAACCTCTAGCCAGGCTTCTCAAAAAGAAAAGAGAGAGCACCCAAATAGACAAAATCATGAATGAAAATGGACTTATTACAATCAGTCCCTCAGAAATATAAGCAATTATCAGGGAATACTATGAAAAATTATATGCCAACATACTAGACAACTTAGAAGAAATGGACAAATTCCTTAATACACACTCATTACCAAAATTCACAAGGGAAGAGAGAAAATCTGAACAGACCCATAATTAATGAATAAATTGAATTAGATCAAAAATCTCCCAAAAAATAAGAGCCATGTGCCAGATGTCTTCCTTGGAGAATTCTAGCAGACATTTAAAATAGAATTAATACTCATTCTTCTCAAGTTATCCCTGCCCCCCCAAAAAAAAAAAAAAAAAAAAAGAAAGCAAAGGTAAACTTCTGGACTCATTCTACGAAGCCAGCAAAACTTTGATTTCCATGCCAGACAAAGACCCAGCAAAAAAGAGAACTACAGGCCAATATCCTTGATGAATATGGATGCAAAAATCCTCAACAAGATACTTGCAAATTGAATTCAACAGCACATAAAAAGAATGACCCACCATGATCAAGTGAGATTCATTCCTGGGTTACAGGGCTGGTTCAATATTCACAAATAAATCAGTGTGATACATCACATTAAAAAAAAAGAAAAGATAGAAACCATGTGATCCTGTCAATAGATGCAAAAAAAGCATTTGACAAAATATAGCATCCCTTCTTAATAAAGACCCTTGAGAATTTGGGATAGAAAGAACCTACCTAAACATCATAAAAGCCATTTATGAGAAGCCCTCAGCTAACTTCATCTTCTACAGGGAAAAACTGAGAGCTGTCCCCCTGAAATCAGGAGCACAACAGGGATGCCCACTCTCACCACTTTTGGTTAACATAGTGCTGGAAGTCCTAGCATCAGCAATCTGACAACAAAAGGAAATAAAAGGCATCAAAATTGGCAATGAAGAAATCAAACTTTCACTTTTCACAGACGACATGATATTCTACATAGAAAACCCGACAGACTCTGCCAGAAGCCTACTACAACCGATCCATGAATTCAGCAAAGTTGCAGGGTACAAAATCAATGTACAGATATCTGTTGCATTTTTATACACCAACAATGAAGCAACAGAAAAAGAAATCAAGAAACGGATCCCATTCACAACTGCACACACACACACACACACACACACACACAAAAAAAACAAAAAAACATAAAATACCTAGGAATAAACATAATCAAAGATATAGGAGATCTGTATGCTGAAAATTATAGAAAACTTATGAAGGAAATTGAAGAAGACATAAAGAAATGGAAAAACATTCTATGCTCATGGATTGGAAGAATAAATATTGTTAAAATGTCATTACTACCCAAAGCAATCTACACATTCAATTCAATTCCAATCAAAATTGCACCAGCATTCTTCTCAAAATTAGAACAAACTATCCTAAAATTTGTATGGAACCACAAAAGACCCCAATAGCCAAAGTAATATTGAAGAAGAAAACCAAAATGGGAAGCATCACCATCCCAGACATAGCCTCTACTACAAAGCTGTAATCATCAAGACAGTATGGTATTGGCTCAAAAACAGACACATAGACCAATTAAATAGAATAGAGAACTCAGAATTGGACTCACAAATGTATGGCCACCTCACCTTTGACAAAGAGGGAAAGAGTATCCAAAGGAAAAAAGACAGGCTCTTTAACAGATGGTGCTGGAAGAACTGGACCGCAACATGTAGAAGAATGAAACTAGATCATTTTCTCACCATACACAGAAATAAATTCATAATGGATCTAGGACCTGAATATGAGACAGGAAACCATCAAAACCCTAGAGAATGAAGCAAGAAGCAAGCTCCTTGACCTCAACCGCAGCAATTTCTTACTTGACACATCCCCAAAGGCAAGGGAATCAAGAGCAAAAATGAACTATTGAGACCTCATCAAGATAAAAAGCTTCTGCACGGCAAAGGAAACAATCAATAAAACTAATAGGCAAATGACCAAATGGAAAAAGATAGTCCCAAATGACATATCAGATAAAGGGTTAGTATCCAAAATCTATAAGGAACTCACCAAACTCCACACCCGAAAAACAAATAATCCAGTGAAGACATGGGAAGAAGACATGAACAGACACATCCCCAAAGAGGACATCCAGATGGCCAACAGATACATGAAACGATGTTCAGCATCCCTCATCATCAGGGAAATACAAATCAAAACCACAATAAGATACCATCTCATGCCAGTCTGAGTGGCTAAAATGAACAAATTAGGAGACTCTAGATGCTGGCGAGGATGTGGAGAAATGGGCACCCTCTTACACTGTTAGTGGGAATGTAAACTGGTGCAGCCCCTCTGGAAAACGGGGTGGAGGTTCCTAAAAAAACTTAACAATAGAACTCCTCTATGACCCAGAAATAGCACTGCTAGGAATTTACTCAAGGGATACAGGAGTGCTGATGCATAAGGGCACATGTACCCCAATGTTCATAGCAGCGCTCTCAACAATAGTCAAATCATGGAAGAGCCTAAATGTCCATCAACTGATGAATGGATCAAAGATGTGTGGTTTATCTATACAATGGAATTCTACATGGCAGTGAGAAAGAATGAAATCTGGCCATTTGTAGCAACATGGATGAAAGTTGAGGATGCTATATTGAGCGAAATAAGTCAGGCAGAGAAGCACAGATACCATATGTTTGCACATATAGGTGGATAAGGAGGAACTTAACGGAGGACCATGGGGGAGGAGAAGGGAAAAAAATAGTTGGGGAGAGGGGGAAAGGCAAATCATGAGAGGCTCTGGAACAGCAAGAACAAACAGTACTGATGGAGGTGGAGGGGAGGGGGAGAGGGAGGGGGGGTGATGGGCATGGAGGAGGGCACTTGTTGGGATGAGCACTGGGTGTTATATTGAAACCAACTTGACAATAAACGATTTAAAAATAAATAAAATATGGGGCGCCTGGGTGGCTTAGTCGGTAGAGCGTCCGACTTTTGCTTAGGTCATGATCTCGCGGTTTGTGGGTTCGAGCCCCGCATCGGGCTGTGTGCTGACTGCCAGCTCAGAGCCTGGAGCCTGTTTCAGAGTGTGTCTCCCTCTTTCTCTGACCCTCCCCTGCTCACTCTGTCTCTCTCTATCTCTCCTAGAAATAAATAAAACATTAAAAAAATAAAAAAATAAAAATAAAAATAAAATAAAATTTAAGAAAATATACCAAACATGGCAAATGCATACATACATACATACATACATACATACATAAAATTTTCTTCTTTGAAAAATGCAGAAAATTTTTAATTACCTAATACTTTAAGTGTGTTTTTTTAAGAGTTAGTTTTAAATGCAGTTGTAGCTCTACTGAAACAATATTTTGAATTCTTTTTTAATAAAACAAATGACCACTCTTGTTTTTAGACATAGAATTATCACCTGTTTCATGTATTCAGAGATTTTTCCTTATTTCCATCAATCTTGGGTGTTTAATTAATAATCCTAAAGTTTATAATAAATCCCTTGGAGAAATTTTGGTATCTGTAGAATAGCTAACAGGGCAGCTGGAGGCACAGAGAAACTTGTGATCTGAGGTGCGTCTGTATCCAGTCGCTTAGGTTTTCTAAAGATCTGCTATTCATAATAATAATTTATCTTTTTATATGGTATAAAACAATATTTTATGTTACTAATATTATAAAATATATGTTACTAATTCAATTTTTTACTCTTATTAAACTGGCTAGAAAATTTAGAATATGCTAAAAATACTGTGTTAACTAGAGGTACCAATGTCTTACTCCTGGTTTTGATATTCATAACTAGTGCTTCACTTTTATTATTGTTTATACAATTAATTTTTGGTAAAGTTTATCATAGTTAAGCATTTTTCTGATAGTCCAAATTCACTTAAGTTTTTATTTGAAATATTTGCTCAAATTTATAAAATACGTTTTATGCTTATTTATTTTTTATTTAGGCTCTGTTGAAGGACATCAAAGTGTGATTTTTTTTTTGTTAAATTGTGCACTTTGGGAAAAAAACACTAGTTGATCATGGAAAATTATTTTATCTATACATTACTGACTTCAATTTGTCATTATTATATTCAAGTGCATATATATAATAAAGTTGCATCTTCTTTTTAAATTTGGGGAAGTGAGATTAGTGTGTCCAAAGGAAATGCATAGATTTGTTGGATATTATCAAATTCCCTTCTTTAGGCATATGGCATGACTCAGTAATTTATAGGTGTCTTTCCCACACAGTCTTAACCCAAAGTGAACTGTAATAACCCTATGTATGTATGTATGTATGTATGTATGTATGTATGTATGTATCTGTCTATCTATCTGTCTGTCCATCTATCTACCTACCTATCTACCTACCTATCTACCTACCTACCTACCTACCTACCTACCTATTGATCTACTGATATATCTAGTAGTTTATCTAAATTTTTCCAGTCTTTTAAGTAAAAAATATATCAGTATAGAGTTTACATTTCACTTACTATAAGAAAAGTTAAATAACTTCACATATGTAAGGGCCTTTTTGCATTTTTAAAAATTGTTTATGTGTTTGCCTATTTTGGAGGTTTTTTAGGACTTTATTTTTAAAATAGTTTTGTTTCCAAAATTGAAAGGAGAAATACCTTTGATCCACTATTTTGTTTTTGCTTCTTTGTCAACGAGTAGTTGACTATATTTATGGTGCTCTTTTTCTAAGCTCTTGAATCTGTTCTAATAATTTATTAGTCTGTTCTTCTACAAATACCATACTCTCTTGATTACTGTAGCTTTATAGCAAGTTTTGAGGTTGGCTAGTGTTAGCCCTCTATCTGTTTTTCTCCTTCAATATCATGTTAGCTATTTTGATTCCTTTGCTTTTCCATATAATCTTTAGAATATATTTTATATCCAGAAAGCAATTTTCTGGTATTTTGACTGGGATTACATTAAATTTTTGGATCAAGTTTGTAAGAACTGATATCTTGACATTATTGAGTATGCTTATCCATGAACATGTAATATATATTTTGATTTCCTTCATCAGAATTTATTTGGTTTTCCTTATATTGATTTTGTATATATGTTGTTAGAGTTATTTATATCATTTTTAATGCAAATGGTATTATGCTTTTAATTTTTTAAATAGTTTATTGTCAGGTTGGTTTCTTTTTTTTTAATATTTTTATTTATTTCTAAAGAGAGAGAGAGAGAGAGAGAGAGAGAGAGAGAGAGACAGCGTGAGCAGGGGAGGGTCAGAGAGAGAGGGAGTCACAGACTCTGAAACAGGCTCCAGGCTCTGAGCTGGCAGTCAGCACAGAGCCCGACGCGAGGCCCGAACCCACGAACCGCGAGATCATGACTAAGCGAAAGTCAGACGCTCAACCGACTAAGCCACCCAGGCGCCCCATGGTTGGTTTCTATATAACACCCAGTGCTCATCCCGACAAGTGCCCTCCTCCATGCCCATCACCCCCCTTTCTCTCTCCTTCACCCTCATCAGCCCTCAGTTTGTTCTTGGTATTCAAGAATCTCTCATGGTTTGCCTCCCTCCCTCTCCCCAACAATTTTTTCCCCTTCTCCTCCCCCATGGTCCTACATTAAGTTTCTACTGTTCCACTTATAAGTGAAAATATATGGTATCTATTCTTCTCTTCCTGACTTATTTCGCTCAGCATAACACCCTTGAGTTCCATCCATGTTGCTACAAATGGCCAGATTTCATTCTTTCTCATTGCCATGTAGTATTCCATTGTATAGATAAACCACAGCTTCTTGATCCATTCATCAGTTGATGGACATTTAGGTTCTTCAATGATTTGACTATTGTTGAGAGTGCTGCTATGAACACTGGGGTACATGTACCCCTATGCATCAGTATTCCTGTATCCCTTGGATGCCTTCCTAGCAGTGCTATTACTGGGTCATAGGGGAGTTGTATTGTTAATTTTTCGGGGAACCTTCACACTGTTTTCCAGATGGACTGCACCAGTTTACATTCCCACGAACAGTGTAGGAGGGTGCCCATTTCGCCATATCCTCGCCAGTATCTATACTTTTAATTTCAAATCACACTTGTTAATTAATGGCATATAGAAAAATATGTTTTTAAAATATTTATTTTTGAAAAAGAAGGAGAAAAAAATTAGTGTGGAAGGGGCAGAGAGAAATGGAGAGAAACTGAAACAGGCCCTGCACTCATCATGGAGCCTGATGCAGGACTCAATCGTATGATTGTGAGATCATGACCTGAGCTGAAATTGAGTCAAATGCTTAACTGACTGAGCCACTCAGGTACCCACTATAAATATTATTTTACATGTTAACTTTGTGTACTGAGACCTTACTATAATAGCTTACTAACTTGAGGTTTTTTTGTATTTTTATTTTCAGATTTCTACATAGACACTCATGTTACTGCAAGGACAGTTTCATGTCTTCCTTCTAAATCAGTATATCTTTTGTTTCCTTGTCTTATTGGACTAGCAGGACCCGTTTGAATTTTTCAGCATTAATTATGGTGTTAGCTATAGGTGTTTTTTTTTTTATAGATAAACTTTATCAGGTTGAAGAAGGTACCCCTTTCTTCCTTGTTTACTGAGAGTAATGTTCATGAACAGCTGTTAGTTTTGTCAAATAATTATTCTGCATCTATTGATACAATCATGTGATTTTTCTTTTCATTTGGTTGATATTAAGGATCACAGTCATGGATTCTCAAATATCAAACCAGCCTTACATATGTAGGATAAATCCCATTTGGTTATGGTGTCAAATTCTTTTTACATATTGTTGGATTCAATTTGTTAATATGTTGCCAATAATATTTATGATGAATGACAGATACTGGTTTAGAGTTTTCTTATAATGAATTTTTGTCTGCTTTTGGTATTAGAGTAATGCTGGCCTCAAACAATGAGTTTGATAGAGTTCCTCTGCTTCTATTTCCTGAGAGAGATTGTAAGAATTGGTATGGTTCCTTAAAATTTTGGTAGAGTTCACTAATGAAACAATCTGGATGTAGTGCTATCTGTTTTGGATTTTGGAATTGGCTAACAGCCACCAACATGTTGAATGTTAATGTGAAGAATAGGATACCCATTACTTTTCTTTTTTTTAAATGTTATTGGAAATGCCACTATTGCTTCTTCATTTAGTAAAACACTGGTTTTAGGGATAAGATTATATAAATTGTATGGGTTATGTTAAAAAATTAAATATAAAATAGTATTTATTTGAATTTATTTGTTTGTGTGTTTGTTTTTCCTTCACCAGGAATGGTTATAAACTGAGCAAATATCTTTTCATCATCTCTGGAAACACTCAGATAATTTGCTCCCTAGATCTATTAATATAGTGTGTAAAAAGAGTTAACATAGCAGACCAAATTGCTATTCTTTGAAAAACCTGCCTATAACTGTGACCCTTTGCTGGCATCTAGGAACTTGGATTTTGGGAATATCACCATTGATTTAATGGATGAGTGATTCACTGCCTAAACTCTGCACAAGCAACGGGGTTTACATAAACATGTTTATTTTCCTCTATGAGTCTGGAGTTTAGATAAATACTAGACAGAATCCACATGTTTAACCAGCCTGTCATAGAAACCCTGGATACTAAGTCCCTGGTACACAAGATTTCACACATAATGTCAAAAGTTGTTGCTGAGGGAATTAAGTAAGACCTGTGTGATTCCATTGGAAGAGGATTCTTGGAAGCTCATACCTGGTTTCATCTAGAGTTTTCTTCATATGCTTTTCTCCTTTGCTGATTTTATTTCTATCCTTTTACTGTAATAAATTATTGATACTACTGCTATAAACTTTGGAGTACATGTGTCTATATGAATCAGGGAATTTCTGGATTTTATGGTAATTCTCTTATTACTTTTCTGAGGAACCTCCATACAGTTTTCCACAGTGCCTGAACCTAGAGTAGAGTCAATTTTGACAAATCATATTTTCCTAGAAAGTTCCCATTTCATCTTTCAAACATATTGTGGAAAAATCTTAAGATTTTTAAAAATATGTACTCCAGGCACACCTGGGCAGCTCAGTCAGTTAAGCATCCGACTTTAGGTCAGGTCATGATCTCATGGTGCATGAGTTTGAGCCTCTCATTGGTTTCTGTGCTGACAGCTCAGAGCCTGGAGCCTGCTTTGGATTCTGTGTCTCCCACTCTCTTCCCTCCCTGCTTGTGTTCTGTCTCTCTCTCAAAAATAAATACACATTAAAAAAAGTTTCTATTTTAACGGATACTCCCCCCTTATTCTTTCTTATATTTATTACTCATGTTTTCTTTGTTTTCCTTATATAGGTATTGGTCTCTGAAATTTTCCTCAAAATTATCAGTTTTTATTTAGTAATTATATATCAGCTGTCTTCCTATTTCTACATTGTTGATTTTGGGGTTTTATTTTCATTATTTTCTTTCTTCTTCCTTTTGTTTCTATTATTTTTGCTATCTTCATATTATTTTTGATCCGAGAATTTCTTTTCCTGATATTTTTAATATTTATTTATGGAAGGATTTAAGTTTATCATATGTTATGAGATAGAATTCTTCCATTATCATTAATTGTTGGAAAATTCATTAACTTTAGATTGTATTTTACCTTCCATGAAAGAGTATAATAAAAAAATAGAAAAGTTACAGAAATAATGGAGATATAGTTTACATAAAATTATAATATGTTACACACATTAAATAGCTCACTTGTTTTAAATCTCTAGATTAACCATGAATAGCCACAACAGTTGTAAAGTTTAATAACTATAAATAGTCTTCACTTCTCACTAGAAAAGTTCCTAAAACAGAATATGAAACAGCTTGAAGCTAATGCGAAAATCATGTTGTGGAAATAGAACATCTTGACTTTCCTATTTCTACCTGATAGAGGCCAAAGAACTTCAATAGTTCACAGGCTATGCTGAGACAAATTAGGAAAGAAACATAAAATAGAGATATTTGTGTAGAGTACATTGCCCAGAGATGCAACAAATTGGTCTTTCTAAAAATGATATGGTGCAATGGAGACAGCTAAGAGCTTGTTAGCAATTCCTACAGGTCTCAAGGGGTTTAAACTGTTCAGAAACAGAACAGAACATGGTTCAGTGTATTTTCACAGAGATTCAAAAGTTTTTGCAAAAGTCACTCTGGAAATCTTCAGGGAAAAACATTCTTTGCTACTGTTTTCTGACAAGTTTCTGTATTCTCAGAAAAATCGTCTCAACCATCTTGGTTTGGCCCCTATAGCCCATGAATCTGGAAATGTTGATGGGAGGCATGCAATTCTGACAGCTGGACCTGACTGAAGCCATGCTATTGGGAACGAGTGCCTATCCCTTTTAATTATGGTAGGCAGGTTTCTTGAAGTGACACTCATTGTAATTCGTTCTGCATATTTTTGTCTTTCTTCCTTTTTGATACTTACCTGCATAGAAGCATCTAGTATTTAATTATGACTCTTATATTTATAGCCCTTATATCTCTCTAGTCTCTTGATTCCCCCCTATGAATGCGTTCTCCCACATCATCTACTTTCTTATATAGACCATTAAAGAGACTTTCATTAGTTATTCCATGTAGTTTCTCCTCAGTAATTGATTAATCTTATAAGCTTTCCTGGTCAAAGCACCATCCTCTCTCACCTAAATTATTATAATAGCCTCCTAACTGGCTTTTCTGATTTTTGTCATTGTTCTCCTACAGTCTATTCTTAATACGACAGCTGTTGTGATGATAAAGTGTCCCTCCTTTGTTGAAATGCTTCCAATACAATGGCTTCTTGTATGTTTAATTATTATAAAAAATAGCAAGTGGATATTTTAATTGCATTTAAGAGAAAACTGAGTCTCAGAAAGGCAAAATGGTTCTTTCAATCCATACAGCAAGTTATGTCTCAGAATTGGGACTTAAATAATTTCTTTCCAAGTATAAATATTCTACTCTTCTCACTGTGCCACTTCCTGTCTCTTAGACAATAGTAACTATTTTTTTATATAATGACCACAAACATGTATCCATTGGTTTTAAACTCTTCACACATCAGGAAAAAATGTATATGATAACATTAAATTGAATTTGTTAAAATAATAAGGCATTTAATATAAACTATGATATATTGTGTAGATATTTTAAGTGTAGCATTTTTTTCTTGAAAGAAACTTGTATTAATGAGGATAATTTTAGAAAAAGACAGTTTTATTTTTCTGAAGTATAACATACATACAGTAAAACTCATTCTTTTTGATGAAGTTCTGTAAGTCCTGAAAAAAGTACTCAGAAGTGTAGTTACCACTGCAATAGAGGTTCAGAACTATTATCACTCCAAAATATTGCAGACTGCTTCTTTGTATTTCAATCCCTACACCCACCTCTAAATCCTAATAATCACTGATTTGTTTTTGTTTTTCGTATTGTCTTTCCTTTTCCAGGATATCATATAATTGGAATCATGTTAAAGGTAGCCTTTTGAATATGGCTTTTTCATTAGCAAATACATTTGAAATTTATCTATGCTGTTATCTATCAGGCTTTTGTTCTTTCTCATTATTGAATAAATATTTCATTACATGGTATATCACAGGCTGCTTATTCATTTACTATGGAAGTTTCCTTCTAGATTTTGGCAATAATAGGCCAAACTACTATAGACTTTATGGGGAGATTTTTGTTTGAATCTAAGTTTCACTTCTGTTGGATAAATACCTAAAAATGGAATTGCTTGGTTTTATACAAGTGTTGCTTAAGTTGATATGAATCTGTCAAACCACTTCTAGAGTGGTCACACTGTTAAATTAAATTTAATATGTATTTGGACTGTACCTGTTCAATAACTGCATTTCCTAATACTAGTACTGCATTTTAATCTACTATGAAAAGCTATGTTCTAGAAAAATTCAGCCATTTATCCTAAGCATTTTCCACTTAGTCAAGTTGACTTCACAGTAGTTGGACTTGTATCTTAATAGAGGAGACTCAGAGCTAATAATAAATAACAAATTAGTAGTACATTAAAAAAGTTTTAAATGAATGTGTTCAGTAATTTTCTCATTTAAGTGATTAATATATACTTCAAAATTTTAATTAATTCCAGTATTAAAGTATTATAAATTAAATCTAAATCTTTTGAATTATTATTAAAGTAACTAACTATATTAAAGCTGGAATTCAGAAAACTTTCTTTTAGAATAATGTTCAACTTGAAATAAAGTAACAGTCAGATCTTCCTATGCAAAGTAAATTTACCAACACTGATGTGACAGCCAGTCTTTCAAAACTACATTTTTATTTGCATATGCCTATTCAAAGGGCATCTTAACATTTGTGACAATTGGTTTTCTTCTAGAAAGCTCCCAACATATGGAACATTAATTAATGGCCCAAAAGGGAAATATGTCAACTTCTTCAGATGGAGTAATCATTCCCCCCCAAATGGATGTAATGTTGCTTCTTGCTTGTATCACTGAAGAAGAGTCTCATTAGGATCACCTGAGTGTCAGCTCTTTGCTGTTTCACTATTCTATGATTTGATCAAGAAAATACTGTGAATGCAAAGTATACCATAAATGTGACGGCTAAATCAAATGACTTTCCTCTCCCATAACTTCCTCACAATATTTGTGGTTGACCAACAACTTTGTCTTACACTATAAGAACTGTTCAAATTATTTACCTCGGTGGCCATTCCTTCTACCATAATTAACTCTCTTTACTCATGCCCTAAATTTGATGGACTGTTAAGCTTCAGTATTGATAATATAGTCTTCTCTCTACGCTCCTAACAATTTGAAATCTCATATTTTCCAAGTTTATATTTTACATTATTATTACCTCTTTTTGAATGAGTTTCTACCCCTATCTCTAATGATTCTCCTAAGCTTATGTTTCACTCATCATCAGCATACTCTGCTCATGGGCAGCAGAAAATTGCAACCCAAATTGAATACTTTATTTTATCTTATGAAATATGATTCTTCTCCAAAAACTTAGTAAAATTCACCAAGTTACCCAGGCTTCAAACATTGATCATTATTAACACTCCCCTCTCTCCTTTATCTACACAACCATTATTCCATCACGTTTTCTCTCATCATGGTTAATCTTTTCCAATTCTTTCTCTCTTCTTTCAAAAATAGCATTCTATTTCAAGTACTCATGCCTATTTCCTTGATCATTTAATATTCTCCTAATTGGCCTCATTTTTTAAGTCTTTATCCCTTCTTACTCACTTTATATAACTCTCCAAAGTGAATGTTCCTTTACTCAGTTATATTTCAACAACTGCTTTGGTTTCATATTTATAGCCAAGAGAGGAAGAAATTCCATCACCTGTCATCATGATGTCAGTTTTTCTTTCAGCTTAACTTCTCTCAGGTTTTAGAATCTCTATGCACAAGGGAAATTAGACTGCTTAAATGTGCTCTAAACTTTTTGTTGTTCCTCTGTGCCTTTCTTATGCTTATTTCTGATTACACTGTATTCTCATTGTGTGTGTGTATCTGTGTGTGTGTGTGTGTGTGTGGGTGTGTGTGTGCCTGCATGCTCAAGTATATTTTTACATACTTTCCAACCTTTATACAGTGGATAGTATTTGCATAAGAATTTATACATGATTTCTGTTGATAAGGAAAATAGGCTCAACAATATTCTTTAATACAAATATATCCTTATCCATCTTAAAAGTAAATTTCATTGCAATGAATCTTCCCCTAAACCCTTAAGTTGTATATCATATGTCTTTCTCTTTGGAACTCCTATAATTCATCATTAAAGCATTATAAACTTGATTCATAGATGCATTTCTTCAGTAAGGTTAAGAATCATTAATCGTTTCTTCCTTCACTCACACCATAAAAAGCTGGTCAAGCTCCCTGTGGATTTTTAAACATTTTCAAACCTTCCAGTTTCAAACACTACGATCCAGGTATATATACTTAATCTTACACTGCCAGAGTTACATACTAGCATTCACACTGGTTCTTTTTTCTCTGGTTTATTTTCTCTACATAAGCATCCTCCATCTAAAATAACATGTTGCATCTACTACTGACTATATACCACCAATGTGATTGATAAATAATGAATCAAAACAAATGGACGCAAACAGAGATAACATTGAATTTTGCTTACTCATTGGCCAGATAACTAAATTCAAATTCACTAGAACTACATACTGGATTTTTCATATAAGCTATTACTATAAATACTTTACATATTTGTTTGAAGTTTTATAGGTAGATTTTTGTTAAGAACAAAATATCTTGGGGATGCTTGGGTGGCTTAGTCAGTTAAGCAACTGACAATGGCTCAAGTTATGATCTTGCAGTTTGTGGGTTTGTATCTCCTTCTCTCTCTGCCCCTCTCTCACTCATGCTCTGGCTCTCTCTCTCAAAAATAAATAAACATTAAAAAATCTTAAACATAGAGCAAAATATATTGGACAATACTGAAGATTATCAGTCATCTATAGCAGTTTTCTTCAAAATATGATTCAGGTACCCAATGATGTGTAAAGACATTCCAAGAGATATGTACATGGACATGGTCAGTTTTAATCGCACATTGTCTAGATCTTCAACTGTTACGTGTACTCTTTTCTTATTAATGTTTATTTATGTTTTAGAGAGACAGAGAGAGAGAGAGAGAGAGAGAGAGAGAGAGAGAGAGAGAGAGAGAGAGAGCATGGATGTGAGAGGGGCAGAGAAAGAGGCAGACACAGAATCTGAAACAGGATTCAAGCTCTGAGCTGTCAGCACAAGTCCAATGCAGGGCTTGAACTCACAAATTGCAAGATCATGACCTGAGACAAAGTTGGAAGTGTAACCAACTGAGCCACCCAGGTGTCTTATATGTACTGTTTTCTTACTATTCTATCTGAGAATGAATCTGATGTCCTACAGGGTCTCTATTACCACCTCTTTTAACTTATTTTGTCATATTTATCCTTCACTCAGCCAATCTAAGTCATATGGGGAACATTTTTCAAGGGTGCAGAAAACTCCAACACTGAGAAACATTGGTGTCCATGTTAAGCAATAGATAAAATAGAGGTAATTGTATAAATATGGATAAATCTCTAAATCATAATGTACTGAAAAGCAGGTTGAAGAAAATGATTGCAAAATATTACCCCTTATATAAGTGTTTAAAACATAAAAAAGCATCATAACTGGTTTATGGGTACATACCTATATACTATGTAAGACAGCATTCAAATACATGATTTGAGAGGCAAAATGCCTAGGATAAAATTCTATTCCAGCCCTTACTGTCTATTTGGCTTCAGATAACTGCTTGCTTTCTTAATGTTCCCTCCTATTGTAAGCTGGGGTACTATATTTTCCAGTTTATTGAATTTGTGTGATAATGTAAGATACTTAGAACAATTTCTGGCATGTGGTACAACTTAATAGATACTGATTTGATGGTTGTTATATTAAAAAATATGAACACAAACAGTATATGCCAACATTAAGATTGTGGTTACTTTTCCAGAATAAATGAGAAAAAAAAAAATCAATAGCGACAAGGTTTGATTTGTATCTGGTATTACACTGCACTGTATCTGGAGCCTGCTTGGGATTCTCTTGACCTTTATCTCTGCACCTCCCCCACTCACTCTCTTGCTCTTTCATCAAAAAAAAAAAAAAAAAAAAAAAGAAAAAAAAAGAAAAAGAAAAGATGGAGAGCGAAATGAGCTTTCACTTATTTGTTTTCCTCTTTTTTTCATAAATGGTTTCTACAATTTTTTGTCTTCACAAAGACAATTGAGAGTTATGTGACCACAATTTAGAAAGAGCATTAATGACACAGTAAAAAGAGTTCTGCCTTTGTATTTTAACTAAAGAAGACAGCCACAATGTGCCACCAGAGTTGTAGGGCACAGTTGGGAGACTAACTGATATTATTTGTATTTGTAACATTCCTTTTCTTTTAAAAAAGAAACAATAAAATCTGAAGCAAATAACCTACTTCTGTATGAACTAATCTGAACTAGCTTACTGTATCTTCAACTACCCTATTTCCAGATAAACTCATCTCCTGAGGTACTGGTCATTAGGACTTCAACCTATGAATTTTGGGTAGACACATAATATTCAAATCATAATAGAAACACATCTAAAGAAATATCAAGACTTCAAACACATTCAGGCCATTCTTCTTAGTAGAGGTCTTCCTTAAAAAGTTGGGAAATTTCTCGAACCTGCACCTCTGGTTTTAAATCTAAAAGCAAGTTTTATATTTAATGGTGAGAGCAAAAAGACCAAGTTGAGTCTCCACATGCTATACCTCATCACCACTATTCTGGGGCCAAAAAGGAAGGAAGAACGATGGAATAGATAGGATCACCACTGAGTGTTTCTTTTTATTAAAAAAAAAAAAATCAATGTTTATTTATTGTTGAGAGACAAAGCATGAGCATGGGAGGGGCAGAAAGAGGGTGAGACAGAATCCAAAGTAGGCTCCAGGCTCTGAGCTGTCAGCACAAAGCCCAATGTGGTCCTCGAACTCACAAACTGAGAGATAACCTCATCCAAAGTAGGATGCTTAACCAACTGAGCCACCCAGGTGCCCCTCCCCCAGCCCCACTGAGTGTTTCTTATGAGACAAATGTGGAAAAGGGAAAGCTTACATTATATTTTCTGAAGGTTTCTCAGGGAAGGGATTATGCTGTACCTGAAGCATTCCAAGGAAGAAAGAAAAGAAGATGTTTCAAGAATAGGAGAGAGAGAGGCACCTGGGTGGCTCAGTTGGTTAAGGTCAGACTCTTGACTTCAGTTCAGGTCATGATCTCACAATTCATGAGTTTGAGCACCCCCTCTCAGACTCAGCACTGAGTGTGAAGCCTGCTTGGGATTCTCTCTCCCTTTATATCTGCACCTCCCCCACTCACTCGCTCACTCTTTCTCAAAAAATAAAAGTGGAAAGAGAAATGAGCTTTCATTTATTTGTTTTCCTCTTTTTTCATAAATGGTTTCCACAATTTTTTGTCTTCACAAAGAAAACTGAAACTTATGTGACCACAATTTAGAAAGACCATTAATTACACAGTGAAAAGATTTCTGACTTTGTATTTTAATTTAAAAAGACAACCACAATGTGCCTCCAGGTGTGTAGGACACAGCTGGGAGACCAAGAACTACACTTGGCTGAACTTGAATAGGGTTAACATAAATTCAGAAATAAATAATTCTTGATGTTGCTGGGTATCATTTGGATAAAAGAGAAAAACGGTGATTTGACATTAGGAAATAAATCAGCTAGTACTATACTAAGATACCCAAGAAACTGCTCACTCACAGTAATACTGCATGGCTCCTTTCTTGACAGAGCCTTGCAGTTAAAGAAGTCAAGTAAGAGGAGAAAAGATGATGCATGACTTTGGTCAGGAGAGCCCAGATCCAGGGCAAGTTGGAGATGAGAGTTCTTCATATACCTTCACTGTAACAGCATGGTCCATAAAAGAGGGTTTTTTTGTTCTTAAGACATTATTCTCTTAAATGTTTCATATATTAAAATGGGGAGGGGGATGGTTACATTTACAGTACGAGGGGAGGATTAAATGCCACTGTGAATTACCCTTTCCTCCAGGAATCTCCCATGTCCTAAATCCAAGATCTCCAGAAAGGCCCCTTCCACCAAGGAAATGCCTTCAGAGGAAAAACAAAAAGGAATTACTTATACATTCAGTTGAATAAGAGAGAGAAAGCTTAGAACTAAAAATGAACTTAAAGAAATGAAAAAGAAGATGAGAATTGGGAACAACATGTATCAGTTTTCTCACATAGATCTACCAAGATTGACCAGGAGGATATATAGGAAGGAAGGAAGGAAGGAAGGAAGGAAGGAAGGAAGGAAGGAAGGAAGGAAGGAAGGATGGAAGAAAAGAAAAAACAAAAACAAAAAACAAAACAAAACAAAACCAAAAAAAAAAACACATGGGTTTGTGAACTACTATGTAGGTCCAGCTCCTGACATTTCCAGATTTGGGTAGTGGGAATCTCTTGGAGAAGATGGGATTTGGGGAACCAAATAGTTATAGAGGAGTAAAATAAATGTTAATAAGATTTTGTATACACTATGTACTTCTGCTCCATCAAGAAATACAAATAAAATTTCTGGATGCTATCTAAATTCTTTTTTCTTACCATGTTTCCTTAGTGATAGTGCTCCCAAACTAAATCCCATGGATTTCTTCATTTACGTACTTTTCATAATGTCAGTTCAGTGTTCCTACTAGATTATTTGTCTCTTGATTTTTGCACAATTACTTAAAGAATATTGTGTCCTTCTATCAATATATTGAATTCTGTATGTAAGTAATTTACAAAAAATTAGAACACGTACACCGTGAAAATTAATGATGCTCCCATGGTGAAAGTTAATGATGCTACTCCTGAATAACTTTTGCCCCTCAAATGGTTCTTCCTAAAATTTTGGTAGTGTATTGTAATATGTCCATTCAAAAATCCCTCTGTAGTTCTGAAAGATGCTGTTAAGGGTAAGCTTTGCTTCCACTCAGAGGGAAAATTTCTTTCATGTATTGTTATGGCAAGTAATTACCTTATTAGAAAACCAGAATTATCTGGGTGGCTCAGTTGGTTAAGTGTCTGACTTCTGATTCAGTCATGATCTCAGTTTGTGAGATTAAGCCTTGCATAAGGCTATGTGTTGACAGTGCAGGGCCTGCTTGAGATTCTCACTCTATCCCTCTCTCTCTGCCCCTCCTTCTCTCATGCTCTCTCTTTCTCTTTCATTTACTCTTTCTCTCAAAATTAAAAAAAAAATCTTAAAAAAAGAAAACCATACTCTTAAAACTTTAAATTATTTATATACTTTCAAACTTTTACTATTCTGCTTTTATTTTACTTTTTTCTTTTTGTTTTTATTTGTTCTATTTGTTCTTAGAACAGGTTTTGCTGCATCCGCCAAATTTTGGACTATTGTATTTTCATTTTCATTTGCTTCAAGGCATTTTTTATGCCTTCTTTGATTTCTCAGTCAATCTCTTCATTGTTTAGTAGCATGTTATTTAAACTTCATATATTTGTGTTCTTTCCAGATGTTTTCATATAGTGATTCCTATTTTCAGCATTTTGTGGTTGGAAAAGACACATGGTATGAACTCAGTCTTTTAAAAATTTTTGTGACTTGTTTTGTGGCCAAATATATGATCTATTCTGAAGACTGTTTGATGTGCACTTGAAAGGAATGTATATTCTGCTGTTTTAGGATGGAGCATTGTGAATACATCTTTTAGATCCATCTGGTCCAATGTGTCACTCAAAGCCATTGTTTCTTTGTGGATTTTCAGTTGGAATGATGTGTCTACCACTTACGTAAGTGGGAGGTTAAATCCCCTACTATTGCTATATTACTATCATTTCCTTAATGTTTGTTATGAGCTGTTTTATGTATTTGGGTCCCTCCATGATGGATGTATAAGTATTTACAATTGCTATATCTTCTTGTTAGGTTGTTCCCTTTATGATTATACAGTGTCCTTCTTTGTCTCTTGTTGCAGACTTTATTTTAAAACTTTTGTCCAATATAAGTATTTTTGACCCAGTCTTTTTTTTCATATCCAAGGCATGATAAATGTTTCTCCATCCCTTTGCTCACAATCCACACAATCTGCATGTGTCTTTAGGTTTGAAGTACATGTTTTGTAGGCATTATACAAATGGATCTTGCTTTTTTTTTTTTAACCCATTACATCATACTGTATCTTTTTTCAGAGTATGTAGCCCATAAAGTAATTATTGACAGGTGTGTATTAATTGCCATTTTGTTACTTATCTTATGGTTGGTTGTCTTTTTAATTATTCATTGTTATTTTTTTCATTGTTCTCTCATGGTTTGTTGACTTTCTATAGTGATATACTTGGATTCCTTTCTCTTTATTTCTTTGAATGTTTATTACCAGTTTTTGATTTGTGGTCACCATTAGGTTTATACATAGCAGCTTCTGCATATAACAGTCTACATTAAGTTGACAGACACTAAAGCTTGAAATCTATTCTTTACTCCTCTCTCTGCCACATTTTAGGTATATCATGTCATACTATATATACTTTTATTTTGTGAATACCTTAGCTGGCTTTTATAGATATACTTAATTTCAATGCTCAGATTTTGTGCTTCTTGCTTTTCTTTCTCTTACTTATCCCCCTTTAACATTTCTTGTAGAGATGGTTTAGTAGTCATGGATTCCTTTAACTTATGTTTGACTGGGAAATTCTTTCCTCTCCTTCTATTCTGATTCATAGCCTTGCTGAATAGAGTATTCATATATATGTTTTATTTTTTATTTTTATTTCTTTACCTTTTAGCACTTTCAATATACCATGCCACTCTATTCCGGCCTGCAAAGTTTCTGCTGAAAAATCAACAGATAGGCTTCTTGGGTTTTGCTAATTGGGTTTCACTAGAATGTAACTGTTTTATTTTCCCTAGCAACTTTCAATATTCTTTCTTTATTAGTATTTTCTTGGTCACTTTAATTACTATGTGTCTTGGTGTGGACCTCTTTGGGTTGAATTTCTTGGAAAATTTCTGTGCATACCGGATCTGGATTTCTGTTTTTTTCCCCAGACTTGTGGGAAGTTTTCAGCTATTATTTTCCAAATAAATTTCCTGCTCACTTTTCTCTCTCTTCTCCTTCCAGGATCCCATAATATGGATGTTTTTAGACTTGATACTGTCACTGCATTCCATAAATCTATTTTTATTTTATAATTATTATTATTTCTCTCTCCTGTTCAGCTAGAATTCTTTCCATTACTTTGTCCTCCAGGTCACTTATCCATTCTTCTGCTTCCTCTTGTCTACTGTTTATCAAGATGAGTGTATTTTTAATTCAGTTATTGAGTTCTTCATCTCTGATTGGTTCTATCTTATATTTTCTATCTCATTGTTGAGGATCTCACTGAAGTTTTCCACGCTTCAAAAGTTCAGTGAATATCTTTATGATCATTATATAAAATTCTCTATCAGGCAGTATATTACTTATTTTCATTTCAATTAGCTCTTAACAGAGCAGAGTGATTTTGCTCTGTTCTTTCATTTGGGACACATCCCTGTGTCTCTTCATTTTGTGTAGCTCTCTGTTTCTATGTGTTTGTAAAGTCAGCTAACTCTGCTGTTCTTTAAAGTAGTGGTCTTATCAAATATCATATGACTTCACTCATATGTAGAATTTAAGAAACAAAACAGATGAATAAAGGGTAAGGGAAGAAAAGTAAAATAAGATAAAAACATAGAGGGAGGCAAACCATAAGATACTCT
This sequence comes from Proteles cristata cristata, assembly GCA_017311185.1. Lineage (NCBI taxonomy): Eukaryota > Metazoa > Chordata > Mammalia > Carnivora > Hyaenidae > Proteles > Proteles cristata. The sequence goes on along the minus strand of JAESUZ010003804.1, from coordinate 548,622 downwards.
TAAATACAGAGAACAAACAGGGTTGCTGGAAGGGAGGTTGGTAGGTGGGTAGGATAAATGGGGGATGGACATTAAAGAGGCCACTTGTTGGGATGAGCACTGGATGTTATATGTAACTGATGAATCACTGAATTTCTAGGAGAGAGAGAGACAGCATGAGCAGGGGAGGGTCAGAGAGAGAGGGAGATACAGACTCCGAAACAGGGTCCAGGCTCTGAGCTGGTAGTCAGCACAGAGCCCGACGCAGGGCTCAAACCCACGAACCGAGAGATCATGTCCTAAGCAAAAGTTGGACGCTTAACCCACTAAGCCACCCAGGCGCCTCTACTATGCTATATGTTCATTAACTTGAATTAAAAAAAAATAATAATTAAAGGGGACGCTTGAGTGGCTCAGTTAAGCATCCAACTTCCATTCAGGTCATGATATTAAGGTTCACAAGTTTGAACCCCAGTCAAGCTCTGTGCTGACAGCTCAGAGAATGAAGCCTCCTTTGGATTCTGAGTCTCCTTTTCTCTCTCCTCCTCCCCTACTTGTATTCTGTCTTTCTCTGTCTCGCTCTCTCTCTGTCTCTTTCTCTCTCTCTGTCTCTCTCTCTCTCTCAAAAATAAATAAAACATTTTTAAAACTTTAAAAAAAAGTAATGGTTTATGAAGAAGAGGTCCTGTAGTGTCCATCAGAATGTGGGCCTTCAGGGTGTCTCCTATGTGTATTATGTGCTCCACTTTTATGGCTGAGTTGTGACTGCCTTCAATCCAATCATTGACAATGACTCGCTTTGCCTGCTGTGGGCAGGTTTGGTGTCTGTGTTGTCACTGGACCAGTCTGAACGTGCGTTGGACTTCAGTAGGGTTAGATAAATCATTTGCCAGAAATGCAGTACCACTGAATTGGAGGGTACTCTCTACATTGTCTCTTGAGAGGCTTTCAATGGTGGGTATGGCTTGTCACCATACACAATGTCAGATGACAGGCCGCTCTTGGGGCTACAGATGAACTGGTGTGACTGTGGGTTTATCTTCCCTTCTCTCTGGAGCAAGAGTCATTTTGGAAAGGTGTCGGCCTCTGTTGGGGCTGCTTGCACACTGCCAGGCTTGTGGCACCATTTTAGATGGACTCTGGCCAAGGACATATTATATGGGACAAGTCCATAGGAGAATGTGTGTTGAGGCTAATGGTACCAGTAAGGTCTGCACTGGTCCATGGCAGGAATGGACTTTCAGCCACCTGGAAAAATTGTGGAGTCTTGAGTGTGTTGGAAAGGGCAGGTCTGCAGGAGAACACAAGGGTAAGATTCACTCTTAGCAAACTAGGTGGAGTGTTTTGGCAATACATGGTTCCTGTAGATGTCTGTGTATCTAGATTAAGGGGCCTGGGAGGGAAATGGAGCCTCCCAGCTCTTCTTTTCTGGGTTAAGTTTCCCAAAAACTCTTGCTCTTCCAACAACCACTCTGAGATTAGTAAATAAATTTTCCCATATGCCCCAGGTGTTTTTCAAACTGCTAATTCTATGCTGTATCTCTTTGGGGCTGTTTGTTGTGCTGTACCCTTAAAGGGAAGGACTCAGTTTATCTCTCAGAGCTGAGCCCACTGACTTTTAAAGTTATAGATGTTAAGGCCCACTGATCATTATGCTCCTCTGGTTTTCAAAGCCAAATGTTATGGTGATTCATGTTCCCCATGTGGGTCCTCGTGCGTGCCTGGGGTAACTGGTATGGAAGTGCCATACTCTTTCTTCTCATCACCTGTGGTGGTTCTCCCTCCAAGACACAGTTCCACAGATCCTTCTGGCTCCCAACTGTGTCTACATCATTGCTACCCACTTCAATGTGGCCTGTTTTCTACATTTAGCTGTGAAGAGTTTATTCTGACAGTTCCCAGGTTGTTTTCTGGATTATTTACACTGATACGGATTTTCTAGTTGTATCCATTGGATACAGTGAACATAGGATCTGAATCTACCATCTTTTACATTCTAATCCTCCACTGTGCAATGGATAGTGAAGACCTAATTAAAAATAATTTCATCAAAATAAATTAAAATATTGATTACATATTGAATAGTATTATTTTAGATATATTGGTTTACATTTTTAAATCATTTTTTCTTGTTACCTTTTTAAATATGGCTACTAGAAAATTTAGAACTATACATGTGGCCCACATTATATTCCTATTTCTGATGAAACCCAGTAAGTCTTATTGAAATGTCTCTTCATGGTTTATTTGTGATATAATAATTAAACTCATTTGAAAAGATTCTAAAAACAAACCAACAAACAAACAAAAATGGGGCATCTGGGTGGCTCAGTTGGTTAAGCTTCTGAGTACTTCAGCTCAGGTCATGGTCTGGCCCTTGGGCTCTGTGCTGACTTCTTGGAACCTGAAGCCAGCTTCAGATTCTGTGTGTGTCTCTCTCTCTGATCCTACCTCGCTCAAGCTCTGTTTACTCTGTCAATAAACACTGAAATATCCTAAAACACAAAAACAAAATAACAAAGCAAAAAACCTATAACTTTCCACTTTATTTAATTTTGGTAAATAATAGAGCTAAAATGAATTTGTAGTTCCATTGCCCCTTGAAGGTATGAACATAGTTTCTCCATTTTTATATGGTTGGAGTTTATATTTGTTTCTTCACTTTTAAAAGTCTATTTTTTTCTTTTCCTGAGGTATTACAAAGTAAGAAGAAACACAAAAAAATAAAAGTGGCTTCCCAAATATTGTACTGAATAAAGTCTCTCATTGAGGACAGAACAAATAATACATAATGCTTCCCCCCTCCCCCCAGGAATTACTGTTTCAGTGGTTTCTTGTGCCACTTAAAACCTCCTGAGTAGGCTAAATACAAATCATGCGAGAAACTGACTAGATGAAATTTTCCTATCAGAGGTTTAGATTCTACTCTTTGATGAACACCATATTTGGGTTTTGAAGCTTAAGAATACCCTCAGAGATTCACTCATAGGGATAAAAAACACTAATATCTCAAACAACAGCTGTGTTTAAAAGCAGTACAAAACACAGCAAATAAACCACAGGTATGTTCTCCAAAATTTGATTGTATTTTTACAAGATAGTTCTACTTAAGAAATATGTAGTATTTTTAAGTTATATTTAAACAATTTTATGTAGACTTTTAAAAAAATTCTTTCAGTTTATTTATTTATTTTGAAAGATAGAGAGAACAGAGAGAGAGAGAGAGAGAGAGAGAGAGAGAGAGAGAGAGAATCCCAAGCAGGCTCAGCATTGCCCATGTGGAGACCAATGTGGGGCTTAACTCATAACTCTGAGATCATGACCTGAGCTATAATCAGGAGATGAATGCTTAACTGACTGAGCTACCCATACCCAGTTTTATGTGAATTTATAAATTAAAGATTTTCCCAAATGCATAAATCACACCATGATTGCTAATAATAATATATAGAATACAAATTGTAACAGAAATGTTTGAAAAGATGTTCCCAATCAAATATGATAAAAGGAAGAACTGATTTGGAGGAAAATAAGATTAGGCCCATAATAGTCATCCCTACTACTATGTTAACAATCTCAATTAATAACTAAAATTTATATATCTATATCTACCTATCTATATCTATCTATCTATATCTATATCCATATCTCTCTATATATAGATATGGATATAGATATAGATATAGATATGTAGGTATTTACATAGACCTGGGAATAAATTTAAGAGTAAACCACAATTTAAAGAAAATAATAAAAATTACTGTCATCTGATGGAGGTTGTTGAACTCCTCGTGCTAAGATTAGATCAATCCACAGTGTACAGAATACCTTTTGGTGTTTTGTTCATCATATTTAATTGTCTCTAGGATGACTTTGTTACTATCTCTCTTAAAAAATTATTAACTGTTCTCTCTTGTGAAATCTGCCGTTAAAAAAATGAGCCAATGTTAGAGTTTAGCAAAATAAAAACAAAACGACAGCAATAACAATGAAAGAAAAAAATCTTTGCCATTTCTTAATGCTAGGTTTTTTATTTTTCTCAATTCTATCTGGTCATTAATGCTAATAGTAAGATAGGTGAAATAGTTTTAAGAAAAAGCAACCTTATTTATTATTGGTAACATAACTATCTATGGAAAACTATGATGATCTTTTTGTCAAGTAAATTCTAATCCCAGATGAATCACTCTTGAACCTCAGGGCCCTATACTCATCCTCATTCATGCTGACTTCAACTGCTATAAATTATACTGATATTAATATGAATAAAGTTCATATAATCAAAGCATTATCTCAGGAACTACTTGAACTGTCACTATATTTACTTTGCTTTAAAATAGATCTAAAGTAAAACCTGACAAATTTCACTTGCCCTCTTACTTTGTACTTTGCCACATAATCCCACTTATTGGATCAATTTATACACTTTTCTCAACTTTTCATCATTGGTCTTATTTTTCTCAGGAAAAGAATATAACAGGGGCCCCATGCATTTCCTGACAAAAAAGAGGAAATACAAAACAAACCAAATCAAACAAGAATGCCTAGGCTTATACGTAGAAACCATTTAGTCCAAAAAGGAAAAGAGACAGAGAAGACAAAAAGAATCATGGACTGTGGCAGAATTTCTCTGAGTTTAAAATAGTGGCTTATCCAAAGAAACTTACTTCAGGTGAAAGCAAATATGGTTACTTTAATTCATAAATTTCTCATCACTCCATCAGAAAGTCAACACTGAGAGTACTTGAAGCTTCGATTCTTAAGCTTCATGGTCTTCTAAATCCAAGGTATTTCACAAAAAGGGTCCCTAAGTGTCCCATCCCTGCCTTCTAAAGTTCTCTAAGAAGTGAAAGACATGATTTTCCCAAAATCTTTATATAAATCTTTATGTAATTTAATTTAATAATTATATCATTTTAAAAATATTAATTTATGCTGGCCCTTGGTATTATTTTTTTTCTATCTTAATGGGTATATTTATTTACCTATTATCACCTTTATTATTAGTTCCTGGAATACTTGTCTTCTAGATCACTGGAGAAAATGCTAAGCAAATAAGATGATCGTTTTTACGGTTATTCCCTAAGCACTTTTTACAGATTATATTAACCAGGACTTAATTTAGTTAAAAGTTATACATTTAAGCTAGTGTTTAGTGTTTTTAATTTGCAATTCAAAGTAGTTTTCTACAATTGATAAATTCTTTCTTTTTATTACCAAACTAAACTAAAAAGTGTTTTAGTACAAAAAATAAACTCTCAAAAAAATCCTTAAAATTTTTGGTTCTGTTATGTGTTAAATTATTTTTGTGGACAAAGGAGTTGGAGGAATTAAAGAGAACAGCATTAAAATGTCTGTTCTGTCTATTGGTTTGAATTTCCCTTGCCCACCCTGTCCCCTGTACTTGGTCCTCCCTATTCTATTGTTCCCTAGTAAACATTTCATAGTTCTATAAAATAAATTTTTAAAAAATAGGGGGAAGAGAATGAGAGAGAACAGCATTAATTTCCTGTTCCCGTGGAGAAATGGTAGTAGCAGGAACAGGAGTAAAAGATATGGCAAGATGTGACAGCAGACTAAATGTGGAATTATTCAAAAATTAAATTTTTACAAGTGCACAAAACCTGCTTCCAACAAGGAAAAAAATAATATGGGTGTTATTTAACAGCTACAAAAATTTTTGACAGACCGTATGTTTTATGTACTTAAAAAAAAGCTTTATTGACATATAATTCACATGGTATATAACCCACCCATCTAAAATGTGCAATTAAATGAATTTATCACATTCACAGAATTGTAAAACTATGACTACATTTTAGAACATTTTCATCATTCCCAGAGGAAGTCCTATGGTTCATCAGCAGTCATCCCCCATTAGTCTCCAGCTGCACATAACACTAATATACTTTCAATTTCTTTGGATTTGCCTATTCTGACTCCTTCATATAAATCGAATCCTTAATATCTGGCTACATGTGAGTGATAATTCATGTAGCATAATGTTTTCAAGGTGCATCCATGTTTCTAGCATGTTATCAATAATTTAAACCTTTCTATCCTGAATACCTTTTCGTTGTCTGGATCTAACATATTTTATTTATCTGATCATAGGTATTCATACACAAGGAGATGGATATTTGGGTTCTTTCCATCTTTTGGCTCTTAGAAATAATGATTCCTAACAGGAACTCTGAACATTTATATGGAAGGTTTTCAAAAGTTTTCGTTTCTCATGGGTATACACCCATGAGGAGCTGAATCTATACAGAAACTATTCAGTATATTCTGTATACTGATTCCATACAGAAACTCTATGTTAACTTGGAAGAACTGCCAGACTGCACATTTCATAATCGCACCATTTAGTGATCCCAACCATCAGTGTTATAATTTTTCTACACCTGTCCCAACACTTTTTGACCATCTATGTTTTTAAGCACAGCCATTTTAGTGGATGTGAAGGGATATTTCATTGTGATATTGTGATGTGAAGTGATATTTCATACTTTTAAGAGTATTTTTAGAGCAGTTTTTGCTCACAAAAAACTGAGAAGGAACCATAGAAACTTCTTCCTCATATATCCTAATGACACATCAGCATAGCCTTGTCCATTATCAACATCTCACACCAGATACTGTAGTTGTCACAACCAATGAATCCATACTTTATCTTACAGTTCACTCTTGGTGTTTGGACAAATTTATAATGACATGCATCCATAATTGCAGTACCATGTAGAGTATTTTCACCACCCAAAATTGTTTCTGTGCTCTGCCTATTTAAGTCTCCTAACCCAAACCCATCCATCACAACCATTGATCTTTTTTTTTTTTTTTTTTTTTACTGACTCTATGGTTTTGTCATAGAATTGTAATCATGCAGCATGTGGGCTTTTCAGATGGTTGTCTTTACTTAGTAACATGCATTTAAATTTCCCAATGTCTTTTCATATTTAATTGCTCATCTTGTTCACCATTAAATAAAATTCTATTGTCTGGATATATCACAGTTTATGCATTCGGAAAGACTGAAAGACATCCTAATTCCTTCCAAGTTTTGGCAATTGTGAATAAAGTTGTTATATGTATCTGTGTGCAAGTCTTTATGTGGACATAAGCTTTTAATTGGTAAACACCAAGGATTGCAATTGCTGGATTGTATGGCAACTGTATGTTCAATTTTGCAAGAAACCACCAAACTGTCTTTCAAAATGGCTGCACTATTTTGCATTCCCACCAATAGTGAGAGTCACCGTTTTCATTTTTTTTTAACATTCAAAACTCCTCAAAGAAAGATGTCATCACTTCATTGGCTTAAAAAAATGAGCTTACCAATGTCATGTAAACATTTAAATGAAATCATCAGCTTGCTACAGAACAGCTCTTGCTTGGGTTGAGATTATCTTGGGCTTTATAAGATATTAGGATCCTCAGGCTCTGCACACAAATGTAGTAGCTTTGCCCTGATCATGACAACAAGTGTTGAGTAAGGGGAATAATGTTTGCTCATGCCATAAAAGTTAACTGGTACTCTGGAAAAGCAATATGAAAAACTAAGCGAAGAGAAGGCAATGGAGAAAAAACAAAACAAAACAAAACAAACAACAACAACAACAAAAAACAATGTCCCCCAAAACACAGAGTAACAAAATACTAACTTCTGAAGCAAGTACCATTGCTTGAGGTAGAAAATTTAAAAAGGCAGTTACTTAAGAAAAATTAGAAAAAGCTTTACAATAATGGACATGTTTTTAAGTAAACAGTTTGCACAATGGACACAAACAGGAACGTTACAGTTCCAAAGGGCACAGGGGTCCCAGCAAGCATGGCAGACACTCTAAAGAAGTTTGTGATGCTTATCTAGATTCAAAGAAGAGGTCTCAGGACTTACAAGGAATGAAAGCAAATCTGTGGCAATAAACAAAATATGGACAACACAAAATTTGATGTTGACTAATATGTACTGATACTTTCACTTATTTTTTAATATTTTTCTGCAAAACCAAATGTTCCAGAGAACATTATTGAATAGTGTTTTAAAGGGATGTTCAGAAAAGAGAAAACCATGATTAAAAGATTATCTTAAGTTTGCAAAGATTGAGTCTTCTAGGAAGTTATCTTCTCTACTTATGTTTTTTACTTAGGGAAGGCTTAACAGCACAATATTCTTTATATGGAGAATTAGGTGATTCCATACCCAACTGTATTATAAAGATATGCACATTCAAACTGATAAAAGATATGGCAGGAGTAATTTCGGCCAGATTTTTTAAAAAGTCTATCAAGGGGTGCCTAGGTGGCTTAGTCGGTTAAGCGTCCGACTTAGGCTCAGGTCATGATCTCATACAGTGTGGGTTCAAGCCCCGCATCTGGCTCTGTGCTGACAGCTAGCTCAGAGCCTGAAGACTGTCTTCGGATTCTGTATCGCTCTCTCTCTAGTCCTCCATTGCTCACAGCTGTCTCTATCTCTCTTTCAAAAATAAAAAAGTAAAACATTAAAAAACTAAAAAAAAGTAAAAAGGGTATCAATATCTCATGTTCAATAATCATAACATTATAATAGGTATATGTAACAATAACAATAATCTTACTATGTAAAAATAACACAGTTCAATAATATTAGTACAACTGAGATAGTAAGATACAATATTCATTAACAGGGATGAAGTCACAAGGAGTCCCTAGTCACAAGGATATATAAATAAACATCTACAGAATAATGTCATTATTGCTTTGAAAAAGAGTTCCATGTGTTTCACTACAAAAGCATTTAAAACATTACATTTAATTTTGAGAACCACATTTTAAGAAAACTATTGAGGAATCAAAGAGTTTAGAAGATAACCAGACTGATTAGGGATTGAAAATAAAATGAAATCAGGGAAGTTTAAGATATATGTTTTATTGTTCCTGGAGCAGAGAATGCCAAAGGGAAACATTACAGCTGAGTCTGAATACATAACAAGCTATTATTTCAATATCAGGAGCAAATTATACTCTTCCAGAGGGCAAACATATGACTAAATACAATTAGATTTAAAAAGACACATTTAAAGTCACTATTTAATATTTTCAGCCTCCTAACCAAACACAAAGTGTTTTCTCAAGTATTCATATCTATTAAGTAAAGTAATTACATCAGTGGAGGTGTTAAGCAGCCTAGCTATAGAAGGGGTAGGTTTTCTCATTGGCCAATTAAACTGAATGATGTCCTGGATTTCTACTAAATAAAAGAGATTTAAATTTTTTTAACATTTATTCATTTTTGAGAGACAGAGAGAGACAAAGCATGAGTGGGAGAAAGGCAAAAAGAGGAGACACAGAATCCGGAACAGGATCGAGGCTCTGAGCTGTCAGCACGAACAGTGAGATCATGACCTGAGCCAAAGTTGGATGTAACTGACTGAGCCACCCAGGTGCCCCATAAAAGATATTTTAAATCAAAATGTAAAATAAGTCAACAGGCCCCTTATGTGCAGATAGGGTCTTCTGTGGTTGTCATAATGATTGGTAAAAGGATGCTATTAAAATTTGGTTTGTCAGAACAGTGACACCAGATATTCTACAAAGTCCAGTCATGGAATGCTATCTAACCAATAGAGCTTTGAATAACCTGGCTAACATTTATAGACATGAAAAACCTGTTAGAATTATCTTAACCTAAGCCATATATTTTAATGCAAAAGGTAGGTGTGTGTTTACGTATGTGTGTGTGTGTGTGTGTGTGTGTGTATACATATATATTATTGTGACTGCTAGTTCAGTGTACTTTCCAATACAGAGCCATGTTCATCTACTAGAAAATTTTAAATAGATAACAAAAGGGTCACAATATATTTTAAAAATTACATTTCTACATAGGAATTCAAATTGGAAAATAAAATATTTTCATTCATTATATCATAAAAAATAAAATGCACTTAAGATTGAATTTAATAAAAGTAGTGCAAAACTCGTACACTGAGAATGACAAAATATTGCTGAGAAAAAATGTAAGTCTAAATAAATGTACACACATATATATTCATGGATTGGAAGGCTTAATACATTCTGGCACATAGATGAATCCCAAAAACATTACACTATGTGGAAGAATCCTGACACAAAAGACACATATTGTGTGATTTTATTAATATGAAATATCCAGAAGAAAACTAATCTATTCACACAGTAAGGATGGGAATGAGAAATGACTACAAACTCAGGACATCTTTGAGTGGTGTTAAATATGATTTCTTATTGGACTGTGGTATTGAATTATACACATTGAAATGAATTAATTTTATAACATGTGAACAATACTTCACTATACTGCAATAAAGCTGCTAACTATCCAGATACTCACACACATGCATGCAACATTTGTAAATTTACTTTATGAAACTTGGAGTGAATAAAATTTCTCTAAGCCTGACCAAAAGTCCAGAAAGTTAGAATCAAATGACTAATATTTTTAAAAGCCAAAAATAATAATGAAAATAAAGCCAAATTATTTTAAATAAAAACTATTCCACATATAAAGTTAAGTGGAAAAAAAAAATGGGGAGGGGCGCCTGGGTGACTCAGTCAGTTAAGCATCCTAGTCTGGATTTTGGCTCAGGTCATGATCTCATGGTTGGTGAGTTCAAGCACCACATTGGGCTCTGTACTGTCAGTGCTTGGGATTCTGTCTTTCCCTCTCTTTCTGATTCTCTCTTTCTCCCTCAAAATAAATATAAATAAGATTTAAGAAAAATTGAGCAGTGATACAGGGCATTTATGAGATAATGGGCTGATACCTTTAATTTAATAATCAATAAGAAATAGAGTATCAAAACTCAGTAGAGAGAAATATATCACAAACATAGTTTTTATGACAAGAAATGCAAATAGCCAGTAAGCTATTGAATAGATGTTCCACCTCAGAATGAAGATAATATAAATCAAAACAAAATCATGGTCCTTTTATCAGCAACCTAACTAGTAAATACAATTTTTTGAAGTTTCTTAGTACACATTGTTGGAAAGACTGTGGAAGACAGGTACTTCCAAATGTCTTTGGTCATATTATAATGTTTCTAGAATCATTTTTGAAGAACAATTTGCCAGTAGCTATTAAAATTAAATGTACTTATCATTTTCCCAACTGATTTTCTCCTAGGAATTCACTTCACAGATTTTCTAAAGTCCCTTGCCTAATCTGTCATCATAGAATTTATGGTTTTGACAAAAATGAAAATAACAAAAATAATGGCTATCAATTTTCCACTTCTAAAATAAATCATAGTATGCCTATAAATGGAATACTCAGCTGTCAACAGAACAGTAAGGCATAACTGACAGCACAAATATTACCTTGATATTCCTTGTCATATGTAAAATCTAAGCAAAACAATGGACACAAAAATAAATTCAGATACAGAGAAGAGATCAGTGGTTACCAGAGGGGAAGGATTTTGGGGGGTGAGAGAAAAGGATATAGGGGACCAAAGTGATAATGATTGGTGGTAGCTTTTGGGGGTGATCACTTTGTAGTATTTGAAGTTTCTGGGTTACAGGTAATGGTGTGTACCTGAGACTTAAGAATAACAAACAAAATAGAACATAAAACCAAAAAATTTAGCCATTGAATCCTATAGCAGAAAAAAGATATTCGTGGGGAAAACTGTCAAATTCAAGTAAAAGTATAGTTTAGTTACTGGTATTATACTAATTTTTTAGTTATGGTAATTGTACTCTAGGCATACAATCTGAGGGGAAACAGAGGAAGGGTAAAATGAGATTTTTAAATTATTTTTCAACTCTTCAGAAATTAAAATTATTTCAAATTAAAAAATAATAACGACTATTGAATAACAGGTTTGCTATTTTTGTATTAAGTTTAAAAAAAGGAAGAGAAGAAGCAAAAGGAAAACCAGAACAGAAAAAGGAGGCAATCCAAATTTAATTATCATGGCTCCTTTCCTCTTTATATTCCGCGTTCCATATCCCTGAAAAAAACAGATGTAATTGTTTATAAATGGTTACTGAGGACAAGGTTTCTGGCTGCTGCCCTGAGGCTCAAGGGTTTTACCACATGAATAATGAAAAATAAAATTTGAGTCCCTCTGTACCCAAACTAATAGTAGTAACAGCAGTCCTGGGAACCTCATGTCTTTGAAGCAAATCCCAGAATAAGCTAGCTCTACAGTCACAGGTGACAACAGAGTTGCAAATGGCAAACAGCAGCCACCTGTCTGTGGCCTAACCGCACTGCAGAGCTCTGAGAATGTCCCTGTGCAGCTCTGTTTGCTCTTTGCAATCAGCATTCTGGCACCAATCCAGGTGATGGCTGTTCCCAGACAGTCTTCGGGTCAGGCCAAGGTGTAATACCTCTTTCATTTATTCATTTTCTTTTTGTTTTGTTGCTTTTAATCAATTATTTCATAAAGGGATTTATTATTTAAGGGAAAAACTTAGTGAGTGAACAACTTTAGTAAGGCATAATTAAATTAATTGTAAGCCAATTATATACATATAATATTATTGTATTATTGTATTATTTTGTATAATAATTATATAATTGTGTAATAATTGTATAACATTATTGTATACATATAATATAATCGTAGGCCGATTATATCCATATAATATTGTTATATTATTGTATTATTTTGTATAATAATTGTATAATTGTGTAATAATTGTATAATATTATTGTATACATATATATGTGTATATATATATATATATATATATATATATATATATATATATATATATAAAGAGAGAGCGAGAGAGAGTCAGTGCATGCCATAGAAAAATTGACAGCAGTCAAAATGTTTTTATTCATGTGTAAGGAAAAAAATGTCTTATTACAATGTTTGACTCATAAAATCACAGATTTGTTTTTCCCCAAAGGCTAAAAAATACCTTGAGTAATCATAATTCCTTTAAGCTTAATATTTTAAGTCATTCAGAAAATAAAAATAATAGTTAACATTTCTTAGATGTTTATTGTGTGCCAGGGTCTCTTTTAAGAACTTAACATATATTATTTATTTTCATCTACATGAGGTCATTATAAAATGGGTACTATTATGTCCCCAGTTTATAGGATAAAATGAAACATGGATGATGACTTGTCAAAGAGCACACAGGTGGGATGTGATGCAACAAGAATTAAGCTCATTCAGTCTAACTCCTGAATTGTTCCCTGTATCATCCATCCCCTTTCATGTCAACGAGAACTTCAGTATTCTCAAAGAGCATTTTGCTATAAAACAATACAATTCTGACTTTTGTCATGGCAAAAACATGTAAATTTGTGTCTTCTTGGCCTTACAGAAAATAAATGTTTTGGCTATAATGTATGGGTGAGTCCAGCTGTTTTATTACAGAGAGATTCTAAATAAAAATAATGTCACAATATTCTAAAAGAAATAATTGTTTCTATAGTTTGACTAGTTGGAAGGATATAAGAAGATATCTTCTAGAGCTACTTTATAATTACCTCTTTGGTGACAGACCATAGGTCAAAAACTGTTCCCATGGTCCTCACTTTTCTGCAATTATTTTAGGGCTTTCATTAGTGAATAGAAATTGCAAAGATGACCAAATCAGAAAGGAATTTTGGGAAAGAAAGGTGTTAGCAGTACCAAAGACAGTTTCTTCTTCTATTTTTCTGCCAACCTATTGGTCTTTCTATCAATGTATTTATCGCCTGATGATGTCATGCAAATTGGACCCAGATACACATGCCACCAACATCAGGCAATATTAATGGGTATGAGGGAATTTACATACAAGGAAGCAGCAAACACACAGTGATATTCAGATGTAGGCAGGGACAGCCACCATCCTGTGGCCAGGAGATGACCTAGCTTGAGTTTATTTCTCTTCATTTGTAAAATCAACCTTACAGGAAATTCAATCTAACTTGTAGATTTTTTTTAGTTTGCAAAAACATCAGAATGCCTGGAAAATGATCAGACCTTGCCTTATAGTCTACATACTGCCACAAATAGAACAATTATTTCTATTTTTACTTTACAATTTTTTTGTATTTTTGTTCCAAAGGAAGGACCCTGATGAAAATCCAAAGGCAAAATAGAAGAGCAGGGCTATATCCCCAAAACTGCTGAGAAAACAAAACAAAACTAAACAAAACAAAACAAAAAAACCCACTATAGGGTGAACAGGGTTTTATAACAGTCTTCATATCATAGTGACTTTTTACTCAGTCCAGTCTTCTAAGAATAACATGTCCCATTTAATATTCTATATAATAAACAGAAGATGTACTAAAAGGAAAGGTCATATCGTGTGTCTGGTATCTTGTACCTGATGAGTAATTAAGATTGTTTTTAGATCTTATAAGTAAAGATGAGTAATTAAGATAGTTTTTAGGTCTTATAAGTAAAGATTCTGAAACAACACCTGAACTCTGACAAAGCATGAAACAATAATGTTCAAAAGATCATTCTTGAGGACTCATTAGATTAATCCAGTGAATTTCCCCAGTCAGTGCAAATCTCTGGGTCTCTCTGTTCACTTAATGAAGCTGCTGGTGTCTGAGTAATGAAGTAGCTAACCAATGAGTCAATCAGAGTTCACATGAACAGGACCTTTTCTTTGCTTCGTGTTATAAAGGAATCAGAGTTAGAGGTTACTTGACAGTCTCTATAGAATAAAAATGACAGGTGGGTCCTATATATTTGAGAGGAAACTAGACAAAGATGTCAATTAAAGAGAACATTTGCAAATTGGTTCCAAAGACCAATTCACCAAATCCAATATAGGTATTATTATCATAAAAAAGAGTCTAGCAAAAAGCGTTAGAAATTCTAGGACTCTTTGGGTCACTGGATAGCACTCAGCATACTAATGTTAGGCTAGCAGTTTGAAAGCTTATAATTTGTACACACGCATGCACCCACCCACACACATGCCCTAAGTAAGGGTTTAGGTTAAAGAAGTTCATTAAACTTTCATGTCTAAAAACATATCATAGAACCTTACTTACATTTTAGGTAGGGAAGGGACAGTGAAGTATCATTCTAACAAGTAAATTATTATCTCTATTTTATAGATGAAACAACTGAAGTTCCAAGAGGGAAGAAACTTTAGGCAAAATCTCCAAAGATCCAATGAAGGTGAGGACTTCAGATATTGTTTACTGATGTATTTTTTCTCTATCAGATACAAATTTCTGGTATAGGGATAAATTTCTGATATTCATATATGAGCAATATTATCTATATTACTTCCATTCTGTAATAGATTACAAATGAGTTCTTACTTCATTTTTGGGGTTCTGGGAATGCTGACTTTTTCTATATGAACTAATGCTAATTGCTTCTTTACTTCACCCCATTTTGGCTTATTAGAGTTTTCACATAAACATGCTACTTTCAGACAGTGGGAGAAATCTGTATTTTATTCCATTCAAATAGGGACTATAACATCGGTGAAACTTTTCTGCTTTTCAAATGGCAAACCATGACTTAACTGTCCTTATGGCAGTAAAGGTAAGTCTTTAAATGGCTGTAAGTACAATGATGTGAATTACCCCTCCCAAGCATCAAAGAAAAATATCTTGATGCCAAAACAGCATTTCTCCTCATATGTCAAATGAATCTACATCTGCCCCATTACAGTCATTTCATCGCCACCTTTGTAAAAGTTTACCAATGCTGATAAAACTATGTTGTGGGCATGCAGAGCTCAAAAGACATTGAAACTGTTAAGGAAAGAGTATACAGAAAGGTTAACTATTCATATTATGAGGCTTTTTGCAGAGAGACAGGCCAGCTCCAAAGCAGATCCAGAATCACTGGAGAGACCAGGAAAGAGACTAACTTAGCTTTTATTGTGGTTAGAGGCAAATGTGTATGGGAGCCAGAATGTGTGGGGTTTGATCTTCCCACTGGCACAAGAGAGGAAGCACATACACCTGATACCAGCTCATCCAGAGGCAGTGTGTGGTGGGTGGGGGGCTTGAAATCCATTAGAAGTCAAACATCCAAGGAGTCCTCTCTTTATTAAACATCCCCACCCCAAAAAGAACAAGATATATTTCCCTAAGGTGTAAACACGTACAGGGAATTAAATAAAAAAAATTCTTTTAACGAATAATTAACATTTATCTATTTTTCCCCATCAGTTTACAATTGTCTGTCTGTTAAAGGCAAAGCCTAAAGACAAAAGGTCTTCTCTGAGCTCAGACATAAGGCAGCATAGGAATGTTCAAGCAAGGGCAATTTTCCTTTAATGACTTTACACCTTCCATTTGGAGATACAAAAACAAAACTTTTAAGAGAGAAGCCTCTGAAACAAAGCAGAGAAAACATCAATAAAGCATGCTTAATGTACAGACACACACATACACATACAGATGTACACATGAGTGTTCGCAGTTTGAAAAGCAAGCAATAGTTTTCTGCAATTTGCAATATTCATTTCTAGACCACGTCATTAGCTGGAAAAAATAACAGATTTGAAAGGCAAGGAGATATACTTTGCTGATGTTAATTTAAGTTAATATAAATTATTTGAATAATTTCCCTGGGACTCTTCACTTTTCTAAATACAGTGGGTAAAATATTTTAATTTTTTCAGTGTTTGTCAATAAGTCATATAAGGCTATATTGAGTTAACAGAGTTTCATCAATGAGAGAGTAACAAGATTACTACTTCACTGAAAACTCTCACAAAAACATTTTGCATAATTCTAAGAAATCAAGACAGAATGGCTGTAGGAATGTAGGTAGTAATATTTTATAGGTTGAATAATTTTCAATTATTTGATTTCATTAAAGTTGAAAGAGTGAAATAAAGTAATAAGCAGATAGCTTATTAAAATAACTATTGGTAATATCAATATGTTTGTTTTGTTCTATAACTCAAAAAACTTTAAGAATTAAATGGCATTGTTACTACAGATTCCCCTCTATACAGATCATAAATTACATTTATAAAATTGAAAAGTAAGAATAAGAATAAAGTTGAGTCATGGTTCCTTCTGGCAAGAATATCATATTCAGCCATGATTTATAGTATATTGAAAAAGAGATACATTTATTTGATTAAGAGATGAATTTGTGAAATCTGAACATGTGGCTTTGGATATAGATTTAGGCTAAACCCTTAAGGTTATCCATGAATTTCCTTTTGTATATATCCTTTTGGCTTCACTATCAAGTAAAGTTACTTCTAATAGAAAAGAGAGAGAGAGAGAGAGAACTAGAGAGAGAGAAGAATGCATTTGCAATAAAATTTCAAACCTTTCCTATGTTTAATGATTTTAAAGGTTTTATTTTTTCTATACTAATAAAATACGGTTATAGTTGATTTCTAAAATTTTACTTTAAAAATTAGTTTTTTCTGGTCAGAGAAAATGACTTATTTATTCAAAATTTAGTGGGAATTATACGCTAACACGAACAATTTTTGGCCTTTGGCCCTTGGCCCACCTCAAGGTCTTTTGCAGTCTGGGGAACATGCCTCTCACACAGTGAGTGTATTGCCTTAGGACCTCCTTCTCTTAGACCTTCCTCTGGTTATAAAGTCTTTCTTGACCCAAACCTGGGAAGGCAAGGAAGTCCCTTGAATTAATGTCTCCAGGAGAAAACCTACACCAATAAGGCAAGGAGGTAGAAATATAAGCAATATTTCTTGTCTTTCAATGAGATAATTATGGGTACATGTATTAGTTAGTCTCTCCAAATGTTTCAGTAGAATCTGAAAGTTACTCTACTGTTGCCCACAATAGTAACACACTCACCTCCTCTGCCTCACTTTCTCAGTCCTTTACCAAGCTTCCCTAAAGATCTCCAAAATAAAATACCACCATTTAACTGTCTCCTGGTCTACTAATACCACTATGTAATATTATTTTACTTTTTTAATCTTTAATTATTTAAATGGCTATTTATTTATTTTGAGAGAGAGAGTGCACACGAGCAGGGGAGGAGCACAGAGAGGGAGAGAGAGAATCCCAAGCAGGCTCCACACTATCAGCACAGAGCCAACACGGGGTGGGGGTGGGGAGGGCTCAATCTCATGAAATGTGCGATCATGACCTGAGCTGAAACAAGAGTCAGATGCCCAACTGTCTGAGCCACCCAGGAGCACCCTATTATGTAATTTTAAAAACAAATGTGGTAATTTTATATTTAACATATCATTAATTACAATATGCTTAATTTATAACCTTCTAAACTTTGAATTAATAATGGGAGATTATAGAAGTCAACTAAAATGTAAAAGGTAATATACACTGTCAAAGTTATTTTAAGGAGTACATGAGTAGAACACTGTCACATAGAAAAATGTTTTGTTTGTTTTGGGGGCAGGAGCTCAAATGGGATTATAAATACATAAAGTGGACACAGACAAAGACAAACCATGTGTAGGTCATTTTTCAGCTTGGCATAGGAAAATGTGGATAATTTCATAGCTTTGCCATGAGGATTAAGTGAGTTAATTCATTTAAAGTGCTTGGTCCACTGCCTGAAATAGGGCAAGTGCTAAAAACATTATATAAAAAATAAACAAGAGATACTTGGGAGAGTATGTTTAAACTTTGTTTAACTTCTTGGGGGAATTTATATTGTTTTCCACGTAACAGTGATGCTCTCAGAGACCCAGTATTAGAAAGGATAAACTTAAATTTCAAAAGTCACTTCTTAGATTCTTATGACATTTTAATGTTAAATGTTAAATATCACTCAATTCTAAACTTAAGAAATTTAGGAAGGGATATGCACTATTAAGTTAAAGTCTGTCCTATGTTGCATTAGATACCATATACTGACATGTAGGTGTGACTTTGATTTTCTTTTAGCAAAGAAATTCTATTTTATTTTAGAAAATAGTAGAATTTAATAATGCTGTTTAGTTCAAAAACCGTATCTCTTCTTCATAATGCTGGATTCTCACTTCTGTTCCTGCCTAACACATGTGAGTACAATTGATATGTGTTATAGTACAAAGCATATATAACATCTTACTCAAGAATATTCACTATTTTAGGGGCACCTGGGTGGCTCAGTCGACTGAACTTCTGACTCCTGATTTCACCTCAGGTCATGATCTCAGAGTTTGTAGACTGACTCTCACATTGGGTTCTGTGCTGATAGTTAAGAGCCTGCTTGGGATTCTCTCTCTCTCCCTCTCTGTATCTCCCTGGCTCATGCTTGCTTTGTCTCCCTCTCTCTCTTTCAAAGTAAATAAACAGTAAGAAAAAAAAATACTATTTTAGAAATTGTATAGTAATATTATGTCAAAATATGTGGTATAATGTGATCCATCAAAATACCTACAGGTAAAAAATAATGATTCTTCACAACTTCAGTATAGTTGTTTCTAGAGATACAAGATAATTCTGTATTTATTTACATGCAATTTCACCTCTAGAGCTAGTTTTAGAGCTGGATGATATAAATAGTCTATTAGTTTAAGGATAAATATTAATCTCAAATGCCACAAATTTATAATCACATTTATCTCTACAAAGAAATGAATTTTGGAAATAACAGATTCTTTTCTGAATTGAAGTGTCCCATTTAACAACAAATGAATTTAAATGTCTCTATTGTTGTAGGAATTCTAATATGGACCCTAAGATTCTTGGCATTTGGCATACAATATACATATAGATATATGTGATATATATCTATATTATATATAGAAATATATGATATGTATCTATGTTATACATAGGAAGATACATAATACACATTAATGTGACAAATATTTTATACGTATATATTATATATGTATTATAATATATAATACATTCATAAGAAAGGTAGGGAATCCTACCATGTATAACAACAATGATGGACCTTGAAGACATTATGCTAAGTAAATTAGGTGGAGTAAAATGAATAATGTATAGTCTCACATATATGTGGGCTCTAAAAACATTAAACTCACAGAAACTGAGAATATAATGGAGGTTGCCAGGGGCTGGGAGTGGAGGAAATGAAAGCTATTGGTCAAAGTATACAAACTTGCAGTTATAAGATGAGTAAGTTCCAAGATCTAATGCATATAATGGCAGTTGTAGTTAACAATATTGTATTCTGTATTGAAAGATGCTACGACCATAGAACTTTAATATTTTCACCAAAACGAAACAAAATAGTAATTACATGAGGTGAAGGATGTGTAAACTAATCTGTATGGGTATCATTTTATAACCTACATCTGTATCAAACCATCACATTGTACCCCTTAAACTTACACAATCTTATATATCTCAGTAAAGTTGAAGAAAATAGAAAAAAATAGAAGCGTATTTTCTTCCAGAATAATAATTATTTATCTCCAGATGGGTTAACGCCCTTTGCAGCTTTATTATTATATTACCATTACTATTACTATTATTATTACTATTATTAAAATAACTGTTTATACCATCTCTAAGTCACTGATGAGTACACCAAGTCTTGACTGCATGAGGTATGGTAATGAAGGCCATAAATTAGGAGAAGGAGCCAAGATTGGCACATTGAGATCTATGTGCTTCAACGTCCGTGTGACTGACTTAACTATGATGCCACTACCGGTACCCTACACACACTTCTCCCAAGATAAATGGAACAAAGCAAAAAGAATCAAGAAATATATATATATATATATATACATATATATACATATATACATATATATATATATATATATATGTATATATATATATATATACTCACTACTATTGCTATTTTTTCTAGATTTATTTTTTTATTTTTTGAGAGACAGCATGAGAGAATGTGTGAGTAGGGGAGGGGCATAAAGTGAGGAAGAGAAAGAATCTTAAGCAGGCTCCATGCCCAGCACGTAGCCTGATGTGGGGCTCTATCTCACATGGACCAAGCTGAAATTAAGAGTCTGATGATTAACTAACTAGTTGCCCTTAAATTTATTTCTTAAAGTTTCTGTAATATAATGCTATATGTTAATTTTAGTAATAAAAAGAAAATTTTATTTATTATTATTTTTGTTTGATTTATTTCTGGGAGTGAGAGAGAGAGAGAGAGGGAGAGAGAATGTGAGCAGGGGAGGGTCAGAGAGAGAGGGAGAGACAGAATTTGAAACAGGCTCCAGGCTCTGAGCTAGCTGTCAGCACAGAGCCCGACATGGGGCTCGAACCCACGAACCGAACCATGAGATCATGACTTGAGCTGAAGTCAGAGGCTTAACTGGCTGAGACACCCACACACCCCGAAAATTTTATTTAAAAACTAATACTAAAAAAAATGTCACCAAATCAGCTAAATCTTTCAAATACTTTTAGTTATCTCTAAACCATTCAGAGTAAAATACTATCTTTTAAATATCTATAGACCATTTAATAACTGTTCGTAGAAAATTATTCTGATAATTGTTTCAGTTAAAATACAATTTAAGTACTTCTCCTTCTTATTGTGGGAAACAATAGGTCAGCATTCTCTGGAATAAGCCCTTCAAATAGCATATTTCCATAATTGCTGATTCTAGCCAAACTGTAGTGAAAAACCAAGACTGTTGATTGATATGTCTCATTTAGTTTCAAACCACTCTTAAATTTCTTAAAACCTCAATACTGTGTAGGATAACCTCTGAAATACTTAATAAAAAAATACCTATAAAAATCAAATACCTCTTAAAAGCCAAATTTTAGCCTTCCTCTGGCTTACTACTATAGAACAGACAGAATACTATGCTTTTAGTGGAGTAAAATGAAAAGAAGAAAACCTAACCCCCTATTGTACAGCAAGATTTTAGGGATAGTGGTGTCCAGCACAGTGTATACAGCACACTGTATAAAAGGAAACTAAGCATTCCTTTATAATGTGGATGGCACTGTTTTTCCTACTTTATAAATATTGCAGCATTCACATTCACAACTGCATGAGGAAGAGGCAATATACTATGACCTGAGAGACATTTAGAACTAAACCCCTTTCCTTTTCTCCAAAAAAGGGCACAAAAGTCAGACAGCTGAACTTACTTAAATATATGTGTGTGTATAAAATATATGTATAATACATAATATATATACATATACATATATATGTATAATATAACGATATTATATTATTGTAAAGAATCAGTCCATATGAAAATGTTTGCCCTGCAAAGTAAAATACCTATTCAAATTAAAACCTTCAAATCCTTCCTAACATTACACCTCACTAAAAAGCTGCCAATTGACAGCAAAAAATTCCACTTCCCCATACTGTGGAAGAAACTTTGAAGAAAGTCGCTGAGCCATTTGGATGTTGGAGCCTGTGCCGCAAGGCAGAGCATCATGTGGAGTTGAGGGTAAAGAAGGGAGACTTGATGCTGAACCAGGTATTAGACATTAAAGATGTTCAATCCTTTAGATTTAAAGATGGGGCTTGACTATTCAGGAGTTTTAAACAGCATCGTTTTTATTATCTTGAATGTTTATAGAATGAGAACCATATAACTAAGAAACAAATAAATAAACATGTTCTTTGGAACAGAATAACTAAGACAAAACATAATGGTAATAATTTACTATAAATTCTGTAAATACTGCATGCCAATAAATGATACCTGTGGCTGGCAGAGTGCTAAATAAATTCAAGCATTATCTTATTTGATTTATACTGAATTTCCTTAAGATTACTGCAATTCTCTCCATATTTACAGATAAGCTGACTTCCTTGGGCAAATTTGGCTTAGTCAGAGAGCAAGGAGTTGGATATACATCTATCCAGCCCTTGGAGGTTTTTCATCTTCCCCTCTCATTCAGAAAGCATGCTTCATCACTAAGATATTTACTCTTTATTCAAATCATTTTAGCAACAAGGTGATTTAATATCTAGCTGATTAACTGTGTTATACTAAGAGGACTATAGTATAAGGACATCCTAAGGGCTAAAAGTGTTCATATTTGAAAAAAAAAACAATAAATAAAGCACTATTAGCTTCAAGGACTTATTTTAAGACAAATCAGCGTTAATCTTAACTAGGCTCCAATTTGTATATCTGATTTATAATAATAGCACACAGAAAAACATTTATAGTATTTTATTTTCTTATAAAATGTATCTTTTCAACTTTTCTAAGTCAGTTTTAGTATGCTATTGTGTATTAGGTAGGGTTGGACAGGGTCCACACCAGAGAGGCACATTTAAACTTGCCAGACCTAGACACAGCTAGCCACCCCTCCTCTTGCCTTATAAAATTTCACTCAACTTTACTGAAAGAAAAGGAGTCAGGTCAGGGGAATGAGTGTGGGCTTTCAAGTCTGAAAGATTTTTGACTTCAGTGTCAGTCTAGGTCATTAATGGCTCTAAGTGTAACAGCTTTGAA
This sequence comes from Proteles cristata cristata, assembly GCA_017311185.1. Taxonomy (NCBI): domain Eukaryota; kingdom Metazoa; phylum Chordata; class Mammalia; order Carnivora; family Hyaenidae; genus Proteles; species Proteles cristata. The sequence continues at coordinate 525,351 of JAESUZ010003804.1, read as the reverse complement.
CCTCATTGAGTTATAATGTTGTTTTAATCTGTAAAAACAAAATGCCTGCCAACTCCCTTCCCCAATGCACACAGACACCCAGAAGGTTGTTGTTTTGTTGTTTTGTTTTGTTTTGTTTTGTTTTGCTCTGTTCTGGCAGACCTGAGATAGATCAAGTAAGCTAATATTCTAATATGATACCTTTCAGATACCATGTCCTTAGTATTACTGGTACTGCCAATCCTTGCTCTCAACTGGATTGCTAGGATGTTTAGGGTTTCCTTTTTCTTGCTTCACTACCTTGTAAAATCCAGTATCCTCGCACATGTTCTCTTTACTGTATTAACTATCGGCATCATGATTTTGTGTGCTTATGAATGTGTGATTGTGTACATATATGTGTGAGTAGGTGGGAATACATGCATGTTTGAGAGAGGGAGGGAGGAGAAAAATAGGAAGGGTGGAGAGGAGGGAGAGGAAGAGGAGGAAGAGAAATGAGAGAAGAAGGAAGACAGGAGAAAGGAGATGGAAATACAGAAGAGAAAGGAACAAGAAGGTCAAAGAAAGTCAAAGGGAGGAAAATCTCTACATATAAATAAGACTTTTAGGGTTAGATAACAGACGACTGTTTGTTAAAGTAAAATATTTTGCAATAATGTCATCAGTTTATGATAGACAATCTGGAGAAAAATGAGGCTAAAATTAATTTGATTGTCTCTATTTTTTCCCCTCCAGAAACTTGTCCCCACACGTGAGAGACTGACAATCTGAAACAGAAAATTAATTCCTTAGATTTTTATTTTCCGATTGCTAGGTTTTGATAATTATAGCTAAATGAAATTGTTTCAACTTGAGAATCTGTATATTACTCATATTAAGTACTTGAACATTGAGGGTTAATTTATATATATTGCATACGGACATATTTACAGAAACTACTGATGTCTAAGTATGTTAAAAGAAAGGCATCATAAAGATTGAGTATTCGATTAAAAGGCATCATGTAAATTAATTTCTATTAAAAAATGTCCAAAGGTTGTTTGTTTTAAACTGTAAAATGCAGCCCAATTATCACTCCACACATTTGCAGAAGCACTGTGGTTAAATTAAGGAACTCAGTGTGACTGAGCTATTGACAGAGGTTAGGAGGAGTCCTGGCACAGTTACATTGGCCTCTTTCCTGGTGTCCATCTTGGAAAGAGATGCCTTTTGCCTCCCACACGTTTGTTGTCCAATCAACCACCAGGCATCTGGGACAGCAGATGGGCCCCAGGTATACCTGGAACAGTGGTGCCAGAACAGTCAGTACTTTCTCCACTTCTGCATGGATTTACTTGTGCTTTACCAGTTAGCATTTGTCCATCCTGGAAATACCTATTGAGCAGTAAATATGTGGAAGGCTGTAGTGGTTAAAAACTAATTACAGACATGCATCCTGACCTCAAGTAGTCTCACTAAGATAAATCTGTTGCCCACCTTTAGATTTAAATCTCATTTGACATTTTTCTTACCAGGTCTACTTCTGGTCAAGCCAATCACTTTTGGATTGCATATTACTTTTGTTTTCATGTGATTATTCTTCTTTCATTTTTTTATAGTCTTCTATTTTTTTTAAATTATTTTGTTTGAGAGAAAGAAAAAATGTGAGAGGGAGAGGGGCAGAGAGAGATTGACGGGGAGAGAGAGAACCCCAAGCAGGCTCCACACTGTCGGCGCAGAGCCCAATGTGGGCTCAAAGCCATGAATTATGAGATCGTGATCTGAGTTGAAGTCAGACACTTAACTGACTGAGCCACCCAGGCAGCTCTATATTTTTCTACTTTTATATATTCTATAACATATATTTTTATGAACTTGCTTTATTTAATTAGCTATCCCCACCTCTATGTTTTATTGTAACTCCCAGTCCTAGTTCCTTTCCTGGGAATATTATCAGCTTTAGGGGTTTCTTAATCATTTCAAATTATCGGAAGAACTTCTTTTCAACATGCACATGCTATAACTTTGCTCCAAGAGATTTTAATTGGGTAGGTCTAGGGTGTACTTAGTCATGTGTATTCTACCCAGTTCTGTCTATATTGCTGGCACTGGTTAATTAATCACCAATTCAAAAATGACTGTGGCAATGGCAGTATACCTTACCCTTGAATTTTAGGAACCAAAACTAAGTTTTCTGTGGTAAAAACATGAATAAAAATATCTCAGAATTCCAGTTGTAACCTTGTTGCATATTTTTATTACATAGAAAGTATGGAGAGGATGCTATATCAAAGGTTCTAGTACAATATAAGTAAGACTGAATGGAAAAGCAAAAAAAAAAAAAAAAAAAAAACTGCTTACAGGACAATAGTTTATTATCACTTGATATGTTTTTGCTTAGCTCCCCCAAATTATCTCCGTACTGTCTAGAAGCTTTGGGCTGAGAATATTCAGTGAGTTGCAGCATGTTGAAATATATCATGATTCACACAAGCAAAAAAAAATGACTGATACATTAGTTTTGCTTTTGTGAAGTAAGTAGCAAATTAAACCACAAAGCAAATAATACCTGAGATCTTTGATATGTAAGAATCTCTAGATACTTTTTTTTTAATGTTTTTTATTTATTTCTAGGAGAGAGAGAGAGAGAGACAGCGTGAGCAGGGGAGGGTCAGAGAGAGAGGGAGTCACAGACTGAAACAGGCTCCAGGCTCTGAGCTGGCAGTCAGCACAGAGCCCGACGCGGGGCTTGAACCCACGAACCACGAGATCATGACCTAAGCGAAAGACCATGGCTTAACCAACTAAGCCACCCAGGCGCCCCAGAATTACTAGATACTTTAACTGAGTACGTAACTAAAGCATAAATAAACCAGAGCCAAGATTAACCACTACTTTAAATCTCTTTCATCAACAAAAGATGCCTACCAAAACTATCATCTGCCTTCCCAGTCATCTCCACCTCTTTCCATAGCTTTCCATTGCTTAAAGAACACATAGATTTGTCTTATAAAATTGTACACACTGTCCTCCCACCATCTAGATTTTTATAAAAATGTAGCTAAATACCTAGATTGCTATAAAAATGTAACTAAATAAATTTGAAGAGAGGATACCACATTTTATTAATCTTGTCACATAATTTCTATTTGTTCTTTTTTAATTATCTTTAAGTGCTGTGTTTAGACAAGACAGGTGACTCTTTCTTGATTTGTCTAGAAGTTATTACATAAATGTCTTAAGTTAGCAGCAAAAGCCAGAGAAGAAAGTAGATAAGCATCAGAATTATCATTCTAACTACTTTTAAAAATAAAAACTGTTGATAGGGCGCCTGGGTGGCTCAGTCGGTTAACTGTCCAACTGGCTCAGGTCATGACCTTGCAGTTTGTGGGTTTGAGCTCCATGTCAGACTCTGTGCTGACAGCTCAGAGGCTGGAACCTGTTTCAGATTTTGTGTTTCCCCCTCTCTCTGCCCCTCCCATTCTCATGCTCTGCCTCTCTGTTTCTCAATAATAAATAAACACTAAAAATACTGTTGATAATCTATGAACTACTGAAGTTACTATTTACTATTGTATTTTAGACCATGCTTCAGAGAAAACTGGAATGTTTAGCTGATGTTTTCATTTACTCATATACTTTTGCATTAGAGGTGATGATACAGTATCCCAAAAACATGTTTCTTTACTCAGAATTTGAAGTGGTAACAGTCTGCATATTTGGATTTTCAGGTACAATGGCAAAATGTCATGCTAAAACAAAGCAAAACATAAAACAGCCAAAATTGCATACAAAAATGAATAATAGTTTGTCATCTCAAAATCAGCAACATTAAATGACTAGTACATTTTTAAAAATTGATATACAACTGACAAATGGATCAAAAAGATGTGGTTTATACCTACAATGGAATACTGCATGGCAATGAGAAAGAATGGAATCTGGTCATTTGTAGCAATGTGGTTGCAACTCGAGGGTATTATGTTAAGTGAAATAAGTCAGGCAGAGAAAGACACCATATGTTTTCACTGATATGTGGATCAGGAGAAACTTAACAGAAGGCCATGTGGGATGGGAAAGGGGAAAAAAAAAGTTATGGAGAGGGAGGTAAACAAACCATAAGAGACTCTTAAATACTGAGAGCAACCAGGGTTGATGAGGGGGTAGGGGAGAGGGGAGAATGGGTGATGGGCATGGAGGAGGGCACTTGTTGGGTTGAGCACTGTTATTATATATGGAAACTGACTTGACAATAAACTATATTAAAAAACATTGAAACACCAAAAAATGATACAAATTTTTACACTCTCCAACTTTTGATTACCAAATTAGAGCATGTTTTACGAATGGAAGCCTGGATTTGCTGCCTTTATGCATCTTCTTTACCTCCCCCCTCACGGGTCTGTACAGGTAGTGTAGACAACACTGACTGTTCTCAGCTGAAAGCAGATGACCTGGTTGAGTCATGGCCCAATTCCATGCCTCTTCATTCCTTTCTCTTTCTCATTAGGATATCTTCACAAAGATATGCTCTGTTCTTTAAAACTACTTTACCTTGCTGTTCTATACCTATTCCTTCTATTGCTTTTAATGGTTTGTGTCTTTATCCTACATTAAAATTTTCTATAAAAAATATTACAACTTTGCTATTATTTTCAGGCATATTATTTGAGAATATGACCAACCCCATTATTTAGAGCCCTTTTATAACAATTCATAGAATAAAAAGGTTGATAGACTGAGATATCAGGGATGTCTTTTTATTTTTTTGTTTAATTTATTTTGTTTCTGGTCTAAATATCTTTTCTGCTTTCTTTTCTTCAAGTAATGGAACTGAGATTTTCCCCATTTCCCTTTGGATACTAAAATAGTACAGAATCAGATTTGCAACCATAGTTTAGAATATTTGTAATGTCCATAGCTACATGCTGCCCTTATTCCTGATATTTTCTATCTTATGTATTTTTACCCTGCACCAATTACATATTTACATTTTTCAATCTAATTGACCACATTTATATAATTTTGTAAATGACCTCTACTCTTTGATGTAATAATTTGTGTGTGTGCATGCGTGTAGTGTTCCTTCCTGCACTACTGTGAGCATCTGATTTAATTGCTTTCGGCCTCAGTTTCTACCCCTGTTGTGTGGGGCTGATAATATCACCTGGAGACAGAGTTAAAGGAGATCACTCAAGTGGTTTAGCAACTATTCCCAGATTGTCTGCGAGATGCTAGGCACTGCTTTGACCTTCTGTGAGGAGGTGATTTTAGAAAAGACAAGCTTAGTGGCTCTGATGTCAGCAACAAATAAATGTCAGCTATCATTAGCTCTCATACACCAAAGCTTGTGTTTGCAGAGGTTCACACAGCAGTGGTGGGAGTGGGTCAACAGACATGCCACACTACCATATTTTGGGAATCTCATTCCAATGGATCTGATGAATTTAGATTAAAGAATCTAGCACCTTATCCAGGTGGGTTTGGAACATAATACAGCCCGTAATTCCATGAGTCTCCTAGAGCTGGCATACTCCTGGATATGCTGGATCAGTGTACATACACTTGGTTCCTTTTTTGCTGTAACTGGGTCATTCTATGCTAGTCGTTTGGAAGACAGTAGGTGACATTCTTCCAAAAGAAGACATAACTAGCCAAGCTCCCTGTCATTCTGAGAAAACTTGCAATAGAGTCCAATAATCACCTCCCCACCATTATTTTTCAGTTAAAGAGAACGAACTATGTCATTCGATAGGTGGCCCAACTTTTTGGTGCTTTGAAAAAACCCAAGAAACCCCTGACTGTAGCCCAATGGAGGGTGGAGGTGGTGAAGACATAATTTCCCTGCAAATAGCCCAGCCGCCTGCCAAGTGTATACTTAGTGAGTGTAATTAAAACAATACAATGCAGGGGCGTGTGGAGATCTAAATCAGTGTAGCAGCTTTGGTACAAATCCTGTTTTGGGGGCTATTGGAGTCAAATTCAAGGAGAGGAAAGAAGTGGGAGAACTGAGAGAGGGCCGACAGATGGCTGAGTGGAAAGGGCAGATTTGGAAATGTTGATGGGCGAAGGGCAGCTGGAGGCCAAGGAAGCAAGGCCAGACTGTGCTACATCTGGTGAGGATACCTGGGTGACTCTGTGAGCACAGAAGCCAGTTGTCTCTGGAGACCCATGCGTGGGCTCCAGGTGTGGGAGGGTGGCTAAGTCCAGGTATTCAGGAGTTAGATATAAAGAAACTACACAAAGATTCCTCTTGAACCACTGCTATTCAAAGTTGTATAGAAACCTCCAGCCAGAACAATTAGGAAAAGAAAAAAAAAAAAAAAAAGTAAAAAGCATCAAAACTGGAAAGGAAGAAATCAAGTCATGTCTATTCACAGAAGACATATTCCTATATATACATAATTCCAATGAATGTAAAAGAAAGCCACTAAAACTAATAAACAAATACAGCATAATAGGTGGGCATGAGATCAACACAGAAAAAGAAATTATGTTTCTGTAAACATGCAGTGAAAAATTATAAAAACAATTAAGAAAGTAATTCTGTGAATAATATCATCTAAAAGGACAAAATACCTAGGAATAAATTCAAAAAAGGAGAATGAGTTGTATGCTGAAAACTTTATATTGTTTCACTACTTTCAGTATGCTATTTAATAGAGTCATTTTGTCTTCCACAGTAATACCATATTGAGGAATGTTTGAATAATGCTGTTGTTTCAATTTGTTTCATATTTGAAAGTAAAGACTGTACATCACTTTGGGTTTTCTTTTCCAAGTGAGAGTAATGAGTGTCCATTTGTATTCTTCAGACTTTTATAGATCAGTATCATGACCCAATGTTAATGGTGCAACCTTATGCCATAAGTTTACTTTTGGGAGGATATGATTACAGTTTACTTTCTGTATTAAATCTGCTTCAACCATCTATTAATCAATTGATCTTTAATACAAACCTGCTTAGAAAAATACCTAAGCTCACATTTTATATTTCCTAGAAGAGACCCAGTCATTTATATATTTTGTGATCACAAAGATTTTGGGCCTAGACAAATCATAAAAAGAAAAAGTTAAAAAAAAAAAAAACCTCAGCTAAATATATTCCATTAGCACTCCCAAGGGCATTTGTTTTCTCATTTAAATTACCAAATATGCAGCCAAGAATAGAGCTCTGGGGCTATTTCAGCCCAAAACCTAGTTTGCAGTGTTTACTCAACCACAGATAAGGCTTAACTGAGTTTGAAAAGAGAAATAAAACATAATAGTTTTTCTCCCATAAATATCCTGAATTGAATCTTACAAAGATCAAAAGTGAAAAGAATTAACTGAAACTACTACTGTAAAACCAAAGAGAAAATGTTATTTTTATTGACTTCTTATTCTTTATTATGCTAACTTCAAAAGTTATTGGCTTCTTATTCTTTATTATGCTAACTTCAAATATTTTCAAATGTAACTTTAAGATTTCAAATATAGCAGCTAGGTCGAATAAAGATAAATCATTATGAGAGCTAAAAATTAAAGTACTGACTTGAGTAAAATATAAATATTATTATATATTTTTTAAAAAAATTTTTAAAATGTTTTATTTATTTCTAGGAGAGAGAGAGAGACAGCATGAGCAGGGGAGGGTCAGAGAGAGAGGGAGTCACAGATTGAAACAGGCTCCAGACTCTGAGCCGGCAGTCAGCACAGAGCCCGACGCGGGGCTCAAACCCACGAACTGCGAGATCATGACCTAAGCGAAAGTCGGACGCTCAACCGACTAAGCCACCCAGGCGCCCCAAATATTATTATATTTTACATGACAGGGTGATTAAAGAAGTGGAAGTTCAATGCAGAATTGATAAATAACACATTGATTCTCAAGATTTCATAAATAAACTTAATTTACAGAATTCTTTTTATATAATAGGAAATTATATTTGCATATTTATTAATTTTTATTACCACATGCACATTAAAGAAAACCTATTAAAAATATCAGTAATATATTTACACTTTTTAACTCTGTACTGTCCCTTCATTTAAACAGAAATCATTTTAGCAAAATTCCTCAGTGCATGAAAGGTAATCAACAAGATTGCAAGAATGTTATATTTGTAACAGGGTCTGGCACCAAATTCCAACGTGTGATAGCAGAGATTTCCCCAACAACTAGCAATTCTGATACTCACTGAGTGTCCTGCAATCCCACTAATCTCTGACACTGTCTTTGCAGAGATAGTATCAGATCCCACTGGTGAAGTGAACGGTTCAGTCCCACAAGACAGCTCTCCACTTCAGACTCCAGCCACTATCGTAGGCTGTTATATATATTTCTGACCAATTAGGTACAAATCAGAAGATCTCACAACTCCTTGTTTGGGTTTGATTAATTTGCTAAAGTCATTCACAGAACTCAGAGAAGCATTTTACTTACTTGACTACCAATTTATTATAAAGGAATATGACTCAGAAATAGCCAAATGGAAGAGACTGAATAGGTCAAGGCAGATAATGAAAGGTTCCAAACCCACTACAAACCCACTTGTAGTGGAAAGGGGCTTGGTATGAATAACAACATACCCCTTTCACTATTATGGCTCTGAAAAGATTTGAGGGACTGAGAGTAGGAAACCAAAAATCAAGATAAAAGATTTTTTCATTGCTCTTATCTTTTCAGAAATCCCAAGGGTTTTGGGAAATGTGAGCCAGGAATTGTGGATAAAGACCAAATATATATGAAAATTATATTTGGTCATGTGAATGATCAAACATATTTTTCTCATAAATTACAATATTGCAATGCTCATTGCATTTAGAGTTTAATTTTCTAACAATAAAAAAATATTTGATAATTTGAAATACCACTAATAGGAAAGCTGACACTACTCTGTATACTTACTGTGAAAAATGATTGAAGAAAACAACTTAGCTGATACAAACAGGTTTTATCAGTTAATGGATTGGACAGTATCCTTTCAGAGAACTATAAAATGAGGTAGAAAGCAGGATGTTTTAATAGGATAAAGACTAAAGAACAAGGAAGAAGAAAGTAGAAAATTTTGATTGACTAGGGTCAGACAGTCAACTTTGTTTTGAGTAAGAATGAACAAATAAATAAATATAGAGTCCAAAGTTGGTTTGGTATTTGGAGATTGGCTGACTTAATATATGTCATTTAGGTCTATCAGAAAATATACAGGGGCATAAATATTATTTAAGTTTCTATTTGCTAATGTGGCATCCTAGAAAAGAGTGGTTCCATACTGGACTTAGAAAGTTATTTATACAGCACCCCTTTTGATCATCCTCTTGATCATTCAAGACAATGATAAAAGATAGTAGTCTTAGCATGACTGTTAGTTACCATTGTTTCTTTTAGGTCCTAGTGTAGCATTCACAAAAGATGATGTCAGGTTAGGAATTTTATGGTATTTAAGGTGTTAAGTCATTGCATAAAACTTTTCTGGAGATTGGTAGTTGACCTAGTGGTGCTCTAACCAATTCTGTTGTCAATTTATGACAGAATGGAGTCTTACAGTAGATGACAAGCATTTTAATAGCTTTTATGTGCTCAGCCAATGCCCAGAAATTTTGCAACTTGGCTTCTGAGACTCCCATTAGTCATATATCTATTATATCTAATCACTAGAGATTTCTTTATAGTGGTTGATGCCCTATTGGCTTTTACTAGTCCAATTTGCACCTACTTGGATTTTGAATTTGATGGTCAAAACACTTCAGATTTCTTGTCTTTATTTTCTCAAGTTCTGTAGGTGTTTATGCTGTGGATTCACCTTGAGATTTTATATGTACCCTAACATTTGGCACCATCTCAGACTCCCCATATAACTGCCATAGAACCTTTCTAGGAACAACTTTTAAATACAGTTTAAATCGGAGAGCTGCACACAAGGGAGCTCAAATCCGAGGATGACTTACCCATGATCCTTGGTCATGATGAGCAGAATGGTAAACTCAAAAAGTTCAGTAGATGCTTTCTGTGTGCATTTCCCATTCTGCGGCCCTTGAGCAGTCTCCTTCAGATTCCATACTCATCATCAAATACTGTTAAAAATAGTTAAAGAAAACAATTGAGGTGTTACAAACTTTAACACTTTATGAAGTGGATAGGGTCCTTTTAGAGAACTGTAAAATGAAGCAGAAGGCAAGAAGGTTTTGTAGGGTAAATAATAAAAAAAAAAAGGAAGAGAAAAATAGAAAATGTTTGATGTGCTGGGGCCACATAGTCAACTTTGTTTTGGGGTGAGGATGAACAAGAAAATAATCATAGAGCCTAGAGTTGGCTGATTGCACACCCTATGTTTCTGGTCAAGTGGAGCATTTACAGGGACACAAAAGCTTCTCTTTGCTGATGTGGCAGCCCAGGCAGGACAAGCTCTACCTTGGGTGTAAAAACTGATTTCTATGTGATCTGTGTGCTACATAGGCTAAAAAAGGGTCCTCCTAAAGACATCTACATACTAATACTTGGAAACAGTGAATATTACTTTATGTAATAAAGTCACTGTAGAAATGATTACATTAAATATTTTATGGCTGAGAGATACTCTTTGATTATCAGAGTGGCCTCTAATTGTCATCACATGCTTCCTTGTAAGGGAAAGGCAAGAAAGATTTGACAAAACACTGAGGAGAAGGAAATGTGAAGATGGAGCAGAGAGATTTGAAGGTGCTGACTTTGAAGACTGGAGTGAAGCCAAGGAATGCTGGCAACCACCTGCAGTTGAAAAAGGTGTGAAATGAATTCTCTCAAAAGATGGGAGGAATGCTAATACTTCGCCTTCAATCCTATGATACCAATTTTGGACTCTGGCTTCGAAAACTGTGGGAAAATTAACTTCCTGTTTCAAGCCACAAAATTTGGGGTGATTTGCTGTGTTACCAATAAGAAACTAATATGAACAAATATCAGCCAAATTTGGATATAATTAGATCTGACAAAAAGTCTTTCAATGTTTTCAAGATAATTAGAAATATGGTTTTATATTTATTATTATTTATGAGGAAACTCATCTTACATTTATATAATATGAAGTAATTAAAGCCCGTAAAGCTTTCTCTTTTTTTTAATGTTTTTTAAAATTTATTTTTGAGAGATAGATAGAGAGAGAGAGAGAGAGAGAGAGAGAGAGAGAGCCAGCGTGAGCAGGGTAGGGTTAGAGAGAGAGGGAGATGCAGAATCTGAAACAGGCTCCAGGCTCTGAGCTGGCTGTCAGCACAGAGCCTGATGCGGGGCTCGAACCCACAAAGCGTGAGATCATGACCTGAGTTGAAGTCAGACGCTCAACCAACTGAGCCACCCAGGTGCCCAAAAGCATTCTTAAAATATATAGTAATCCCCAACATTTTTTTTTCAGGATTTTAAGACACATGATTTCCAATTTGATGTTACAAAATTTAGTCAAGCCTAGTCCTTTTCAGATATTCAGTGTAATCATGAAGGGGTGAAACAGTTTTTGAGAAACATTTGTATTTCTGTTAGAAATATAATTGTTAAAAAGCAATCACACACACACACACACACACACACACACACACACACACACAAAGAGAATGGAGACAGATAAAAATAAATTCTTTGTTAGCAAATATTGCTGGAATTTGAAAAAACGGTGCTTCAGATTTGAAGATATAAGAAATTAAAGCAAAATATGCAATACAGAAAGTTTCTATGTAGATTGCTCAAAATTACACATCCTTACATTGTTATAGGATTTTATTTCCAGACTAGAATACTAAAAATTTCTCAGGAAGTTGCAAATGAGCAATGTAAAACACAAGCATACACATTCACATACCACAACATATCTATATATGTGTATACATGCATTTGATGTGTGCACGTATATATACATATGATAGGTTAGACATAACTGAAGAGAATATTAATAAAGTCACAGATCAATACAAAATGTCAAAAATGTAGCAAAGAGACAGAGAAGAATGCATGAAAAACAGATTGCAAGACATCGAAGACTGAATGAGAAGACATTATACATATCTAATTTTTTTAAGTGATGAGAGATAATTGGTTAGAGAAAATATTTGTGAGTTAAGAGTTTGGGTTTATTTTAGAAATGAAAGATATTTACTTTAAGTTTTAAAAAGTCATTTTACTCCCAATTCTTTTTTTTTTTTTTAATTTTTTAGTGTTTATTTTTTGAGAGATAAGAGATAGAGACAGAGAGGGAGACACAGAATCCGAAGCAGGCTCCAGGCTCCAAGCTGTCAGCACAGAGCCCAATGTGGGGCTCGAACCCACAAGCTATGAGATCATGACCTGAGCTGAAGTTGGCTGCTCAGCCGACTGAGCCACCCAGGCACCCCACTCCCAATTCTTAATAATAAAAACATCTCCACACCCACGTTAATTGTAATAAAACCAATGTATTAAAATAAAAATGTAAGTAAAAGTTTCTAGAAAAAAGTTATTACACAATCAAGGATAGTACTCTTAACTTTGAATTTGCTTCTTAAACCACTTTTTGAGCTACAACTGATCTGCAAAAACCTTTATGTATTTAATGTATACAACTTGATTAGTTTAAAGATAAGTATACATCCGCAAAACCATCATCACAATCTATGCCAATACATCCATCACCTCTTTAAGTTTCTTCCCATCCTTTTTTATATAAGTGCAATTTTTTTTTTTTTTTTTTTTATTTCTAGAGAGAGAGAGACAGCGTGAGCAGGGGAGGGTCAGAGAGAGAGGGAGTCACAGACTTAAACAGGCTCCAAGCTCTGAGCTGGCAGTCAGCACAGAGCCCGACGCGGGGCTCGAACCCACAAACCGCGAGATCATGACCTAAGCAAAAGTCGGACGCTTAACCGACTAAGCCACCCAGGCGCCCCAAAACATATTTTTAAGAAATAAATGCATAAATACCATAAATAATAATTTCTGTAGAAAACTGAGGAAACATATCAAAACTTAGATGCATATTTTAAAATATGCCAGTGCATATACAACATAAAGCTTATAAAAGTCAAAGTGAATTAATAGGAAGAAGATATCAATGAGGCAAAATCAAGAATATGAAGTCAGTATATTACTATCTGAAGAAAATGGAGTTGACATAAGAACTCAGGATTGAAGTAAAGGGTAACGATTACATAATTTGAGAAGTGATTAAACTGGGAAGACAAAAGATTTTCAAACACGTTATGTGTCTAAAAGCAAAACATCAGCAATTAATAGTTCAAGAACATAAAGAACACAAAATAGGTGAAGACAATTAGGAGGTACAATATTATAACTATAAAATAAATGAGACGGTAAGGGGATGCAATGGAAAGTATAGGGAAAATAGTTAATTAACAATGTAAAAACTGTGTATGGCTACAGATGATAACTAGATTTATCATGGTAATCATTTTGCAATGTATAAAAATATACAGTTAAGTGTATGTTCTTTTCCTTATGATTTTCTTAATAATTTTCTTTTCTATAGCTTGCTTTATTATAATACAGTATATATACATATAACATACAAAATATATACACATACAATTATACAGTTGGGTGCTTATGCTATCATTAAGGCTTTAGGTCAACAGTAGTCTATTAGTAGTTAAGTTTTTGGAGAATCAAAAGTTACATGTAGATTTTTTAACAGTACAATGTTGGTGCTCCTAACCCCTTGTTTAAGAGTAAACCTTATATGGAAAGTTAGAATGGCAAAAATATAAACTTGATCAAAATGCCAAGTGCATTATCCAGTTTTGAGTACAGTGCTCATTAGATTTAATTCAAATACATATAAATTATTTATGAATATGGCCATGTTGTTGATAATAAATTTCAAAAACATATGGAAAATGATATATTAGAAAATTAAATTCTAATTACATTGACAAAATGTTAATATCAACAACAAAGATATGACAAAATATGTTAACTAAGATAAAATCTCTAATCTTTGGGTCAGTGAAAAAATTGTAATGGCAATTACAGTATACTTAGAACTAAACAAATAATTCAAGTTAATATAAAATTTTGCCTTGAATTTTAATTAATATTTAGATGAAAAGTAAGACCTCTAAGGATATATTTTTATAAAGAAAGAACAAACAAAAACAAATGATCTAAGTGCCCAATTTATTATTAGATAACATAAAAATTCTCAAAAATAATGAGGTCATTCCATCTTTGACACTGTTTCTTTTGCCTCAGATTCCAGCATTTAATGTCCTTGTGTATTCCCAATGTTTGACAAATTATATTCTTTTTAAGAGTTTTATCTACTTGCTTAATTGATCTCAGTAGCATTATTTTTCTCAGTCCTTCACAAATACCACCTCAACCCAAATAGAAATATAATGTAAAGTTCTATTACTACAAACAGGGACTGTATTACAGCAGCTTTTTATGAAATTCCTTTGTATCTTAAAATAGCAAGTTTTAAAAATCTAATGGATAAAAGCATTCCTTTATATTTCATGTCTTTTAAAACACTGATGTTTTTACTAGGTTCCTTTATGGCTTCTAATTTATCTATTTACTTATCAATCTATTTATATAATAGCATTTTTCCAACTGAAATTTATACTTCTTTTAAAGTAAAGCTTTATGTTTTTGTATCATTGAAAATCTATGGGCATTTGATCATGTTTTGCAAATCAATGTCACATAATTATTTTACTATTTTCTCTCTTCCATGTTTTTTTGAGTAGATTTTCAGTCTTTTCTGAAAATACTTCATCATTTGCTGTGTTACATCATTGTCATTTCCATTTCTGCTTATTTGCTATATCGCCTTTTCCCTCAGGAAGTGGGCTATATACAAAGACATGATCTTCAAAGAGCAAAGTTGGTCTCAAAATAGCTACATAATAATAATTAAACATAATTGGACTTATTTCAAACATCATTCATGGTTTTAAATCTTTTTATAGCATAAATATACATATTATGTAATCAAGGATTTGTACAACTATTATAATGATTTCCAATTTTTAATTTCAAAATAGGCCAGGAAAAATTACTGGAAGTTCTGTGACAGCATTTTTTGTTAGTTTTTTTACTGAATATATACTGAATATATATATTTATATATATATATAAATTTATATATTATTTTTTTATGTGATGGTCTTCTATTTTAAATTGTTGCATACCATTACTATGTTTAGTCATGGAAATGTCTACCTATGGATTAATGTCAGCTATAACAATATTTCTTAGACTTCTAAATGAAATCTCCTTTCAAGCTTAGAAATACAACTTAATGTGGTAGTAATATCTTTGGCATTAAAAAAAAGGCATTTTAGAAACATTTACTGGTGGCTTTGAAAAGGGATATAATTCTTTAGATACAATCTAACAACATTTAAAATTATGAGAATTAAGTACACGCTCATTTTAGTGACCAAGTAATGATATACTGTGTGTGTGCATGTGCAGGTCAAATAGAGATAGATAGGGAGAGACAGAAAGAGAGAATGTGAGAAAGAGAAAGAGAGAATATGAATTATTGACTGTGGTTCTGAATTTGAAATGTTTTGTGCATCAGTCTTCCATATCTGATACAGCTTATAATACATTTTGAAGAGTCTTCAAGGCCACACTTTCATCAAAGTCAAGCACAAGATTGATAATGTGATCTGTCCTGGTAAAGAGAATCAGGAGGCAGAAGATCTTTTGTTTTGGTTTCTGAATTATCAAATTAAATATCTTTAAACATTTGTTTATAAAAATGAGATTCTTTAATGCTCTTAAATTTTCCTATATGATAATTTACTCCAAAATGTATCATGTAAGGAGTGTGATGTATGTGTGTATAATACTGTTAACTTATAAAAGAAGTGTCAAAAATAAACTGAAGCATATATACAATTTGAAAAGTTGATTTGAGCAAAAACCAACTTGAATTGGGCAATGCCAAACCAGAAGTGGTTAGAACACTTTACCTACAAAAGATAGGGGAATGACTTATATAATTTTGTAACCTTGAAGCATTTACATGTTTAGATTTTGGTTTACTTAGGTAGATTACCGTGGTATTAGAGCCACCTCAGTCTAATGACCTTCCTCATTAATTACATTAACAGATGTTAGTATTTGAAACATAGTAATCAGGAATCTAAATTTTAGAAATGACTAATGACAAATTATTAAAGGATTAAAATATGCTCACATAAAAGAATTATTTAGCATGTAGAGTTTTAGAATAATGTCATTAAGAAAATGACAGATATTCAAGATATATGGTTGTTCTGAAAGATTTTCTGGGTTCCAGTGACTATCTGTGGATGACGTTTATGAATCTGACAACCTAACAACTATAGAACAGAACTGTAAAACAACATCATTGCCTAGTCCTGGGTCTCATACTTAATGAAAATCTCAGTTCCTGTTTTGATTTCAGAGATATACATGTTTTCTTATGGAAATGTATTTCCATTTAACTCTGGTAGATTCCCAGGAGTGGAAATTAATAGGCTGTGCAGAAATTTTAATTTTTAACTTAGAATCAATTTCTGCCATCATTGTTTTGTAGTTTTTAGTACACAATTCCTTTTGTTAAGTTTATTCTGGAGTCTTTTATTCTTTTTGATGTTATTGAATGGAAACTTTTCTTCTCTCCCATGAAAGTACTCACATAAAATCATGGATCATGTTATTTGTGAAGTATGTCAGTTTTACTTTTTTTTTCCCCTTTCCTATATGGGTATTTTGTTCTGTGTTGCCTTTTTGCATTGGCAAGAACCCAGCAGCATCAAATAGAGACAACGAGAAAGTAGAGCATCATGTTTTTTTCTAGAAAATATTCAGTTTTGTAAGTATGATGTTAGCTCTAGGTGAGTGTTGTGCTTTTTTTTTTTTTTTTTAATTTTTATTTTTGTTATGTTATTCCCCTACAAGGTTTTTAACCTAAGATTTTTTTTTTTTTTTTATTTCCAAGTTTGTTGGTAATCTTGTTTTGAATAACTTTGGGATTTGTCAAATGCTACTTCATATTTTGAGATGACTGTGTGGCTTTTGTCTTTCTTTTGAGCAATGTGATAAATGATGTGAAATTTTACCTTTTATGTTAAACCATATTTGCCTTCCTGGAATAAGTATCACTTAGTAATGGTTCAAAAATTTTTATATCCATTAGTGTACATAATTTACTAATACTTAATAGTATTGTACTAATACTTTATAGATCTGTATCTATATAGATAGATTAAAATGTGTTTATATGAGAGAGAAAGAGAGAGTGTGTGAGCAGGGGGAAGGGGTAGGTGAGGGGGAGAAAGAATCCCAAGCAGGCCCCACACTTAGTGCGGAGCCTGATGTGTGTGTGGCTCTATCTCATGATCTTGGGACCATGACCTGAGTTGAAATCAAGAGCTGATGCTCAAACTACTGAGCCACCAGGTGCTCTTGTTTGTCTATATTTATCAGGGGTATTCGTCTGTATTATTTTTATTTTTCTTGTATTGTGTTGGGTTTGTAAGTATCAGGTATCAGGGTATCAAGGTAATATTGACTTAGTAGAACAGTACAGGAAGTATTCCTCTTCTGTTTTAAGATATTTTTTTGAATGACTGACATTATTTTCTTTAGTAAATGTTTTGTATATTTCAGCAATGTACTCATCTAGGCCTAGGATATTTTGTGGAGAGATTTTTAATTAGCAATTCAACTTATTTACTTGTTATGGCTGTATTACAGTATTCTCTTTGTTCTGGAAAAATACAGACAGTTTCAGTAATTTATATTTTTTTTGAAATATGTCTGACTCATCAAAATTGTGATTTGTTGACAGATTTTTCACAATATCTTGTTATAACGCTTTTAATTCCTTTACCATTCATTGTGATACCTACTTTTTAATTTGATTTTAGTATTTTTTTCTCTCCTTTTCACTTTTCTGGCTAAGATGTTTCAATTTTGTTGATCTTTACAAAGTAGTAACTCTTCTTAACTGTTTTTCACTCTTTGATTTTATTGATTTTCATATTTATCTTTAATATTTGGTTTCCTGCTTATACTGAGTTTAGCTCCTCTTTTACTAATTTCCTAATTTTTGATTGGAGTTAGTTCTTTGCTTTTACTATAGGTATTTAAAACTTGCTATGAACTGAATTGTATCTGCCCAGAAATTCATATGTTGAAGACATAATACCTAGTGTGCCTCTATTTGGAGATATCTTTAAAGAGGTCATTAGAGGTAAATGAAATTATAAAGAGGGAGATCTAATCCAATAGGACTGTGTCCCTTTAAGAAAAGGATATGCACCAAAGATGTGCACACAGAGGAAAGGCCCTGTGAAACAGCAAAAAAAACAAGCATATGCAAGCCAATGAGGGAGAGCACAGGAGAAACCAAATCCACCAACACTTGGTGATCTTGGATCTCCAGCCTCCAGAACTGTGAGGAAATAAGCTTCTGCCATTTAAACCACCGTTCTGTGATATTTTGTGTAGAAACATTAGAATACTGATAATGAGCTACACATTTTTTTTTTCCTATAAGCATCCCTTTAGCTGCATCCTATTTGTTGTGGTATGTTGTGGCTTCGTTTTCATTTAGCTCATAACATTTACTAAATTTCCTGTGATTTCCTTCCTACCCCCCAAATTACTTTTATGTGTGTTGTTTAATTTCCATTTTTACATGTGGATTTCCCTAACTTCTTTATTTTGTCACTTTCTAACTTAACTCTGATTAGGTCAGAGGGCATACTTTATATGATTTCAATGATTTTACACTTTTTGAGGCTTGTTTTACAGCTTAACATATGTATGTTCTATATTGAGGACTGTTCTTTATCAGCTTTAGAAGAATATGCTTTCTCCTATTGTTGGATAGAGCGCTCTATAGATAATACTTAGGTCTGTTTGGTTCATAATATTTTCAAGTCTTCTATATACTGTTTTTTTCCTACTTGTTTTACTCATCTTTAGGAGAGAGGCATTTATGTATCTTTGTATTATTGTTAAATTGTCTATATATCCAATTTTTTCTATCAGGTTTTGTTTCATATATTTGGGGTCTCTTTTGTTAGGTGGACATATATATTTATAACTTTTATATCTACTTGATATAAACTTACTCTTTAATATTATAAAATGACTTTTATCTTCAGTATTTTTTTGTCTAAAGTATACTTATATTTTTTCAGATATTAATATAATCACTCAAGGTCTTTTATGTTTACTTCTTGTATATTTTTCCTATATTTTCACTGTTAATTTATTTGTCGTCAATATGTGAACAGTGTGCTTCTTTTAAACGGCATCAGTTATATACTGCTTTAATTCAGTCAGACAACTATGCCTTTAGTTTGGAGTGCTACTCCATTCTCATGTATTTATTTATTTTTTTTATAATGTCTATTTATTCTTGAAATGGAGAGAAAGATAGAGTGCAAGAAGTGGAGGGGCAGGGAAAGAGGAAGACACAGAATTTGAAGCAGGCTCTAGGCTCTGAACTATCAGCATAGAGTTCCACACGGGGCTTGAACTCATGAACTGTGAGAACAGGACCTGAGCTGAAGTCAGACACTTAACTGACTGAGCCACCCAGATGCCCCATATTATTCCAATTACATTTAATGTTGTTACTGATAATGTGGACTATGTCTGCTATTTTATCGATAAAAACATATACTTAACATATTAAGAAATGTATATATATACACACACACACACACACACACACACACATTACACACATATATATACATTACACATATATAAATTACAGTATGTATATATCGTATATAACATATTCTCATGTCTTCTGTCTCTTTTTTGCCAGACTCCCAGTTTCTTTACACTAAGTGGATATTTTTAGTGTATCACTGATGTTTTTCCTGTTTTAGGTTTTTTTTTCTTTTTTAATTCTTTTTTTTTAACATTTATTTATTTTTGAGAGAAAGAGAAACGGAGTGTGAGCAGGGGAGGGGCAGAGAGAGAGGGAGACACAAATACAAAGCAGGTTCCAGGCTCAGAGCTGTCAGCACAGAGCCTGATGCGGCACTCGAACTCACAAACCACGAGATCATGACCTGAGCCAAAGTCGGCCACTTAACCGACTGAGCCACCCAGGCTCCCCTAACTCTAGTTTTGAGTTGCTTTGCATGGTGTTTGCTTTAGGGTTCTATAAATATAAATTATGCATATATGTGAGTATAATGTCTATAATATGTATGGAAGTAATGTATCTGAAAACGATAGTCCTACGAGGCTGTCACTACACACACACACACACACACACGCACACACATTTTTTAATTCTTTATTAGTTTAGATATGAAATGACTTCAGAAAGGAGAAAATATATTTATCATCATTTATAGAACTATACATAATTACTATTCCTTGTACTCTTCTTCTTGTGGTTATGAGTTACTGCTGTCTGGTAGTATTTTCTTTATAAGCCCCAAATTTAATATTTTAATTATTGTTTTATGCAATTTTCTTTAAAATTTGTTAAAAGAAAACAATAATTTTATTGCCTCTTGTAATTATCAACATAACTACATTTACAAGTGATATTTCTTTCTTTGAGAGGATTTGATTTGCTATCTAGTGTCATTTTATTTTATCTGGAAAAATTTCTGATAGCATTTCTTCTAGAATAGTCCGTTATGAAATAATTCTCTCAGTCTGTTTAGCTACTAATCTTGTGTTCTTCTTGTTTCTAAGGATTTTAATTTTATTTTGCTCCTATTTTTTGCCAAATATGACTGTGATGAGTCTACTTGGACATTTCTTTACACTACTTAAAGTTTCTTGGGCTTATTGGAAGTACAGATACATTATTTTCATTAAATTTGTGAATTTTCTGCTTCCATTTCTTTTATCCTTCTCTTCATTAGGTGAATGTGTATTGATTATTTTTTTTGGTCTACGATTTCTAATTCACTATTCTCCATTATTTTTCCTTACTTTTCTTCATACAGGTTAGTCTCTATACTCAAGCTCATTGATTCATTCTTCTGCAGTCTCAAAACTTCTCTAGTAAATTTATATTTTCAGTCATCGTAATTGTTTAACTCCAGGGTATCCATTTGGCTCTGTTTTTAAAATGTTTATCTGTATTGATTATTTTCTATTTGACGAATGATCATTGTTATACATTCTTTCAGTTATTTAATCATGGTTTATTTTAGTTCTTTGAAGATATTTATAACTCCCTCCTAGGTTCAACATATGAGACTTCTCAGATAATTTTTATTTTTATTTTTTTCAAATAGTTGATTGTCAAATTAGTTTCCACATAATACCCAGTGCTCATCCCCACAAGTGCCCTCCTCCATGCCCATCCCTCCTCCCCCCCACATCAGTCCTCAGTTTTTGTCAGCATTTAAGAGTCTCTCATGGTTTGCCTCTCTCCCTTTCCCCCAACACTTCCGCCCTTCTTCTCCCCTTTGGTCCTCAGTAAAGTTCCTCCTAATCCTCCTATGCATGCAAACATGCGATATTTGTCCTTCTATGCCTGACTTATTTCACTCAGCATAACACCCTCAAGATCCATCCATGTTGCTCCACATGGCCAGATTTCATTGTTTCTCATTGCCATGTAGTATTCCATGATATAGATAAACCACATCTTCTTGATCCATTCGTCCGTTGATGAACACTTAGGCTCTTTCCATGTTTTGGCTATTGTTGAGAGCACTGCTATGAACATTGGTGTACATGTACTCCTATGTCTCAGCATTTTTGTATCCCCTGGGTAAATTCCTAGCAGTGCTATTGCTGGGTCCTAGGGGAGTTCTATTGTTAGTTTCCTGAGGAACCTCCACACTGTTTTCCAGAGGGGCTGTACCAGTTTACATTTCCACGAACAGTGTAGGAGGGTGCCCGTTTCTCCACATCCTTGCCAGCATCTCGTGTTCTCTGATTTGCTCATTTTAGCCATTCTGACTGGTGTGAGGTGGTATCTCAGTGTTGTTTTGATTTGTATTTCCCTGATGAGGAGGGATGCTGAGCATCGTTTCATGTGTCTGTTGGCCATCTGGATGTCCTTTCTGGAGAAGTGTCTATTCATATCTTCTGCCCATTTCTTCACTGGGTTGTTTGTTTTTCGGGTGTGGAGTTTGGTGAGTTCCTTATAGATTTTGGATATTAACCCTTTATCTGATATGTCATTTGCAACTATCTTTTTCCATTCCGGTGGTTGCCTATTAGTTTTGTGGGTTGTTTCCTTTGCTGTGCAGAAGCTTTTAATCTTGATGAGGTCCCAATCATTTAGTTTTGCTCTTGATTCCCTTGCTTTTGGGGATGTGTCAAGTAGGAGGTTGCTGCGGTGGAGGTTAAGGAGGTTGTTTCCTGCTTTCTCCTCTAGGGTGTTGATGGTTTCCTGTCTCACGTTCAGGTCCTTTATCCATTTTGAGTTTATTTTTGTGCATGGTGTGAGAAAATGATCTAGTTTCATTCTTCTGCATGTTGCTGTCCAATTCTCCCAACACCATCTGTTACAAAGGCTGTCTTTTTTCCATTGGATATTCTTTCCTGCTTTGTCGAAGATTATTTGGCTGTATACTTTTGGGTCCACTTCTGAGTACTCAATTCTGTTCCATTGGTCTATGTGTCTGTTTTTGTGCCAATACCATACTGTCTTGATGATGACAGCTTTGTAGTAGAGGCTAAAGTCTGAGATGGTGATCCCTCCCGTTTTGGTTTTATTTTTCAGGATTACTTTGGCTATTCGGGGTCTTTTGTGGTTCCATACAAATTTTAGGATAGTTTGTTCTAGTTTTGAGTAGTATGCTGGTGCAATTTGGATTGGAATTGCATTGAATGTGTAGAGTGCTTTGGGTAGTAATGACATCTTAACTATATTTATTCTTCCTATCCATGAGCATGGAATGTTTTTCCATTTCTTTGTGTCTTCTTCAATTTCCTTCATAAGTTTTCTGTAGTTTTCATCATACAGATCTCTTGTATCCTTGGTTAGGTTTATTCCGAGGTATTTTATGGTTTTTTGTGCAATTGTGAATGGGATCAGTTTCTTGATTTCTCTTTCTGTTACTTCATTGTTGGTGTATAACAATGCAACCGATTTCTGTACATTGATTTTGTACCCTGTAACTTGGCTGAATTCTTGGATCAGTTCTAGTAGGCTTCTGGTGGAGTCTGTCGGGTTTTTGATGTAGAGTATCATGTCATCTGCGAAGAGTGATAGTTTGACTTCCTCTTTGCCAATTCTGATGCCTTTGATATCCTTTTGGTGTCTGATGGCTGATGCTAGGACTTCCAGCACTATGTTAAACAACAGTGGTGAGAGTGGACATCCCTGTCGTGTTCCTGATCTCAGGGGGAAAGCTCTCAGTTTTTCCCTGTTGAGGATGATGTTAGCTGAAGGCTTCTCATAGATGGCTTTGATGATGTTTAAGTAGGTTCCTTCTATCCCAACTTTCTCTAGAGTCTTTATTAAGAAGGGATGCTGTATTTTGTCAAATGCTTTTTCTGCATCTATTGACACGATCATATGGTTTTTACCTTTCTTTTATTGATGTGATGTATCACATTGATTGATTTGCGAATATTGGCTTCATAAAATGAATCCGGGAGTTTTCCTTCAATTTCTATTTTTTGAATAGCTTGAGGAGAATCGGGATTAATTCTGTTTTAAATGTCTGGTAGAATTCCCCAGGAGAGCCATCACGTCCATTTGTTCGGAGATTTTTGATAACTGATTAGATTTCTTCACTCGTTATGCATCTGTTCAGGTTTTTTATTTCTTCCCGTGTGAATCTTGGTAGTGAGTCTGTGTTTAGGAATTTGTCCATTTCTTCTATGTTGTCCAATTTGTTGGCATATGGTTTTTCACATTATTTCCTGATAATTGCTTGTATTTCTGAGGAGTTGGTTGTAATAAGCCCATTTTCATTCATTATTTTGTCTATTTGGGTGCTCTCTCGTTTCTTTTTATAAGTCTGGCTAGAGGCTTGTCAATTTTGTTTATTTTTTCAAAGAACCAACTCTTGGTTTCATTGATCTCTTCAATTGTTTCTTTGGTCTCTATGTTGTTTATTTCTGCTCTAATATTTACTATTTCTCTTCTTCTACTGGGTTTAGGGTGTTCTTGCTGCTCTGCCTCTAGGTCCTTTAGGTGAGCTGTTAGATTTTGAACTTGTGCTTTTTCTAATCTCTTGAAATAGCCCTGGAGAGCAATGTACTTTCCTCTTAGGACTGCCTTTGCCTCATCCCATAGATTTTGAATTGTTGTGTTTTCATTTTCATTTGTTTCTGTATATTTTTAAATTTCATCTCTAATTGCCTGATTGGTCCATTCATTTTTAGTAGGGTGTTCTTTAACCTCCATGTTTTTGGAGGTTTTCCAGACTTCTTCCTGTAATTGATTTCAAGTTTCAAAGCACTATGATCTGACAGTGTGCATGGTATTATATCAATTCTTTTTTATTTATTGAGGGCTGCTTTATGTCCCAGTATGTGATCTATCTTGGAGAATGTGCCATGCACACTTGAGAAGAAAGTAAATTCCCTGGCCTCAGGATGTAAAGTTCTAAATATATCCGTCAGATTCATCTGGTCCAATGTGTCTTTCAGGTCTGTTATTTCCTTAGTGATTTTCTGTCTGGTTGACCTATCCATTGCTGTAAGTGGAGTATTAAATCCCCTGATATTAGCACATTCTTATTTATAATCTTGTTTCTGTTTGTGATTAACTGTTTTAGATATTTAGGTGCTACCATATTCGGTGCGTAGACATTTATGATTGTTACTTCTTCCTGATGGATGGGCCCTGTAATTATTATGTAGTGCCCTTCTTCATCTCTTGTTATTGTCTTTAATTTAAAGTCCAGTTTGTCTGATATAAGTATAGCTCTCCGGCTTCCTTTTGATTTCCTGTAGCTTGATATATATTTCTCCATCCCCTTACTTTTAATCTGAAGGTAATCTCCAGTCTAAAATGAGTTTCTTGTATACAGCATATAGATGGATTTTGTTTTTTAATCCATTCTGCTACCCTATATCTTTTGATTGGAGCATTCAGCCCATTTACATTCAGTGTTATTATTGAAATCTGTGGGTTTAGAGTCTTTGTATCTTTTGTAGGGTTCATGTTTGTGATGGTGTCTCTGGTATCTTTGTTCCTTGCAACCTTTCCTTCAGAGTATCCCCCTCAGGATTTCTTGTAGGGCTGGCTTAGTGGTGACAAATTCTTTCAATTTCTGTTGATTTGGAAAGGTTTTTATCTCTCCTATTTTGAATGACAGGCTTGCTGGATGGAGGATTCATGGCTGCATACTTTTACTGTTCATCACATTGAAGATCTCCTGCCATTCCTTTCTGGCCTGCCAAGTTTCAGTAGATAGGTCTGTCACCACTCTGATAGGTTTCCCTTTGTATGTTAGGGCCCTTTTCTCCTTGGCTCCTTTCAAAATTCTCTCTTTGTCCTCTTATTTTGGCATTTTTACTTGAAGATCAATTCAAGTTATGTCTGAGGGGAGTCCTCTGAGCCTCTTGTATTTCCACATTTACTTCCTTCCCCAGGTCGGGGAAGTTCTCTGCTATAATTTGTTCCAGGACTCCTTCAGCACCTTTCCCTCTCCTTTCCTCTTCTAGGATTCCTATGATATGGATATTGTTGCGTTTGACCGTATCACTGAGCTCTCGAATTCTTCTTTCCTGTTCCTGGATCAGTTTGTCTCTTTTTTTGTCAGCTTCTTGTTTTTCTACAATGGTGTCTTCTAAATCACTTATTCTCCTTTCTGCCTCTTCAATCTGTGCATTGGAGACCTCTAATTTATTATGTATCTCATTTATCACATTTTTTTAATTCTTCATGCCTATTTTTATTTTCCATTCTGTCTGTAGCCATAGTTTCTTGATGTCCCCTATATTTTTTTTCAAGCCCAGCTATTAATTTTACCATTATTATTCTAAAATCTTGTTCAGTTATGCTGCTAATATCTGTTTTGAGCAGTTAATTAGCTGTCATTTCTTCTTGGAGTTTCTTTGGAGGAGAGCTCTTTCGTTTTGTCATTTTAGTTAGCTTACCAGCTCTTGTTGGTTTTAAAGACCTGTTATGCTCTCTGTATCTATGAGTGCTGCTGTATCCCAGAAGACTCTTTGACTGTCCATGGCCTATCCTTTCAGAGAGTGTTTTTTGAATGGTATCTCTTGGTCTCTTGTTGGGACCTTGGTTAATTTACTTACCTATTCGTAGTGACATTTGGGACTCTCCGCCTTGTGTACTCTGGCTTGTTTCTTGAGGTAGCCCTGGAAAAGAAAACAGACAGACAAACACACAGGGAGCAGGAGCACACAAACGCACAGGCTAATTCAACTAACATGCAAAGCGAGAGGGAAAACGAAAAAGTTAAGAGAAAAGATGGAGGAGGGAGGGCAAATAATAGGTAGTATAAAATACATAAAAGGGTCAAAAAGGAGAAAAGAAAAGGAAAAAAGAAGAAAACTGATGGACAAAGAATGGTTTAAAGCATATAATCGGATTTCCCAGCTACAGTTAAATAGCCGTGTGTATGCAGTGCTGGTTGAAATGCATAGAGAGAGAGAGAGAGAGAGAGAAGACAGGGTGGGGATGAGGCAGGATTGGAAACAGAATGAACAGGCAGAAACGATAAGCTTTTTTCAAAGAGGAAAAGGGTAGAATATGGTTGGATAGGTGAGAGAAGTATGCTGGAATTATCCAGAGAAACTATATAGTCTAATCACTCCTGAGAGAAAGAGATGAAAATGTTGGTAGGTGTAGAATTTACATCTACAGAATGGACTCATTGTGATTGTTTAAGCAAGATGGCAGCCAGAGTTAATCAGGTCAGTATTCTGGGGAAAAGAGAGAAAAGAGAAAAAAGAAGAAAAAAAAAGAAAAAAAAAGGATGAGGGCAGCTCTCAAGCAGGGATGGGCGTGGCGTGATCCAATGCCTCAGGTGGGAGTTCTGCCTTGGCGGTTGTGGGGAGAAGAGTGGCGGTACTCCAGTCCCTTCTTGAATCAAGTGCTGCACCTCGCTTTTTTGGGCATGTAAACTCCGTTAGAAGGCTTTCTCAGTGCATTCTGTGTCCTTTTTCTCCCATTCTCTCAGGTTTTGTAAGGTTTCCAATGGCTTCAGATCTTTTCCGTGTGATGTATGGGTGCGAGTGCAAGCATGAGCTCCTTACTTCTCCGCCATCTTGCCCCCTCCCCCTTCTCAGATAATTTTTCATTGACTTATCTTTATTTCCTGAACAATGGTTAAAATTTCCTCTTTTTCCTTTTCATGTCTAATTTTTTGTTGTTATTATTGAGAACTGTATATTTGAGATGACATATTAAAACAAATATCGAGTCTGATTTTCCATTTCAGGGTGGTGCTTATTGTTAGTCTTTTTATAGTTGTTTGTTTCCTTAGTCACTTGTCTTGCCCAATTGTGTATAGTCTATTACCTTCACAGTTGGCCTCGGTTTATTTTTTGTCCTTTCAATCATATTATATTCTAGCCAGTCTTCTTAAGGTTGTTACTTGATCAGTATTGTTCAGTTGTCAGCCAATGACTTAACAGCAATTGTATTTTAACATCTTGAGCCAGTGAATGTTTCACCATTGACCAGCCGAGCTGTGTATAATTTAGGGAATGCGTGAAAAATTAAAAGGGAGTTTAGAAATGTTTTGAAGGCACTACTTCCTTCGTTCACCAAGCCATACATTTATCCACAGATGTGGTGCTTAATGGTCTCTCTTGAGCACGCATTTAGCTTTGTGCGTGCACTGGCTTTCCATAAAAATAGGGATAGGTAATATTTGCTGTTGATATTTGGCTCTCTTTATCTTGATATTCCTTCCAAATTCATGATTTGTTCGTTATTCTCTTTTTTGCCCCAACTGGTTAGAAATATCTGTATAGTTGTTATGTTGATCTACCTGATTATGTGCCATTGGAGTTATAATTTTTTATAATATTACTGGAAATAAAAATTTTCACACTTTGATCCCATTAGTCATCTCCATATGCTATCAGTCCTTTCTGACTGCCCCACCCTAGTAGAACTTCTGTTTTGAAGATCTAGGGGAAGAAGTACTGGGACTAGGCCAGACAAAAACACTATTATGCTTCCACTTTTCTTACTGTTGATCAGTACATTTTCTTTTCTTTTTTAAAAAATGTTTTATTTTTGAGAGAGAGAGAGAGAGAGAGAGACACTAGGGGAAGGTCAGAGAGAGAGGGAGACACAGAATCCAAAGACAGGCTCCAGGCTCTGAGCTAGCTGTCAGCACAGAGCCTGATATGGGGCTTGAACCCACGAACTGTGAGATCATGACCTTAGCCGAAGTCGGATGCTTAACCAACTGAGCCATCCAGGTGCCCCAATCAGTACATTTTCATAAGGAAGTCATTTGTCTTATGACTTTTTTTTTTTCCAATTTCCAGAGTTTTTAAATGGTTGTTTGAATGATTGGGTCCAGTGCCATTGTTCTTTTGGGGCAGGATTTGCTAAACTGCTCAGTCATTCTGGAAGTCATTTGTGCCCTTTTGATTTTGGTAACCCCAGCATCTCTCACGATGGTGGTGATAATTTACCATCACTCCTCAAATTTGGAACTTATAGTGTCTTAGCCAGATACATTTATTTTTCCTGGTTTTCACTTATTCTTTTTGAAGATGTTGTAAAAAACTGTGATGATCTATTCTTCATAACTAGATTTATAATACCACTTTCAAGGAATTCTTAGTTTCCATGTCTACAGAATTCTCTGTAATTTTATTTTTTAAATCTATATATTGCTATTCCAATTTGCACACATCTATGTTAAATTAAAAAAAAACTTGTTTATTTATTTATTTTTTTGCAAAATGGCAAGACCTACTTGACTTAATAAAAATTGGTGCTACAATACAATATGCTCACTCTCTTCTCCTTTTTTAAAAATCTGTATCTTACTTTTCAGTATTATCTTTCTGATTTGTTTTGGGGTGGGTCTGTGATATCAGGAAACAAATTGATTCTAGATTATCTGAAACCTGAAAAAGACTTCCCTACTTAAAAGAATGTAAATTTCTTCATTATGCTGATGTAAAGAATCTAAATTTCTTCATTACATTGATGTAATGTAAATTCCTTCATTACATTTCACAGGATGCAGTGTTCTTGTTGGCTACTTAACTTCTGAATATTTCTATTTAACCATTTCACGAATACCTTCATATAAACTCAGTTCCAGATGCTGGCTGCTATTCATTTGGATGGTTATAGTCATATTTTGAAACATTTTTCCTTTTATTCCTCCTGTTTATGTGTGCAGAAAACACTTTAGAATGCCTGATAATTGGCTAGTCATTTCTTTCATGTATTGACATGTTTATTTCATTCAGCAGTATTTATTAGATATATATTATGTACTAACACAGTGCTGTGCTCAGGGGGCATACTGACAAATAACCACTTTCCCCGTATGTATGTCTACAGCAAAAAAAAAAAAAAAAAAGAAAAAAGAAGAAGAAGGAAAGAAAGAAAGAAAGAAAGAAAGAAAGAAAGAAAGAAAGAAAGAAAGAAAGGGGCACAAACACCTAACTTCCAGAAAACTGTAACAGTTTGTATTAAATATACATATCACATTGTATGTTAAGAAGTTCTAATGTGTGTCCATTTTCTATCAAATTCTTAGATATAATTGGATATCAGCTTCAATTTTAATGCAAACTCTGAAAGGAAAGAGCCTAAATTTTAATGCAGCCCAAGAAGCCACCTGTGTTCAGACATAAAACTATAAATATTTCATTTAATTCCATATTGAATACGTCCATATGAGAAGATGATGATGTCTGTTAGATTGAATAAGATCTGTAAGAAGAGACTACTTGTGGCTTTTGTCCAGAATTTCTTTTTTTCCTGAAATCACTTAAATTTTTAGTGTTAGGCTTTACATTGACAAAATAGAGTGGTGTGCATTATGCTCTTCCAAAAGGAATTTGGAGGGAAGGGAATAAAATAAGAAAAAAATTAAAGTATTTAAAGAAGATGGTAGTATATCAATTTGGGTTGTTACAAAAAGATCAAAGTCATTTTATTTATTATTTTTCATGTCATCTGGATGTTTTATATATTATATAATATTTTTAGAATTTTAATACATGAATAATAAAACTTTGTGAGTATAGCAATGACATAAGTAAAGCCCAGGATTTGTTTTTAAAAATGTGTGTTTTAATTCTTTTAACAAATTAGTCTCATTTCACTGTAATTGGTTAGTATAAGTTGGATACACATTTTTAAAAAGTTGGATATGCTTTCTAAGGAAAGCAGGATAAAGACTGTGGACACTGTTATTTCAGAACAAAATACACAAAACCTCTAGAATACTCCAGTGTTCAACTATGCTCTCTAATTCGAGCTCTTCACTGTGATGACAGAGTCTATTCTTTCCAAAATGTTCTGCCTTCCACCTGCTGCCACTTCTGCCCATAGTCCTTGTTCCTCTTGTCAGTTTCTCCTTTGCTAAATTTAAAACTGAATAATGAGGTCACCCACACGCCCTCCTTCTTCTAGGACTTTTGAAAGCTAAGTCTTTTTTTTTTTTTTTTTAATGTTCAAACTGCGTCTCAAATTCAATTCTCATGATGACATTATGACACTGAATAAAAATAAGAATAGCTTCTCTAGAATTTTATTAAATTCTCTAGAAATTTATTAAATCTTAATAAGAAGTGTATTTCATGGTATTTTGATTTTTGTTTGGGGAGAATTTTTATAAAACAGTGTAGGAAGTCTGATTTTTATTTGGGTACACTTCTCAAAATGATCTCTGAACACATTTTTCCTTAGAAGTGCTGTTTGTTTTTAAATTCTGATATGGTAAAGTTAGCTTTTTTTTTTTTTTTGTATACAGATCTGTCAATTTAAAAATATGTATAGACTCATGCAAACACCAGCACATAGTGCAGTATAAGTTCTAACACCCCCAAAATTATTTCATATTGTCTCTGTGTACTGGCACTTGTCTGCCCAACCCTGGCAACCAGGGTTAATTACATACATGGAATTATAAAGTATGCAACCTTGTAAGGCTGGCATTTTGTACTTAGTGTA
The DNA here is from genome assembly GCA_017311185.1 of Proteles cristata cristata. Lineage (NCBI taxonomy): Eukaryota > Metazoa > Chordata > Mammalia > Carnivora > Hyaenidae > Proteles > Proteles cristata. Next base: position 494,380 of record JAESUZ010003804.1, on the reverse strand, counting down.
ATAACTTTGAGACTTACCCAGGTTTTTATATATACTGTAGTTTGTTACTTTGCATTTGTTGTAATACCACTGTGTTGTTGTAGCACAATATATTTGCTTATCATTTTTAATTTTAATTTTTAATTTTTTAGTTTTATTTTAGACATTTTATTTTTTGAATGTTAATTCCAGTATTGTTAATGATCAGTGTTCTATTAGTTTCAGGTGCACTATACAGCAATGTCAGAATTCTATATATTATTCAGTGCTCATCATGGTAAATAAACTCTTAATTTCCTTTACCTTTTCCCTTCACAAACCACCAGTTTGTTCTCTATAGTTAAGAGTCTGTTTCTTGGTTTCTTTTTCTGCCTCTCTCCTTTTCTTTTTGAACAGATCACAAAAGTGGACCAGAGTTGTTGTTCTTTGTTTTAATAGGCTGTGGGTCTTTGCATTTCTTACACAGATGCATTATTTTTTTCTTTTTCTTTTTCTTTTTCTTTTTTTTTTTTTTAGGGGGCCAATCTCTCTTTTTTTTTAAGTTTATTTACTTTAATAAAGAGAGAGAGCAGGGGAGTGGCAGACAAGACTGTCAGTGAGGAGCCCAATGCTAAGTTCAAACCCACAAATCAAGAGATCATGACCTGAACCAAAATCTAGACTCTGATGCTTAACCAATAGAGCCACCCAGATGACCCCGGATGCATTATTTCTTAGGGTCTATTTGAATCATTGTCTTACTTTTGGACTCCATATTAATTAAGGAAAATCTGATCATATTTCTTGATACAATGCTCTAAATTTATATGCACAATAAGAAGACAAATGAGGGGTACTTGGGTGGCTCAGTCAGTTGAACATTGGACTTCAGCTCAGGTCAAGACCCATGTCGGGCACTGTGCTGACAGTGCTTGGAGCCTAGAGTCTGCTTTGGATTCTGTGTCTCCTTCTCTCCCTGCCCCTCCTCCACTCTTGCTCAATCTGTCTCTCTTTCCCACTCTCTCACTCTCAAAAATAAATATTAAAAAATAAGAGGACAAATGACTTTTTCATAAATGATATTGAGTCACGTAACAAAGATACGGACATTTCCCTTTAGGTTATATTGAAAGCCAACATCTATAAACATAATATCAGACATGTTTAGTTCAGGTGTGTCTGAGAGATTCAACTATGGTTCCATTTGATCAGCAATCCTAGGAAAATTCTAATTGTGTCATTTTTTTGGAAATGCAATAGGCTTAAGTTAATGGATTTCTGCTTTCAGCTTTACCTCTGACTTCAAAGGCTACAGAAGCACAACTATTGTCAAGGTTTACTCCATATGAAATATTGTTAGAAGATATATGAAACTCTTTAATTTAAATGAGAGAAATATGGAAATGTGGCTTATCTCATTTATTTATTTATTTTTCTTAGTCTCAATTCCTAACATGGTTCTTGAATGGTGGTACCACAAATATCAATATCCAGCTCTAGAATAAAACATTTAAGGCTTGGTAATCAAAGTTAAGAAAATATTCTTTGATATGTATCCAAGTGGGTTCTCTATGTCCAACCAACTCAGAGCTAAAGAAGATGAATGAATACGCTTGAGATTCCCTTGAGAGCACATTATTGTCTTCATGAGATTTAAGTCTGCATTCATATATAGTGATTATATCACCATTTGCGATGATGAAAGTAAAAATAAAGCTATTTCTACTCTTCTGTTTGAGCATATAGTTATAGTTAATTAAACTCAAAAAATATTTTATATTGACTGAATAGTAGGTAGAATTATAGGTACTTATAAGCCGAAGGAAACAGTTTACCACACAGGTTATATATGGTATGTATGTATTTATATCTATAAAATGAGACAAGTATAAGTTTGTTGACTTGGCCAAGATCAAGAATCTAGATCCATAAACAGAAATCAGGAATTCTAGTTTAAATTATGTTTTCTTTCCTTTTTTTAGTTCCAACTGCTAATAATGTGATCATTGTGTCTACATTTATTGAACATTTAATGCGAGCTAGCAATTTCACTGAACAATATTGAATGGAAATTTTTGTAGCTGAACCAACAGGAATTTACAATTCACATTTGTCCAAGATTTACTAAGAGGTATGTAAATTGGTTAAGCAATCATCACCCAAACGTAGCCCAGAGAAAGCTAAAGATATAACAGGAGGTCTATCCATTTATTTATATGAATCAAGAATGCTAAGCATTTTTCTTTTTCTTTCTATTCCTGCACTCTACCTCCAATCCAACTGAGATACCACCAAAAGAACTCCTTGAGGCAGCTGGAGTAGTATTCTCCAAGATAGATGATCTGCATACTGACCCTGAGTCATAGATTGATAAGAATCAGAAATTCTTATATTGAGTCCATGCTGCATCTTTAGCAGGGCACAAAGGAATTGTTAATATAACATAGCACGTGTCTTGGAATTTAGGAAGCTTAAGTGTCTCATGTCTGCTGAAAAATTCAGAAGGGGTGAGTTGACTGGATCAGTTTTCAGTGGCATGGAAGAAAATTAATATATGAACGAATATGGCTTGCTCTTCTAGGTTTCAATTTTTTGGGTGAGCCATATGTACAATAAAGATGGTAGTCAGGTTCAAGTTGCCTGGAAAATATTCCATTGGAAGGGCACCTAAGGTTATCAAAGCTGGTCAAGAACACAGTGTTGGAAAAATTCAAAAATCACTGTTTTCTTTCATTTCATAGGGAATGGAAATAACATTAAGTCCATTCTATGAAATATAAATTTGAAGTAATGTAAGAATCTCTTTATGATTTCCTTGCCTAAAGAACAGACTTAAGTAGGGGGCCTGGATGGCTCAGTCAGTTGAGTGTCTGACTTTGGTTCAGGTCATGAACTCAGGGTTGTGGGTTCGAGTCCCACGTCAGGCTTTGTGCTGACAGTTTGGAGCCTGGATGGAGCCTGCTTCAAATTCTGTGTCTCCCTCTCTCTCTGCCCCTCCCCCACTCATACTCCTTCTTTCTCTTTCAAAAATTACATTTAATAATTCTTGTGATTTTTGTTGGTTTTGTTCCTAAATCGCAATTACTAGTTTAAGGTTAGAAATAAGGTGGGGGAGATGGGCATGGAGGAGGGCACTTGTTGGGATGAGCACTGGGTGTTATATGGAAACCAATTTGACAATAAACTATTTGTAAAAAAAAATAATAAAATATAAAGTTTTAAAAAAGGTTAGAAATAAGGTGATAAAAAACAATGAAATAAAATGTAGATGAGAAAAGAGAAAAGATATGGCATATTATATATAATTCATTGTACAAGTATAGCTACTCTGAAGTATGTTTAAAATGTGAATGTTCTCACAACACACACAAAGGTAATTATATGATGTAATGGAACTATTAGGTAACACTATGGTGGTATTCGTATTGCAATTTATCATGTATTAAATCAACTCATTGTACACCTAAAATTTATACAATGCTTTATGTCAGTTATATAGCAATAAAGCTGGAAAAATGTGAGCATTTAGTAAAGACAAATATTCTAAAATATTTTTATTTCATAATAGATTTATAATTCTTAGCACCATCCCTCATGATTTCAATAGTGCCAAAAAAACTGAATTTGCCAGTTAGCTTGATTTCAGTTAAACTTCCTGGTTACATAATATAATGAAGTTATTTGGCACAAGACATTAAACTTGCCACTTTGATTTAAACTTTCAATGGGTGTGGCTCAGTCAGTTAAGCATGACTTCAGCTCAGGTCATGGTTTGTGAGTTCAAGTCCCATGATGGGCTCTGTGGAGATAGCTCAGAGCCTAAAGCCAGCTTAGTATCTGTGTTTCCCTCTCTCTCTCTGTCCCTTCCCCACTCTGCTCTGTCTCTCTCAAAAATAAATAAACATTAAAAAATAAACTTTCTATATCACTAAGTAGAATTTTTTCCCTGAGGTAGAAAACTTCTAGATTTTTTAGCCCATGGGCAACCATGGACAAATTACATAGTTCATAGTTGTGTATTATTTGGCCCTAGTCCTCTTTAAAAATTATTTTTCAAACTACATTGGTGAATGTATCATTCACTTTTTATTGTGCAATAAAACATAATTTCAAACAATATAAACTTTTTTTTATCCAGTTCATAAGTCTATAGGTGGGCTTCTGGTCTTGCAAGGTCAGCTAATATAGGATTCTCCCTTGTGTTCACTGTCAACTGAAAGATGGGCAAGTGACTATGTGATTTAGGATGGCCTCACTATTAGGTAGTTACATAGTCCTTAGCAAGAATTCCTTAGTTCTCCTCTATTTGACTCCAAGTCTTCCAGCAGTCTAGTTTAGGCTAGTCACCGCATAGTCTTAGGGCTCCAAGCACAGCAAAGAAGTCAAGTCCCAAGGAGCTAATTCTGTTCAGGTCTTCTGTGTCATAGCTGATATTTCCACTGTTCAAAGCAAATTGTGTGTTGAACCCAATTGAAGGGTGAAGATCCCATAAGTTACATTTATTTTCCATCTCCAATTCACTGTGGCATTCCAGATAATACAGAGAAGTAGTATAACATCTCATTCATATTATTACATGTAAGGCAAGTTAGCCATTAGCCTATTTACTCAGAATAGAGTAAATTTCTTTCTGCAAAGAGAGCTATAGAAACTTCCTTTAGGTTTTCTTATTTAAAGTCCTTTGTTAACAAAAAAAAAAACTTGACAAAAACAAAAGTAATTTGTTAAGCTTATCTATTTTCTCCTACTGGTCAGTACTGCCAAAAAAAAAAAAAATTGCTAATGCCAGAGAATATATATTTACATCATTAAATAACATGAATTAAAGGAGTTGAATTTTCTATACTTGTATATAAATGATGAGAAAATCTGAAACTGAATATTGTAAGAATATAACTCTTTTCAAGCATAAGCCACCATATAAATCTAAAAGGATAAGTAAAACTGATTTCCTAAGTGAATATTTCTAATGAGAAAGTTACTATTTGATTAAAGCTCTGAAGCCATGAATTTAAGCTGATATGGAAAACGTCTATAGTAATGGTTTTATTTGGGAACTTAATTGGCTAGTTATGTTCATACTACATAAAGGAAATAGGTTATTGAAAAGTAGAGACTTCTGTTTCTGCTGCCTCATTATTGGTTTATAGAAATACAACCAATTTCTGTGCATTGATTTTATATCCTGCCACTTTGAATTCATGAATCAGCTGTAGCAGTTTTTGGTAGAATCTTTTGGGTTTTCCAAACAGACTATCATGTTGTCTGCAAAGAATGAAAGTTTGACTTCCTCCTTGTTGAGTTGGATATATTTCAGTTCCTTCTGTGGTATGAATGCTGAGGCTAGGACTCCCAATACCAGGTTGGATAACAATGGTCACAGTGGACATCCTTGTCGTGTTCTTGACCTTAGGGGGGAAATATCTCAATTTTTCTTCGTTGAGGATGATATTAGCAGTGGGTCTTTCATAAATAGCCTTTATGATCTTGAGGTATGATCCATCCACCCCTACTTTCTTGAGTATTTTTCTAAAGAAAGGATGCTGTATTTTGTCAGATGCTTTTGATCCCATTTACAATTGCACTAAAAACCATAAAATAGCTAGGAATAAACCTAATCAAAGAGGTGAAAAATCTATACACTGAAGACTATGGAAAACTTATGAGAGAAGCTGAAAAAGACACACAAAAATGGAAAAATATTCCATGCTCAGGGATTGCAAGAACAAATATTGTTAAAATGTCAATACTACCCAAAGCAATCTACATATTCAATGCAATCCCTATTAAATAACACTAGCATTCTTCACAGAGCAAAACAAAGAATCTTAAATTCATATGGAACCAGTAAAGATGCTGAATAGCCAAAGCAATCCTGAAAAAGAAAACTAAAGCTGGAGGCATCACAATTTCAGACTTCAAGATGTATTACAAAGCTATAATCATCAAGACAGTATGGTACTGGCACAAAAAGACACTTAGGTCAATGATACAGAATAGAGAACCAAGAAACGGACCTATAAATGTATGACCAACTAATTTTTGATAAAGCAGAAAAGAATATCCAATGGAACAAAGACAGTCTCTTCAGCAAATGATGCTGGGAAAACTGAATAGTGTCATGCTGTAAAATGAACCTGGACCACTTTCTTACACCATACACAAAAATAAACTGAAAATGGATGAAAGACCTAAACATAAGACAGGAAGCCATCAAAATCCAGAGGAGAAAAAAGGCAAACATCTCTTTGACCTCAACCACAGCAACTTCTTACTCAACATGTCTCCAGAGGCAAGGGAAACAAAAGTAAAAATGAACTATTGGGGCCTCATCAATATAAAAAGCTTCAGCAAAAGAAAAAATCAGCAAAACTAAAAGGCAATAGACAAAATGGGAGAAGATATTTGCAAATGACTTATCAGATAAAGGGTTAATATCTAAAATATATAGAGAACTTATCGAACTCAACTCCCCAAAAAAACAAATAATCCAATGAAGAAATGGGCAAAAGACATGAATACACACCTTTCCAGAAAAGACACCCCAATGGCTAACAGACATATGAAAAAATGTTCAACATCACTCATCATCAGGGACATACAAATCAAAGCCACAATGAGATACCACTCATAGCAGTCAAATGCCTAAAATGAACAACTCAGGCAATGACAAATGTTGGCAAGGAAGTGGACAAAGATGAAACCTTTTGCACTGCTGGTGGGAATGTAAACTGGTGCAGCCAATCTGGAAAACAGTATGAAGGTTCCTCAAAAAATAAAAAATAGAACACCCTATGATCCAGCAATTGCACTACTAGGTTTTTATGCAAAGGATACAGGTGTCCTGTTTTGAAGTGGCACATGCATCCCAATATTTATAGCAGCAGTATCAACAATAGCCAAAGTATGGAAAGAGCCTGAATGTCCTTTGACAAATGCATAGATTTAAGATGTGGTACAATGAATATTTCTTGAGAATAAAAAAGAGTAAAATCCTGCCATTTGCAACAGTGTGTATTATGCCAAACAAAATTAGTCACAGAAAGACAAATATCATGACTTCACTCATATATGGAATTTAAGACACAAAACAGATGAACATAAGGGAAGGTAAATAAAAACAATATAAAAACATAATGGTCTTAAATATAGGAACAAAATGAGGGCTGATGGAGGGGTTGGGGTAGGGGATGGGCTAAATGGGCAAGGGGCATTAAGTAAGACACTTGTGATGAGCACTGGGTGTTATATGTAGGTGATGGATCACTGGATTCTACTCTTGAAATAATTATTGCACTATATGCTAACTAACTGGAATATAAATTTAAAAATTAATTAATTTATTAATAAAATAGAGACTTTATAATTTCTCTTTTTAAGAGTCTATACTCTATTGCATTCTTTCTTTTCTAGCTTTTTGAGGAATAATTAAAAAAAATAAAAAGTACATATTTAAAATGACAACTTGATATATTGATACATGCATACATTGGAAAAGATTGCCACAATCAAGTCAATTAGCATATCTATAACCTCACATAGTTACCATTTTCTTTCTTACTTACTTCCTTTTTCTCTCTTTTACTCTCCTAGTCCATCCCTATGCACCTTCCTTTTCTCCCTTTTTCTTTCTGTTGAAAACACTTAATAAGACCTACCCTCTTAGAAAAGTTCAAATATACAATACAGTATTTTTAGTTACTGTTCCCATACTGTGCATTAGATCTCCAAAATTCATTTATCTGTATAAGGGAAACTTTGGATGCTTTGACCAATATCTTTCCACTTCCTCCCACCCTAGCTCCTGGCAACTACCATTCTCCTTGCTTCTATAAATTTGGCTATTTTAGATTCCACATATAAGGGAAATCATGCAATATTACTCTTTCTATGTTGAGTTTATTCCACTTTGCATGTTCTCTAAATGCATCCATTTTGTTGCAAATGGAAGGGTTTCGTTTCTTTTTAAGGCTGAATAATATTCCTCGTGTGTGTGTGTGTGTGTGTGTGTGTGTGTGTGCGTGACAGATTTTCTTTATTCATTTATCAACAAACATTTAGGTTGCTTCCATATCTTGGCTATTATGAATAATGTCACAGTGAATAAGGGAATGCAGACATCTCTTCATGATTTCATTTCTTTGAAATACAAACCCAGAAGTGAGATTGCTAGATGATATTGTAGTTCCATCTTTAATTTTGGGGGAAAGCTCCAAACTGTTTTCCATAATTGCTATACCAATTTACATTCCCACCAATATGGAACAAGTTTTCCCTTTATTCTACATCCTTGCCAACACTTATTTTTGTATTTTTGGTAATAGCCATTCCAATAGGTCTGAAGTGATATACCTTTATGATTTTGATTACCATTTTTAGAATTAGTGAAGTTGAGAATCTTTCCATATACCTGTTGGTATATGAAATACTTGCATATTTTTTTTTTAAGAAATGTCTATTCAGGTCCTGTACTCATTTTTTACATGTTATTTGAGTTCCTTGTATATTTTGTCAGCTATCAACTTCTTATCAGATATGTAGCTTGCAAATATTTTCTCTCATTTAATAGGCTGCCTTTAACTCTAGTGATTGTTTCCCTTGTTATACATTCCTTTTAATTTGATATATCAATTACCTAATTTTGCTTTTGTTGCCTATGCTTTTGGATGTAATATACAAAAACATATTCTCAAGATCAACATGATAAAGCATTTTCCCTTGTTTTCTTTTAGTTGTTTTAGGTTTTCAGGTCTTATGTTTAAGTCTTTAATCTGTTTTAAGTTGATTTTTGTATATGAAGTGAGATAAAGGCCCAATCTCATTCTTTTGTATGTGGATTTCTAGCTTTGCCAACATCTTTTGCTGACCCTTTCCCTATTGTGTGTTCTTGGAACACATACATATGTGGATTTCTTGGCCCTCCATCCTGTTCCACCTGTCTGTCTGTTTTTATGCCAGCACTATATTGTTTTGATTACTTTCACTCTGTGATATATTTTGAAATCAGGATGTCGATATCTCCAGCTTTCTTCTTTTTGCTCAAGATTATTTTAGTTGTTTAGGATCTTTGGTATTTCTATATGAACTTTAGAAGTGCTTTTTCTATCTTTGTAAAGAACATTTTGAGATTTCAAGAGGAATTGCATTGACTCTGTAGATCACTTTGGGCATTATGAGAATTTTAACAATATTAATTCTTCCAAATCGTGAGCACAGAATGTCTTTCCCTTTATCTGTGTCATTTTAAATTTTCCTTTATCAGAATGTTTTGTTTTATAATATTCGTATACAAGTCTTTCAGTTTTTTAGTTAAGTTGAATTCTTAATATTCCTTTTTGGCATTATTGTAAATGAGGTTATCTTCTTTTTGAAATTATTTTATATAGATATTATTCTTTTATATAGAATTATAATTGACACACAATGTTACATTAGTTTCAGTTGTACAATATAGTGATTTGATAGTTTATATGTTAAGCTATGCTCACCACAACTGTAGTTACCATCTATCACCATCCAACACTATTATAATCCCATTGTTATATTCCCTAGGCTGTACCTTACATCCAAGTCACTTATTCATTCTGGGATTGTTTTCTTAATCTCTTTTTTGGACAGTTTGTTTTTAGTGTATAGAAATGCAATTGTCGGGCTGCCTAAGAGGCTCAGTCAGTTAAGCATTAGACTTTGGAGCCAGTTTTGGATACTCTGTCCCCATCACTCTCTGCCCCTACCCCACTCATGCACTCTTGCTCTTTCTCACTTTCTCTCAAAACTAAATAAACACATTAAAAAACAAATGCAATTGTTTTTTGTTATGGTGATTTTGTATTCTGCAACTTTACTGAGTTCACTGATTATTTTGAACAGCTTTTTGTGGGGAGGTTATCTTGAGGGTTTTCTGCATATGTGGTTATATCATATGCAAAAAGAGATAATCTTACATTTTCCTTTCTGATTTAGAAGACTTTATTTATTTTGTCTTGTTTAATTGTTCTGGCTAGGACTTCTACTACTATTTTGAATAGAACGTCACTATAACAACATTCTTTAGTGAAAGTAACACTTACAGTTATTATTTTTCCTAAATTCCTTGTCACCCTTTTTCTATATTCTTTTTAAAAAGTATTTTTAACCTCTAATCAATTGTCACAGTTTACTTAAAGATTGTCTATCACATACAGACATAATTTTAGAAATGGATCTTGAAAATTACTTTTCAAAAAAACCCCTTCATCTAAAATGAGCAAACTGAAAACTATATTTTTGGGGAGAATAGTGTTTTGTGAGACCACAAAGTATAGGCTGTATCTATTTGCCATAATAACATGTGGACAGCTAAGTAGGATTTTTTTTAATTGAACCCATATTAAAGTGAGTTGCTTTTTTAATTTTACAGCTTCACTAACATTTGGTTTCTACTTTAAAATGCCCAAACAACTAGTAGGAAAAAAAAAAAAAAAAACTAAAACAGAAACATAAAACAATGTAGCACATAAATGCTCTAGCAAAACAATTCTGTAGGCACACTGCTTTTTCTATTTGTTACTACTTAATTTACTGAATCCATTTTTGAGTCAGGCAGAGTGATCTTAATTCTCAATGTCATGCAAGGGTATTTGGAAATTAAGGTCTTCATAATAATGACTACCACTTCTACTTTTACTACTAGTACTACAAAGACTATCTTTATCTTTTGAAACCACCTTTCATGCTAGTTACTGCACAAGGCACTTTTTACAATCATAAAAATTTCAGCCAATGACCCTGTGCACTGGTTTTATTATTTTTCCTCCATTTTGCAGATGAAAGAAGCGAGACTCACACAAAAAGATCACAAAAATGAAGCAGAAACAGAATTTCAGCTTAAAAATATTTCTGCTCTTAGACTTTTTTGAGCTTTTATATTTTATTTGTTAACTTTCAAAACATTATTGTAATTGAATGTCAATACAAAAAATTCAGGAGATAGTGAGGATATTATTAGAGCCCTTCACTCATTCCCTACTACACATAAAAATTCCAGCAATGAGCATCATACGTTGGCCCCTATTAAGTATGCTGGTCTGCTTCTCAGAAGATGTTAAGGTATAGGGTACAGGACAGAAGATCACTTGTAGTGCAAGCAGCTTGTTTGTTTGTTATTGTTGTTTGGTATTTTGCAATATCCCTGGTAAGATTCATGATCAGAAATTTTCCCTGTTTTCATCTACGCACCTAATAACATATTGTAATAAAATTCCAAAACAGATAAATGCTATTTGAGTGAAGTCCTTTATAGTTAAAAAAGCAAAGTAAATAGCAATCAGAGCAAATGTTCCTTAGGAAAAAGGTAACTGTAGGTTTTTATTAGGCACTTAAATTTAAGTGATGTGAAATCACACTCTATGTTGGCAAAGGTCGATGATGTCCCCGACATATCATCACCAAAACTTGTGCTAATAATCTGGTGTGTATATGTAGAAAGCTACTTTTTATTTTTTCCTTATGTCCAATAAACTTTCTATATTAATACTATATTATACTATATTAGTGGTAATATGCTACATTAGTACTAATAACTCATTTTTTAGATTATTGTGATATTGTAAATGTATGACTATGTGGTCTGTAAATTAATAAATATCTGTAGATCTTCATGTCCAATAATTACCATTTTCATTTGTTACTGTATGCACTAGGATAGTCGAAATATTGATGAATAGCAGAGGTGATGATTTTGTCATTTACTTTATGCCCAAACACAAGAACAAATTGTGCAATATTTCAAATTAACTGTGATATATGCTGAAATTTTGAAATTTTGCCGATGTTTTTCATCCTCTTAAGGAAGCTCTATTCTATTATTATTTTGTGGAATTACTATTATTATTACTCTATGTTGAATTTTACCAAAGATTTCTTCTGTACCAAGTTAGGTGCACATTTAATTTTTCAACTTTTTTAGCATATGGATTTGTAACTATTGTTTACATAGGATAAATCAGATTAATGAACAAACGTGTGCTTTTATTTTCTCTAATGCACAATTACTGGTCTTTTTTTAAATTTCTTACTTGATGGTTCTATCTTATTTCTTTCTTACTTTCCTTCTACTTTCTTTGGATTTATTTTCAGTGAGGATGTTAGTCTTACTTCAAAGAACTGTTTCACTGTTATAAGTAGAAATCCTCTTCAACTTTGTATTTCAAATTTGAGGCAATCAATAAATCTTAGAGTAAAAAAATGACTTAAATTTTAAGACCAAAGTGTCCTAACAAGAATGTCCTAACAAAAGTTTTATTTGTTCCAATTTTATTATTGGTCATTCCAGAAATGTGAATGATGCAGCATGGAATTCCATAAGGAAGGTTATTGGGTTTTTTTCCATACTTAATACATATCCATGGTACTATATTAAAGAGGATATCAGAAAGTGAAATTTTATGATCTGAGTTTCTCTGTCATCATTTTTTCACCTTTTATGTAAAAAACAAAAACAAAATAATAAGAAATTTTATTTGTTTAGAAATTTGCTTGAGTTTGCAGACAGATAAAGATACACTTTGATAATGAAGAGATTATCATTTCTCCAAGACTTTATAGTTTCCAAGATTTTATACTTCCTTGTGGTCAAAGTAATGTTTAAAGTGAGGACAATCTAATTCTCTTGACTTCTGTGAACTAATTAATCTAGTGTGTGTGTGTGTGTGTGTGTGTGTGTGTGTGTGTGAATGTGTGTTTCTTTAGTTTTTGACATGGAGCTATTATCCAATCTGTCCATGCATGTTACCTCTTTTATTGAAAACTTTTGTGTGTGTCTTATAGTTAGTATCTACACTTCTTTCTCTACCATCATCTGAGACAATTTCAAGAGTCATCCTAATTATAAATTAAAATATAAAAACTGTGACTGTTTTGTACTTTCACCAATTTTATCTCCCACTGTTCTTCATTTCTATTCTCTTTCTGCTATTCAATTCCAATATTAAAATTTGAAACTTGGCCCATAGTCGAAGGTATAACAACCTCAAACTTATAAATCCCAACACTCTACCATTTGTCTCAAACTACACATGCTTCTTCTTCTCAATTATTTTATCATTTTCATTTTGATAATACCCCAAATCCTAAGCTTCTGTCTACTCCTAGTATATCACTGCATTTCCGTGACTTTTTTTCCTATTTATCCAGAGTCATCACATAACACATTTTTTCCATTACCCATTTAAAGATATTGGTAACATTACCATTTCATTATCTTCTGCCCTTTCCTATCCACAAAACTACTGATTATATGCTGTCACCACTACAGTACTGATGTCTGCTGAGAACTATAGGAGGAAATCACACAAATATAAGAATAGTTGCTTCTAAAAATTTAAGATCCATATACACAGAGAGGACTTCAGATTCATACAGGAAATATTCACCATGGTTTTGTTCAACATGCTTTCCAATTTTCCATAGTAGCTCTTTTAAATTTTGACCACTACTCTCAAGTATTTGATTTTACCCTATTATCCTTTCTGTAAGTGGCACAGGTAATGAAATTTGACAGTGAATTTAGGAGGAAGTCAGTGATGAATTCCTTCATCATCTTCCTGCCTCTCTCCTACAACATTACTACCCATCCTATTTCTTTACCACAGTCTCAGAAAAAGGCATCTTTCTTCAGAATTTAAGCCAAACAGAGTAATGTCACTACTGTGCTATTGCCCCTGTCATCAATATTTTCATCAAAAGTTCACAATTTTCCCATTACCTATTTTTCCTCTAATGGAGAATCTGTCATTCAAGTGATTCTTTGCTGCATCCATAAAACATATTCACATATTTTTGTGAAAATATTCTTTTCTTTCCTTACATTATATTTCAACCTAGCTAGTGATTTTTGCCTCCATTCACAAACAAGTAAATTGATAGGATAGCCTACACTTATATTTTCAATTAGTACCTACAATTATTTCTTTAATCATACTAGAGTTTTTGTTTCTAAGAAACTGGAATTACAAACAAAAAAGATATTAGCAGTCTCCTGTTAAAAATAATTAACAAGTTCAGTGGTAACATTAACTACATTCTCTGAAAAATTTCAAATAAACTATTACAGCTTTCTTTAAAACTTCTTTAACTCCCATGATATTTTTCTCCTAGTTTTTAATTCTACTTTTATTTTCATGAGCATTTTTTCCTAATTTTTTTGAGATATTTTATGCTTTGATCATAATTTAATTTTTTTAAAATATTTTTTATTTATTTCTAGGAGAGAGAGAGAGAGAGAGAGAGAAACAGCGTGAGCAGGGGAGGGTCAGAGAGAGAGGGAGTCACAGACTGAAACAGGCTCCAGGCTCTGAGCTGGCAGTCAGCACAGCGCCCAACGCGGGGCTCGAACCCACGAACCGTGAGATCATGACCTAAGCGAAAGTTGGACGCTTAACCGACTAAGCCACCCAGGTGCCCCAATCATAACTTAAATTTTGGTGTCTCTCATATATATATACCAACTTCAGTCAATTCATTATGTTGCCTATTTCTTATTTCTAGCTTTGTATTCTTCCTTAAACTCAACCTCAACACATCACAATTACGTATTGGCTATTTTGGGGTATTTCACATTTACCTCAAACTCATTACCTTTCTTGCATATTTATTCATCTCAAAGCTTCATTACTTCTGTAAAAATCACTACTCACCCAGATGCCCAAGCCAAAAAACCAGATGTCACCATCACTGGTTTATTCTGCACCCTAATAATAGTCTTCCCTGTCATTAGTGCGGACATTGACAGCCACACATCCATTTTTACCTGCCATTATGTACATCTTTAAAAAATTAAGACCTGACAATGACACTGTTTACTTAGAATCGTTTAATGGTTCATTTCATTATAGGCACTATTTCTAACTTCTTAGCATATATTCTGAATTTTGTTCATCTCACCATGCACATCTCAGGAACAATCAGTAGTTTTTTGGTGCAGTACAGAGAAGATTTTGAACATTCTTAGTCTCATGGGGGATATGATCAAAAACCACGTATACAGATGGACAAACCTATTTCATCATAATTTTTTGTTTTATGAAGGTAAAATTAGAATCTCACTTCTTGGTGTTTCCTACCTAGAAAAATGGAGCATAGATTCTCCTTTTGAAAAATGTCTATATATCCAAATAGTAGCTACCATTGCTTTTCAAAACTATGAATATATGATAGGATGCTTTGTCAACTAAAAAGACAAAAACACTAAAAAAAAGCATGTCTTTTTAAAGCAATTACAAACTAATTTGTGGAGATAAAATAAAGTTCTAGCTTATCAGTGGAGAGAAGATGAACTTCTAGTCCCTAGAATAGAAATACCTTAAGTGATTTAATCAGTATGATTACTCAACAAAATCTAGTCAAAATAAATATAGAATCAATAGCTAAAAAAAGACACAGCTGGCAAAAAAGAAACCAGAATAAGTGACCAGAATACACAAATTACCATGTTCTGGCTTTGGTCATTGGGAGAAAGTAGTGAACATGGAGAATGGTTTCATTTGATGAACTTCTGTGTCACTGTGGTAGTGACACTTTTTTATCCAATCTGAGCCTAACTTATCTGAAATTATGATATTGGCAACATTGTAAGATTTCCTTTTCATCAATCCAATTTGCCAGAATTGAATTATTGACCAAAACAGAATATATGAGAAATATATAACCTAAAAACTTGAGTAAAAATAGCCAGTTATGAGCACCAAATTCTCCCATATCTTTTAAAATGTTTTATAGAAACATTTTAATTCTTTTTTTTTAAATGTTTTTTATTTATTTCTAGGAGAGAGAGAGAGAGACAGCGTGAGCAGGGGAGGGTCAGAGAGAGAGGGAGTCACAGACTCCGAAACAGTCTCCAGGCTCTGAGCTGGGAGTTAGCACAGAGCCCGATGTGGGGCTCGAACCCACGAACCGCAAGATCATGACCTAAGCGAAAGTCGGACGCTTAACCGACTAAGCCACCCAGGCGCCCCTAAACATTTTAATTCTTAATAATGATTATTAATGACTATATGATTTAAGGATTATTTTGCCTCACATTTAACTTTCTTGGAAATTTCAAGTTGTGCATTTTAGTTTTATTGCTCACTTGAGTCTATAATCCTACAAGTTCTGAATCAAAAGACTACAGTACAGATTCTATGAATCAAAATGCTTTTGATGTTTCTTTCCATTTCTTAAAAAAAAAGGAGTTGGTAATAAATCTATGTGTCAATAGCAAATGAATTAGAAGTGAATTCTTAAATGTTGATATCTGAGCATTTGGCATCAAATTTCCATATCCATTTTTTCATGTTTAACTGAAATCAGCAGGTTATATAAAAGTAAAGTTTCAAACACAGTGAAATAAATTATCTGGCAATGTAACCCAGCTGTCAACAACAAACAGGGTCACAAGCTAGTTGGCTGAGCTGCAGTGTAGAAAATGAGAAACGAGTGGTGGAGTTGAAAATGGAAATACTATTCTTTCTTAGAAGCAGAAAGCAAATAAGACATGGTGATAAGCTCTGGCAGTGAGATCTGAGGAAGTACTGTTTTCTACATTGTGTACCTGTGCTTCCTTCCATTCCTGACAGAAGATATTATTCAATCTGAATGCCTTAAGCCACAAAATAAGCCATAATTTTAAAGCCTTTTTGAAAAGCATCATGCAGTGAGAACAGTGACTAAAGATCACCACACCAACAACACAAAGGTATATTTCAGAGATAAAAATTCTAGTGAACTGAATATGCCCAAAAAGCCATCTGTAATTACTATGAATCAACTATAGAGACCATGAGAAAAAATAAATGAAAAATGAGATACATACCTAAATATTACTAATATGTTGTTGCTT
This sequence comes from Proteles cristata cristata, assembly GCA_017311185.1. NCBI lineage: Eukaryota > Metazoa > Chordata > Mammalia > Carnivora > Hyaenidae > Proteles > Proteles cristata. The sequence goes on along the minus strand of JAESUZ010003804.1, from coordinate 477,564 downwards.
TTCATATTTATGCTTTATTGCATAACATTTAATATTGTGTTTAGGCAGGATCATGTTATAATCTTTGGGATGTTATTTTTAATATATCTGTATTATGCATAAACTGTTGAAAATCTCAAATTCACTTAAAATATTTTTATTATCATGCATCTGAAAAAAAACAGTTGCTTTGCTCAATTCAGCTGTTAAAAAGATTCAAAAGCTTTTATGTGAATTCTTAGTCTTAAAGCACCTAACATACGATGAATTATATTGGTAGATAACAATTTCCTAGAAGTTTAACAGGAGCTTATTTAAAAATCCGTTAAAGAGTCCAGCTAAAATTAATTTTGAATAATAATATTCTTACAACATTAATGTTCATAGTCAATGCAAACACCCACTCTCATTCCCTATTTTTGGATGCTTCATAAAACTACCATGTATTAAATTATGATGCATTACTATTAAAATTAGATTAAATTGCCATATTCACATAACAATGGCATCTTAACCCAAGATCATAAAAACAAATATCTGAATAGAAATTGAATATAAATGATAACTGAGAAAAATGAATTTCATTAGGAACATTTTTATATCCAAATCAAGTATTTCTGAAATTGTAATGGAGAAAGGACAGTTGAATGGGACCTAACAAATGATGATCTGAAACCCTACTGAACTTGTTTAGATTTATAAACTAGTAGGCACTAGAGTAAGTTCTCACAACACGCCCAGTAACATGTTTTTGAAATCAAAATCTCAAACTATATGTTAAGGTACTGGAGATTTAATACATTTATATAATCATACAAATTAAATATGAAGAAGTTAAAAATAAATAGAAGTAAGTATTTCACTTATTTCTATAAGTAAAAGTTTATTCCTAGTATCATCAACATTTAACACCATAAGAGATATTTTTCCAAAAATTCTACCAAGGACATTATATTTCCCAGATTTGTATACTATCAAACATATTTTAAAAATGTCATTCCATTTCCTTAAATGTAGCCTATGTTCTTTTTTAATTTTTTTTTTTGTTTTGTTTTGAGAGAGAGTGAGAGAGACAGAGACAGAGAGCACATGCAAGTGGGGGAGGGGCAGAGTGAGGGAGAGAGAGGATCTGAAGTGGGCTCCTCACTGAAAGCAGATAGCCTGAAGTGGGTCTCAAACCTACAAGCCTTGAGATCATGACTTGAACTGAAGTTGGACACTCAGCTGACTAGCCACTCAGGCACTCTAATATAGCCTATGTTCTTTTAATGAAAAAAAAAAAAAAATCGCTTCAAAGCCTAAAACCTTTGGCTGTTTAGAAATTAAATTTTCATTACAAGTGTTTGAATTTCTGTGGTGATATTTGCAGTTTCTCTTCTTACAGTATATTTTCTACCAATTAAATTGAAATGTATTCCATGCAATAGAATTCTATTTATAGTCTTGTTTTTACAATTCGTACTAAATTTTCCTAAATATAGTACTTTATTTTTCATGCTAATTTACATGCTATGGTGTATTGCATTTGGCCCATTATCTTGTAACATATCATTTTCATTTATATTTCAGATGAATGGTTTCAGTGCATGATTTTATTCCTTAGAGTTTTAAATATTAGTGTTTTGTTGAAGAACAGTCTACCTACTGAAGAGAAAATTTGAGTCACATATGCATAATAAGCTGAAATGACATGGTAGAACAATGAACATCTGTTTCTAAATTTTAAATGGGAGAAATATAACTTTTCAAAGAAGAAATCATAGGATATGATAATATCAGCAGAGTCGTTTATCTTCCATGGACTTTAAGTAATTCATATAACAGTTGAGGTCTAAGACAATATACTTTATTAAAAATATTATTAGATCAATTTCATTCTGGAAGTATTAGTAGTAGTCTCCATTGTGTTCAATGAAAAACAAAATCTAGACCCCTGAGAAAATTAAATGTTTTGATTTTTTTTTAAGTTCTTTGCTAAGTACTAGCATTTGTATAAATATGGTCCTTATCAAAAATATATATCCATATTAAAATAGATACTTGGTATGATACAAATAAGTAATTTTCATCTCACTAAAGTTTAACTATGGATACTCTGCTTTCCCTTTGTTCCTCGTCTTTTGTTCTGTTAACTGTACATGGCACGTGATCATCCACCTTCACTATGTGCTCATGATAATGTCAACCACAAGATTTGATTTCAGCGTGATTTTAAACAGTCAATACTTGGAGAGATATACTGGCAGATGACAGTAGATACCTGGTCTGTAGGTCATTGGCTGGCTCATTGTAAAGCTTAGCTATCACCGTGAAGTTTTCATTTTACATGGCAAGTACTTAAGGAATCGCCTCATTTGTGTTTGAGTGAGCTCACCTACTAAGTGCCAAATGCATGAAAAAATATTCCTGTTCTAAGCTACAACAGTCTTTCCCAACAGGGTAGAAATTTCATTATTTGTCTGCAAAGACAGCAGTTTCAGTTAGGGACATCTGACAATGTAGAGTTTGTCACATGTTTTCAAAAAGTCATCATACTAAACACAGGCTCTTAAGTAAATGTTATGAGAAGCTCAGAGTGAGGGTTGAGACAGGTCACTTGCAGCATTGCAGTATATAATGCCCTATGGAATCTGTAATAATACATTCATTCTAAAATGGGACATCTCTTTAAATTAACTCAAATTAATAAATTTGATTACTGAAATAAAAAAATAATGTTAAGTATTTCACAGATTTATAAAGGTGTTGCTCATTTGCATTTATAAAGGTGTTGCTCATATATACATAGACTGTATGTATAAAGGATACATCAGCATATACTGAAGTTTGGAAATTTTATACACAGTATAAAGGTTTTACACAGAGATAATGCCTAAAGGAAGATCATTTCATTTGGAAGATCACTACTGAAGTAACCATAACACCAATTTATGAATCAAAACTTATAAACACTATCAATCTTAATTCCAAGCACCATGCATTAGATAGCACTTGTTACATAAATAATGAATAAATTGTTTTGCAATGATTATTTGTTCTTGGCTAATTGTTTAGAATTTGATGGGTCTAAAATTTTATGTGGGGTTATATTTTATATTTTAGATACTATTATTTATAATATTATGTGTTTCTATATTACTTCACATAAATTTGTCTAATATCTAATTCGTTTAAACACTGAAATCCAACTTGTGCATACTGAGCTTCCTCTATATACTCATTAAGGTAGGCATTCAAAGATGCATACAGATGAGGACCCTGTCATTAAGAAGGAACCCAAGACTGGAGCTGCAGTAGTATGTAAAAGGACATAAAGAAACAAAGAAGAGTCCAACCCAAGTACTTATTAGATGCTAGAGAGTGCAAGGTGAAGCAACTGGACCCTAAAAAGTTATAGTGAAAAAGAAAAAAAAAAACCAGCTACAATGACTTTGAGCCTATTTGGGCCTTGGAAACTTTGAGACTATTTCTTCTTTTCTATTGTTTCTACATCTGAATGTATTTAAGAATTGAAGTGTGCTATATGTTGTACTTTTCATTTCATAAGCACCATCAGGAATGACCATCCAGACTGGGGGAGGACAACAAATGCAGATGTATGTCTCTAAGAAAAATCTCCCTGCCACTTTTCCCCAGTGAATGAGTCAGGATTTAGCATGAGAGCCTTCTCATTATACTGAATTTTTGGTAACTGGAGACAGAGCAGGACTCTGAAAATAGTTATTACTTTCCTCTTAAAGCCTTTGGGAAAAGAAGGCAGCAATCACAGTAAGGCATTCTCCACATGGATGCACCACTTAGGGGTTTCGGACTTAGGGTTTGGGCATGGCCACTAGATATATCGCTTTTGATTTATCTAGCTCAGCTTCATATTGAATTTTTATTGAAACTGAATGCCTGATTCATAGAAGTCTAGGGATTTTTCAGCCTGATAAGCCCATTTTTGAGGTTGGCGAACCTGTACTGTGTGAATGACACAGTGGGATGAGCCTTAAAAGTCCTCCTTATAAAATGAATGCATTATATTGAAGAATACAGCCAGCCTGGCTCCCGCAGCATGCTGGTTTTAAATGAAAAGGTGACAGCTATCCCTAAGGAGGAAAATATAATATCCCATTGTGCTGCCTCAATTAAATTAGAGCCACTCACTTTTTTGGGGTCCTAATTCAGAGTCTCCCCTAAATCCCTAGCCTTTGTTTACACACAGTTCAGCTAAGCTGGAAACTGAGGATGTCTGCTGTGGCTATTCAGCCTGAACATAAGCAGCTGTGCAAAATCAAAATTGGATAGGCTGCTACACTCAGTGGAAAAAACTTAAAATTTTAGACTTGCTTATTAAAGACGAAATACAGTTTAGGACCAAGAACTGTGTTAACAGAGTGTGGCTGCTGGTCAAATTATCTGGAATATTTGTTAAGATGTTCATGGTAAAGGCTCCTCTCCAATACTACTGAAGGGAATGAAGTTTTGGAATATCCAAATTGTCACAATGGTTGTATGGATCTATTTCTGTATTGAACATGGCAATGCACATTCACCATTACAGACTCGGTACAAGGGAAAGGACTCTGTATTTCTGACACAAAAGATACTACTATATGCTGAACTTGTGATTCTTGGGAAAAAAAAAAAAAGACCTATTTAACCCTTGGTGAGAGATTCTGTATCATACTCAGTGCGGTCCCCTGCTTACTATGACATAGTGACTACATCAAACCTTTACCCCCATTTTGAGGCTTTCTATCTGTGATGCTTCATTAGTATTTACTTTTGACTTCTCAGGTTCTTGATCATCTCACACTGGCCATACCACTGAGGTTCCTGAGACAAATCCTTGGTATATGTTCAGCTTGAGGCCATCTGTTTTATATGTAAAAAGTTCCTCAATAATAGACTAATAATCTGACTCTACTTCACTTACCCTTTCCAGCAACACATGCCTAAATAAGGAAGTTCTGTTAATAAATGCAGATGTTCCCTTAAAGGAATTATCTCATCTAAGTTTCTTCCAGAATAATGATCAAAGTGAAGAGTTAGGAGATTATCAGTATCATATGGACCAACATTAAAATCTTCCCTGACCATGTCTTAGTGCAACTTTCTCAAACTATTTTAAGTGCCTTTGAGTAAAACTGACTGCTGAGTCAGCTATCTCTTTCAAGTCAACTCTGACCCTGAGACCACAGTGGATGACACCAGCTTCTGAAGGTCCTCGGTAGACCACTTCTAGATGCTTCTTCATATTGATATAATAAAAATGAAGAATGTTACTTCACTGCTAGTGTAGACAGATGGGACCAATTGGATTGACTTCACTCAGGAAGTTACTCACAAAACAAGGATTGGACTCATAACTCAGACTGAATTAGGAACTAGGAACCCTAAGTCTTACTAAACCAGATGGGATGCCCCATTGGAAACCCCACAAAATGCTACAATGGAGGCACTGTCAAACTATATCCCTTATTGATATATGTTCCAAATAGGGATTTAAACATTATAAACAATGCTTGTTTTTAGAGACAACATATATATCCTTCTGGATTACACTTCTTGTTTTGATGCCTTCAGTGTATTATCTTGCCTTCTTCTTAAAAATATGATGACTTGAACCTTAGTGGTGGTTATGGATGTTTAAGGAAACATCACTGGTAATTTGCATGTCATGGAGATGACTGCAGAGCTCTCTCCAAAATGAAGTTTCCTTCAGCCACTTATGTCCTTCCCAGAAAGGTGACTAACTCACTATTTAGGCATGCTATATGGGCATCTCTACTACCATCTTAGCTACTTATTTTTTTTTAAAAAGTGATATAAAGTATATCTGTAATTTTACCTGAAGTGATTAAAAGCGTTATATAAGCACCAGAAGGCATCCAACTTAGCTTCATAGTTTCCATAGAAGATAGAATTCCAACAGACTTCTTTCTTGCAGACTAAGGCAGAATCTGCAGTATTACATGATGTTGTATCTGGAATAATGCATGAAAAAAATGGGAGAGTCAACACAGAAAATTAAGTAAAAAGACATCTGACTTTTAATGTTTTATAGGAGGTCTTCAGCAGGCTAGATTCAGGAATCTGTGGGTTATGGCCAAAGCCACCACTGGAACTTGGCTTCATTCAGATACTAGGATTTCTGCTGACAGTAGCTTTAATTTCTATCTAAACAAACAATAAATTTGTATTAGCCAATGTCAGATTAATCTGAGAATCTGATGAAATAGTATTTGCATGGGAAAATTTACCAAAGATTTAAATGATGTGGAAACCATGAATGAATCTTTTGAGAGACAATTTACCTTGAAAATTTGCACTTTTCTGCCTGGTTCAGATCTTTGAAGCAAAAGTAAATATTAATAGTAAACATGCCTTAGAAGATTGAAAGAGTGTTTCTATAAATTTATTTACCTCTGAAAAGATTTGAAAACAAACAAACAAAATCTCTCCTTCACTTTCCTGGAGCCTTGTGTGTGCATGCCAAGGTAGTAAACCAAGAGGTGCATTTCTCCTTTCTTCCAGAGGAAATGTGCTTAGTGAGTTATCTGTCTTACTAGTAGGGAGAATGAGCATATGTGTCAGCAGTCTGTAAAAGCTTGGATTCTCCTAAAATTTGGAATCACATAGTGAGGCAACCTATTGTATTTATTTGAGTTGCCCTATAGGGACTTGGTATATAGGGAGGCGGCACTAAGATACTACTCTGACTGGTGTTTGTGATGAGTAAGAAATGGTCTGTATCTCTGACCCAGAGAATGGTGCCTTCTGTCAGTATTATTATATAAAATGATAGCAGGCTAGCTCATTAGCTTGCAAGTAGAGTAAATTCAGTCACTTGACAATTTCTGATCTAACTCTTAGAAATTTAGATTCAGTGTCATTTTGAGACTTTATCTAAGTCTAGTGATTTTGTGCATGATTATGGAAAGGAATACTGAGTGATGAAATCCACAGTGCTGTCATTGCAGGATATAAACAAATTGTACAGAAAAATGTGAAAAAATGTGTATATATTCTCCTAAATCACTAGTGAAAGCTGACATGGAAACATAATAAAGAACTAGTATAGAGAAAATAATTTCAGATAAAAGTGCTATGAAGCAGAGAGGTGAGTGGGAGGATGGGTGAAACATGTGAAGAGAATTCAAAGTACACTATGGGGAACACTGAGTAATATATACAATTGCTGAATCACTATATTGTATACCTGAAATGAATATAACACCATATGTTAACCATACTTGAAATATATATATATATACACTTATATATATGTAAGTGCTATATATACACATACATACATATATATGTATAGGTATATGTATATATATGTAACTGCTATGAAGAAGCAACATATATACACACACACACACACACACACACACACACACACACACATATGTAAGTGCTATGAAGAAGCAAGACATTAAAGGAGGAATCAGTAAAGAATGCTTCCTTACGAGGAAGGACTGACTGGAATGGGAGGAAAGATAAAAAAGTTAGGACTGTGAGTTTTTACAGACACATAAAAAAGAATCTCCCACTTAAGGGAGTGGTCAACTATGTCATATGCTCTATAGACCATGTAAACATGTAATTGGCTATAGGACTTGAAAAGAGGGAGACTATATTAGTGACTTTGGGAAATAATTTTTGAATGAAGGAAATAAGAGCCCAAGTAGAGTGGTAAGTGGAAAACATGAGGTTAGAAAGTAGAGATAATATTTTCATCTAACTCTTTGCAGAGTTACTGTGTTACATATGTTACTGTGATGAGTAGCAGAGAAATATCAGAGCAGAACAGTAGCTGAGCAGAACATTGGATCTACAGACTTTTTTTGACGATGAACAATATTAACACTTTTTGAATGTTGGTGGGGGTGTTCAGTGGAAATGAAGAAATTATGATGAAAGTGAGGAATTAAACAGTGAAATTGTGTGGGCAGGGGATGAGTCTGAAATCCAGTGTTCTTACTATGAAGGCCAGGATCTAAATTCTGTTTGAATATTTAATACAGCAAATCACAAAAACATTATTATAAAAAGGGAATGCTCTATACTTTAAAAAAATCGTGTTGATGAAGGGAACTAATGACTATAATGATCTCAAGTGTTCTATAATCATTCTTTGAACTAGCACTAAGTGTGGAATGCAATATGGTTGTAGATATAGGTATATGAAACCTGGCATCAGAGAGAAAAAACCTCCTATTTTGAGAGAAATTGTTAATAAATCACACATTATTTTAAAAGATTTTTGCTTGTTTACAGCAGTGAACTCTAAAGAATCTCGCTATCCTGTTCTTAGGGTTAAAAAAAAAAAATCCCTGATGATCCAATAGGTCGATTAATTCAAGAGTTTTATAAGGTCTTCAGGACATTTTCTCACACAGTCTTACGGTCAATGGTAGACTATGAGGAAGATTATAAAGAATACTCAGTGTGTGGCTTATGCCTATAATCATTCATCCCATTATACTTACATTATCAATTAGTACAAAGAGTTCTCAAAATATTTATAATAAATATTAAAATTTATCTCAATAACAAAATTGCAAATAACTCAGTTCAAACAATGGCAAAGGTTTTATTAGATATGTCTTTAAAGAAAATAGACAAAAAGTCAATAAACACATGAAAAGATGCTCAATATTATTAGTCATTAAGGAAATGCAAATGAAAACCACAATCAAATACCACTTTATACCCACTAGGAGAGTTATAATGAAAAGCAAAATGGAAACAGTGTTGGGAAAAATTTGTAGACGTTAGAATCTTCAAACATCACCAGTGGAAAGGTAAACTGGTGAAATTTGGGGAAATAGTTTGTTCCTCAAAAAGGTAAATGTAGAATTACCTTGTGACACAGCATTTCTGCTCTTAGTATATGCATAAGATTACTGAAACTACACATTCACACAAAAGAACTTGTACACAAATATTCATAATAGCAGTATTATTCATGCTTGCCAAAAGTTGAAAAATCCAGATGTCTATCATGTGATAAATGGATCAACAATATGGAATAGTCATATAACTGATTAATTTTTCAGCCACAAAAAATGAATGAGTACTGATACAAGCTGCAACACAGATGAATCTTGAAAGCATCATGATAAATGAAGGAAGCCAGACTCAAAAGGCAATATGCCATATGATGACATTTATAGGAAACGTCAAGAATAGGCAATCTAATGAGACATAATGCAGATTAGCAATTGATCAAGTTTGGGGAAGGAGAGAATGGGGGTATGGAGTTTCTTTTTTGGGGTAATGGAAATATTCTGATATACATAGTGGTAATCATTGTAAAGCATTATCTGTATACTAAAACACAATGAGTTATCCATTGTCAAATAATAAAAACAGTGAGTTTTATGTTGTAAAAAATCTATGCCAATAAAATAATAAAATATTAAAATGCACCATTTTATTTAACCCTTCATCAAAAAACATTTAGGAAATGCTCTGGATTACAGTTAATGCACAGAAAAAATAAATCCATGATTTGAAAATCTTGGCATGGATAGTTCTCTGTTTATCATTCCTCCCTACTATATCACCTAACTGTAACTTATTAATGTTATCTGTTGAAATTCAGTGTAATTAAAAAATAAATTTCAATATATGACCTATGCTAATCACTGTGCTTGACTTTAGATATCAAAGATAAATGGCTTGTGCATCCCATTTGAGAAACTCACACCCCAGTGACTATGGCAAAAGAGAGAAACATGGTGAGGACAAGCCATATAGAAAAATACATTTCCTTTGATAGATACTCATGTGTATATTTTCCTCCAGATGTGGGATTTGCCTAAAGATGGAATTCTGACCCAAACTATGTCCATTTATACATCTACTGGTATTTCTCAATGTTAAAGAACCGATGGCTATGAATTTTATATATATGGTATATATTAAAAAGTAGTATACAGTAATATATATTATACACACAGATATGAAAAAATATATATATATATATGTATACACACACACACACACACACATAAACAACTCTGGTTATGTTTCTGTGAGGCTGACTTTCTATATTTATAAGTTTCCAAAAGTGTGTTCATAGGTATATTACCATTCTCTCTTTTAAGCAGGTCTGGCAGAGACTCAGGAAATAAGTGTGTGCTTATATATTACATATATGTATACATATGTGTGTGTGTGTGTGTATATATATATATATATATATATATATATATATATATATTTTTTTTTTTTTTCCCCCTCTAGAAGGAGAGACTAAGGCTAACTGAGGTTTGACAGATTGTTCAAAGGGCTACCCACTGGGCAGCCTTTTTTAATTCTGACATAATTCACAAAATAAATTAGAAAACAAAAATTAATCTATTAATTGGGAATATGTGTAATTTAAAAACAAATTCATTATCATAACTATTAAAATATACTTAACCAATGATTTGATTCAAAAGTACCACTTATATTCAAAACAATGGCCAGTTTCACAAAATACAGTATTTTAGTATTAAATCCTCTCTGATCATACATCACCATCCTCTCCCAAATCAATCCTCATACATTTGTGTATGTGCAAAACCTAGGCTTCGCTCTCCCCCAGCCCATGTTCATATTCCCTACTTTTTCTCCCTTTACAAGTTTGTGAATTATTTCTCCCTCTAATTATTTTGAGATTCTCTGTTTAACTGCCTTCTTGTCTTTATCCCAAATCCATGAAAAATATCACAATGTAAATGGTTTTATGTTGGTATCAATTTTATTATTATACCTTTTCATGGCTATGTTGTAAAGATCTATGATAGATATGTCACTAATGGCAAGTCTCCAGTGACCCGACAGGCTGATCTCTAATTTAAATGAAAATTCAAAATGTCTTCACTTGATTGACATTAGAAATATGATTGGTATAATTTGATTTTTCATGGTTGGAAATAAGGCATAAGCACTTAAAACTGTCACAGAGTAAGAATCAAAGTTAATTATTTAATTACCAATACTCAGATATTGTTTATTGAATGCACATATTAGCACTAATAGAAATTAAACTATAAAGATAGTATTACATACTAGAAATACCTCTTTGAGAATATGTTTGTGTCAATAAAATATAGTAGAGACATAAATCCTCCATATAGCAGAGAAACGATTCCAGGTTTAGAATACCATTTTCATTTTTCATGTTCTTTCTGCCTGGCAAAAGCAAATTCTCTGATCATCCAGATGGTTCTCCACATTTCACATGAGATGAATATTAAATGAAAAGGGAAAAATCATGTCTGTCAGACTGTAGGCCTGGATATTTAGACTCATGAGATTATTCTGAAGCATCCCAATGGAGTAAGCAAAAATTAAACACTGATTGCTAGAGTGAGGTTTCTTATTATACTTATGCTTTAACCTCCATGTCAATACTGTGCTTATCATTTGATAACAGATTTTCATAACTGACATTATTATAATGTCACATGGTTATGAGAGACAAGTGGGGAAAGAAAAGACATACATAACAGTTACAGTGGAACTACCCAGGGCTACATAAAACCATGTTGCTTGCAGCTGATTATCTTTTATAACTGTAACAATTTTTAGAGATTAAAACACAATGATGAAAAGCAATGGACAAACTTTATTCAACATTATCATGCAGGAAATGTTTCATGTTCTAAATGAAACTGTTACAGGAAAAAAATACCATAATGCTTCTCAATCTTTAAATATTATCTAATTATATTAAAATATAATTCTTTTTTGGAAAATAAATGTTAATTTGTATGCACTCAGTGGAATTTCTATTAAGTTTCATTTTCCAAGCTCATATGAAATGTTCCAGTTATCCCTGCAACTTAAGCCCAATGAAGACTGAGTAGAAATGATAGCTTGCTGTGTTCATTACAGTACTTAATGCTCTTGTTGTATTTCCTGAGGCACATACTCACATGCATATGTATAGGAACAGCATGTGGGGAGAAATATTGACAGTATGGTTAGTTTAAGGTTAGGATTTCTCATCATGCTTTCTGTGTTTCTGCATACAGTGGATTTTGGAAATGATTTATGAGTCATGTGCATGATCGCTTAGGGTTGAAATTACAACTGCAAGAATTCATAGTCTGGCTTGTTTGCTGTTACTGACAAAATTTGTGGATTCAGATCTGGCATACAAACTAAGTATCAGTCACTTATGTTTCTGTGATGTTCTCAATATTTAAAATGGATCTTATCACTTGTTTAATTTTATCTTCAGAGTTCTCTGTAGGTGCTAAAAACATCTTAAAGCAATCTGTGGTACTTGGAGATTGTTGATTTTTTAAACATCTTTTTTTTAAACATCTTTTTTTTAATAGGAAATAATTTTGAGGTTTCAGGTTAATTGAGGAATCATTGGGAGAGACCCAATATTTCTGGAAGAAATAATTCCTGACTTTCTATCTGGGAAAGAAAGGTATCTTCCATTCACTTCCACTTATTTTCTTAATGACTTCTTTTTTTGCTATATATATGTTATTTAACTACATGAATGCTATAATATTTCATATTGCATTAATATAGTATTTTACTAGTGAATCTTCAAGAAGTAAGCTAACAAATAAACATGAAATACTGGTATCTATATTAGCAATTCATTGGAGGAGAAGTCATGTTTTTCAGGCCAGAATAGTACCTGGGTGAGAAGGTCTAGATGTTATGCTCAGAGAAAATTATTCTCCTTTCTTCTTAACTGAAAATGTCAAAGCAATCTAGAAGGTATGTAATATTGGTTAGATGTTAAAATGGTAATTTTCATCAGAAGAAAGGCCAAGAGGGGCACCTGGGTGGCTCACTCAGTTAAGTGTCCAATTATGGCTCAGTTCATGAACTGCTTATGAGTTTGAGCCCTGCATTGGGCTCTGTGCTGACAGCTCGGAGCCTGGAGTCTGCTCCAGATTCTGTCTCCTTCTCTCTCTGTCTCTCTCCAGTTCATGCTCGTGCGCTCTCTCTCTCTCTCTCTCTCTAAGTATAAATATTTAAAAAAGAAGTAAAGCCAAGAAATAGGGGAAATTTACATATGAAATGTATTTGCATGGTTGTGCTATCATGCTGGAAAAGTGGCTGAAGATATCTTGGCAACATATGAGAGAGACAGACATTACAATCCCAGGAAACAATTAGATATGATATAATATCTGCATTTTTAACATTCTTTATATTAGAGTTCTATTTTCCTCTGCGTTTAGTGATTAGATTATGAAGCAAATATTCAGTTCTCTTATATGCAAGATTCTATTGTAAAAACTGTAAATGCATCAATTAACAAAATAGACATAATTCTTGTTTTAATGGACTGTTTCCCATTATGACTATATCCTAAATTTTCTCAAACACTTCCAGTTGGGCTTGTTGAATTAAAAGAGTAGTTTTTGTTGTTTTCTTTTCTTTTCTTTTTCTTTTTGTTCTCTCCATATTTGGAAGGGAAAGTGCAGGGATAATCACTGAAACAGACAAAGTAAGAGAACGGATATACGGGGAGCGATTGTTTAGCTACCATTTTTTGGAAATAGTTGACTTTTTCTCTGACTAAAAACGCTTAGAAATTCTGGATATTGCTTAATAATGCAGATTTCTTTTGTTCTGCTGGAAATTGTGTTTGGTTTCTAATTATCTATCACTGCTATAGAGATCCTTTGCATTTCCCCCAACTGCATTTCCTCAAATCATGAGCTAACTAGGGCCTTTATACATATCAACATACAAAACAATGTGTCAATAAAATGTCTATTGCTTCTCATATATATTGATATACATACATACACATACACACAGTTTAGTTTAAATCTTTAATTTGGTATGATTTCATGAAAAGAGTTTTATGTGAAAATTATATATTTTGTTGGCTAATACAAGTGTTATATAGCACAGAGTCCATTACATAGTTCCAGGTATATAGTCATTCCTAAGTATTTTTATTGTTTTATTACCCACATATACTTTCTTTTTTTTTTAATGATTTTTTTTTTTAATTTCTAGGAGAGAGAGAGACAGCATGAGCAGGGGAGGGTCAGAGAGAGAGGGAGACACAGACTGAAATAGGCTCCAGGCTCTGAGCTGGCAGTCAGCACAGAGCCCGACGCGGGGCTCGAACCCACAAACCGCGAGATCCTGACCTAAGCAAAAGTCAGATGCTTAACCGACTAAGCCACCCAGGCGCCCCTACCCACATATACTTTCAATGATTATTCTACATAATACGAATAGTCTGTATATGTATCTGACTTCTATTGATGTGTAACAAATTGTCACAGAACTGTTTAAATGGCATATATATATAATATATATATTATATATATACATATAATAATATATATATATTAGAGTTCACAGTTCTGTCAGTCAAAAGAAGTCCAGATACAGCATCACTGGATTGTCTCTTTTCAGGGTCTCAAAAGGCTAACATCAAGGCATCAACCAGGCTGTATACTTATTTAGAGCTCAGAGTCTTCCAAGTTTATTGATCTGGGCCAAATTCATATTCTTATGGTTATTAGCCTAAGGTCACCAAATTCTTGTTGGCAGGAGGGAGGGGATCCTCTTAGCTCTGAAAACACCCACATTCCTTGCCACAAAACTTTTTCATTCTTAAAACAGCAATGGAAAATCTTCATGCTGAATTCTTCTTCGAACTTAGAATATCTTTCATTGTGAATACCTCCACCATTTTTAAGGATTAGCCTGGTCAGGTCAGGTTTACCAAGGGTAATCTGTTTTTTAAAATTCAACTCTGCCATATAAGGTAATATTGTTATTAAGTGACTAGCCTATCACAATTATCAAGGATTATACAGGGTGTATATATAAGGGGGCAGGAATCTTGGTTTCATCTTAGAATTCTGCCAACTCTCAGTATCTCTAATCATGTTACAAACTAGCAGCATTATCAACAAAATTGAATTATGGAAAGAGAACAAATGCCCATCAACTAATGAATGGACTAAGATGTGGTATATACATGAAATAGAATATTACTCAGACATCAAAAAGAATGAAAACTTGCCATTTGTAGTGACATGAATGGAGTTAGAGTCTATTATGCTAAGCAGAATAAGTCAATCAGAGAAAGAAAAACATCATATGATTTCACTCATATGTGGAAGTTAGGAAACAAAATTGATGAATATATGGGAAGACAGAAAATAAAAGAGAAGGAAGTGAACCATTAAGGGACTATTAACTGTAGAGAACAACCTGACTGTTGCTAGAGGAAAGGTGGGCAGGGGGATGGGCTAAATGGCTTATCAGTATTAAGGTGGAATTTGTAATTCAAAGTCTAGTTATAATCCAGTATCATTATGTGCATCTTTTACATGTAAGTTCCAAAGAAATTCTTAACAATTTAAATTGAAGAGTTGTTAAAACAACAACAACAACAACAACAAAAACTTACCTGATGCCACTAATTTGATTATTGGACACCAAAGGAGATGAATCTAAGAGTCATAAATCAGTCTCATGTTTTCTTTAACTCTAAATGTTAAGTAAAATGTCTAAATTACATTCTCTAGTTATAAATAATATAAAGCTTAAAACAACAATAACTTAAAATGCTTGGCATTACTTCTAAACTTACTCAAAATCAATATAATAATGTTCATATTCTATTTAGAGTTAAAAATACAAATAAGTTTTATAAAAGTATATTTGAGGGTTTCATTCTTGCTTATATTTAGATATCATCTTGAAAGTTATTTAGTAGTACACATTGAGGTATTTTGGTAAATATTGATGATAATTAAACAAACTAATTGATCAATAAAAGATGTATATGAAAGAAGCCATAAATCTTGCATACATATGTTTCAATTACAACCCATTTTTATTGAGGCTTATATTCAATTTAGGGCTTTGGACTTAATTTAGAATCCTAAATAGACTCATTTTTTTTTTAAATAAATGCATTTTAAATAAATGCATCTGACTAATGTACTAGGTTATGTGGAAGGGAATGGGAAGAAGAGTGGAGAAGAAGAAAGGATAGATTGCTGTTTAGGTGAAGAGAAGAAGAGATGGGGGGGTAGAAAGAAAAGAACATATAGGAAATAATTAATAGAGGAATTAAGATGACCAATGAAAGCATAAGGAATGAAAAACTGGAAAGAGAAAGAGAAAATTGTTGGTTGTAAAACCTGTAGATTTAAATAACTAAACTTCTATTTTTTGGCTCCACCATCCTTTGGCTTGAGCAATTGCCTTGAGTTGACAAGATGTCTGGGCCTTCAACATCACATTTGTATACGAGACCGATGAAAGAAGACCAATAAGGCATATTAGTAGATACAGACACTTGAATAACCATGAAATAACTAACTTTTTCATCTATTTGGAAAAAAAAACATCTGTGACACATTATCACTCCTGAATGTAAAGTGCATTGAAAACTGTTAGTGGGCACACTGTTATATCTTCCTCTACATCTTCAAAATCATGCATACATCAGTAAAGCATACATAGCAGGGAAAGAAGATAGTAATAACACACTTGATCTCCAACTCAGAAAGGTGTAGATGCAGGTATTTTGAAAGTGCTGGTATAAAGAAGGAAACTTCCTATGTGAAGGCCTCCATTTTAAAACAAGATCCAATACTGAGGCTCAAAGGAACACTGGTAAGGCAAAAGTTGAAGACACTGGAAAAAGTTGTAAATAAGGACAGTGAGGAAGGCTTGCTTAATTGTCACAAGGAAAAAAAAGAAACAGGTATGTATGGAGATGATGAATCTTTAGTGACAGTAATAAATATTGGTAAGTGTTTTTCTAATGGTTAGCAACCTAAATTTTAACAAAGAAAGGTGGACATTTGGAATAATCTAGGGCTGCTATTAGGGAGTTTAAGTTATTTTTTTTTAATATTTTTTATTTATTTCTAGGAGAGTGAGAGAGACAGACAGACAGCGTGAGCAGGGGTGAGTCAGAGAGAGAGGGAGTCACAGACTGAAACAGCCTCCAGGCTCAGAGCTGGCAGTCAGCACAGAGCCGGACGCGGGGCTCGAACCCAAGAACCGCGAGATCATGATGTAAGCGAAAATCGGACGCTTAACCGACTAAGCCACCCAGGCGCCCCAGGGAGTTAAAGTTATTGAGGAAATAATGATTTAAATGATGTACCATGGAAGATAAGCAGAGTAGTAGAAAGAAAAAACACCCAATGGGACTACCAAAGTTGTGTTAAGGTTGAAGTTTTAAAGCAATGGTAAAAAGAATTATATTGTGAGTAATTGGGCTGTGAAAACTCTAAAAAATAGAGGTATAGCTAGATTTTGAAATAAATTTTTAATTTCTTTAGGGTAATAATTTCACTGTTAATATGACTTAGACATAATAGCAATAAGCAACTCAATATCTGAGGTCTTGGTGACCAAAGAGGTCAACAATCTAAGAGCCTGGGTTACTGAATAAATCATAGGTATGGACTCTGAATGTACATAGGATAATTAAATTAAACTATTTGAACAAAAAGAGGAAGACTCTAAGACAGTGCCCAAACCATCAATAAATGAAAGAAAATAGAGAGAAGTGGCCCAAATACTATAAGTATTATCATAATAGATTGGACATTGATATTAATGAAAAATGCAATAATTATAAACTTCCATTTGCAATAGAAAGCAAGATTCCAGGCAAGACTAACTTGGTGAACATATTGAGAATAAAAACGTCTGTTAACATCAGAAAGTCTTATAAAGGAGACACAAAAATTAATGGGAAAAGAGTGGAATAATATGCTAAAAAATGCAGACAGCAATGAAACAATAGTCCTGTTGAGAAAGAAGCTGAGGTACTAGGATTGCGAGATCATGACATTGGTACAGGCTGGAAGAACATTTCTGATCCGTGATTTTCTGCATGCAAAAGTATCTGAAAGAAGATGCTAGAAATACAAATGCAGAATCAAGTGCATACTTGTTAGTGTAAAAATGACCAAATCAGTTGATAACTTCTGAAGCTGGGCTATGGATACAAAGTTCATTATACTCTTCTGCTAACTATGGTAAAGGAAAGAATAAGTTTGTATAGAACATTGTTATCCAAGTTCTTTCCATGTCTACATGAATTCTACATATCAAATGTTTGTTGTGAATATTTGAGAATAATACATATCAAAATGTTATAGAACCTGGCTGCCAGTAATGATGGAGTCACTTGTACTAGACTCCTCACACAAAACAATTACATAATAAGAAAGATATTAAATTTTAATAATTCAAAGGCATTACAGAGTAACTAAAAACAGATGGAAAGGAGAGGGGAATCTACTCTTAAAGTAGAATTATAACACATTATGTCTTTGGCACTTGTCAGTTTGCATAGGACTCTGACAGCAAAAAGCCTCAGCCTTCCAAAAGGAAATTCAAAATTAATCACAGGCATAAAAGTAAATCTAAAATTATAAATTCTGAAAAAAATTAAAGAATATCATCATGACCAAGAGATAGGTGAGGATTTCTTTAGTAGAATGCATTAAAAAAATCACAAAAGAGGAGTGCCTACGTGGCTCAGTCAGTTAAGCATCTGCTTCTTGGCTTGGGCTCAAGTCATGATCTCATGGTTTGTGAGTTCAAGCCCCATGTCAGGCAGCCTAGAGCCTGCTTGAAATACTCTCTCTCCCTCTCTCTCTGTTCCTCCACCCCTGGTGCTCTCTCTCTCTCTCTCTCTCTCTCTTTCACACACACACACACACACACACAGACACACACACTAAACAAAAAATATTCACAAAAGAAAAAAAAGGAGAAATTAGATTTCATTAAAATTTGAAAAGTCTGTATGTCAAAAGGCACTGGGAGGAAGAACTCTCCAAAAAATGTCTTTAAAGAGGGAATTATATTGTCTAAAACTCAATAATATAAAGATGCAAACTAATTAAAAATGGAAGAAAGCATCCCAAAAGATACATTAGAAGGGAATATATGCCAATGGTCAATATGCTCATAAACAGTGCTAAAAATCATTATTCATCAGGGAATAGTAAACTATATTAACAATGAGATACCATTACATAACCACTGGAATGGCTAAAATAAAAATGTAAAAATGCTAACAACAACATTTTAAGGATGTGGAATAAATACAACTTTCATGTAATCCTGATTCAGTCCTTTAGATAAAAAAACACATGTCAGTTTTTTCCACAGTTGTGAACTACTGTTTGATCTGGTGATTTCCTTATTTAATCTTCATCCAAGAGAAAGTTTTTATAAAGTATGTTCAAAAGAGGAGGTCCATAAGAATGTTCATGGCATCTATATTCACAACATCCCCAAAGATACAAAAAATCCATTGTCTACTATCAAGGTAATAGATAAATAAGTTGTGATATATTCATATAATAGAACAGGACATCAACGAAATAGAATAAACCACTGATACACAGTGGTCTGAATAATTATCACAGACATTTTGTTGAAAAATAACCACAATAGAATACATACTTTTGATTCATTTGTATTCAATTTATGGAATAGCAACAGCAATGCAACATTAAAAAGAAAACCAGAATAATGGATTCTAAGAGGATGTTGGGTTGATAAGAAGTGAAAAATGAGAAACTTTTGAGGATATATAAACATTCTAGGTCATGATAGGTGTATATTTTCTAGAATCATACATTTGCCAAATATATATGATTCATATATTTCAGGTATGTATATTAATAAATTAATTGCATTAACAAATACAATTGTATTAATAAATTGGTTGTATTATTTGTATTATTACTAATAATAGTAGAGGTGTGAAGGTACAGATTGCAAATAATTAAACAATGTTGATAATTGCTGAAACTGTAATAATATAGAGAAGATTAATATACTATCCTCTTAACTGTGAATGTTTAAATTTTCCATATAAAAGTAAAACAAGATCTATTGATAGACTAGGCAGATTTGTATTGCATTTCATATTCTTAGAAAAGGAGAGCAAAGGGCACCTAGGTGTCTCAGTGGGTTGAGTGTCCAACTTCAGCTCAGGTCATGATCTCACAGTTCCTGAGTTGAAGCCCCACATAGTGCTGTCAATGCAAAGCCCATTTCAGATCCTGTTCCCTCCTTCACTGCTCCTCCTACAAGTATTCTCTCACTTTCTTTCTCTCTCAAATAAATAAACTAAAAAAAAAAAAGGATAGTGAAAAATGTAGAACTATAACTGAAATTAATTGCATTAAAGTGTTTGAAACATTATGCATGATTTGGTGTGAATCCTTACTCTAATTTTGGGTACAGAAGGATCAAGTGTAAATATTCAGGAATTCATTTTAGGTGAAGACCTGGATTTGAGAAAATTACTGTCACAGGTTTGAAAATATCTTCATAAAAGTTAATATTAGCAATAAGAATCACAGAGATAAGACAACACAAAAATAAGGATTGCACAGGAATAGAAGGCCACAGAGTTGCTCACACAATATTGAAGAAGGTTTGTATTTTGAGATCTGCAATAACTGAAATCAGAAAAGTCACAGATAAAGAAATAAGAAGAAGAGCATGGTAACTAAAATTAGGGGAGAGTAAGTCTTTAAAAGAGAGATAAACAATAGGCTAAAAACAGGTATAAAGATTAAGTAAACACTCACGAGAACACCAGATTTTCCTACTGTTAGGTGATAAGCATTTTAAATCCAAGTTCAGTAAAACGTAGGTAGCAGAAGCCAGATTCCAAATGTTTGAAGCAAGTAGAAGATCTAGCCCACTGAGTTTTGGTGGCAACAGAAAGGAGTAAAATAGAAATATTATGTTGTATGATATATAATATTTTATGATTTTATTATGTGAAAATGAGTAATAATAAGTAAAATATTTACTGATTTTATTTTCAAATTTTGACAAAAGCAGTGAAAAAATTACTAGTATATTTCTTAACATTTATATGATCAACTGACTTTTGACAGAAGCTGTGCTTGAAGTTCTGAGTATATTATGAAAAGTAAGTGAACCTCAATGCTTCCATCACCATCACACTTCACACAAAACTGACACAGACATTAGATTACATTAGATCACAGACCTAAGTGTAAAACCTAACACTGTAATAATTCTAGAAGAAAATATAGAAGAGACTTGTATCAACTTGGAATAGGCAAGATTTTCTTAAGCTAAAAACAAAAAGAATAATAAAAACAAACAAATAAGTTTAATAATATGGACTACATAAAATTAGAACTTTGAGTAAAAGACACTGTTCAGAAAATGAACATGTAAGTCATATGCTTGGAGACATTATTCACAGCACATGGATCTGTAAAGAAAGTATATACAGGTTACGTAAAAACACAACTGAAAATTAGAAAGATAAAAACTATTAGAATATGCAAACTATTTGCACACTGGCAAAAGTAAATATATGAATGTTCAATAAGTCCATGCAGTTGTATATAGGCTCATTTCAAGATTTGAGACTTAATCATAGGATCATGGAACATTTCTCCTGTACTTACACATTACCACCACATTAGCAGAGCTCCAGAATAATAGCAGTGGCTCACTGTGAAAAGATATCCAAAGCCCAAATTATATTTAAGGAGGATGTTTTTATAGCCATATTAACAAAAACTTCATATTAAAATAGATTATTTACTTCAATAAGCTCCCATTTCTTCATACACCATGCCTGACTTTCAACAAAGAATTGTGCCATGCTAAAAGGCAATACTAAACAGAATTTAAAGATGGGATAGAGAAAGTTATATCACACTAATACCAATGAAAAGAAAGCAGGAGTAGGTACATTAATTTCAGACAAAGCACCCTTTAGAACGAGGAAGACTATCACGGTTAAAGAATAATATAACATATCGATAAAAGGTTCATTTCTCAAAGACAAAAAGATCCATAATGTGTTTATATTCAATGTAAATCCATCAAAATGTGAAGCAAAAGTCTTACAGACTTGCAAAGAGACATAGGAGGCAAAACTTACAGACTTTCAAAGAGACATAGTTAAATCCATTATTACAGCTCCTCGATAGATGAATGGATAGAGAAAATATGCTATATGCAAATAAGGGGATATCATTCAGCTAAGAAAAAGGAAATTCTGCCACTTGCAATAACATGGGTGAACCTGGAGGACATTAGGCTAAGTGAGATAATTCAGTTACAGAAAAACAAATACCGCATGGCTCCATTTATATTAAATATCTAAAATGGGCCAATTCATTGAAGCAGAGAGTAGAATAGTGGTTGTTAGGCACTATGGGGAGAGGAAGATGGGGAAGAAAGGAGGAGAGGAAAGAAAAGGAGGAGGGGAAGGAGCAGAAGGGGAAGAGGAGGAAGAAGGAGAAGAAGAGAAACAACAACAAACTTGAAGACTTTATTCAACTTTAAGGCTTATTACATAAATATAAAATATCAAGACAGTGTGGTATTGACAAAAATACAGACATGTAGCTTAATTTGCTCAAAAGAATACTGAGCCCAGAGACAGACCCCCACAAATATTCAACTGATCTTTGACAAAGGGGCAAGAACCATTTAATCAACAAAGGCATTTTTTAAAAATAATTACTTATCTAAATGTAAATATATATATTTATCTTTCACAATTAGAATAGTAGATAATTAGAATAATTAGATAAGGAGAATAGTTATCTACTTATAACTATTGTACTTATCTAAATCCAAATATATATAAGTATATATATGTATATATACACACATATATATATATATATATATATCTTTCATAAAAAGTAACTAAAAATGAATCATTAACTTAAATATAAATTCAGTGTATAAAATATACAGTAAGAAAGAAAGGGAAACTATGTAACATTGGGTTTAGGGATAAGTGTAATATGATCCATGAAAGAAATAACTGATAAATTAGACTTCAGTAAAAGTTTAACAATCTAGTTAATGTGTGAAAGACACATTTAACAGAATGAAAAGTCAAGCACAAAGGGGGAGAAAATATGTGTAAAACACTTATCCGACAATGGAAATATATCCAAATTATTGAGAGAATTCTTAAAATGCAACAATAAATAACCCAGTTAAAAATGGGCCAAGTATGTGAACAAAGAATTCACAAAAAAAGATATAAAGATAGCAAATAACCACATGAAATGATGATCCACATCATGTCATCAGGTAATTGGAAATTAAAATAATGATCTAATACTACACAATTCTATTAGAATGGCTAAAATAAAATAAAAATAAAAATGAAAACCTAGAAAATAAAAAATACTGGAAAGAAGGCTGAGCACCAGGGCTCTCATTCATGCTGATGAAGATACAAATATACACAGCAACCAATTAAAATCTAACGTGGCAGTGTGTTATGAAGCCACAGTTTTAGCATACAGTCCAAACAATTACACTACTAGCTATATTCCAATTTACTTGAAAATTTATGTTTACGCAAAATTCCTGAACATGAATATTTATAAAAGGTTTATTATAATTCCCAAAACTGGAAATAACAAGTATGTTTTTTTCAATAGGTGAATTAAAAAGTTGTGTTATACCTATACAAAGGAATATTATGCAGTGATAAAAAGATATGAGCTATCAGGCCATATTCCTTTTTCTTTATTACAAAAGGAAATTTATTTCAAAAGCATAAGAGAACATTTACATTTGAACAAGTTGAAAACAGGTGTCTTGCAAAAGAAAAAAAGTCATGAAATGAAGTTTTTCATTCAAATATTTGAAGCAAAAATAACTTAAGTTGTGTACTATGGCTTCGGGAAAAGTAAGGGGAATAATGAAGTGGTAAAGGCAAAATGGGTAAAAGGGAGTGGGAAATACAAGCTTCCAGTTATGGAATGGAGTAGTCATGGGTTAAAAGGTACAGCATATGGGGCGCCTGGGTGGCTTAGTCGGTTAAGCGTCCGACTTTCACTTAGGTCATGATCTCGCGGTTCTTGGGTTCGAGCCCCGCATCGAGCTCTGTGCTGACTGCCAGCTCAGAGCCTGAAGACTGTTTCAGAATCTGTGACTCCCTCTCTCTCTGACCCTCCCCTGCTCACGCTGTCTCTCTCTCTCTCTCCTAGAAATAAATTTAAAAAAAATATTAAAGAAAAAAAAAAGGGACAGCATAGGGGATGTGGTCAGTCAATGGTATTATAACAGCATTACATGGTGACAGATGGTAGCTACACATGTGGTGAGTATAGCAATAACGCATAGAGTTGTTGAATCACTGTGTTGTATACCTGAAAATAATGTGACATTATGTGTCAACTATACTAAAAAATCAAATCCATGGATGATGCCAAAGGTACATAAGAGCCAATTAAAAGAACTTCCAGTAGCCAAAGATGGAACAGTTTGACCAAAAAAATAAATCAGTATGAGATTGTAACCTAACATCTAAAATAAATGTCCATGAGTTTACACTGACATGAATAATTAATTGAATGAATTAATAAATGAGATGAAAAGACAAATCTCCCATGCCGAGATTTTAAATAATTTATGCACATACCACCTCCTGGAGGAGTGACAGCTTAACTCCCCATCCATTCTGAGTTGGCTGAGTTTATTGATTTCTATCCAAAGTGGAGAGCAGAGGAGAGGGAGAGGGAAGAATATCTTTACAGTGGAGAAATCTGAGAAGTACTATCTAAACCAGGTGCTCAGTGTCAAAATCAAGTCATAAATCATGTTGACAGAACTAGCCTTTCATATAATGTAATGAAAATGGCATTTTCTCTCTGAGCTCTTTATTCCAATAACTCATATTTCCAGTCTCACCATAATATCAGATAAATTCCAGTAATGGGGAAACTACAGCATGACAGACCACTGCTCCTCAAAATGGATAAGGTCATCAAAAACGAAGGAAGTCTGAGAAACTGTCACAGTGATGAGGAGTCTAATGAGACATGACAACAAAATAAAATGTGATATCCAAATAGGGATCCTGGAACAGAGAAAGGATTTTAGGCAAAAACTAAGAAAATATGAATGACATATGGATTTTAATGATGTGTCAATATCCATTTATATACTATAACAAATATCACATTAATGTTGGATACTGGGAGAAACTGTATGCAGTATATGAGGGAACCCTATACTAATTTTCATAATTTTTTATAAATGTAAAATTGTTCTAAAATAAAGTGTTTATTAAAAAATATATTCAACATCATTAGAATACTAAAAAATAAAAATTAAAATCTTTAGAATTGCTAAAATTTAAGAGCCTCACAATACCAAGTGCTAGCAAGTATGTGGAACAAATCAAGGTACATCATTGGTAGTAGTGTCAAACTTGGAAGCCAAGTTCCGCAATCTTATAACACTAAAAATTCACCTACATGATTACTCCTAAATGTTTATCGAAGACAGTTCTGACATAAAAATCCTTGCAAACTGTTTTGGGCTTCTTTAAAATTTATAATGGCCCTAAATTGGGAATGATGGACAGGTCTACCAATAAGAAGAATAAACAAATCTAATTGTGTTATATTCATAAAAAGAAACACTACTGAGAAATAAAAAGAAACAAACTACTGGTACATTCATAACACAAATGAATGCTATATACTTTTGCAGAGGGAAATAACAAAACCATCCCAGAATGATATATTATGTGTGCCTCTATTTATTTGAAATTCTAGAAATGACAGAACTCTTTTTACAACAATAGAAATAAGGTTATTTGTTGCCTGGGGTTGGTTGTGGATAGATAAAGGCTGTTGACTTAGTAAGGCCCCAAAGAGATTTTCTAAGGAGATAAAAATATTCTTATATTGATCGGGGTGATAGTTACATGGGTGTGTACATTCATCAAAGTCATTGACTTAGTCGCTTAAAATATATGAATTTTAAGAAAATAATTTCACAATCACATTCAGTTTTAAAAAATGGAATGAGTGGTGTTAAAACAATACAATTCCTTGACTCTTATATTTCAGTATTCTTTAGCATTACTTTCATTCTACAATTTTTATAAAGTATTTGTTTCTTTCAGATTACAATGTATATTGATATTTCTTCAAATTAATTCAAGTGATCATTTGTTTGTTTTGCATACAAATTTTTTATAGCAGATTTATCTGTCTATCTATACCTAAAACATCATGTAGAAGAAAAAATATATACTAAAACCTCTATTTGATGTATTATGAACATGGTAGTACACATAGGATGAGAGACTGTATAAATGATTATTAACTGATACATTTTTTCAGTCAAAACAATGTGTTATATTTCATTTTACGAACAGCTGGAAAATTGACTAAAACTAAATTTCCTTCTAATCTTCCTTTTGTAATCCTGACTTGAGTTCATGTTTGCCATGTTTGGCCACTGTAGGGAATGAGCTTGGAGACTAAGGTAATTCCCATCTCTCAATCAAATAAATGCATATCTACTGAAAGTCTCTAATGGATCACCTAAGTCTATTTTCCTTTATACCCTGAGGGTTTCTTTTTAAAATTTTTTTTAAATGCTTATTTTTGAGAGAGAGACAGAGCACATGTAGAGGAGGGGCAGAATGAGAGGGAGACATAGAATCTGAAGTAGGCTCTAGGCTTTGAGCTGTCAGCACAGAAACCAACACATGGCTCAAACTCATGGACTACGAGATCATGACCTGAGCCAAAGTTGAACACTTAACTAATTGAGCCACCCAGGATCCCCTCTAAGGGTATTCTGAGCCTAGCTATTTGGACTTCTGAGGATAGATCTGTAAGCATCAATTTCAAGGTTTATTTGTTGTTGTCTTGTTATTGTTTTTAATAAGCAATTTAAAATTGTAGAATATTGTGGCACCTGGGTGGCTCAGTCGGGTAAGCATCTGATGACAGCTCAGGTCATGATCTCACAGTCCAAGGGTTCAAGCCCCACATCAGGCTTTGTACTGACAGCTCCAAGTCTAGAGCCTGCTTCAGATTCTGTCTCTCTCTCTCTCTGCACCTCCCCAGAGAGCGTTCTGCCTCTTTTGTCTCTCAAAAATAAATAACAATGTTAAAAAATCCTTTTTTTTTTTTAAATGTTTTATTTATTTCTAGGAGAGAGAGAGAGAGCGACAGCGTGAGCAAGGGAGGGTCAGAGAGAGAGGGAGTCACAGACTGAAACAGGCTCCAGGCTCTGAGCTGGCAGTCACCACAGAGCCCGACGCGGGGCTCGAACCCACGAACCGCGAGATCATGACCCAAGCGAAAGTCAGACGCTTAACCGACTAAGCCACCCAGGCGCCCCTAGAAAACCTTTTTTAATTGCACAATATTGACATTTTAATACCAAATCTCCTTATATCACATAGTATGTATTATATAACACAAATATGTACAACAAAAATGAAAGAGAAGGAAGAATTAAAGATGACATCTAAAATTTTGATTTTGTATTTTTCTTAAATACCTTGGAAATGATACAAATCAGTAAGACAAATTTTAAAGATATGGGAAGGTTGAGGAAGAAGGCTAAAGAAAAGATCTTTCCATGATACAACTGTTCTCTTTATTGCACGGTTGTGGGGTTGTGATCCTGTGTGGTTGGGAATATTCCTGAGGTCACATAATTATTCACTGTAAATTTTGGGATTTTTAAATTGTTCATCTGTTGCTCTCTCTGCTCTATTCTCAATGGATGCGTGCAATATCACTACTGTATGTATCTCCAGAGACTCAAACTCAGTACTTTTGGGATGAAATACAAATATACGTTTTTCTGGGGTGCCTGGGTGGCTCAGTCGGTTAAGCATCTGACTTCAGCTCAGGTCATGATCAGCATCGGGCTCTGTGTTGACAGCTCAGTGCCTGGAGCCTGCTTCAGATTCTATGTCTCTTCTTCTCTTCCCTTCCCTCGCTCAGGCTCTGTCTCTCTCTCTCAAAAATAAATAAACATAAAAAAATTTAAAAAGAAAAACCAAATATGTGTTTTTATACAGAATAGAAAAAAATGTTGGCAATTTCGGCATCCTCACCAGGTTAGAATGGTTGCATTGTACTATATATAAAATTATCTAACATGTGAGTCTTTAAGTAGCTCTTAAAATAAATACATTTAATATTCAATGTTATTTTTATTCTATATGAAAACTTGGATCTTTGACCATATTTGACTCTATTTTTCCCATTTAAATAGCATCTTCACATGATTTAAAGGTTACTGTAAAATCAGAAACATTATTCTCGTATGTTATCAGACCATATCCAATTTTTTCAATCCCACCATTTTCGTGTACAAATAGAAAAATATTCCTGTCTTAAAAGAGACTTAAATACAAAACTTGGTCTCTACTATCCCCTTTATATTGCCCTGAAAATGAAGAGGAAAGAATATTAGCAAAAAGCGGAAACCATCTCATAGAAATAATGGAAAAACCGGAAAGATAACATTTGACTTTAAAAATGAAAAATTCTGGGGCGCCTGGGTGGCTTAGTCGGTTAAGCGCCCGACTTTCGCTTGGGTCATGATCTCACGGCTCGTGGGTTCAAGCCCCGCGTCGGGCTCTGTGCTGACTGCCAGCTCAGAGCCTCGAGCCTATTTCAGAATCTGTGTCTCCCTCTCTCTCTGGCCCTCCCGTGCTCACGCTGTCTCCCTCTCTCTCTCCTAGAAATAAATTAAAAAAAATAAATAAATAAAAATGAAAAATTCTGGTTATCAAAATAAATCCATTTGAGAATCTGATTTTAAGTTAGAGATTTTTTGGTTGCAAGAAAAGAACTTCGACTAAATTGACATGTAAAAAGAGGAAGATGCTGTAAAATAGCATCTCAACAATAAAACAAATTAAATGTCAATAAGTGAATATAGCCAAGTCCTATGTCCAAACAGGAGTAGGAGTTGATATGTTACACTTCCTTTCTCACTAAGGCCATGCAATCAACCAATCTCTCTCTTCTGATTTTTGCCACATGAGCCAGCTATCCATTTGTTTCTTGCCTGTCTATACCAGTTTTCTCACTTCCCTCCTCTAGTTAATGGCTCACTGGAAACTTCCAGCCCCTATTCAGCATTACAAATGTTCAGTGCCACAATGTACTGCTTCCTGTAGGTCTGAGTATGAGTACAAACTTTTGAGCTAAACAGTGAAAGAATGAGAGCCTGAGTTTGTGTGTGAGAGGCAGAATAAAATGGAAAAAAGGAAACTAATTGAAAGAAATATGGTTATATCAATCTCCTATTTACATTTTTCAATGATATACCTTCTAGTCCTTAGTACGGCCTATCAGACCACGCAGGGTGTGGCACCTGCCTCTTCAACTGTTTCATTTCCAGCTGCTCTAACCTTTCTTCTGCGTGCCTTCCCATCCTCCTCCTATCACCTTTTTTTTTTTTGCCATTTCTCAACAATATCATGCTCTTTTTCAACTCAAGGCCTTTATTTTTATTTTTTTAGATTTATATATTTATGTATTTATTTTAACGTTTCATTTATTTTTGAGAGAGAGATAGAAACAGCATGAGCAGGGGAGGGTCAGAGAGACAGGGAGACACCAAATCTGAAGACAGGATCCAGGCTCTGAGCTAGCTGTCAGCACAGACCCCGATGCAGGGCTGGAACCCATGAACCGTGAGATCATGACCTGAGCCAAAGTCGGACTCTTAACCGACTAAGCCTCCTAGGCACCCCTGTTCAAGGCCTTTAAACATGTACAGTTTTCTTCCTGGAATACTATTTATACTTCTCTTATTTACTTGCTAGTTAATTCTTACTTATTCAGATATATTGGGTAATGAGAAAAAATAGTTAAAAGTTGTTTCCATTTTTAAGATAAAAGTCACCTATTTCAATACTCAACTGAAAGTAATATGTTTTTTCTGACTATAAAATTAAGAGAAAAGGGATCACATCTTTCTTCTTCACTTAACTATTCCTAGAATAAAGGTAAGTGTTCATTAAGTATCTACTGAGTCGATGGATTAGGGCATAAATGAACAGATAAATGGATGAATGAACATATTTTCAGGGTCACATGCTAAGAATATGTTTCTTTGATTTTATTCAGTCTTTTGCTATTTCTTCTAATAGAGGTATTTATATAGTATACCTATGAAGTCCAACTCTGAACATGTAACCAATTAATATATGACATAAAGTGGCACATCTCTTACATTCTAGTCACACGTACAGTTTTGGAAAGAATAATAAAAGAATAGCAATATTTTACTGAATGCCACTGTGCCAAATTTTAAGTGTTTTATATTGCTCAAGAAAAATATCACCATACTTCCAGATACACATGTCCTTAAGAGTTGGGTTTATCCACAATTTGTGAAGAGGAAATCACCATTATCTTCTTTAGATGTGTTTTTTTTTTTTTTTTTGGGGGGGGGTCTAGGTGAAAGTTATAGTTTCTGTGGAGGCATATATTTCCCACTGTTAGGTGAATGCTTCCTGTCAGATACAGGGTCATGCAATCACCATCCCAGCTCAGTCTTGACTGAAAAATATCATGTGGGATTACCTGAAGGGGAAAGAAAAATTGTTTTCTTTAAAAATAAGTATGACCTAGCTGGTTTTTCTCAACCTAAAACTTTCCAAGTTATACTGGTGGCCATGATAGTGGCATAAAGTTTTTGATGAGAGAAATGAGACATTGTCATGTGGAGTCTGAAGCAGCACTTACAGATATCGTGCCAGGAGGAATTGAGTCGGCTGAAAGCAGGTCACATGAAAGAAAAATTTTGGATCTCAGAATGCAGGTTGAATATTGCATTAAAGCCAAGCGGTGAGTAGAAGTGAAGACAAAAAAAAAAAAAAAAGAGTGAGATGTAAATTAGATAACTGGCAACAAAATTCTGATGAGTGTAGCTGTAGGTGGGAACTAATTCTGACACTGCAGCCTATCCATCTTCTCTGCCATCACTCTTCTGTATTGATCATTATCAGCCAAAGACCAAGGAAGAAATGTCCATTAGGGTCCAACATGTCTATAAATGACACAAAATGAATCTCCCAATTGAGAGAAATTGAGAATAGTTTCCAGGTTTATCACTGAACTGGAAATAGTTTCTACATTTTTTGAATAATTT
This sequence comes from Proteles cristata cristata, assembly GCA_017311185.1. Taxonomy (NCBI): domain Eukaryota; kingdom Metazoa; phylum Chordata; class Mammalia; order Carnivora; family Hyaenidae; genus Proteles; species Proteles cristata. The sequence goes on along the minus strand of JAESUZ010003804.1, from coordinate 446,631 downwards.
AAGAATTTTTTATTTTTAAGTTTATTTTTGAGAGAGAGAGCACAAGCAAAGGAGGAGCAGAGAGAGAGGTAGACAGAGGATCTGAAGCAGGATCTATGTTCAGAGCATAGAGGCTGATGTGGGGCTCGAACTCATGAACTATGAGATCATGACCTGAGCAGAGGTCAGATGCTTAACCGACTGAGCCACCTAGGCACCCTAATCATTTTGAATTTTTCTAAATCACTCATATCTTTGTTATTATTAAAAAGCAATACTGATTTTATTACATATTATGAATCTCAGGTATTTCTTAGAGGTTGCACCATAGCAGCTGACGAGAACCCTAATTAGACAAAAATCTCAGTATGTAGAAAAACAAAATTGGGGGTAGAAATTATATGCAATTTCATGGCAATGAAATAAATCAGGGTTAAATGGCATTGATAATTAATTATCTAGCAGATTACTTTGGATAAATAGAACTAGTTTGATTAGTAATGATGGAGTGGTTGTACATAAGCACCATCTCCTCAGTTCTTCCCTAGATATTGTGCCCTTTCCTCATGTTAACCTTTATAGTTAATTGAAATAAGTTGGTCATCTGCTCTTGCATGTACCAGTGTTACTTAAGAGTAAAGTAGAATTAAATCAAATAATTTAAATAATTCAAGACTCAAAAACAGTCAAAATGCAAAATTATGATTTCCTGACTTTTTTTTCCTATTTAAATATTAAGACAATAGAAACAAGGATATCCAAGGAAAATATTCATTTGTATTTAATGAGAGTGTTTGTTAGTGCCTTTTAAAAGTTGTTAATGAAATAAAAATGTGGTTCTTTCAAGAAACACTATATATCTCCTACCTTGAGAAGATAAGGATTTTTCCTGGAAATTCTTAAAAATTCTCAATTTCTATGACTCGTGTGTCACTATGCATATGTACCTTTAGAACACAGTATTTGTCCCACATTTACAACTTGGCAGTTACTCTTCTATAGAATATTTATTTCTGATATTCCCTAGTATGGCTAATTTTATGTGTCAATTTGACTGAGCCATGAGATGCCCAAACATTTGGTCAAAGTTATTCTGGATATATCTGTAAGGATGTTTCTGAATGAGAATAACATTTAAATCAGGGGACTGAATTAGCAGATTACTCTTCCTAATGTGAGTGGGGCTTATTCAATAAGTTGAAGGCCTAAATAGAAAAAAAGGCTAATGTTCCAATGAGTAGGAGGTAACTCTAGGTAACTCTAACTAACTTCCTAGAGCTAGGATTTCAGTTTTTTCTTGTCTTCTAACTTAATGTGTTTTTTTTTTTTTTTTTTTCTAGAGAGAGAGAGACAGCGTGAGCAGGGGAGGGTCAGAGAGAGAGGGAGTCACAGACTGAAACCAGCTCCAGGCTCTGAGATGGCAGTCAGCACAGAGCCCGGAGCGGGGCTCGAACCCATGAACCGCGAGATCATGACCTAAGTGAAAGCCGGATGCTTAACTGACTAAACCACCCAGGTACCCCTCTTGTCTTCTAACTTAAACAGAAATATCTCCTCTTCCTGGGCCTCAAGCCTGTCACGCCCCACACTGGAACTATACCATTTGTTCTGAAACACCAGTTTGTATAAGGATCTTGGAATATGTCAGCCTCCATAATCATTTGAGCCAATTCCTTATAATAAAATTCTCTCTTTTTCTCTTTATATATCTACAGATAGACATAGATTCATGTCCCATTAGTTCTGCTTTTCTGAAGAACTCTGATGAATACATTCTTAGTTTTCACAATTTTTTCTCATCACAGCTACCAACTTTCTTCCCTTGATAGGATGTTATTTACATGACAAGAACATTGTCCGTGAAAATAAAGTGGTACAGGACAACACTTATTTTCTGATTCGTTTGTTTACAACATTGTCATTCTGTGTTTGAAAGCAGTATCACACTGTTAATAAAGGAATAGGAGTTACAAAAAGAAATTCTTTTTTATTCTTTTAGGGAAGGATAAACAGTTGAAAACTGTATTTCTGAGAGTCCTTGTAATCCAATGGAGAAATAACAAGAGATGTTAAGCTCTCAATAGAGGCAAATCTCAAAGATAATAAAGTGCCTACTAATATTTGTATCTGCCTAGGACAACTTGACAAAGAGAGGTATTTTCTTGCTTTAAAAACTACAAAGTGAAAACTTCTATAGTTCTTTAAGGAAATTATTTACCTCCCCCTGGATTTGATCTTACCTTCAGTTCATCTCTCAACCTAACAAATGATCCATATGATGCACTACTCCTTACAGTCTTGAGTCATTAAGTCAAGACTGACACAATAGGAAAACTCCATAAGGAGGATTTGAGGAGAATGATGTAGTAACAATGATAGACCTTTCTGAGATCTCCCCCACTAGTGTGAGAATCAGAATGAACATTCCTCTGGTAATCCAGTGTGTAAAAACTAAATTAGACAACTTCCCTAAGAGGAGAGGGCATTCGTTTTGAGAGAAAATGGAACCTAGATATTTTTGTTGTTGTTGTTAAAACTAGAAAAAAAAAAATACTCTTGAAACAAACAGAACTGGATAGTCTTCTGTCTATAAAAGATCTAGGTTTACAATATTATGTAGAGCATGGTCAATTCAAAATCTTTTTCCCACCCACACTGCATACAAACAGCTTTAACTGCACGAGTGGTTCTTGATATTGCCTGCTCATTAGAATGGACAAAATGTAAAAATGAAAAAAAAAGGATTGAGAATAGAGAGACTCCCCAAGACATATGGAGTAGGCTTACTACATGTTAGGAATATCTGAGATGCGACCTAAGCATAAGAAATCTCTTTTAGCTCCCCATGTATATTCTTATGTATCAACAGGATTGAGAACTATTGGTCTAAATTTAACTTCCAGAAACTTAAAAAAAAGAAAATGTTTTAAATAAAAATACTCAAAACCAAAGAAGAACATTTATGGAACACTGGAAAACATCATAAGTATAAATGAATAATATGCCAGAGGGAGAAGAAAGAGAGAGAACATTTTTATATGCCAAATGCTATTCTTCCTATCATTTCAATAAATGAGCATATGTCCCAGAGTGTGCGTGAGATAGAAGAAATGAATGTACTGTCCCTTCAGTAGGTTTCAGTTCCCACAACCTTCTCCTAAGTGGGGGCTTGTCAGAACATGGAGAGCAAATATTTAAATTAATATTTAAATAAGTTGTTCTTAGGACATGGGTTCTAAAATTAAGCCAACTGCCTTTCTGGTGCTCAGCCACAGAGTAACAATCTGTCTCAATAACGAAGAAAAAAAAATGTGATATTTGATGTATTGAAAGACATTATGTTCTTCAACAGGATAACTTTCTGAAAGACACAAACTGCCTGCAGTTGGATGCTGTTAGTACCTAAATTAGCCTAATGTGTGCATATATTTTTCTCTAGGTTAGGCCAGGTCATATTCCCAGGTTTTTTTTTTTTTTTTTTTTAAATCCCTTCTCATTTAGGTAGAAGAGAGGCAACATATTCTCAATATATTGTATAAGCAAAACTCATAGGCTAAGTGAGGTTACAGTCATAACTCATTAGCCATAATATAACTTCTCATTTCAGTTATAGGACAGATACCAACTGATTTAAAGTAAAAAATTAAGAGTTATTACTGTAGTTGTCAGTAAGGTGTTACAATGTTGTAGCCTAAACTCAAATCTTTGGGAAAGCTTTTAAGTCATGTTACGAAACATAAATGGGTTTGATCACATTAATAATCACCAGTGAGTGAGGTTTACAATTGTTGCCTGAGATATGATTGTCATTTGTATTGGCCTTGAAATTTCTCCTTATTTCTAACATTATTCAAGAGTGATACATTCTTAAATTGACCAAAGAATCTTTTTTCTTTCTTTAATTTCTCACCACAACTGAACTTAAACATTAAGAAGAAAAGCTCTCTCAGACTTATGGAAAATAAAATACCAATCTGTCATGTTTTAATATTGTCACTGATTATTTTGACCAAGTGCCACCTACTATGCTTGGTGTCAGTGTTAGTCATAGGCTTTAAGTGATACGTGTAGAAGTATAGCCTGGATCACTGCAGAAGCGATTTTATTTCTAATATACAAAGTAAGATATTTAGGACATTCAGAATCAAGTTTGTACCATCGCAACCACTAGTATGACATGGGGAAGACAACTAAGACTCAGAAACTCTCAATGATTTCTGGTTACTACACCACCTAAGCAACTTGTAATAGCTGAAATACAGGTAAAGGTGAGAAAAATCTGAAATAATAATGCAGGAGAGAGAGTCAAATATCAGATATTGATTGAATGGCATCTGTAATAGCTACAATTAGGGTTCTACTGAACATTTTGTTTTATATCTTTGCTGAGAGTATGAATGGTCATGACTTTGCCTGGGAGTTTATAATGTATTGGATTTAATAGAAACTGCATGGAAAGTATAACGTGTATAATCACTTTGTATAATTTCTTTCTCAGTCTCAGCACTATTATCTAGATAATTTGTTGTTGTGAAGATCTGTCTTGTTTGGTGTAGATTTAGCAGTAGTCCTGGACTCTATTCACTAGATACTGTTCCTCTCTTCTAGCTGTAACATACCCATTCCCTCCGCACCTCTCCCAACACACACACATATAAAGAATCAATGATATTTATAACTCTCCAAATTTTCCTTTGCCTTAGACCAGTCTCTTCCCAATATTTCCAGTTTTGTTAGCCAATTAGTGTCTATTTTTGATCATACACTTTGATTTGTGTTTTTGTCACTTCACATGGAAGCGATGTCTTACTTTTTTTCTTCATTTTTTAAAAATGTATTTCTGAGAAACAGAGACAGAAAACGAGTGGGGGAGGGACAGGCAGGGAGACACAGAATCTGAATCAGGTTTCAGGTTCTGAACTGTCAGCACAGAGCACATAGTAGGGCTTGAACACACAAACCATGAGACCATGACTTGAGCCAAACTCGGACGCTTAACTGACTGAGCCACCCAGGTACCCCATAGTCACACTTTTATGGTGCCTGTACATATAGTAACATAATTTTATAAGCTAAGGGTGCTATTTAAGAGAAGATTACCAGAAATAAATTCAATGAAGAATGCAGAAATAAAGTACTGATACCATAGGACAAATCTAAATATCAAGGGGAAAAATCTCAAATATAGAGGGGAAGAGCTCCAAGTTGTCAGGTCAAAAAAAACAATAAGATGAGATGAATAAAGATAATGGTCACTATTTTATAAAGAACCACAGAGTAAGGAAGTGGACCTTTTTCCAGGTGAGCTTCAGTTAAGATCATAACCATACTCACCATCTTGATTATAGCCTTGCTGAAGACCAACTACAGCCATACTCAGGCTCCTGACCTGCAGAAACTATAAGGTAATAAGCATGTGTTGTTTTGATCTACTAAAATTGTGGTAATGCTATTATACACCAATAGATAACTTATGTGTTTGTAATAGCAGAGAGGTAGTATTCTAAGGCTTAGGGAAACTGAAATGTTAAAGAAATATTATCCTGTAAGACTTGTTCACCCACCAGACAGGTGCCAGAGGACACATCTTTCACCACAGTTGTGATGGGGGTCCCAGGACTCTTGAAGGACTATATTGTGGCTCTTTCATTGTAGGTCAGAAATTATAGATACTATTAGTGAACTGGAGTGGCTCAAGTGATTAAGTGTCCGACTTCAGCTCAGGTCATGATCCCACAGCTCATGGGTTCAAGCCCCACATCAGGCTCTCTGCTGTCAGTGCAGAGCCTGCTTTGATCCTCTGTCCCCTCTCTCTCTGGTCCTTCCTGCTTGTGCTCTGTCTTCTCTCTCTCAAAAATAAATAAACATTATTTTTTTTAAATAAACATAAAGGGGATAATGGGACCACAGGGTGGCAGGAGCTAAGTAAAGGAACCTAAGTCACCAAAGAAAGACAAGTTTACTACAAGAGACTGATTATTATAATGAGCAGAAGAATCAAAACAGTGTCAGGATATTCTGATTTATGGTACTGGATGTTTGGTCATAGTGTTTCTAGCTATAAAGTAGATAAGCAGACTACTAACTTCTTATTGGATCTGTACAAACAGAACAGCTCTAGGTCCACTGTTGGGGAGCCTGAGTGGCTAAGTCAGTTAAGCGTCCGACTTCACCTCAGGTCAGATCTCATGGTTTGTAGGTTTGAGCCCCACATCAGGCTCTATGCTGACAGCTCAGAGCCTGGAGCCTGTTTCAGATTTTGTGTTTCCCTCTCTCTCTGCCCCTCCCCCACTCATGTTCTGTCTCTCTCTGTCTCAAAAATAAACTATAAAAAAATAAAATAAAAAAGAAAAACTCTAGGTCCAGTGAACAAAAGTCTGACTTGAGACCCTAAAACATGGAGTCCTAGTCCCTCAACCAATTCCCAGGCTTGAGTCAGTTTACATATCCAGATCCTACTGAATAAAATGCAAGCTTGGTCTTCTTGAGTAAGGTCTCTGTTATAATATTAAAATTATAGTTTCAATCTTTCCCCTAACTTTCTGGAGAACATTTACCAGGATCACTGTACATTAGGTTTTATTATGTTACTAAACTCCTAATTGACACAAATTCTTAGGTAACCAAAACACCACTATGGTCCAACATTCAGAGCAAGGATTTATGGAGGTCAGGAAATCAAGTCCATTTTTAGCTCAAGTCTATTTCATAGAGGGCTCCATTAGTTCTCAAACCTATCTTGCACTTACTTTTCCACTTCTAGAATAACACAATTAGAGTAGACATACTTAGTATCTAACTAATGTAATATCTACATTAGTTATGTATTGCTGGGTAGCAATATTACCATAAATTTAGTGCCTTAAAAATATTTCACAGTTTCTAACGCATAGCTCCTTAGAGTTTGGAGTCTATGCATGGCTTAGCTGGATTATCTAAACCACTGCAATCAAGGTGTTATCTAGAGCCAGGTTTTTCTCAGAAGCTCTACTGGAAAAAAAATCCCAGCCTCACACCATTGCTAACAACGTTCAGTTCCAGCAGGTGCCTAGACTGAAGGCCACAGTTTCTTGATGGAAATCAACTGCAGGTTGCCCTCAGTTCCTTAATATGTGACCCTCCCTATAGTACCACACAACATGGTGACTTGCTTCTACAAAGGCAATGACAGATTGGAAGGTGAGAAGAATAAAGTATTAAGAGTTTAAGTCCTGGCATCAAGACCTTGAATCTATTCCTTTTAATTCTCAAAAGAGTTAAGATTCTTTTCTACTAACTCCAAAGATGATCCTGCAATATTGATGAATGACTGGTAGGATTCATATTGAAGAAGAGAAAGAGAACATTCTAAGCAGCCTGGAGTGGGTGGCTGTTTGGTAAAAATGTAAGCAGTATGAAAATTAATATTACTGGCTTGTTCAGCAACAAATCATTGTGGGACCCAAGTCTCTTACTACTAATTATATAAGACAAAATTGGTTATACATACTCATGCTTGACTCTGGAAAGCCACAGATGCCTGTACAAGCAGTGTGTGAATTTTATCCCACAGATACTGTGGAGTCAGTGCCTTTGAGCAGAGAAAAATATGAAATAATTAAACAATATGACTAATAAATATTCAATAAACCATAGGTAGATATAGTAACAGTCACTATTACCATTTACGCTCAAATTTTTTTCCTGAACAATTTCGAATAAGCTATAGGCTCAAATCTCCCTGGTAAACTGTTTTTGACTCTTTTCAATACACTAATACATCCCCCAAGTGCAGCTTCAAGGCAAGTACATTACAAGTGTAAAGGGCTCTATTGTGACTAGGTTTGTAATTCCTCTTTTTAATGGACATTTTAATTGTTGAAATTAAGATGATTGATCCCATTAATCTCAATATCTATCAGTATGCAATGTAATGGAAAAGAGCTCTTACAAATTCATTGTCTAAAGCATACTGAGAAGATGTTCGTTACTGATTAAACAGAATGGGATGAACATTTTTGGGGATGACTTCAAACAATTATGCCTGACATGTCTGCCAACTAATGTCCATATGGCTGCATTTAAAACTAAGGATAGATTTCTGTGCATGTAACATATTTTTCTGATACTTAGTATCTGAAGAACAGAAACAAAGTGTCCCTCTTCAATGCTGAACACTTGTCAGTGTGGGGTTGAGGTTTGGTCACAGTCACCTATATTTAAGATTTATCATTGATGCCACCTTCTTATATTTTACTATGAAATCATCTAGTCAAGGATTATTTGTCTTCACTAAGGTACCAACATGGAAACATTAACTAAGAGAGAAATATGGATCTTATCATAACTAACGTAAGCAAGAAAGCTGAGCTAAACTTTGGAAATACTTCTATGATGCTGTCAGTGATTATGTCACAAGAGGTCTTCCTCAGGATTACAGTTTTTCCTGAGGAAAAAACTATTTCTCATTTAATAATAATAATAGAAGACACAATTTAACCAACTAAGCCAAACAATGAAAATCAGGAAAATGAAAATAGACAAATTATTTTATTTTGAAGGTGATCTTTCCTCAGTCTACCAATTCGAATGATAATCTCTCCTAGAAACACATTCATAGACACACCTAGAAATATTTTACCAGTTACCTGGGCATCCCTTAGCCCAGTCAAGTTGGCACAGAGAGTACCTGTTGCTGTACATTCTCCTTGCCACCATTTGGTGTTGCCAGTATTTTGGAATATTGCACTCTACTCAGAAGCTGTGTTTGTAAAGTAGTATGCCAATGGAAAACGAGGGGAGGTGGGAGTGCAGAGAGAAAGAGGGAGTGTATGGGTTCCTGTTAACAGTTAGGCAAGCTTTGAAAATATTTTTATGTGGGGCGCCTGGGTGGCTTAGTCGGTTGGGTGTCCAACTTTAGCTTGGGTCATGATCTCGCGGTTCATGGGTTCGAGCCCCGCGTCGGGCTCTGTGCTGACTGCCAGCTCAGAGCCTGGAGCCTGTTTCAGTCTGTGACTCCCTCTCTCTCTGACCCTCCCCTGCTCACGCTGTCTCTCTCTCCTAGAAATAAATAAAACATTAAAAAATTATTTTTATGTTTGAATATTTTTTATATTTCATTTACAAGTATCTTTCCAGTTATAAGAAACTAGGAAATACTAAAATTCATTTAACAACAAATGGCTGTTTCATTGAAACTTGTCTGGTTGTATGTTTAGGAGAAGGCTAACATGCAGAAGATGTCTGTGCTGCTTGCTGCTTATATAATATGATCTCTCTCTCTCTCTCCCTCCCTCCCTCCCTCCCTCCCTCTCTCTTTTATTTATGTTGTAGGAGACCTCTGTCTGCCATGGGGAGCACAAAACTGATGGAACTTTGAACTCATACTCACAGTTCTAGAAGAAAATTCTCATTGTTAAAATTCTCTATGTTAAAATTTCAAATAATATTTTGAGTAACAAGATTCAGCTAATAAAAACAGTTTTCTTAAAAAAATTCTGTAGTGAATAAGGGCATCCAATGTGTCTGTTACTATAACTGAATCATGGTGGGAAAAACAAAAATTCTATACCTTAAACTTATACAGAACACCAGTGTGTTTTTTTCCCCTTAATGTTAGGTGAGCAAAAATCATTTTTCTAGAATTTAAAAAAATCAAGAAAGGGATTCCAATTTGAAATTATCTGAATTTGCATGAGTCTATAACGAAAAAACAAATGAACAATAACAACAACAATAAAAACATGAAAGAAAAGAAAGAAAAAAGAAGGAAAAAAGTTAAAAATAGTCTGTGGTGATTTTGCTGTTTAACAATAGTGAACCAAATCCTTGATATTGTTTACTATTGCAATGTATTCTTCTGATAAAGTCCTTCAGAAGGACCTTCACCATTTCATTGTTCACGCTTTCACCAGCTTAATGTGACAAAGCAAGAATATAAAATTGTGAGATATACACATGATTACCAAATCTAAAGGCATTCCTTCTTCTCAAGGTTAAGAGTACAAAAAGCAGAAAAAAATAACATTTCTAGCATAATCACTGATATATCTTTTACTTTTAATACAGAGAATAGTATTATTTCTAGGTTGTTTTTATAAATAACAAACATGTAACTATTTTTTGCTTATAGGCAGAGAAACAGCCCAAACTCTGAGATATTCTAGAAATGAGGCCATGAAGAAAGAAAGGAGAGAGAAATTTTACAAAAGGTAGAAGATTCTGCCTGGAGTAAAAATGATACTCTTGTTGTAAAATAATGGATCAGAAACTTCAATGGATAGCAAAGGTTAATACAGTGATTTATGAGACAAGTAAATGCTAAAAAAACAAATATATAAAATCACATTTTATTGTGTTAAATGTGGAATTTCTATCAGGAGAAATGTGAACAAGTCAGTGGCTCAGGGTAAAGGTTATCTTCATTTCCTATTGGAATTAACAAATGAAATGGATGTCAGAAGATACACAACAAAGTTACTCTCTAGGTATACACTGAATGACAAGTGAGGAGTTTTTTCCCAAAGGAAATTAGTGGGCAAAATCTACTTGAAGAAGTAATTATCTAAAGTAGGGGAACCTTTGAAGCTTTTTGAACTCTGAAATGGGCAAGATCAGATAAAGCAAGGAAAAATAAAGTACTGTGCATTCTGTCCTTTTAAAGGAAAAAGTACTAACTCCCATCAAACTAAACCTGAAATAATTTAATTGTCCTTGCCAGCACAGTCCTAACTAAAATTCAGCAAACAGGACAGTATCTGAATCACAGCATAAAATGCTCTATACTTCTTAACAAAATTTCCTTTCTTCTATGGCAAGATTCAAAATATCAAACAAATCTAATGACAAATGAAGTTATAGACTTCTGAATGATTGATTTCAAAAAGCCCCAATATAAACTATGAAAAGGAATGGAAAAGAATGCTGCTATTATTCTTCTAGAATTAAGCACATATTTTTAGTTCTTAAAGGCAAAACAAAATTAGGAGCAAACAAATATGCTATCAAATAAAATGTGCAGATCGTGGGCAAGTTGGAGATTATAAGGTAAGGGCAAGGTTTTTATGTTTTTTCTATAGATTCTATGGATTTATTTTCTATGCTGAATTTAGTCTAACCTTGATGACCGTGCTATAAGCAATGTCAGACTGAAAATTTTAACGAATTATTGTTTTTTAATGAATTTTATTAAATCGAATGCCTAGCTGGTGCATTATTAACTCTGACCCAGATAAATAAAGTACTAATATATTTTACTCAGTAAAAAAAAAATAAATAAATAAAATGGGTATTCTTCTATTCTGTGCTATATTTTTGAGTATTTGCATATTATTTTCATATTGAAATAATTAATTTATATTCTTGCAATTCACACCTATTACATCATTTTGGATATAAATTGAACATCTTAACAATGTTGTGTATTACTGCCCAAACCCCCTAACCATCCCTCTTGCCAGAAGTGTGGGCAGTAATACCAAGGAGCACTATTTCCAAAATCAGCTTTGTCTTTTTTGTGACTCCAGTTAACATCAGAAAGGCCCCTTCTTACCTGGCCACCAGCTTTTCTATAATCTGTCTAGTCCAAGGGAGAGAATGGCATTTCAGTTGCTAATCTGCAGGTTGCCTCATATTTGCTACTTTTTTCTATCTCTTTCAATAATTAGCCCAGATTTAAATTATTTGAACTTTAAAATATAACAGAGACATTGTTTCCCAAAATATAACCCACAGTCCTATTTCCTGAGGACTATATACTTCAGAGTACATTAACTCATGTTTATAACAGCAACTCTCTTTGAGAAGGTATATTAAAAAGGGGGTGTTTCTGTATTAAAGTTACAGTAAAGCTACTAGTTTAACCTCAGATATGGGTAATAAAAAATGTTCTACCTCAATGATTCTCTAACCCATCTTCCGAGTCAGTAGTGTTATAGGCACCTCTCTGACCTTGAACCTTTGTCCTTAATAAATGATCTCTAAGTATCTGTCCCTAGATATCTAATTTCCTAGGCTTTATTTCCTTATAAGAATGTTGTCATAATTCTAGATGTTAATAATAGGTTTGTTTGCAGCTTGCTGTTTAAATTCTGAAGACTCACAGGTTTCTTTCCCATCAAGTTTGATAAACTGTATATTATCATATACTTCTACTTTATTTATTGTAATTGCATTTTAGATATCATTTCTTTCTGGTTTAAACTCTAGAAATTATGCGTTTGCATTTTCCTTTTCCTAGGTCATTGTTGCCCTGGTTGCACATCACTGCCTCTGCACTTTCTATAGCCAAACCTGCACCCACACACCTACCTTGATGCCTACTCCTGGCCTCAAATTAGACTTGTGGGTGCATCACAGTTTTGCTTATGGCAGACAGCTCCCATTGTTTTATATGTCTATGTAAATATATGACAGAAATTCAATACAATAAGATAATTTTGCTAGGAACATTCTATTAATTTTGCTGATAGAAAAATAGCTCAGATTCTGCCTGATAGGTTTTTCCAAGTTATCTTCAAAAAGTCCTAGGAGTTAAAGACTTAATGAAGTGAGTTTAATATTTATGAAGAATTTATTTTAATATTGTTTCTTTCATTCAGGATAAGTGATAAAATCCCATTTTGATAGTCTAAACACTAAATAGTTTGAACCGGCCTTGAGAATTTGCTTTTAACTTTAGTTTTCTTATTTTAAAATGGCTCAAAATTTGCATTGGATTATTTATACATTGCAGAATGGCATGTTAGTTTATTAATTAAACATATGATATTTATAGACACTACTATGACTGAATATAAAAAGATAGTTATTTTAATTTTATGTAAGCATATGACATAAGACAATATGCTTAGACTATGTAGACAATGTAATAGGAAAATTGTTTCTTTCTTAGGTAACTGTAGCTTTTCTCCTGCACTGCTCCTTGTGGCATACAATAACTTTATATTCCCTTTAATCTGGTATTAAGAAAACCACCATTTAATATTCCTATATCACTTCTGGTATTTTATTTATACCTTTGTAATCAACAAATTGATTTTCCTCTATTCTCTGAAATATGGCTTAATACTTACTATCTTTATAGATTATATTCCTTTTAGTTGAAAAATATTCACTTTCTATTCAAATTCTATATACCATCTGAGATATAACCCCTGCTTGTGCTCTATGAAAATTTCCCACATTACTCTTGGCTGTGAATGAGCTCAGAGTATTTAATCTTTCCCTCATTTCCTTCCTTGTTTGTGTCCCCATAACACTTTCTATATCCCTGCATTATAATATATAACATCACATTATGATTATCTATAGCAAAACCTGAACCTCTTGTATACAGCTTCTGTAATAAGCTATAAACTACAATAACCATAGGTTCTCCAGGACAAGACATATGTTAAGGGATATTATAGTTCTTAGCACCTAACAGACAATAAGTATATGTTTTGTTTAATAGAACTTTATTGCTCACCAGATACCATGTTGCATTATAAATTCCTTCACATTCCTTTCTTACTCCTTCCATTTCAAGCAGAATATAAATTCTTGGAGGAAGGAATTTCGCCAATGGAAGCTTATTTAAACTAAGCACCTTTCAATAGTGCACAAGAGTGACTGTCTATACAGGAGAGATTTCTTAAAGATTATTGTTATCATTCTTTTCAATACAAGCTTGGGGAAAGGGTTGTTATGAATCATGAGAAAATTTAAAGTAGTTATGTATGGCATATACAATTTTGAACCAAGTAAATATACTTTGCAATATTTAGGGATTAATTTCTTCATTCTGGAATTACTAAGCATTGTACTTCCTTAAGAAAAATATCCTTTCATCAAACATTAATGAGTACCTATTATATGTCAGAAACATATATTATTCAAATTATCACCAAAAAAGGTGAGCACTAAAAAAACTGGAGTTATTTAATGTAAGGAAGACCACTGTGTGAGAGACCATAATACAGAAATCTAAACTAAAGTTGAAGACAAGTGGGTCATAGATTGATTGCCTTGAGCTAGAGACACTGAGATACATTGTAGAGTAGTGGCTGCCCATATAAGCGGGAATGGAGCAAGAACAGACAAATGTAATACCATCTGTGTGACTATGTAAGGTATCTAGGCTTGGAAGCCTGAGATAGACCACCAAAGTTATGGCACTTTTCATGGAATATGGAACAATAATATATTTTATGTTGTTATAAAAATAAATATATAATTAGAGAAAATCTTTGTGACCAAGCAAAGAGAAAACACTAGCATTATGTTAAGACTGACTAGCAGAATAAAGAGTGTAATAGGAAATTCAGGGGTTTGATACCATTCCTTGACATTTTGTGAAAAACTGGGATTGTGGAATGGGAACATGAAGTGATTCTGATCATATTTATTACAGGCGGAGTTAAAATGCAGGCTAATGGAAAAACCAAGATCACATATATGGAACAACAATTTCAGAAAATAATTAATTATAATTTAATTTTGTTTATTTTTTAAAGTTTACTTATTTATTTTGAGAGAGACAGAGACAAAGCACATGGGCCTGGGAGAGACAGAGAAAGGGAAGAGAGAGAGAATCATAAGCAGGCTCTGCATTGGCAGCGTGGAGCCAGATGTGGGGCTCAAACTCATAACTGTGAGGTCATGACCTAAGCCAAAACCAAGACTCCAAAGCTTCACCAACTGACCCTATCTTAATTTTTAAAATTTCATTTCTACATACACTGAAAGGAGCTGTCACTGTACATCTTCACCCCTGCTTAAGACAGCTGCAGTTTAGGGGCACCTGGGTGGCTTAGTCGGTTAAGCGTCCGACTTTCGCTTAGGTCATGATCTCGCGGTTCGTGGGTTCGGGCCCGCGTCGGGCTCTGTGCTGACTGCCAGCTCAGAGCCTGGAGCCTGTTTCAGTCTGTGACTCCCTCTCTCTCTGACCCTCCCCTGCTCACGCTGTCTCTCTCTCTCCTAGAAATAAAGAAAATATTAAAAAAAAAAAAAGACAGCTGCAGTTTGACTCTTAGTTAGGCAAAATTTTCAAACTGGTTCAGCTCCTTGCTTTCCACCCTATATATTGCTACTCAGTATTAGAAGAGTTGTGATACGAGGAGAGACACTGCTTTATCTGTTATTTGTCATGTAAGGAACATGAATCTGTAAACTTGAGTTCAGAACTAGAAAGTTGGCTGGTAAGGGGGTATATGTGGTAGGATATGTGGGTGTATGGGTGTGGATGTGGAAGAAATATCATTTGAGAGACTAATTTAGATAAAATATACAACAATAAACCATTCTCTCTGCATTCTCTCACAACCTTGGATAACCACGACCTAAATGTAGTAATGCCAAACAAACATAAGTTAAATGAATAATCCTTCATAGAAGTTCCATGTTACTTATCCATGTTGTGTTTTTGGATGTTACATATATATAGAGAGAACATATGAACTTATAGAAACGTAAGCAAAGTACCTAATTTTTAATCCTGTATCTGATTTCTTAGCTCTGTAATGTTTGATAATTTTGTCGACCATTTAAGCATATTTTTTCATGTATAAAATAAAGATACCAATTTCACCACCTCAGATTTTCTAAGTATTAAATAAAGTATTTCTGTGAGACATCACCTGGCACAGTGTGGGATATATAACATCTGCTCAATAAAGGCTAAAATGTTCTATTTTCAAATCAATGCACATCTAGTGGGGGGGGGGGGTGCTTCCTGCCTTTGAAGGGAGAACCTCTTTCCAAGATTTTCCTTTAGTCCAGTATTTCCAAATCTTCACACATGGATTCATGTGTGTGCATATGACCTATAATGATACCCTATCTTTCTCACTAAAGAGGATATATTTGAATATAACTGACATTATTACAGATATAATACTGAATCTCATACAAGTTTTTAAGTGATTCATTCTTATATTTATGTCACCACATAGTACAACAATTAATATATATATGCAATACAGTTATAATTGATTTTTAAAGACATGTTTTCCTGCAGACCGCCTCAAAGATAGCAAGTAGGTTTCATACCATAAGACAGTTCCAACTGGTAGGACTGTATTGACTTCAGTATATATGAGGAATGGAAGCTGGCACATCAGTTCTATCAGGGGGATATGCTAACTGACTGCCAACATTCACTACTAAGACAAGAAGTAGTGGCAAGCATAACAAGTTATTTGCCATTCCTAGATTATTTTGTTTAACTTTGTAACATCTTATTTGAAATAAAACAATATCATATTGATAAGCATTTAGAAACTATAAAAATACTGTGTGATTTGGAGTAGAAAGCCAGATACAAAATGTAATTCTTAAATGCAATGATCTTTGTAAGAAATTATTTTTTTTTTAAATCAAGTAGTCTAAAACTAACTCCTAAGGCATGTTTAAAACAAAAGGAACCTACAAACAGAGAAGGAGGGAGGCAAACCAAATGATACTCTTAAATACGGGGAACAAACTGAGGGTTGACGGGGGGGAAATGGGGAGAAGGAAAATGGATGATGGACATTGAGGAGAGCATTTCTTGGGATGAGCACTGAGTGTTGTGTGTAAATGATGCACCTCGGGAATCTACCCCCCAAACCAAGAGCACCTGCACACACTGTATGTTAGCCAATTTGATAATAAATTATTTTAAAAAAAAAAGAAAAAGAAGACAAAAGGAACTTAAGCAGTAAGCAGGATTTTCATTCAAATGTGCATTAGCAAACCTTTGTATTGATACGAAATACAGCAGACTTATTATTTTGCAGTACCCTAAAGTACATAAAGATTTTGATTAATGCATTTGCAAATGACATTGAAAGAACTTATGTTTTATCGCTTCTCGGCCTTTTGGCTAAGATCAAGTGAAAGAACTTATGTTTATATATGTGCATGAATAAAATATTTTTAATTTTAAAAACACAATATTTATGATTGAGGCTATTTATCTTCTTAAGGGATAGAATCAAGAAATAATTATGTTCTCACAATCATTACAAATAGAATTTCACCTAAACGACCTCTCTCGTTTACCTCTGAGAGAAGGATGAGTCTATATTTGAATACTTTAATGCATCCACTCTTTAATAGCTTGGATACAGTGAATTCTATTATTTTCTAACAAATATATAACATGTGAAGAACAACCTATAAATATCTTTTTTGTTCAATGAAGCATGAAAAGAAAATTAATTCTTCATAGTTATTTAAAACATTAAAGGAAACATTATATTACAGAATTAAAGATAAATTAAGTAGTTCTTAAAATAATTGACAATAAGATTTGTTACCAGTGAGTATTAAACAGTAACTTTGTATAAAGTATTTTATTGATAATAAGGCTTTTTTTAATGGCAAAGATCAGATAAAATCATCACTGAAAAATCCCAATACTGTTTTTTTTTTCACGACAATTAAGATATGAATAGCCCTGCATTGTTTCAAAATGTGCCACATGTTTCTTGTTGCTGCCCATGAAATTCAACGCAATCTGAATCATAACCTTTAGTATTCTTTTATATGTGAATATCCAATTTTCCCAGCACCACTTCTCAAACTACCTTGTCTCCATTGGGTGTTCTTGGCTCCTTTATCAAATATTAATTAACTGTATATGCATGAGCTTATTTATGGGTTCTCTACACTGTCCTTTTGTTTTATGAATCTACTGTTATGCCAAAACCATATTGTTTCATAATTACAATTTGTAGTACGGTTTGAGATTAGGAAGTGTGATTCCTCTGTTTTTGTTCTTTCTCAGAATCAAATTGGCTACTATTCAGGATTTTTTTGTATTTCCATACAAATTTTTTATTTTTTTGAAAAACATCATTACAATTTTGATAGTGATTGAACTGAATGTGTAAATGGCTTTGGGTAGTACGGGGATTACTTCTAACAATATTAATTCTTCCAATTAATGAATGTAGGTGTCCTTCCATTTGTGTCTTCAAGTTCTTTCATCAAAGCCTTGTACTTTTCTTTGTACAGATCTTTCACTTCCTTGGATAAATGTATGGATATTTGTGTTTTGATGCTACTGTGAATTAGATAGTTTTATTTCTTTTACAAACATTTTATTTTTAGTGTGTGGAAATACAACTGATTTCTGTATGTTGGTTTTCTATCCCACAACTTTACTGAATCTCTTGACTACTTCCAACAAAAATTTTGGTTTAGTCTTTAGTATTCTCTATACATAAGATCATACCACCTGCAAATAATGACAATTTTAGTCCTTCCTTTCTGGTTTAGATTTCTTCTGTTTCATTATCTTGTTTGACTGCTTTAGCTAAGACTTCCAGTACTATCTTTTTTATTTTTAAAGTTTATTCATTTTGAGAGTGAGAGAGAGACAGAGAGAGACAGAGAGAGAGAGAGAGACAGAGAGAGAGAGAGAGAGGATACGAAGGAGGCCCCACACTGTCAGTGCAGAGCCTCATAAGGGGCTCGAACCCACAAACCGTGAAATCATGACCTGAGCAGAAACTAAGAGTAGGATGCTTAACCAACTGAGCCATGCAGGTGACCCACCCAGTACCTTTTGAATGAGTGTGGTGAGTGAGTATCTTTTCTTATTCCAGATCCTAGAAAAAAAGATTTCAACCTTTTACCAATGAGTAGGATTCTAGCTATGGCCATGTCATTATAGTATGCTGTTTATTATGTTAAGACAAGTTCCTTCTATACCCAATATGCTGAGGATTTTTTTAAATCATGAAAATATATTGTATCTTGTAAAATGATTTTTTTCTGTACCTGTTAAAATTACCATGTGATTTTTATCTCATTCTACTTGTGGGGTATTATCACATTTATCGATTTACACATGTTGAATCATCCTCGTTTCCCAGCAATAAAAATGGTAATATTTAAATTGAAAAAAAGGAGATGAGCAAGATTCCATGATGGGTTAGTATGGGATTTTCTTAGAAGATCAAAATAATTTAGCAGCAGAAAGAGAAGTCAAGGAATTAATCCCATTTACAACTCCACAAAAAATCATGAGATGCCTAGAATAAACATAACCAAAGAGGTACAAGGTCTGTGTGCTGAAAACTATAGAAAGTTTAGGAAAGCAATTGAAGAAGACACAAAGAAATGGAAAAATATTCCATGCACAAGGATTTGAAGAATCAATACTATTAAAATCTCTATACTACTGAAGCAATCTATGCATTCAGTGCAATCCCTATTAAAATAACATCAGCGTTCTTCACAAAGCTAGAACAAATAATCCTAAAATTTGTATGGAACAAGAAAAGACCCCAAATAGCCATGTAATTATGAAAAGAAAAACAAAGCTGGAGGCTTAACAATTCTGGACTTCAAGCTCTATTACAAAGTTGTAATCATCAAGACAGTATGGTACTGTCACAAAAACAGACACACAGATCAATGGAACAGTATAGAAACTCACAAATGGACACATAAATGTATGGGTAACTCATCAACAAAGCAGGAAAGAGTATCCAATGGGAAAAAAATACAGTCTCTTCACCAAATGGTGCTGGGAGAACTGGACAGTGATGTGCAGAAGAATGAAACTGGACCACTTTTTTAAATCATACACAAAAATAAATTCAAATGGATGAAAGATCTAAATGTGAAACAGGAAACCATCAAAATCCTAGAGAAGAAAACAGGCAGCAACCTCTCATGTCTCAGGAAACAAGGGAAACAAAAGCATAAATGAACTGTTGGGACCTCATCAAGATAAAAATAATTTGCAGAGCAAAAGAAACAATCACCAAAACTAAAAGGCAATCTATGGAATGGGAGAAGATATTTGCAAATGACATACTTAACAAAGGGTTAGTATTCAAAATCTATCATGAACCTATCAAACTCAACACCCTATAAATAAATAATCCAGTGAAGAGATAGGCAAAAACATGAATAAACATTTTTTCTGAAGAAGTCATCCAGATGGGCCAGGAGACACATGAAACGATGTTCAACATCGCTCATCATCATGGAAATGCAAATCAAAACCACAATCAGATACTACCTCACACCTGTCAGAATGGCTAAAATTAACAACTCCGGAAACCTGTTGGCAAGGTTGAGGAGAAAGGGAAACACTTTTGTATTGTTGGTGGGAATGCAAACTAATGCAGCTGCTCTGGAAAACAGTATGGCAGTTCCTTAAAAAATTAAAAATAGAGCTACCCTACAACCCAGCAATTGCACTACTGTGAATTTATGCAAAAGATATAAAAATGCTGATTTGAAGGAGCACATGCACCCTAACGTTTATAGCAGTGCTATCAACAATAGCCAAATGATGCTAGGAGCCCAAATGTCCATTGACTGAAGAATGGATAAAAATGATGTGGTGTGTTGGGGCACCTGGGAGGCTCAGTCGGTTAAGCGTCCGACTTCAGCTCAGGTCACGATCGCACGGTTCATCGGTTCGAGCCCCCGCATCAGGCTCTGTGCTGACAGCCAGCTCAGAACCTGGATCCTGTTTCGGATTCTGTGTCTCCCTCTCTCTCTGGCCCTTCCCTGCTCACACTGACTCTCTCTCTCTTAAAAATAAATAAAACATAAAAAAGTTTAAAAAATGATGCGTGTGTGTGTGTGTGTGTGTGTGTGTAAGCATATGTGTGTATTTGGTTGTGTGTTTGTATATCCACAATGGACTACTACTTAGGGATCAGAAAGAATGAAATCTTGCCATTTGCAACAACATGGATGGAACTAGTGTATTGTGCTAAGTGAAATAAGACAGGCAAAGAAAGACAAGTATCATATGGTTTCACTCATGTATGGAATTTAAGAAACACAACAGATGGACATAGGAGGAGAAAAGGAAAAATGCGGTAAAAAAACACAAGGAGGCAAACCATAAGACTCTTAAATACAAAAAACAAACTGAGGATTGCTGGAGAGAAGGTGGGTGGAGACGGGCTAAATGGGTGATTGACATTACTTAGGTCACTTGTTGAGATGAGAGCTGTGTGTTATATGTATGTGATGAATTACTGGGTTCTACTCCTGAAACCAATACTAAACTGTATGTTAAGTAACTTGAGTTTAAATAAATAAATTTAAGTAATAATAATAATTAAGTAAATTTAAATAAATTTAAGTAATAATAATAATAATAATAACACCTAAATAAAGATCAAAATAATTCATTTTTGAAGTCATTTAAGAATCTCAAGAGCCAGTGCATAAATCTCTTCCCAAGTCCGTGTTCAAGGATATCATTTTGGTAGCTTGAAATTGAAAAAGGCAGGGATATTTATACTACAGAAATTCTCAAACATTACAAATCAGTGTCTCCCTCTCCACTCACCAAAATTAAGAAGTAGTTTTCCTGCATATTATTCAGACAGCTGAGTTCAAATTCTTTTTCCTAACAACATTGTGACTTCGGATGTTTCTTAGCTTCCATAATTATGATTTTTGTCTTCTATAAAGTGGTCATAATGGTAAAAAGACAATTATCTTTTAATTTTGCTATGCGTGTTTTATCAGATAATCAACCTCATGCATTTAGAACAATGCCTGTTACCCAGGGGATATCTGATATATATGTGCTAAAATAATACATATTATTATTTTAAGGTTTTCATAAGCTGGCATCCTATACTGTGCGATAAGGCAATTGAGAGCAATATACTTCAGGAAGGTTAACTTGGCCCAGGTGTGGAAAGTTCATTCCAGTTTGCAGAGACCCAGGGTTGCAAAGTTCAGGATTCTGTGCACAGCATAGCCAATGACCTTTAAGGTTATTCTGAGCAGTATGCAAGGGCAGTCATGTGTTAAACAAATCCCATCATTCATTCCCCAAAAGACAAATGGTTGACTTTGATGGAAGTGTATTTAATAGCACATAGATTTAGTCATGGCCACAAAGGTAAAGACCCAAGAATAAAACCTGTTTTCGGGAATGTTGTGTAGCTCTGACTAGTCTGTCAATTCCACTATAAACTGGGTTCATTCTGAAACAGAACTTGAATAGAAAAATGATATTTCTAAGCATCATTAAAAATTAAAATTCAAATAAATCAGGTTTGCATAAGAGCAATTAATTAAGTTGGGTCATAAATACATTCAGGTATTATTCAAAGATTTAGGTGACTTAAACACACATATAATAGTCTCTGATCTGAATGGTCTTGTATTTATATGATGTGGATATACACACATAAATTTTAAATTAGACATGTCTCTTTAAGCCACAACAAAAAATTCTGAAGATTCAAAATCAGGAATTCAACTTGAGTAGTAAAGAAATCTTTTAAAAATAGATGAAATTTGAGAAAAAAATAATTTGGCAGGTAGAGACGAGAAAGGAAGAAATAATACACTATGTGTTCTTATCTCTAAATCATGAAAAGCCTGAGGTTTAATAGGGGAAAACGTTATCAAAATATAGAAGAAAACTGGAATGGAAGGCTATGTAAGCAGGGCTCAAAATATTAGGAATTCTTATTAAATTTTATAGATTATCTTTCCACATGACTAAGTAAATTTTTATAAGAAAAATTGTTACCTAAAATATTTATTGTAAGTATTTTCTGCTTGGTAATACAGGAACATGTAATTTTTATTATTGTCAGCATTATTATTACTAAATTAACTACACAGCAAGGGAAAATACTGTTTTTAGGTAAATACAACCATTATGTGAGTTATAACATATCCTTTTGGTTTTTCCACTTCTGAGTAAAACTCAGAGTCAAAAGCAGATTTTATCTATATGTTGTTCTAATAAGCAGTTGATATTTTATAGAGCTGACTGTTTTATATCAAATGTATCTATCTTGTAACTTTATTATGAATTATTTTTCCCCTTGAGAAGATTCTTCTTAATGAATATGGAGTCTTCAAAGGTCAACAGATGTAAGTCTTGAAGAGAGAAACAAATGCTAAAACACAATGTCTCACTATCTACAGGAAAGTTAATAAGGGAATCTGGTAAAAGTGGAAAAGCAGGATTATCTTTATAAGAAAAAAAGAAGAAAGTAGCAGCTTCATTACCCTTGCTCCTTTTGATTTAAACTACAAAATTAAATAAATTACAATGCAAAATCCATTATATAAGCTCCATTTAGTTTAGTAAAATTTGGTACAGCTGGGTAACAGAGCAGATGGTGAAACTGTGATTGTGGACAGCACTCTCCAAAATCTAATTGAGAATGCTTGGGGGGGTGGGGGCGCCAAAAAGACTGGTGTAACATATAGATAGCCACAGTTACATTTCACCCCAGATAGCCATCATGCACATCTGTTCTTGGATATCAAGAAAAACATGATTCCTTTAGCTTTTTTATCCACTAGGCTCATCAAATGCTTTATAGATTGAGGTGGAATATTCTGAGGAACATGTGTTTGAGTTTGATGGTTTCTTAATTTACAGTTATTTCAACAACAACAAAAAAGGCTAACATAACTAGAATTGTATCATTTCTGATGGAGTCTCCATCATATATTTAGGGAAATGTAACAGCATAATATATTTGATTCTGGGAAATAGGGGGAAAATCTGTAATTTGCATCATGAATTGTTTGAGTGGTTCACAAAAAGCCTCTACTATGCATAATATTTATCAAAAAAATTTCATCATTGTATCTACAGAACACATTACATGACTTTGTGTTGGAATGGTCAACCAAATAATTTTACAGTTGAGTAAGCCAGGCCGCAAATAGAATTCATTATTTTCATAAGGTCTTGCAGTTTATGAGAGAAAACTCTAATATTTAAATTCAGTATCAGGAAGATTTTATATGTAATTATCATAATTTCTGACTCTATCCAGCTTAAACAGTAGGATATTATCCCACATAACAAAACCATCAGAGAAGAGGACAGAGAATCCAGGGTTGGTTACTTATACAGCTTCACATTGTCATCAACAATCAAGGTACATTCCCTATCTTCACTGTGCTATCTTGTGACAGATATGACATATTGGTCCCATGGCTGGTTCCCCACATGGTCTCAAGATATCTGAGCCACCAGTAGCCTCTGCAGAAAGCTGATTCCTTGTTTCATCTAGTGTAACAGACTCTTCTTCACCAAATACTAAAGCCATAGACTTTTAATCCAGTCTGGCCAACTGAAGATATTCTACCCATTTTTTGATAAGTAAGGGTCAACAAAATGCCAAGTGGAATGATGATGATGATAGTGATAATAATAAAACTAACACTCAATGAATATATATATTATGGGACAAGTTCAGATGTATTATGTATCTTAATACATATTTAATATATATGAATACATATACATTCATGTGGAATGGAAACCTAGGCAACAAATAACACTAATAGAAATAGCTCTCTTAACTCCACTATTCTACATCATCTGATGTGTGTAGGGAAAGTTCTTAATGGAAAAAAGTCTTGGTAATTATTTTGTTATTGTATTTCAATGTAAATTAATAAAATATAGAAAACTATGTTTGTTGGAGATCTTAAAGTTCATTTAATCAAAACACCTACCATATTCTTTCATTAAAAATCTATTCCACTTTTGAAAACCTGATGTGACAAAAGCCTGTGGTCTGGTAAGCCAGTCTGCTATTTCAATAAAGGCCTATAGAGAAGATATTGCTGCAGTTTATATAACCGCCAGCAGTAGTGGATTTCTTTCTATTCTTTGGTAATAAAATATTTAAGTGTCCCTGTATTACTGTTACAATTCCAAAACATATGAAAATGTAAAGCTGCATCCAACTTTTTGTCTTTATAAATAATTTACACAATTTTTGCTTTAGGTTTGTGATTGCTTCCTATGAGCAATTTTTTCAAACTCTTAACTGAAATATAATCATGAATTTTCACAAATTTAACACAATTATATACCGGCATCTACAAGACATTAGTATCATCCCAATTACTAGTAATTACATTGGTTTTATTTCTTATGTGTCAATTCTTTTGAACCTCATTGTTGTCTATTATCTCTCTTATCCTCCATCTCTCCCTCTCCCTCCTTCTGCAAACATGGAATTGAAGCAATATTACCTACAGTGTCAGTACAGGAGTTCACCCTCCAAATATTTACATTTAAGTATTTTAGGTTAAAACTCAGCAAGAAACTTTACACCAGTCATGATGTCGAAGTCAAGAAACAATTGTATCATGCAGATGAAGAACAGTTACTTTTGCAAATACTCTATGCTTTATTTGACAACTTTAGTTGACGTGTCTCCAGACTTTAGAAGGACAATGATGAATAATAAATCCCAAATTCTCTCAGTTTAAAATATCCACTCTTATTTATGTCAAATTATTTAATATGCAGGGGTTAGATTTATACTCTCATATCACACTAGCACTTATAGTAGCAAGACCCCTGTAAAGCTGGTAAAACATTTGAGTTTTTCCTTAAGCCTTTTTAAAAACTAGTATGTTATTATTTTATTTGCCAATGGATAGTTAACCGTTAGTTAATATTTATTCTGAGTATTAAATAGTGTGTATGCTTTGTTTCACAACTAAGGTTATTCCACAATTAGAAGAATGAAGTAAAATACATTTATTAATTTTCAAAGTTTATGTATTCAGAAGTTACATTTCAATGACTTCGGTATTATTTTTTTTTCAGCTTTTAAGTGCCAGATTCCCTACAGAATAGACAAGAAGTTACATATTCTTTTCAATAACAGCAATACAAAAGGTTATAATAATCAGCTAAGTCATTTAGCAAAATAAAACAAATACTTTACTGATTTTTTCTATTCTAAATTAAGCAAAAATCCAGTTAAAGTCATTTGTACATGCATGTACATACGTTCATACTTACAGTGTATTTATGTATCCATAAAGTATGGATATTCAAATCAAAGTTGTTATTCTCTAGCCCTGTGAAAATGAGTTTAAGGTAATCGTCATTGGCAATCTTTGTTTGGTGTAAACATATTGATTTAAAATCATCAGAATATTCAGGAGTCTCTAAGATCATATCAATAATTGTTACTGAAGAAAATTAGAATGCTAATTGTAACAGCTTTTAGATGAAAAGTTTAAAAAGTGAAACTACTGAGGCACTTGGATTAAGTGACCTTCTCTTGATTTGGACTCAGGTCATGATCTCACAGTTTGTGGGATCAAGCCCCGTGTTGGGCTCTATGCCAAGAGCACCAAGTCTGCTCAGGGTTCTCCCTCTCCCTCTCAACCTTTCCCCTGCTCGCGCGCTCTCTCTCTCTCAACTAAACAAAGAAGAAATGTGAAACTCCTTTTTTTTTTTTTAAATTGGCCTTCCAAGTGTGTTTGCTTAAAATTTCTTAGCTATGAACTGCTATGTGATGTAATGTTTACATGTTAATACAAATGTTGTAATGATAGTTAAAATTTGCATAAAGGTAAGTTTAAGTCAGACATCCAAGACATGAGAGGGTAAGAGGGAAGGTGAAATCACAACCTACATAAGTATTGGAGGTGTGACTTCAGAGGACTTCTAAAAGTATATATCCAAATAACATATTTAATGCAAAGAATTTTACAAAAATAAATCTCCAATATGTTTCAGAGAGGCTTACATATTTAAAAATTTGTGGTTCTTTAACTATTTTTTTTTATTTATTTCTAGGAGAGAAAGAGAGAGACAGCGTGAGCAGGGGAGGGTCAGAGAGAGAGGGAGTCACAGACTCTGAAACAGGCTCCAGGCTCTGAGCTGGCACTCAACACAGAGCCCGACGCGGGGCTCGAACCCACTAACCGCGAGATCATGACCTGAGCGGAAGTCGGACGCTCAACCGACTAAGCCACCCAGGTGCCCCTAAAAATTTGTAAGAGATTTAAAAATTGGAGAAAACAATTTCATTTAACTAAATTGGATTTTATATTTCCCCCTAATCAATGGACATGGATCAAGGTGAGTAAGGAATTTTATAACCTAAATCCTCAATAAAAATCAATCATCTCCAGTTCTCTTTGGAAACTGTCCAATACTTGTTGGAAAAAGTCCTCTAAATACTATTTTTACTATTTTAATAACAACACTTAATATGAGATCTATACTTTTAAAAAAATTCTAAGTGTAAAATACATTGTTAACAATAGGCATCATGTTGTATAGACCTCTATGTCAATACAGAGCCTAAGATATTAGACAATTTAAAATTGAAGGATCAGGTCAATTAGAATAAATCATACCATTTAAATCAAACTCACATTCTCTTTCTCTCTCTGTCTTTCTCTGTCTCTCTGTCTCTCTCTCTCTCTCTCACACACACACACACACATACACACCAAGACTTAAAGGAAAATCTGTACAAATTTCCATTTTATATTTACCATTCAGGTTGGACAATAACAAGAGTACGTATACCCACTTATCCAAACATTGAGGATTATAGGGCAGTTAACATTTGTACTTAATTTGTATTTTACTAGTCCTCAGTAATTCAGGCACCTGCTTTCAAACTGATAAGCAATTTATCTCAATATTTCAACAACTTCAGAATTTATGGAATATTCTGAAGATTTAAAGAAGCTTTTAAAGCTGATTAAAATGTTTTAGACTAAAAAGTGATCTTCATTGTAATGTTAAAATTTGACAATAAGCTCTTAGAGAACCCCTTAGAAGAGTTCTTTTTGAACTTTCTCAAACAGGTCCATTAAGTTGTAGAATCTAAAGTCAACATTAAATTAATAAACTCCCTTGTCATCAAAATGGGCATAAATTTGATCATATGAGTATAACGTAAACATTATATAATTTTCAAATCCATTACACTTAAATATCAAATCTGTTTTATGTCATAGCTGTATCTATGCATTCCAAATTACACTGAAAATTGAAGCCATGATATTATTAGGTGTGTAGTATTTGTCTTATCTGTATTGCAAGAAAATATTGGAATTTGACTGAAGTTATTCAAAAGATTTAGTTAGATTCTCACTGAAATTATGCCTACTACTGTACACTGGAATACATGCATGAGAAATACTTGTTTATAATAATTGTTTATTTAACATGTATCTTATTATGAAGGCCAGAGGAGACAGAGTTTTGGTACAAAAATGAAAAGATACAAGGTATGAGTGTTGTGATGGTATTTCATTCCACTTAATGAACCTCTCAGAACCTAAAAATTTTCCATCTTTATTTATCTAGATATCACTTTGGTTGTTGGAAGGAAAAAGAAAAGAGAGAAAAATAAGGGAAAGGAGGAGTTAAAATCCAAAATATGTTCAGAGCTTACTGCACTCACTGAGAATTGGGGATAAAGTATACAACTGCCATAGATATATAAAATATTAATTTATTTCTCCTTTCTTTACTAAAGAACTGGTTCAATTAGAAATCAATATTAAAGAGTGGTGAAGAATCATTCCACATTTATCAATTCTTCAAAAGATTGAGATTCAAGTTTTATTCATCTCTTGATAATATTTATTTGTTGGTTCCTCATCATCTCTCTGACCTAAAACTGCATCTTCTTCCCTAGATATTTTCCTATACAGGATATTTTCTGTTCTTTTTCTTCATTACCCTCTAGATAAAACGTTGTGTTTATGCTGATGCCTCTCAATGTTTCTTATTTTATCTCCAATACTCTCAGAACTCCATTGTTAACTATCTCCGTAAAGAGCATCTATTCCTGATTCTCTTCTTCTAAATGTATTCTTTCATTCTAACCACTAAAAATAAATAGAAATCCATTCCTTTATATTATAAACCTTAGAAAATTATTGGTTTCTCTAATTTTGTCATCCAAGTCTGTCTGAAAATCTTTATGAATCAAACTTCAATGTCTGTCTAGAATTGGACTGTTTTCTAATGCGAACACTATTCTTGTTCAAGTCACTATCATTTTCCCCTTTTATTATTGCAATAGCTTGTTACATGTCTCTACCCTCTCAGAATTGTTATTCTTCAGGTTGCTCTCCAGAAAGCAGCCAAAGAGATGCTGCTAAACCATAATCCAGATCATGTAACTCTTCAGCTCACCAAAGTATCCCTATTCTTTATCTACCTGAAATCTGAGATCTGACTGAAAGACTTTGCTATATTATCTATCATCTGTACTATCCTAAAAAGAAATCAATACAGTGAACAAGATTAATTAAACACATTTTCATGAAAGTATGTTCAAGCCACCTTAATTAATTGCCTATAATGGAATGACTTTCAAAGTTCTTAAATATCTAATGGGTAAAAGCCTGTGTTATTTACAGATTTTTGTTAGCCCTATGTGTTTATTTAAAGACACTGAGCAAAAATTAGATTTTAATATTCTAATTTTATTAGTTTATTTTTTAACTATAGAGAACAGATAGATAATTACCAGAGGGGAAGTAGTGCGGTAACAGGTGATATAGATGAAGGGGATTAGGACCATATTTGGAACTTGATTTTTAATACAATAAATTTTTTTCAATGTCAGAATATTGGAGTACAATTATTGTTTAGTGTATCTTTATGTCCTTTTTTAAACTTTATATTAATTTTTAATATAAAATTTTAAATTAATGGTTGGGTATGCATGGTTAAAGTAGGATGACAGGAAGATCATTCCATCATAATTGAGTAAACAGAAAAAATAGCAAGAAACATCTAATTGTGGAAGACATTCCACTGCCAACCAGCATTTCTGATCCTTCTTTGTGCATGAGATGAATTACAATTTTCTCCTTCTCCAAGTTAGTTGTTTTCATGAGACTTCTATGATAGGTGAGCAAAAATTATGTCTTTTTATTTAGATATTGAAGCAGGGTACTAAAAATTACTCAAAATATTACATCACTGAAACAATTTCATAAAAATAATAGAAGGAATCACATGAAATAATTTAAAGTGGTTATATCTAGAGAGTTGTCATCAGCTAAGGTAAAGGTGGCAATATCCACCTTTACCTCCAAAAGGAGGTCCTTGGGCTAGGGAAATCCAGAGAAAAATACTATGAAGAAAGAATTTGACAAGTTGCTGAGGCATTGGTGCAGTTAATCATTGTAACTGCTGTTTGGAGCTTATTGAACTTTAGTCTTGCTTACTTTCACCTGGATATTGTTGATAGAGTCAAATTTCTCAGACATTGTTCTCCACATAGCCTTCCAAATCTATTTGAATTTTTTTCTTTTACTGTTAATTTATTTCTGAGAGAGAGAGAGAGGGAGAATGAGAGCAAGCAGTGGAGGGGCAGAGACAGAGGGAGACACAAAATCTGAAGCAGATCCAGGCTCTGAGCTGTCAGCACAGAGCCTGACATGGGGCTCAAACCCACAGACTGTGAGATAATGACCTGAAATGAAGTTGGATGCTTAAAAGACTGAACCACCCAGCCACCTACTTCCAAATCTATGAAAATGTGAGGGTCTGTCACTAAGATAGAAAGTAGAATGTTTATTGGTTTAGTAGTCTATGCTACTACCAGTCTCACCCGTCTCAGAACAGAACCAGGTACTTAGGCTAAGTAGCTTGGAGTCTCATCTTTTCACATATTGACTCTAATTTGTTAGCAGAAACTACTGGCTCTACTTAGAAACATCGCAAATCCAACAATTTCTAATATTATTTATTGCTACAACCCTAGTCAAAGTCACTGACATATGCCTTTACAACAGCTTACTGATCAGTGTCTTTGCACATCATGCATACTCTAACATAAGGCCATCAATTTTAGCTCATTCTTCCAACTAAATACTGTGTAATTGAAAAAAGCAAGTCTTGCAATCCTTTACAGTTCCTGGTCAGATGTGAAGAACCCTCTATTTTCAGACATTTTCTTTGACTTTTCTCTTACCATCAGACTACTTGTCTCCAAATTAGGGAATAATAGAATTTTTACAACTTTGTTTATTCATCTTCCTTCTTTTTTAAATTATTTATTAGAGAGAGAGAGAGAGAGAGAGAGAGAGAACAAGAAGAGGGGCAGAAAGAGGGAGAACGAGAATCCCAAGCAAGCTCCACACTGCCAGCACAGAGTCCAGTAGGAGAAACCAAGAGTCAGAAGCTTAACCGACTGAGTCACCCAAGCAGCCCTCATCTTCCTTCTTTTTAAAAAATATTTATTCATTCATTTTGAGAGAAAGAGCAAGAAAGAGAGGTCATGCAAAAGCTTACATGGGGAGGGGGGTGGTGGGGAGAAAGAGGGAGACAGAATCCCAAGCAGGTTCCATGCTGTCAGAGCAGAGCCCGACATGGGGCTCAGTCTCACAAACCATGAGATCAAGACCTGAGACAATATCAAGAGTTGGATATTTAACCAACTCAGCTACCCAGGTGCACCCCCCCACCCAGCTTTCTTCTTTATTACATTTCTTCAGGGTGGTCATCAAGAAGAGCTTTGTGACTACAGTGGAACAAAAATTTTTGTCTGCTTCCATTTTCTGATATTGATCATACTAATTTACTTTCTTTCTTTTGCCCTTCCTCCCACAATTTTGGAAAATATAGCTAGAGTTTGGTAAGTAGCTAGTTGCATAGGTGTTGTCATTATACTTACACACATATGTATACTACATACACACTGCATACATGTTTATTACAGATAGCACATATGTGTTTATTATATGTGTTTATATAATACATAAATATAAAATAGATTAAATATATATGTGTGTATACACACACAAATTCCTTTTGGTTTCAATTTACCAGATGTCAGGGTCCTGTTAAGAGGGTATAATAGTATAGGAGTTCCTGGGTGGCTCAGTTGGTTAAGTGTCTGACTCTTGATTTCGGCCCGGTTCAGGTTATGATCATAGTTCATGAGTTTGAGCCCCATGTCAGGCTCTGTGCTGATACTGCAGAGCTTGCGTGAGATTCTCTCTCTCCTTCTCTCTTTATCCTTTCTCTGGCTGCATTCTCTCTGTCTCAAAATAAAGAAGTAAACTTAAAAAAAAGAGTATACAGTGTAGCTGAAGTCTGTCATTTTTTAACCACTGATAAATGAGCCACGTTGGAGGTGCAGAAATTTGTTCTCGACAGAGAGAAGAAAATGTTCAAAGGTTGTATCCTATTCATAGTAATGTAAGCAGCTATATTTGTCTGATGCACACAGAGCAAGCAGAGGAAGAGATGTGCCAAGAAAGTGAGATTTTGATGGAGATGTCAGATCTCAAAGGGTCTTCTACAGCATGCTGCATGAGAATAATGAGGCATTGCTAAAGGGATCTGAGCAGGAGGCAGAAATGGTGAGACATGCTTCTTAGCAGCTATGGCTCCAAGGGGTTTCTTATGGGAATTTAATATTCTTTTACCCATTTTATTTTTATTTATTTATTTATTTTATTTCTAGGAGAGAGAGAGATAGAGTGAGCAGGGGAGGGTCAGAGAGAGAGGGAGTCACAGACTGAAACAGGCTCCAGGCTCTGAGCTGGCAGTCAGCACAGAGCCCGACGCAGGGCTCGAACCCACGAACCGTGAGATCATGACTTAAGCGAAAGTCGGACGCTTAACCGACTAAGCCACCCAGGTGCACCTCTTTTACCCATTTTAAATAGTCTCCTCCATTCTTTGATGGAATATTTAATATTTCTGAAATGTTATTACATACACAAGACAAATTCAGTTTCACATACAAGTCCTCTTGTTATCAAAGACTTTGAAAATATAAACCAGTCTTATATTGGCATTCTCTTAGAGCAACCACAGATCCTGTTCCTTAGAATAACTTACTGCTGTTGTGAAAATGAAATAGACATCAACAAAATTAAAGGCTAAGAGCTCAACTAACAAGTTTTCATAACAGTTAGGGAGATCTGGCCCCAGGTGGTAGCAGTAGGGAAGGAGAGAAGAGCCTGCTTTAGAAAAATAATCAGGAAATATAAGATGGGCTTTAGCCTATTCAAAATGAGATCTGAGAAAGAAGAAGGAATCAAGGATAAGAATCATATTTTTCGTTTTGGGATCAAGATTGCAAATAGACAGATATATAGTAGAAATAATAGATTTGTGGGGGGAGCTGTCATAAACTAAGCTTTAAACATGCTGAGACAAGTGATATATGGAACATCTAGATGCAAACATTTGGCAAGTTCATGCTTTACTCTTGTTGTCACTGTCTAGTTTTCATATCTACTTAGCTATGTCCTTATCCAGAGACTATCTAATTTAATTTTTATACATGTCCTACAATGAATACCGAGTACTGTGATGATGGAATTCAAAATTGAAAACCTGTCTTTGATACCTTATTACATAGAAGCCCATGAGTCCTAAAAACACTCTAATTACTATGTAATATAAAAATAACTAATCAGATGTGTCTCTATACCCTATGAAAAGTAAAACATCGAATGACTCAGCAAATGCCATTCTCTTCAACATATTAATAATGTGGTTGTAGTCTTGTTTGTTAAACAGTCCAGATATCATATAAATCAAGTTTTAGCCACCATATTTGTATAATATTAATTTACATTTACATATGAAATGTTAAACTTGCAGTTTTTCCTATATGTTTGGTCTATTTTTTTCATATAAGTCAAGAACAGGGAAACAAAACTAATAACCATGCACAAATATAATCCAATCCTACACAAATAAGCTAATGAGAGGATTATAGATTAAGATTTATTTTCAGAATATGGATATGAGAGGAAACTCAAAATGTAAACTTTTATATTGCAAAATAATTAATGAACAGTCCCCAAAATTAGTTATTTTGGCTTTTTACCAAGTTATATGAAGCTGAAACAAAGAAGAAAGCAGATTTGATTTAAAGACCAAAAGAAAGGGGAGAGGCAGTGAAGATAGGTTCCAAAACCAAAAACAGAAAGCTTTTCATAACAAAACTTGCAGAAGAATCTACCTCAGCAGATCTCACTTCTGCCATGATATTATCTGAAGTATTGAAGAAGGTAAAGCATTATCTAGAGAGATGTTTAACACTGATGAATTTGTTTTGAAGCACATTCCTCTTAAAGCTAAAAGTAGTGGGTGGGTGTGTTTGTGTGTGTGTGTGTGTTTGAGCATAGTATGCATGGCATGACATTGCAGATTTTTAGACTTCTTTTCCTTTTCTGCACACTTATCTTCGACCCTTGCTCCCTGACAAGCAAAAAGACAAAGGACAGATTCTCATTTATTTAAAGTTTTAGATGTTGCATGGAGAGGCATGCCATGTGTAACTGTGTGTGTTTGTGTTTGTGTAGGCATTGTAACAGAGGGTGGTTATCTCAGATATCTAGATTTCACATGAAAGCGGTGATTGTACAGTGGAAGAGAAGGATTTAGGATCAGGAGTGCCAAATTCCACCATTAAAAGAAATATTTCATCTGGTGTAAAAGTGAGAATATCCCAAGAATTCCCAGTGCTTAAGAACAGAAAATGCAAATGCTAAGTGAAAATAAAGCAGTCAGAGAAAGACAAATACCATATGATTTTACTCATGTGTGGAACTTAAGAAAGAAACAAACACAGGGGAAAAATAAGAGACAGAAGCAAATCAAGAAACAGACTCCTTTTTTTTTCAAGTTTATTTATTTATTTTGAAAGAGGGAGAGAGAATCTCAAGCAAGCTCTGCACTATCAGTGCAGAGCCCGGGGCAGGGGCTTGATCTCATGAACTATGAGATCATGACCTAAGCCAAGATCAAAAGTTGGATGTTAACTGAATGAGCCACCCAGGTACCCCGCAAAAACAGACTCTTAATTATGGAGAACTAATGGTTACCAGAGGGGAGGTGGGTGGGGGAATGTGTGAAATAGGTGATTGGGATTAAGGAGTGCACTTTTTGTGATGAGCACTGGGTGATATTCGGAATTGAACCAATATATTGTACACCTGAAACCAATATAACTCTGTATGTTAACTAACTCACTGAATTTTTTTTTATAGAATAAGAAACAAAAAAAATTAATGGAATTTCCACTTTCAAATTTTGTTCTCTCACACTGAAAAAGAACACAAAAAACAAAATTCTTATTTGTTTACTAACAAATAAATACCTGATACAGATCTAGAATGTAGGAGAATTCTGATTTCATAAATGATATCTATTTTCTTTTTTCCCAATCTAATGTTCCCATGTGCCTGTGTCTTGACTACAACAGATTTATCAAGCCCCTTTCTTTTTTTTTATTTTTTTTTTATTTTTTTTTTTTTTTTATTTATATCTAGGAGAGAGACAGCATGAGCGGGGAGGGTCAGAGAGAGAGGGAATCACAGACTGAAATAAGCTCCAGGCTCTGAGCTGGCAGTCAGCACAGAGCCCGACGCGGGGCTCGAACCCACGAACCGTGAGATCATGACCCAAGCGAAAGTCGGTCGCTTAACCAACTAAGCCACCCAGGCGCCCCTCAAGCCCCTTTCTTTAAGGAACTTCAAAAGATCTTTGTAGAAAAAATCATGGTATTTGAACCTCACCATTGGATTTGTTATTATAAAATAAATAGACGTCAAGACTCTGCCTCCTAATAATAGAACTTTGGGTAAGTGATTTTATTTTTCTGATATCCCTTTCGCTATCTGTAAATAAGAGATTATAGTGCTTGCTTTGCAGGATTATAGTTAGGTCAAATAAAATGATAAGTACATTTATAAACTTAAAGTACTTATAAAGTACTTATAAACTTAAACAAAGTATTTAGTATGTCATTAATGTAATCAATTTATTTCATAGCCACTGTTTTTATATAATAGTATTGTTTTTAAAAATTTTTAATTTTAAAAATCCACAAAGAATGTTAGGAATTATTTTAATTTAAATTTTAAAATTAATTGAGCATTTTTCTATTTAAAACATATATCTAAAACAAATATTGATTTTCAGGAATTTAACTTCCATTAACAAAATAAATTATACCTAGTTAATCTTTCTCCAAATAATAGTAATAAGCTATGTAAATTATGAATATATATTATATATGTTTTGGCATATATGTAATATACAGAATATATAATATGCTATGTTTTATATATAGTATAATAGAATACAATAGTTTGAAAACACTGATCAGACACCAAAAGGAAGCAATAAAGCCAAAATGAAACAAAGCCTAAGATAAAAAATATATATGCATATATATTTATAAGTAACATAACAGAGAAAACTCTCCAATTCATACAAGCTATTTTACTGGATTATGGAAAAGATTTTGAAATTGGGCTTGCCAGAGTGGCTGCATACTGAAGCAGGAAAATCTTAGCAAAATGAAACAGAAGGGTGAACCATCAAATATACAAATTCAATCTCCAAACTATGGCTGACTCTCTAACAGTGCAAAAGGAGGCTGAGAGGTAACCCTGCAGGAACACAGCAGTAAACCACATTAGGAAGGCTAAAATTGCTGGAGAGGGATGAAAGCAGCTACCCAGAGCTGTATAGACAGGATTAGGAGTACAAAACCTGCTGAGTTAAAGGATCTTGGCAAAAACCTCTTAGTGTCAGCGAAAATCCAGAAATCATGCCTTAAGGAGAAGGGTTGCATAATAGGATTAAGGGGTACAGTTTAAGGCTAAAGACAGAACTGAAGTAAACTCACCAAAAATACCTAAAACCAACCTCACCTCTAGATCAAGACAATTCACCTGTAATTGTCTGCCTACTAGTACAGAATATATCATTTTTGGAGGCCAATAAAAATGATCTAAACTGAACCACACAAAGAAAAAATACTAAACAAACACACCACACACACAGTGCCTTAGGCAAATCACACTGAAACCGCTAAAAATCAAAACTAAGATGCAATAATGAAAGTGAGTAGAGAAAGTGGACACTATTAAAATAAATACAAGACATGAATGATGGCTGGTTTCTTATCAATAACAATTAAAAGACAATAAAAGAAACTTTAAATTATTCAAAAATATGTAATATGCTAATTAAAATTCTGTATCTAACAAAAATAAATTCAAAGTTATAACAAATAAAACCATTTTAAGGTAAAATAGAACTTCATAGTACTAGAAATAGCAAGAAAAATTCTTCAAGATGAAACAAATTTGCATAGGATGGAAATGAAGTTCTCTAGGAATGAAAGAATAGTGAATCACACCACAGCTTTATTAGAATAAAATCACTTAGCAAAAGGTGGACTTTTACACAATTGTATAAATAATTATACTAAATGTAAAATAACTCAGCACTGATAATGAAAGCAAAAGTTCTCATAATGGATTAAATTCAAGAAACAGATAACATCAACTTACCCTAAAGACACTTCAAATCAAAATACATTGGTAAAGGAGGTATCAGGTATGGCTATATTAATATTAAGGAAAATAGACTCCAAGGTAAGGAATATTATCAGAGATGAAGAGGATTTCATAATGATGAATGTGTAAACTCATCCAGGCATAATAGTTCTAAAACTATAGGTGCCTAATTAAAGTAACTCAAAAAACATGAGGCAGAAATAAAAGAACAAATTATTAAATCAAGAAAATTCAAATGGCACTACCACCAAATTAATCTGATAGGTACAGAACACTATAACAAGCAGCTGCAGAATATCCATGTTTTGTGTGTACGGAATGTTTATGTTTCTGGACCATGCAACAAAACTCAACAAATACCAAAACAAGAAAAGATACAAATATATCAATTTCTGCAAACAGAAATGCAATGCAATTTTAAATTCCAAAAGAAGAAAAGCTCTAAAAAATCTCCAAGCAGCCTTTTTTTTTCTTTTAAACATGTTTATTTTTGAGAGATAGAGTGCAAGCAGGGGAGGGGCAGAGAGAAAGGGAGACAAAATCTGAAGCAGGCTGTGGACTCTGTGCTGTCAGCACAGAGCCCAACGCGGGGCTCGAACCCAGGGACTACAAGATCATGACCTGAGCTGAAGGTGGATGCTCAACAAACTGAATCAGCCAAGTGTACCAAGAATCTCTAAGTGTTTTAAAGTTAGGCAACTCACTACATAAGTCAAGAATTCGCCAATCACAAATAACATTAGGAAATACTTTGAACTAAATGATAATTAAAGCATAACATAGTAAGTGGAATAACCTAGAGCAGTAAGTAGGAAATGTACAGCTTTCAGTGATTAAATAAGAATGACTTATAATAAGTGATCTATTTTCTATCACAAGCCTGATAAAAAAGGATAAATTAAATATAAAATAGAGAAAGAAAAAGGAAATAGAAACTCTATGAAAGAGAATTACACATAAAGAATAACGAAAATCTTCAGTACCAAAAAAAAAAGTTTCTATGAAAAAGTTAATAAAACCAATAAACTTTTAGTAAATGTCCCTAATAAAGAGAGAATACATAAATTTCTATGTCAGGAAAAAATGAAGGGGGATTCCATATATCCTGTAGACATTAACACTATGAGAAAATATTGTAAACAACTCTGAGTATAATCAACAAAATGCAAAGTATCTTTGACAACACAATGTATTACACAAAAAAATAAATAGAAGATATGAAAATTTAATACATACTAAAACAATTATATTTGTACTTTAAAACTTCTCCAAAAGAAACATCCATACCCAGATTATTTCATATGGGATTTCAATAAAATATTTAAGAAAGAATTTATAATAGTTTTACACAAATTGTTTTCAGAAACTGCACCTGGTAGAAACACTATTGAACACATTTCATGAGGTCACCATAACCTGGTTATCAACCCTTGATAAGAATGTTACAAGAAAGTATAATTATAAACAAATATCACTCTCAAATATAAAAAAAATTCTTCAAACTTACTGGAAAAGCAAATCTATTAATATAAAAATGAAAATACAGGATAGCCAATGTTGTTTTAAATATTCAAAAAGTAATCAAAATGTTGAAAATTAGATATGCAAAAATATCCACTAAGAAACTCAAGGAGAAAAAATGCACAATCCTCTTTATTGATGTAAAAATAGAATTTGACAACAAAAACAATAGAATTTGACAAAATTTGATAGTCTCTAAGAGCAGGAACTCTTTACAAACTAGGAGTCAAATTCACAATTCAAAAGAAATGTACTAAAGCCCAGAGCTAATGTAATGCTGAATGGCAAATTTTTGAATACTCTCACATTGAGTCTAGAAAAGAAGTAAAATTTGTCTTTCTATTCAACATTGAAACAAAGGTACTAAATAGGAATAACAATTGATTATATATATGTATATATACATACATATATATATACATATACACATATATATATATATATGTATATATATATACATACACACACACACACACACATATATATATGTATGTGTATATATATATATATATAGACATACACCATTGCTCTAAACAGACAAGCCCTAAAGACTTTAGGAAAGAGAGAAAGAGAAAAAGAGAGATAGAAAGAGAAAGAGAGAAAAGAAAGAAAGAAAGAAAGAAAGAAAGAAAGAAAGAAAGAAAGAAAGAAAGAAAGAAGAAAGAAAGGAAGAGAAAGGAAAGGAAAGGAAAGGAAAGGAAAGAAAAGGAAAGGAAAGGAAAGGAAAGGAAAGGAAAGGAAAGGAAAGGAAAGGAAAGAAGGAAGGAAGGAAGGAAGGAAGGAAGGAAGGAAGGAAGGAAGGAAGAATATTGAATCTTTTAAGTTAAGACTATTACTATGCCACTTTGTGCTCTCCATGATTGAATTAATAGGTACTGGCTGGTGTGACTAATGATCAGTTCTAAGGAGAAATTGTGCCACTACTGTACAAAAGAAGTCAGAAAACTGTCTGGGATACAGGAGATTCCTTGGGATGTCTCTTAGTACACAATACCATGATTAAAGTCGATGGAAGATTACAACAAACTAATTCAGGCAGGGCTGCTAATGGCCCAGACCCTTTAGGCATGAATGATTGGGCTACCTGACCAGGTAAAGAACCATGACCAGCTAAGGCATTTGTTAAAGGCAAACGTAATATGAGATGTGTAATAAATTTTACCTCAATTAAAAGTTGAATTTCAACATCTATGGATCAGGGACAATTATATTTATGATTTTTTTTTCATGGCATTTTAACCCAAAATCATATTTCTGTATATCTCAGTGGATGTTAGCCCAATAGCCTACATAAAGACAAAATTTAATGTTTAGTATAATATCCATCCCTGACTTTAACTCTGACTTCTCCTAACACTCCCTAACTATTGATCCATTCCACTCCCGGAACTTGCTATTGTTGGAGCATGTCAGTACACTCTACTTTAGTGTCATTAATCCTAAAAAGAAGCAAAGGAAAGCTGGAAAGCTCTAAATTAAATCTCTTAGCTTTAAATATTTTTTGCCAATCTCAATTAACCATCAAATTTCACAGTGCAATTGGCCCTCAACTTCCTGTTCCAGTTGACTTCCATTACATTTTCTTTCTTTCATAGCTCTAAAGAGTCTCCAACATTAAATTATCTATTTCTCATATTTTCTTTGATCCTCATTAGTATTTAAAAAGTTCCATAAAGCCTGCTTCAGATTCTGTGTTCCCCTCTCTCTCTGACCCTCCCCTGCTCACGCTGTGTCTCTGTCTCTCAGAAATAAATTTAAAAAAAGGGGCGCCTGGGTGGCTTAGTTGGTTAAGCGTCTGACTTTCGTTTAGGTCATGATCCCACAGTTAGCAGGTTCAAGCCTCGTGCTGGGCTCTGTGCTGACTGCCAGCTCAGAGCCTGGAGCCTATTTCAGAGTCTGTGTCTCCCTCTCTCTCTGACCCTCTCCTGCTCACGCTGTCTCTCTCTCCTAGAAATAAATAAAAATATTTTAAAAAATTAAAAAAATAAATTTTAAAAAATTAAAAAAAATAGTTCCATAAAAGATATCATTGCTTTATTAACTGATATATTCTAAATACTGGTGTCTCACATACATTAGGTGGTCAATAAATAACGACAAAATAAACACACTAATCCCCAGTACAAGCTTTCTGAAAAAACTTGTGCACATCACCAATCTTTGTAGAGTATTCAATTTTATATTATTTACATTAGATAAGAAAATATTTTATTATTTTTAATTTAAAAAAAAAATAATGTTTACTTATTTTTGAGAGAGAGAGAGAGAGACAGAGTACAAGCAAGAGAAGTCCAGAGAGAGAGGGAACACAGAATCCAAAGCAGGCTCCAGGCTCTGAGCTGTCAGCACAGAGCCTGATGTGAAGCTTGAACTCTCGGACCACGAGATTATGACCTAAGCTGAAGTCAGACACTTAACCAACTGAGCCACCAAGCCCCTGGAAACTAAAATATTTTGTCCATAAAAAGGTTGAAGACTTTACAGGTGACATTTCTACACCACTTCATTATTAGACTAGGAAAAGACTTTTTTTTTCTTTTTTGTTAAGTAATTCTACTATAATCAAAGCATTTTCTTAAACTACTTAAAGCATAATGATATTTGCAATAAGCTCACATATACAACATAGTACTTGTATTCAAATTCATACTAATTTAAGTATAAAGTAAGAAGAAAACAATAATGTCATTCATTTAGGATAACACTGCTATAGTAGAAAGCATATTTAATCACTGCATTCTGGTATGTAAAGGAAATACAGGAAACATAATAGGTTTCACTAATCACATTAGAATAAAAATATTTTTTCAAAGAAATAAAAACATGTTACTTTCTATGAAAAACAAATCTGAATCCATCAAATTAGTTTCTGAGAATTTCCCATATAATATTTTCCTTTATATTTTGGCCTTAAGTATTAAATATTAAATATTAAAAGACTTCAAATTAAATATATTTCAGAGAAAACATTTATGT
This sequence comes from Proteles cristata cristata, assembly GCA_017311185.1. NCBI lineage: Eukaryota > Metazoa > Chordata > Mammalia > Carnivora > Hyaenidae > Proteles > Proteles cristata. The sequence continues at coordinate 405,108 of JAESUZ010003804.1, read as the reverse complement.
GAAATTATAAAGAGTTTTAACTTTAGTTTTCATGGGGATTTGTTGTTGTTGTTGTTGTTGTTGTTATTGTTTGAGAAAAAGGGTGAGGAGGAGCAGAGAGAGAGACAGAGAGAGAAATTCTTAAGTAAGCTTCATTCCCAGAGAGGAACCCAATGTGGGACCCAATGTCACCAACTTGAGATCATGACCTGAGCTGAAATCAAGAGTCAGAGGCTTAACTGTCTGAGACACCCAGGCACCCCTCAGCTTTAGTTTTTATCTTTAATTTTAATATAATGGGATTTTTCCTTAAGATATCTTTTATTGTATTCTTTGCAACATAATTTACATGCAATAAAATTAATTCATTTTAAGTATCTGTTGTGACTAATGTAAATCTTTGTGTATTCCTTCTTTCACTCAACATAATGCTTTGAGATTCCTTCAAGTTGTTCTGGTTATCTTTTTTTTTTTTTTCATTTCTGTGTGCTTTTCTAATGTATGTATATCATAAGTCATCTATAAATACGTAACTATATTATTTCCAGTATTTAGTATTATTAATTTCACTATTAATATTTGTTGAAAAATATTTTGGTAGGCATATGTTTCGTTTCTCAAACATAAATACCTAGGACAACTGCTGGGTCTTACAGCAGGTATATTTTTGACCATATACAAATGTGTGTTGCATGATCTTTGTCTCAAGTAGCATTCCTACCATTAAAGTAACAATTTAAGTTCTGTGCATATTACGACATGATAATTGAGGCCTATTTTTCCAATGGCTATCCAGTTGTTCTAGAATTATGTATATTCCTCTCTGGCACTAATTTTAAAAATAAATTGGCCATATAGGTGTGGGTCTATTTCTTTTTGTTTTATCAGCTTTATTGTGGTATCAATGACAAATAATGGGTCTATTTCTTGATTATTCTATACTATTTTGTTTTACAAATAGTTTATTGTCAAATTAGTTTCCACATAACACCCAGTGCTCATCCCCACAGGTGCCCTCCTCAATGCCCATCCAACCTCCTCCCTACATCCATCAGTTCTCACTTTTTGTCAGCATTCAAGAGTCTCTCATGGTTTGCCTCTCTCCCTTTCCCCCACCATTTCCCCCCTTCTTCTCCCCCTTGGTCCTCTGTTAAGCTCCTCCTAATCCTCCTATACGTGCAAACGTATGATATTTGTCCTTCTCTGCATGACTTATTTCGCTCAGCATAACACCCTCAAGGTCCATCCATGTTGCTACACATGGCCAGATTTCATTGTTTCTCATTGCCATGTAGTATTCCACGGTATAGATAAACCGCATCTTCTTGATCCATTTGTCCATTGATGGACACTTAGGATCTTTCCATGTCTTGGCTATTGTTGAGAGTGCTGCTATGAACATTGGGGTACATGTGCTCCTATGCATCAGCATTTCTATATCCCTTGAGTAAATTCCTAGCAGTGCTATTGCTGGGTCCTAGGGGAGTTCTATTGTTAGTTTCCTGAGGAACCTCCACACTGTTTTCCAGAGGGGCTGTGCCAGTTTACATTCCCACCAACAGTGTAAGAGGTGCCCGTTTCTCCACATCCTCGCCAGCATCTCGTGTTCTCTGATTTGCTCATTTTAGCCATTCTGACTGGTGTGAGGTGGTATCTCAGTGTTGTTTTGATTTGTATTTCCCTGATGAGGAGGGATGCTGAGCATCGTTTCATATGTTTGTTGGCCATCTGGATGTCCTCTTTGGAGAAGTGTCTGTTCATATCTTCTGCCCATTTCTTTACTGGGTTGTTTGTTTTTTGGGTGTGGAGTTTGGTGAGTTCCTTATAGATTCTGGATATCAACCCTTTATCTGATATGTCGTTTGCAACTATCTTTTCCCATTCCATTGGTTGCCTATTAGTTTTCTGGGTTGTTTCCTTTGCTGTGCAGAAGCTTTTAATCTTGATGAGGTCCCATTCGTTTATTTTTGCTCTTGATTCCTTTGCTTTGGGGGATGTGTCAAGTAAGAGATTGCTGCAGTGGAGGTCAAAGAGGTTGTTTCCTGCTTTCTCCTCTAGGGTGTTGATGGTTTCCTGTCTCACATTCAGGTCCTTTATCCATTTTGAGTTTATTTTTGTGTATGGTATGAGAAATTGATCTAGGTTCATCATTCTGCATGTTGCTGTCCAGTTCTCCCAACACCATCTGTTAAAGAGACTGTCTTTTTTCCATTGGATATTCTTTCCTGCTTTGTCAAATATCAGTTGGCTGTATACTTTTGGGTCCAGTTCTGAGTTATCAATTCTGTTCCATTGGTCTATGTGTCTGTTTTTGTGCCAATACCATACTGTCTTGATGATGACAGCTTTGTAGTAGAGGTTAAGGTCTGGGATGGTGATACGTCCCGTTTTGGTTTTATTTTTCAGTATTACTTCGGCTATTCGGGGTCTTTTGTGGTTCTATACAAATTTTAGGATAGTTTGCTCTAACTTTGAGAAGTATGCTGGTGCAATTTTGATTGGAATTGCGTTGAATGTGTAGATAGCTTTCGGTAGTAATGACATCTTAACTATATTTATTCTTCCTATCCATGAGCATGGGATGTTTTTCCATTTCTTTGTGTCTTCTTCAATTTCCTTCATAAATTTTCTGTAGTTTTGATCATACAGATCTTTTGTATCCTTGGTTAGGTTTATTCCTAGGTATTTTATGGTTTTTTGTGCAATTGTGAATGGGATCACCTTCTTGATTTCTCTTTCTGTTGCTTCATTGTTGGTGTATAGAAATGCAACTGATTTCTGTACGTTGATTTTGTACCCTGCAACTTGGCTAAATTCTTGGATCAGTTCCAGTAGGCTTCTGGTGGAGTCTGTTGGGTTTTCTATGTAGAGTATCATGTCGTCTGCAAAAAATGATAGTTTGACTTCCTCTTTGCCATTTCTGATGCCCTTTATTTCCTTTTGTTGTCTGATGGCTGATGCTAGGACTTCCAGCACTATGTTAAACAGCAGTGGTGAGAGTGGACATCCCTGTCGTGTTCCTGATCTCAGGGGGAAAGCTCTCAGTTTTTCCCCATTGAGGATGATGTCAGCTGAAGGCTTCTCATAGATGGCTTTTATGATGTTTAAGTAAGTTCCTTCTATCCCAACTTTCTCGAGAGTCTTTATTAAGATGGGATGCTGTATTTTGTCAAATGCTTTTTCTGCATCTATCGATAGGATCATATGGTTTTTATCTTTTCTTTAGTTGATGTGATGTATCACATTGATTGATTTGCGAATGTTGAACCAACCCTGTAACCCAGGAATGAATCCCACTTGATCTTGGTGGATCATTCTTTTTATGTGCTGTTGAATTCGATTTGCAAGGATCTTGTTGAGAATTTTTGCATCTGTATTCATCAAGGATATTGGCCTGTAGTTCTCTTTTTTTTCTGGGTCTCTGTCTGGCTTGGAAATCAGAGTGATTCTGGCTTTATAAAATCAATCCGGGAGTTTTCCTTCACTTTCTGTTTTTTGGAATAGCTTAAGGATGGGTATTAACTCTATTTGAAACGTCTGGTAAAATTCCCTGGGGAAGCCATCTGGTCCTGGGCTCTTATTTGTTGGGAGATTTTTGATCACTGATTCGATTTCCTCACTCGTTATGGGTCTGTTCAGATTTCCTACCTCTTCCCGTGTGAATTTTGGTAGTGGGTGTGTGTTTAGGAATTTGTCCATTTCTTCTAAGTTGTCCAATTTGTTGGCATATGGTTTTTCATAGTATTCCCTGATGATTGCCTGTATTTCTGAGGGGTTGGTTGTAATAATTCCATTTTTATTCATGATTTTGTCTATTTGGGTGCTATCTCTTTTCTTTTTGAGAAGCCTGGCTAGAGGTTTGTCAATTTTGTTTATTTTTTCAAAATACCAACTCTTGGTTTCATTGATCTGTTCAATTATTTCTTTGGTCTCTATGTTGTTTATATCTGCTCTGATTTTTACAATTTCTCTTCTTCTACTGGGTTTAGGGCATTCTTGTTGCTCTGCCTCTAGTTATTTTAGGTGAGCTGTTAGATTTTGGACTTGCGCTTTTTCTAGTTTCTTGAAATAGGCCTGGAGTGCAATGTACTTTCCTCTTAAGACTGCCTTTGCCACATCCCATAGATTTTGGATTGTTGTGTTTTCATTTTCGTTTGTTTCCATGTATTTTTTAATTTCATCCCTAATTGTCTGATTGGCCCATTCATTCTTTAGTAGGGTGGTCTTTAACCTCCATGTTTTTGGGGGTTTTCCAGACTTCTTCCTGTGATTTATTTCAAGTTTCAAAGCATTATGATCTGAGAGTGTGCATGGTATGATCTCAATTCTTTTATATTTATTGAGGGCTGCTTTATATCCCAGTATGTGATCTATCTTGGAGAATGTGCCATGCACACTTGAGAAGAAAGTGAATTCCTTGGCCTCAGGATGCAGAGTTCTAAATATATCTGTCAGATCCATTTGGTCCAAAGTGTCTTTCAAGTCCATTATTTCTTTAGTGATTTTCTGTCTGGTTGACCTATCCATTGCTGTAAGTGGAGTACTGAACTCCCCTGCTATTAGCACATTCTTATCTATGAGCTTGTTTCTCTTTGTGATTGTTTTATATATTTAGGAGCTCCCATATTCGGTACATAGACATTTATGATCTATACCATTGATGTACACATTTATCAGTATATCAATATCACACCATCTTGATTAAAGTAGTTTTATAGCTGGTCTTAAAATGAAATAAAGATATTTTCCAACATTTTATTTTGGCTTTTTCTAGATCTCTCAATTATACACATGTGTCTAATGTATGTATCATATGCATATAATATACATATATATTTATAAAAATATGCATATATATATTTATTATACACATAATATATGTTTATATATGTATATATTTATCTTTATATCTAGAACTAGCTTTTTCTCTACAAAATCGTCAGTTTTCTAAAAAAAGTACTAGTGAATGGAGATTTTTCTTAACCCATTTTTTCAAATGTGTTCAATCTATAGAGTCAATTGGGCACAGTTAACTTATCACTAGTAAGTATTCCAATGCATGAACATAGTATATTTTTATACTATTTTTAAGTTTATTTATTTATTTTGAGGGAGCAAGTGAGTGTGTGTGGGGACAGAAAAGGGGGACGGAGAGACAGCTAATTCCACGCAGACTCCCCACTGTCAATACAGAGTCCAACATGGGGCACAATCTCATGAACCATGAGAAAATGACCTGAACCAAAATCAAGAGTCAGACACTTAACTCACTTAGCCACCCAGGCGTCCCTACTTTTATACTTTTTAGTTGTCTCTAACATTTTGCAACAATATTTCTTAGATTTTTTTTTATTTTTCTAGTATTGTACATATTTTATTCCATTGTAAATGTTTTTAAATATAATTTTTCAATTATTTACTGCTCGTATATAAAAATATAAATTTTACATTAAATTTTTAAATGTTTATTTATTTTTGAGAGAGAGAGAGTGCAAGCAGGGGAGGGGCAGAGAGAGGGACAAAGAAACTGAAGCGGGCTCTGCACTGACAGAAGAAAGCCCAGTGTGGGGCTCAAACTCACAAACCATGAGATTGTGACCTGAGTCAAAGTCAGACACTCCACTAACTGAGCCATCCAGGTGCTCCTATATTAAACTTTTATCCTGCAACCCTGTTGAATCCACTTACTATCCGAGGTGTAATTTTGTGTATACTTGAGGACTCATTATTTGCCTAGACTCATAGAGAGTTTTACTTTTTCCATGTGAGGCTTATTACCCATGTAACTTCTGTGGTTCTTTTTTTTTTTTTGACAATTTTAAAATTGTTTTTATTTTGTTTCTTTACACAGGTGTCTTGCATGATAAGTTCTCAAGAGATATTTCTAGTGTTTTTTTTTTTTTATGTTATGACATTTTTTTTTTTTACAAACAGTTTATTGTCAAATTACTTTCCACATAACACCCAGTGCTCATCCCCACAAGTGCCCTCCTCCATGCCCACCCCTCCTCCCCCCCACATCCACCAGTCCTCAGTTTTTGTCAGCATTCAAGAGTCTCTCATGGTTTGCCTCTCCCCCTTTCCCCCACCATTTCCGCCCTTCTTCTCCCCCTTGGTCCTCTGTTAAGTTCCTCCTAATCCTCCTATACGTGCACACATATGATATTTGTCCTTCTCTGCCTGACTTATTTCGCTCAGCATAACACCCTCAAGGTCCATCCATGTTGCTACACATGGCCAGATTTCATTGTTTCTCATTGCCATGTAGTATTCCATGGTATAGATAAACCACATCTTCTTGATCCATTCATCTGTTGATGGACACTTAGGCTCTTTCCATGTTTTAGCTATTGTGGAGAGTGCTGCTATGAACATTGGGGTACATGTGCTCCTATGCATCAGCATTTCTATATCCCTTGGGTAAATTCCTAGCAGTGCTATTGCTGGGTCATAGGGGAGTTCTATTGTTAGTTTCCTGAGGAACCTCCACACTGTTTTCCAGAGGGGCTGTACCAGTTTACATTCCCACCAACAGTGTAGGAGGGTGCCCGTTTCTCCACATCCTCGCCAGCATCTAGAGTTCTCTGATTGGCTCATTTTAGCCACTCTGACTGGCGTGAAGTGGTATCTCAGTGTGGTTTTGATTTGTATTTCCCTGATGAGGAGCGATGCTGAACATCGTTTCATGTGTCTGTTGGCCATCTGGATGTCCTCTTTGGAGAAGTGTCTGTTCATATCTTCTGCCCATTTCTTCACTGGGTTGTTTGTTTTTCGGGCGTGTAGTTTGGTTAGTTCCTTGTAGATTCTGGATATCAACCCTTTATCTGATATGTCATTTGCAACTATCTTTTCCCATTCCGTTGGTTGCCTATTAATTTTCTGGGTTGTTTCCTTGGCTGTGCAGAAGCTTTTAATCTTGAGGAGGTCCCAACAGTTTATTTTTGCTCTTAATTCCCTTGCTTTTGGGGATGTGTCAAGTAAGAAGTTGCTGCGGTGGAGGTCAAGGAGGTTGTTTCCTGCTTTCTCCTCTAGGGTGTTGATAGTTTCCTGTCTCACGTTCAGGTCCTTTATCCATTTTGAGTTTATTTTTGTGCATGGTGTGAGAAAATGATCTAGTTTCATTCTTCTGCATGTTGCTGTCCAGTTCTCCCAACACCATCTGTTAAAAAGACTGTCTTTTTTCCATCGGATATTCTTTCCTGCTTTGTCAAAGATTAGTTGGCTGTATACTTTTGGGTCCACTTCTGAGTTCTCAATTCTGTTCCATTGGTCTATGTGTCTGTTTTTGTGCCAATACCATACTGTCTTGATGATGACAGCTTTGTAGTAGAGGCTAAAGTCTGGGATGGTGATCCCTCCCGTTTTGGTTTTATTTTTCAGGATTACTTTGGCTATTCGGGGTCTTTTGTGGTTCCATACAAATTTTTGGATAGTTTGTTCTAGTTTTGAGAAGTATGCTGGTGCAATTTTGATTGGAATTGCATTGAATGTGTAGAGTGCCTTAGGTAGTAATGACATCTTAACTATATTTATTCTTCCTATCCATGAGCATGGAATGTTTTTCCATTTCTTTGTGTCTTCTTCAATTTCCTTCATAAGTTTTCTATAGTTTTCATCATACAGATCTCTTGTATCCTTGGTTAGGTTTATTCCGAGGTATTTTATGGTTTTTTGTGCAATTGTGAATGGGATCAGTTTCTTGATTTCTCTTTCTGTTGCTTCATTGTTGGTGTATAAAAATGCAACCGATTTCTGTACGTTGATTTTGTACCCTGCAACTTGGCTGAATTCTTGGATCAGTTCTAGTAGGCTTCTGGTGGAGTCTGTCGGGTTTTCTATGTAGAGTATCATGTCATCTGCGAAGAGGGAAAGTTTGACTTCCTCTTTGCCAATTCTGATGCCTTTGATTTCCTTTTGGTGTCTGATGGCTGATGCTAGGACTTCCAGCACTATGTTAAACAGCAGTGGTGAGAGTGGGCATCCCTGTCGTGTTCCTGATCTCAGGGGGAAAGCTCTGAGTTTTTCCCCGTTGAGGATGATGTTAGCTGAAGGCTTCTCATAGATGGCTTTGATGATGTTTAAGTAGGTTCCTTCTATCCCAACTTTCTCGAGAGTCTTTATTAAGAAGGGATGCTGTATTTTGTCAAATGCTTTTTCTGCATCTATTGACAGGATCATATGGTTTTTATCTTTTCTTTTATTGATATGATGTATCACATTGATTGATTTGCGAATGTTGAACCAGCCCTGTAACCCAGGAATGAATCCCACTTGATCTTGGTGGATGATTCTTTTGATATGCTGCTGGATTCGATTTGCAAGGATCTTGTTGACAATTTTTGCATCCGTATTCATCAAGGATATTGGCCTGTAGTTCTCTTTTTTTGCTGGATCTCTGTCTGGCTTGGGAATCAGTGTGATGCTGGCTTCATAAAATGAGTCCGGGAGTTTTCCTTCACTTTCTATTTTTTGGAATAGCTTGAGAAGAATTGGGATTAATTCTGTTTTAAATGTCTGGTAGAATTCCCCAGGGAAGCCATCAGGTCCAGGGCTCTTATTTGTTGGGAGATTTTTGATCACTGATTCAATTTCTTCACTCGTTATGGGTCTGTTCAGGTTTTCTATTTCTTCCCGTGTGAATTTTGGTAGAGAGTGTGTGTTTAGGAATTTGTCCATTTCTTCTAAGTTGTCCAATTTGTTGGCATATAATTTTTCATAGTATTCCCTGATAATTGCTTGTATTTCTGAGGGGTTGGTTGTAATAAGTCCATTTTCATTCATAATTTTGTCTATTTGGGTGCTCTCTCTTTTCTTTTTGATAAGTCTGGCTAGAGGTTTGTCAATTTTGTTTACCTTTTCAAAAAACCAACTCTTGGTTTCATTGATCTGTTCAATTGTTTCTTTGGTCTCTATGTTGTTTATTTCTGCTCTAATTTTTACTATTTCTCTTCTTCTACTGGGTTTAGGGCGTTCTTGTTGCTCTGCCTCTAGTTCCTTTAGGTGAGCTGTTAGATTTTGGACTTGCGCTTTTTCTAATCTCTTGAAATAGGCCTGGAGAGCAATGTACTTTCCTCTTAGGACTGCCTTTGCCGCATCCCATAGATTTTGAATTGTTGTGTTTTCATTTTCATTTGTTTCCATATATTTTTTAATTTCATCTCTAATTGCCTGATTGGCCCATTCATTCTTTAGAAGGGTGTTCTTTAACCTCCATGTTTTTGGAAGTTTTCCAGACTTCTTCCTGTAATTGATTTCAAGTTTCAAAGCATTGTGATCTGATAGTGTGCATGGTATGATCTCTATTCTTTTATATTTATTGAGGGCTGCTTTATGTCCCAGAATGTGATCTATCTTGGAGAATGTGCCATGCGCACTTGAGAAGAAAGTAAATTCCCTGGCCTCAGGATGTAAAGTTCTAAATATATCCGTCAGGTCCATCTGGTCCAATGTATCTTTCAAGTCCATTATTTCTTTAGTGATTTTCTGTCTGGTTGACCTATCCATTGCTGTAAGCGGAGTATTAAAGTCCCCTGCTATTAACACATTCTTATCTATAAGCTTGTTTCTGTTTGTGATTAATTGTTTTAGATATTTAGGTGCTCCCATATTCGGTGCGTAGACATTTATGATTGTTAGTTCTTCCTGATGGATGGACCCTGTAATTATTATGTAGTGCCCTTCTTCATCTCTTGTGATTGTCTTTAATTTAAAGTCCAGTTTGTCTGATATAAGTATCGCTACTCCGGCTTTCTTTTGATTTCCTGTAGCATGATATATATTTCTCCATCCCCTTACTTTTAATCTGAAGGTATCTTCCCGTCTAAAATGAGTTTCTTGTAGACAGCATATAGATGGATTTTGTTTTTTAATCCATTCTGCTACCCTATGTCTTTTGATTGGAGCATTCAGCCCATTTACATTCAGTGTTATTATTGAAATATGTGGGTTTAGAGTCTTTGTATCTTTTGTAGGGTTCATGTTTGTGGTGGTGTCTCTGGAATCTTTGTTCCTTGCAACCTTTCCTTCAGAGCATCCCCCTCAGGATTTCTTGTAGGGCTGGCTTCGTGGTGACAAATTCTTTCAATTTCTGTTTATTTGGAAAGGTTTTTATCTCTCCTTCTATTTTGAATGACAGGCTTGCTGGATAGAGGATTCTTGGCTGCATATTTTTACTGTTCATCACATTGAAGATCTCTTGCCATTCCTTTCTGGCCTGCCACGTTTCAGTAGATAGGTCTGTCACCACTCTGATGGGTTTCCCTTTGTATGTGAGGGCCCTTTTCTCCCAGCTGCTTTCAAAATTCTCTCTTTGTCCTTGTATTTTGCCATTTTTACGATGATATGTCGTGCAGAAGATCGATTCAAGTTACGTCTGAGAGGAGTCCTCTGAGCCTCTTGTATTTCCACATTGACTTCCTTCCCCAAGTCGGGGAAGTTCTCTGCTATAATTTGTTCCAGGACTCCTTCAGCACCTTTCCCTCTCTCTTCCTCTTCTGGGATTCCTATGATACGGATATTGTTGCGTTTGACTGTGTCGCTGAGCTCTCGAATTCTTCTTTCCTGTTCCTGGATCAGTTTGTCTCTTTTTTGTCAGCTTCTTGTTTTTCTATAATGGTGTCTTCTAAATCACTTATTCTCCTTTCTGCCTCTTCAAGCCATGCATTGGAGGCCTCTAATTTATTATGGATCTCATTTATCGCATTTTTTAATTCTTCATGCCTATTTTTATTTTCCATTCTGTCTGTAGCCATAGTTTCTTTGATGTCCCTATGTTTTTTTCAAGCCCTGCTATTAATTTCACCATTATTATTCTAAAATCTTGTTCACTTATGCTGCTGATATCTGTTTTGAGCAGTTCATTAGCTGTCATTTCTTCTTGGAGTTTCTTTGGAGGAGAGCTCTTTCGTTTCGTCATTTTAGTTAGCTTTCCGACTCTTGTTGGTTTTAAAGACCTGTTATGCTCTCTGTTTCTATGAGCACTGCTATATCCAAGAAACTCTTTGACTTTCCAGGGCCTATCCTTTCAGAGATTGTTTTTTGAATGGTATCCCTCGGTCACTCTTGTTGGGACCTTAGTTATTTTATTTTCCTATTCGTAGTGATATTTGGGACTCTTCACCTTGTGTACTCTAGCTTGTTTCTTTAGGTAGCCCTGGAAAAGAAAACTGACAGACAAACACACAGGGAGCAGGAGCACACAAACGCACAGGCTGATTTAACTAACATGCAAAGTGAGAGGGAAAATGAAAAAGTTAATAGAAAAGACGGAGGAGGGAGGGCGAATAATAGGGAGCATAAAATACATAAAAGGGTCAAAAAGGGGAAAAGAAAAGTAAAAAAGAAGAAAACCGATGGACAAAGAACGGTTTAAAGCATATACCTGGATTTCCCAGCTACAGTTAAATAGCCGTGTGTATGCAGCGCTGGTTGAAGAGCATAGAGAAAAAGAGAGAAGGCAGGGCGAGACAAGGCAGATTTGGAAATAGAATGAATAGGCAGAAGGGATAAGAAACTTTTTTCAAAGAGGTAAAGGGTAGAATATGGTTGGATAGGTGAGAGAAGGATGCTGGAATTATCCAGAGAAACTATATAGTCTAATTACTCCTGAGAGAAATAGCTGAAAAAGTCGGTAGGTGTAGAATTTACATTTACAGAATGGACTTGTGATTGTTTAAGCAAGCTGGCAACCAGAGTTAATCAGGTCAGTGTTTTGGGGAAAAAAGCGAGAAAAGAGAAAGAAGAAGAAAAAAAGAGAAAAGAAAGGGAAAAAAGAAAAAAAAAAGAAAGAAGAAAAAAAAAGAAAAAAAAAAGGAGGAGGGCACCTCTCAGGCAGGGATGGGCGTGGCGTGATCCGATGCCTCAGGGGGGGTTCTGCCTTGGCGATTGTGGAGAGGAGAGTGATGGTGCTCCAGTCCCTTCTTGGACCCCGCTCTGCAGCTCGCTTTTTTTTTTTTGGCGTGTCAACTCCCCGTTCCGGGGACGCAGCCGAAGTTGGTTGCACTCTTCAACCCAGGCCAGTCCCAATCTCCAAATCCCAGTCCGCGCGCCCCGCTGAAGTTGCCTTAGACACAGCTTCCCAGACAACCCCCTCGGGGTATTCCAAGCTCCCTGCTAAGCTCTGGGGGCGGAGTCAGAATTGCTTCTTCCTTCTCTGGGTCGGGCTGGCGGGCATGCGTGGGGGCTTGCCTTCTGGGTCCGCGTAGCCTGAGCGTTAGAAGGCTTTCTCAGTGGATTCTGCGTCCTTTTTCTCCGAGTCTCTCAGGTTTTGTATGGTTTCCAATGGCTTCAGATCTTTTCTGTGTGATGTATGGGCGCGAGTGCAAGTACGGAGCTCCTTACTTCTCCGCCATCTTGCCTCCGGACCTAACTTCTGTGGTTCTTACCCTCCTCTCCAGTTCTCCGTTCCTCAGATTCCAGACACCTTAATTTCTTCTATCTTGATTACTATCTCTACAACTGAGTGTTGTGCTAAGGATATCATTTCTTAAACTTCTGTCCTTAACAATTCCAGGCAGAAATCCAGTGTGATAATGGAGTATATATAATTTGCTTCCCTTCTTATAGGAATAACAATCCTGTAATGCTCTTAATTCAATACCTATAAACAGTTGTATTATATATTTTTTTCATTGTTTTAGTTGTGTACAATGAAAAAATCCAATACAAATCCAGTGCTCAGTAATGATTGCACAGAGATTTCCTTAACTGCCTGCAATGTATATGTTTTATAATTTCTTATGAAAGGTGTAGTGTGTGTGTGTGTGTGTGTGTGTGTGTGTGTGTGTGTTGGGGCACACCTTCAATACTAACCCAGTCAGGTAATAAATCTGCCTTTGTCTTTATTTCTTGCTTGAGCAAAGCTTCAATGTCTAGCCAAGAAGAGAATTTAAAGCTGTTTCAGGTCTTTCCTGGGCAAAAGCACAAGCCTATCCATGTGTTTGTCCTTACATCTTCCCAGGAATATGCTGGAGCTTTTCAAAGACTCTACAGATATCTTATTTTTCAACATTTCCTTTTAAACATTTTGGTTTGCTTATCATTTGCCCCAACTCTTATTTTTTATTTCGGGGACTAAAGCTAATCAATTCCCTGTGGTTGTTACATTCCTGGAGAGGTTATTCATGCATAGGAGCTCGAAGTTGGTCAAATATAGACAGTTTTGGAAGTGGTATCTTACAGAAAACTACCAGAATGCTCAAAAAACAAACAAACAAACAAACAAAAAAAAAACCAATTCCTTAGGAATGAGGCTTTGAAAGAACTCTAATCCCACTTGGTCTCTCTGGTGGCTGCTGAGCTGTTGGCTTCACCATGACTGTGGCCATTGGTTGTTAAGTCTACTATAGGGCTGCCTATTCCTATACAGGACTAAGCAAATTAAGACATCATAAAGCTCACTGTTCTTACCAAAACTCAGCCTCCCACCACTCTTCATTTAAATAAATGCTCCCTTAACTGCTGTAAACCTCTGGCTAATTTCCAGAGTTCTGAAGAAGTTGGTTCTGACATTTTATTTTGCCAGTTTTATCATTGCTTTTATGAAGGAGAGAACTTGTAGGAGTCTTTACTTCACCACTTATACTAATGTTTCATGGGAATTATATTTTAAATTGCTTCATTTTATCTCTTTTATTTATGTGATAAACATTTCCATCATCTTTTTTAAAAGGAAAGAATAAAGTATTTTATTGCTTTCCTAGTGGAAAGGCTCAACATTGACAAATAACTTCAGCCAATAATGTATTACAAAGGAAATAAATATAAAGTAGAAACAAGAGAATCACAATTTCACAACTCTGGGATGATCACTCTTACAAGGGAAAAATGCCCTGGTAGTTGTTCAGGTCTACTTGACATTTATTCAAAGGCAACGGAAGCATGTGTTACTGTTTAATTTTTATCTATTTCTGTTTAGACTAAAAGATCAACTTGGATAATTACAAATATAAATATTGTATTATGCACATTTATAATAGGTGTACGTCAGAAGTGGAAGCAAAGGAAAGAGCAACTTTGAAAAATATGGTGTTTTAGTATTTCATGAATAAAAAGTAGATTAGTTTGTCCAGTCTTTAAAAGGGAAAGGACAATTTTCTGGGAAAATAGCAAAGTGATGAAATTACCAAGGATTTAATATTCTTTACTTTATAATTCCTTAGCTACTGCATCTTTCCTAATTCTGTAATAAATATTCTTTCCCCTTAAAAAATTCAGTTGAGGGGCACCTGGGTGGCTTAGTTGGTTAAGCGTCCAACTTTCGCTTGGGTCATGATCTCGTGATTCATGGGTTCGAGCCCCGCGTCGGGATCTGTGCTGACAGCCAGCTCAGAGCCTGGAGCCTGTTTCAGAGTCTGTGACTCCCTCTCTCTCTGACCCTCCCCTACTCACGCTGTCTCTCTCTCTCTCTCTCTCCTAGAAATATATAAAACATTTAAAAAAATTCAGTTGAATTAAGACTATAGGCATAGTAAAAATAATAATCATAACAACAACAATAGCAATATTATGTCATATGGCTTATGAGTTGGGTTGAATAAGATGGTCCTAGTTTGCACATGATGTCTTTAATTAATTGTTAATATCCTCCTTGACATTCAAAACAAAAATATACATAAATATATTTTATATATTTTTTCCTGTGTGAGAACTATATTACATAGTTGTACTACAGTTAGATAGACACAGTGATAGAGAAACAGAGAGAAGAGAGAGGGAAACAGAGAGAGAGAGAGATCGAAATAGAGGCAGACAGGGATGTAACACCCCTCTGGAATCTGTTAAGTGCTTGCTTGTGCAGCATCATCTCAGATCACTCTCTCTAAACTCACTTCATTTTAGACCATGTGAATCTACTTAGGTTTTGTGAATGCCCTCTGGCATCAGCTTTTTCCTCTTTCAGAAAGACTCTTCCACCTATGCACTGGCCGGTATTCACTCCTTTCTCAGACTGTATTTGAAACATTACTTCCTGTGACATCCCAATTGTCACTGACATTAATTCATTAGGTCCCTTTTAAATGTTCTTATAATTGCAGTACTTTCTTGCTTTAATGATTTTTTCTTTTTTAAATCTTTTTTTTAATATTTTTATTTATTTCTAGGAGAGAGAGACACACACACAGCATGAGCAGGGGAAGGTCAGAGAGAGAGGGAGATACAGACTCTGAAACAGGCTCCAGGCTCCGAGCTGGCAGTCAGCACAGAGCCGGATGCGGGGCTCGAACCCACGAACCGTGAGATCATGACCTAAGCGAAAGTCGAACACTTAACCGACTAAGCCACCCAGGCGCCCCGTTCTTTTTTAATTCTTAATATCAGTAAGTGTGACAATTCTGAATTTCCAACAGTCAAGCCTTTAGTATATTCTATTCTTTACTAGAGCAATTATTTAAAGATATCAATGGTAAAGAAAATATTTTTCTTATATGCAGTAAGACAGTAATTTTTTTCTTCTTTGTTATATATAACTGACAACATTCTTCTACATCTCCATATTTTTCTATCTTAAACTATATGTCTATATTAAATTATTTTGTTATGTCTTTTCCTCTAACCCAAAACTATTTTGCATTTTTTTCCTGTGAACTAGTGATTAACAGCATTTCACATATTTTAAATAGAAAATTAATATTCACATTTTAAAATAGGAAGTTTTTTTGTTTATTTGCTAAAAAGAAACATTAATATAGATATTATCTGTTAACACACACCTGCAGACAAAAACTGGAGTTTTGAAACTATATAAGAGAAACCATTAATCTTGGTAGCATTTAAAATCTCTGTTGAGCAACTGGGCTTGAGGTATAAAATTTCCAGTAAGTACACAGCCATACTTTTTTTCACAAAAGTAGCTTTACACATTCATAATCACCTGTTTTCTATAAACTTGATTCAATTACATTCATGCAATCAAATAAAACAAGTAATTTAAATAACAAATCATTCTCTTTGAACTGTTATAAAAGAAGTATTACTTGAAATACTATAAAATATATTATTGCTAAGTATATTATAGTGTATTACAGTGACTAGAAACATACAATTCACATTTAAAATTAAATTAGATTCTAATGAGATGATTATTTACATTAATGTAAAGCAGAGGTTTTCTACTTGTAGTATGAGTGAATAGCAGAGTTTTCTGCAAGTTACACAACAATGTGATTAGGTTCCTGGTCTGCCAACTATTGAAATGTATGCATGCATATTTTTTTCCTATACTTCAAATCTCCGTTTTATTTTTTAATATGGTAAGTGTGTGTGTGTGTGTGTGTGTGTGTGTGTGTGTGTGTGTGCGTGCGCATGTATAAAATTCATGAAACAAATTCTTGCTGGTCCAGAATATTCTTTCTAGAAAGTAAAAGTATTTGGCAACCATAAAGTTGAGAATCATTGATTTAAGAAGCAAATATTTTTAATTTCACATTTATTAAGTAAAAGAGATATTTAATGCCCTTTGTTTAAAATTGACTTGATTTTTATATTCACCTTTGTTTGAGAGAGTACATCATTTCACTTATATTTAATGATGACAAAAGTTACTAAGTGGCATTTTTAGTCTTTCTCACACAAAGAAAAATAATCATTAAAAATTCAGAAATATAAAAATATATATTTTAATTTTGAGAAACAAATTTTATAACTTCAAATAGATAAACTATATATAAAACACAGAAAATATGTGTTTAAGTATATACTTTTAGACATTGATGAAATTGACCTAATATGAAGAAAAGCAGCATTTATAATAATTTTGATAATTACTTGTTAAATGGCTCAAATTTAAGCCTGTGCATCATTCATTAAGGCTTCAGTATTTCTGCAAAAGCTATTTTAAATTAAAATGGAATACCCAGTGGATATAATTACAAAACAACTCAAGTTTTATTCTAAACTGTAGTAATTGATCCTACAGTGAGATTTATTCTGTAATCATGGAAGTCAATGGCATTTACAACTAGAATAAATTAAGGTAAATGAAGAGGAAAATTGTATTCTGTATAACATTTAGTTCATTATAGGCTTAAACAACTATGTCAATCCATGTTCATCAATAGAAATTATGGTGCTTACAGACATAATTGAATCAAAATATTATCTCCAAGAAACAGCCTATGTTACACAGCATAAAAATTGTTTGGTTTTTTTTTTACTAATTTCCTTTTTTTTTTTTTTTTTTTTTTATTTAGAGAGAGAGAGACAGCGTGAGCAGGGGAGGGTCAGAGAGAGAGGGAGTCACAGACCGAAACAGGCTCCAGGCTCTGAGCTGGCAGTCAGCACAGAGCCCGACGCGGGGCTCGAACCCACGAACCGCGAGATCATGACCCAAGCGAAAGTCGGACGCTTAACCGACTAAGCCACCCAGGCGCCCCTCTAATTTCCTTTTTAAGTGCTTAATAAAAAGAATAAAAAATGTGGATAATTTGCAACACTTTGTATATGATCCCTTTCATATTTTAATATAAAGGGAGTATTTGAAATTGCACCCTCTAGCTCCAGGGGAACTTGTTCCTTTAGGAATCTTTTTAGAAATTCTATTGTGCTTATCTCTACTAGTCATTAATTCAAGAGATTGAATATAGATTCTTATGAAAACCATCCCAATGAGATTTATAGATTCTAATTCTGAGTAAAACATTATTACTTACTAAGAGGTGAACATTATGTTTACAAGAAATAATAATAATTATAGTAGTAGTATCAGAAATAGTATAGTAATAGTAATATGGTCACTCTAAGAAACTTCGCATGAAGGAAATGAGAAAATCTCTTTAAAAAAAAAGGCAGGATAGAGTAATATTTTATCACCTAACTGGGCATTACTCCAATTTTCAAATATTATATTATCTTTAATAAGTATTCAATATTTAATATATAATCTCCCTTCATTAGGTAACTAAAGCATGATTCTAAATGCAAGGTAGACAGTGCTTTAAAAATATTGGGTATTTTTTGCCTATCTACCTACATCCTCATTTCACTTTGAGAACATAATTTTATAATTAATATTAATTTCTAGAAGTTATGTTTCATTATTTATCAAACATATTTGATCATCCTATATAGACTGCAATTCCATGTGGAAATACTTAAACTAATATATTAAGCATCATATATTAAGAAGCTCCATTCACGGAAAAAGGGGCCAAGCTGAACTTAAAGATCACTAAATATAAGAAACATTTCAGAAAGAGTCTTTTAATTACAACTTTAAGCACAGAAGAGGAGGTCATTGTTTCTTCTAGGCACTCTAAACTGACAGAATCAAAGAAACTGGATGTATGTATAATAGCCTGGGTATAGAAACATGTGTAAGTATTCTTATAAGTAAACATCTCATTTATATTAATCTGAACATCACCTTTCAATATCTCCAGCCCTAATCCATTACCACAGTAGCTTTCTTGATTTGCATGTCTGTAACCACCAAATGGAACTATGAGAAATTTGTCTCTTACCATCTGACATAATTGTTTAATTCCCATGGGAAACTATTATGTTAACTATAATACAGTGGTAGGTGCACTCATTTTTGCCTTTGGTGTTATAATCTCCACTAATTTCCAAGGTTACTTAGGCCAATATCTATTTTCCAAATCACTCATATGTTTGCAATACATTAGGAGTCTTTTTTCTCATATTGCATCCCACCCTGAGATTTCCCAATGCATTTTTAAATTTGCAAAGGGTAAGGTTTAATTTTTGTGCTGTAAAGTTCTAAGGAATTTTGGCAAATGCTTCATAGTTTGGATTCACCATTACAGTATATAATACAGAATGGTTCACCAGCCTATAAAATCTCTTTTGTTTCACCTACTTAATACTCTCTCATTCTCAAAGCCAAGATCACCACTGATAATTATACATCTCTAAGGTTTTCCTCCTCCAGAAAGCCTTTCAAAATATCTACTGGTTTTAGACATACCACCTTCACTTAGCATTGTCTTTAAGGTTCACTTCTGTCCATTGTTCGGCAGCACAGTGCTTTTTTAGTGCTAATTACACCATTGTATGGATACACTTACAGTTTATTGATACATTCACCTTTTGATGGACCTCTTTATTGCTCTTTACTCTTTACTGGAAATAATTTATTTTTTTAATGTGTTTATTTTTATTTTTGAGAGAGACAAAGACAGAGCTTGAGCTGGGGAGGGGCAGAGAGAGAGAGGGAGCCACAGAATCTAAAGCAGGCTTCAGGCTCTGAGCTGTCAGCACAAAGCCCTACCCAGGGCTCAAACTCACAAACCATGAGATAATGGCCTGAGATGAAGTCACATGCTTAAATGACTGAGCCATCCAATTGAGCTACCCAGGCTCCCCTGCATGGAAATAATTTTTAAATCAATTGGATAATAAGTACCTAGGAGCATAATGACTGGATTATATGGTAAGACTATATTTAAATTTTGGAAAAACTGTCAAATCATTTTCTAAAGTGATTGTACCATTTTGCATTTCCACCAACTATGAATAGGTTTCTGTTCTGCATAATTGACAGTAGATGGTATTATTTTTGCCTTTTTGCCATTATAATAGGTATATAATAATGTCTTATTTTTAACTTGTAATTCTCTTAAATGATGTTGAACAACTTTTTTATATGCTTATTTAGCATTTGTATATGTTTCTTATTTAGATGTCTATTCAGATCTTTAGACAAGCTTTTGTGGTTGTTTGTTTGTTTTTAATATTGATATTAAGAATTGAGCATTTTGGACCAAGTTCCTTGTCTGATATATGTTTTACAACCATTTTCTCCTAGTTGTGTAATTTGTCTTTCATTCTTACAGCAACTTCTGAATTGCAGAAATTTATAATATAGTGAATGTCTATCTAATCATTTTTTTCTTTCATAGAAAAATCTATTGGTATTATATCTAAAATACATATATATTTATGTATATATATGTAAGATATATGTTTTGTCATTTTTTTGTTTTATTCAAAAATAATATAGATTTTCATTTTACATTTAGATCTATGATCCATTTTGAATTAATCCAGGGTAAGCTATAACATCTGTGCCCAGAACAATGTTTTTATATGTGAATGTCCAATTGCCTCAGAATGATCAAATAATAATAAAAAAAAAATGATTAAATGAGAAAAAATAGCCTTTCTTTATTGATTTGCCTTTGCTCTTATGTTGAATAATTGACTAAAATTTCAGTAAAGCATGGACTCATTTGTGTCAATAGTCTATGTCTATGTTTCTACCAGTGCACACAAATTTAGGGTAAGCCTTGAAATTGGGTAATTCAGGTACTCCAGCTTTATTCTTCTTTAGTGTTTGTTGGCTATTTTAGGTAACTTGCCTTTCCATAAAAACTTTAGAATCAGATTATTGATACCCACAAAATATTTTTTTCTGGTTTTTGATTGGTATTGTATTGAATCTATAGATCAAGTTGAAAATAACTGACATCGAAATAATACTGCATCATCCAATCCATGGACATGGAGTGTATCTCCATTTAGTTGGAACCTCTTTGAATTTGTATCAGTGCTTTATAGCTTCCCACATAGTCCCTATATTTGTTAAATTTATATCTGGGATTTGCATTCTATTGCATGCTACTTCATTTATTTTTTTAATTCTTAATTCCAATCGGTATATAGAAAAGGATTCATTTGTATATTACTTTATATCTTTTGACCTTGCTAACCTCACCTATTAGTTCCAGGAATTTTTTGTCAAGTTTTTCAAATTTTCTATATAAGCAATCATAGCGTGTAAAAATAAAACCAGTTTTTTAATTCCAAACCATACATTTATTTTCTGTTATTTGTCTTATTGCATTAGCTAGGATTTCCAGTGTGATACCAGTTGGTGTAGTGAGAAAATATATTTAAGAGTTAAACTTCCACTTTCTCAATATAAACTATGATGTTAGCTATAGAATTTTTGTAGATATTATTCATTACATGGCAGAAGTTCCTTCCTATTTATAGTTTGATGAACTTTTTATCATAAATTGTTGTTGGATATTGTCTAATATTTTTTTATCATCAACTGAGACAGGCACATGATTTTTTTATATGGTGGATTTTACTGATTGATTTTGAATGTTTAACAGGCACATGATTTTTTTATATGGTGGATTTTACTGATTGATTTTGAATGTTTAACTAGCTTTGCATACCAGAAATAATCCCACATTGGCACTATGTAAGATAATTCCTCTTTTAAATAACACTATTCCTTTTCATGTGCACTGTAGGTAAGTTATACCATGTCCATTTCCATTCTCTTATCCCTTGTGACATTCTGTCATTCATTTCACTTATCCATATGCAATGATGACTCCATACATTGATATTACTGTTATTTGTTAAGAGCTGTTATTTTACAGATCAAGAAAAAGAAAAATTAAGGATTTTTATTTATCTTCATTTATTCCTTCTAAGATGCTCTTCCCTTTTTTTTTTTTTTTACTAAGTTCAAATCTCTGACCTATATAATCTTCTTGTGCCTGGAGGAAAGCTTTTAATGTATTTTTGTAGAGGAGATCTGTTGACAATGAATTCCCTCAGTTTGTATTTGTCTGAGGAAGTCCTTATTTCTCTTTTACTTATGAAGATAAACTTTCTAGATATGGAATTCTATATCAGCTGTTGCTTTCCCTTCTAAAATTTTAATTACCTTACTATGTTCTTTTGTTTCTTTCATGATTTCTGACCAAATGTCCAATGGTCCTACATTCTTTTTCGAAAATTGTCTCAATGTTTGGTTCCCTGAGTTCAAATATAACAGCCTAGGTATAGGTTTTGTTGTTATTGTTATTTGCTCTGCCTGATGTCCTCTGAGCTTTCAAGATCTAGATTTTAGTATTATTAATTTTCATAAGTTCTAGGTCATTGTTACTTCAAGTATTTCTTCTTTTCCATTTTCTCTTCCTTCTCTTCCTTCCATTTGTGATAATCTGTTCAGAGGGTTTCTACTGATCTATCTGCAAGCCTACTGATTCTATCCTCAGTTGTGTCCAGGCTACTAATGAGGCTATCAAAGTCATTCTTCACTTACATTAGAGTGATTTTGATTACTAGGATTTTCTTTTGACTGTTTACGTTCATGTCTCTACCAAAATTAACCATCTAAGTTTTCATAATCTCCATTTTTTCATTAGTTTTTAATTTAATAATCAAAATCTATTTAATATTTTTGTGTGATATCTATCTATCTAGCATCTCTCATCTATTTATCTATCTCATATCCAAGTCTCATTCTAAAGATTTACCTCTTCAGGCTGTGTGTGTGTGTGTGTGTGTGTGTGTGTGTGTGTGTGTGTATGTTTTGCTTTATGGCATGCCTTGTAACATTTTCTGTGGAAAGCCAGACATGTTTCATTTGGGTAATATAAACTGAGGTAAACAGGTCTCTAGTGTGACCATTCCTATCTGTCTGTGTTTATTTATTTGTTGTTTGTTTATTGTAGCTATAAGAGCCAGACCTTGAAATGATTCTAGTGTTGTTGATTTGTCTCCCCAGTGACATTGGACCCAAATGTGCCTATTCAGAGAAAGTCTGTATCTTGCATCTCTTTCCGCAGCAATCCATTGCTACTACACTGGAACTCTGTTCAGGTGTGAGGAAGGATATGTGTTCTATAATGTTTTAATTATATCTCAGTTCTTTAGTGGGCCTGTGTCTCTAGCCTATGATCTTCACAAGTGTTACTTCTCTTGTACAGCTTTCTCCCAAATCAGAGACACTGGAAAGTTAGAGGGGGTTGAAGTTAGGGAATGAAGTTAGGAATGTGTATTTTTCATAAGGATTAGTCAGAAGGTCCTTGTGAGGGTTCCTTTCTTAGCCTTTACTTGAGAACCTGGTACAGTTCTTGGAGTTAAAACCCACGAAGTGTAAGATGCTGCCTAAAACTCAAAGTTCATACCTCATGCTAGTCCACATTCAGTCTTCAGTAATTTGTCAAAATCACTATTTAAGTGTCCCTGCCAGTTTATGGCTCCACTATCCTATGTTCCACATCTCAGTTAGGACTCTGAATTTGTCCATCTTTCTAGATTATAGCATGACAATTTTCCACGTAAACTAACTTCTGTATAATATTTTCTCTTTTCAGTCTCTCCAGTTTTTTTTTTTTTTGTAAGTCAAAAAGGACAAATTATAAGATTTTATGTCAGAACTAAAACTAAAAATCTTGCCTTGAAAAAATGTTGATGTTACTTTATACAGTGGGGTAGAAAACTATTAAAACATTAAATGTAAACATTAGGTCTCTTAAAGATTTCAGTCTTTTACAATTACATATTGTGCTCTTTAAATTATTATGGAATTTCCTGCCTAGGATTCTATTTCTTTCTCTGCCCCTCACCCCCAGTCATTCTCTCTCTCTCTAAAATAAAAAAATCAGGGTGCCTGGGTGGCTCCATCAGTAAGCATCTAACTCTTAATTTCTGCTCAGGTCATGATCTCATGGTTTATGGAACTGAATCCCCTGTGAGGCTCTGCACTGACAGCATGGAGCAGCTTGAGATTCTCTATCTCCCTCTCTCTCTGCTACTCTCCCACTCGTGCGGATGCATACTCTCTTTCAATCAGAATAAATGTTAAATAAATAACAAAAAATTTAAATTAAAATAAATAATAATTAGGTAATGAGTTAATTAATTAAATTAAAAATGGGGGGGTCTGGGTGGCTCAGTCAGTTAAGTGTCTAACTCTCTGTTTTACTTAAGTCATGATCCCAGGGTCCTGAGATCGAATTCTGAGTTGGGCTCCATGCTGAGTGAAATATGCTTAGGATATTCTCTCTCTTCTTCTGCCCCTCTCCTCCTACTGATTCTCTGTTTCTTTCTTTCTAAAACCATAAAAAAAATTACAGAATTTTAATTTATCCTGCATCATAAAAATCTTGAAATTCAGATATATTCTACTACTTTTAATTACCTAAAAAACATGATAACCAAAATATGAATAGTTGAATTATTATTTACAATTATAGTAAAGGTCTCTACTTTGCTAATAATCAACCAAATGTGATGTAATATACTTTATTTGCAAATTTTAATTTTAAGAACTTCTTGAAAATGTATCTTACGCATTATCAGTATTTATGATTATCTTTTATTAGTAGTACTAAAGGTAGGGGTAGAGATATAGTATATTACTATGTAAGATCTAACTTAGATAATCTATTAAAATATGTCATGTTGTCTATAACAGATCTACAAAACAATGTAAATAATCTAAGTATTTGCAGAATTTTATTTTTTATTTATTTATTTTTTATGTTTTATTTATTTCTAGGAGAGAGAGAGACAGTGTGAGCAGGGGAGGGTCAGAGAGAGAGAGGGAGTCACAGACTGAAACAGGCTCCAGGCTCTGAGCTGGCAGTCAGCACAGAGCCCGACGCGGGGCTCGAACCCACGAACTGCGAGATCATGACCTAAGCGAAAGTCAGACGCTCAACTGACTAAGCCACCCAGGCGCCCCAGTATTTGCAGAATTTTAAATTAATTTATAAAATTACTATATTTAAGACATTGATTTCTATGCTTTCATCACTAGAAAACATTTAGCCAATTTGCTTGCAAACTTATGTTAAAGTTTCTGGAAAATTCTTGATGTTGTGTAACAAATGTTTGATTAGATCATTCAATATTATGAGTCCATTTAGAGAATAGCATAGAACAGGAGAAAATTAAATGTTACCTAAAAGTTTCTTTAATATCTTATTAGTGTAGTTCTTACCATATACTCCTAAAGAAAATTATAAACATTTTAAAACTGAATCAGGTTTTGTTTTGTTTTGTCTGTTTTTAAATAAAATGTTTGGGCTTCTTGATAACTCAAATGGACTAGATGTTGAAGATACAGTTTTTATTCCATCTTAATACTTTTTGCTATACTTGTTATATACTTTATACAAAATGTGTTTTATGGGCACCTGGGTGGCTCAGTCCATTAAACTCTGGACTTTGGCTAAGGTCATGATCTCATGGTTCGTGGGTTCAAGTCCTGTATCAGGCTCTGTGCTGATAGTCCAGAACCTGGAGTCTACTTCTGTTTCTGTCTCCCTCTCTCTCTGCCTCTCCCTGACTCATTCTCTGTCTCTGTCTCTCTCTCTCTCAAAAATAAATACACATTAAAAAAATTAATGTTTTAAGTTGATATACAATTGACTGAGAACCAAAACACAATATTAAATACAATGAATTATAATGAATAGAAGACTAAGAAAGCACTTAACCAGTCTCTGACTAAATATAGTTGGAAGAAAAAAAAAATCTGCTGAATTAAAGGCTTCTAGCCAGCCATGATCAATACGTGACAGTTTACATCAAATGTCTATTGTAATCTAATGACCATATGTATAATACATAAATATGTATGAAAATAAATATGACCTGAATTTCAACAACTAAGGTACATAAAAGAGCATATGAATAAAATAATTAGATTTTATTTAATATTTAAAGACTTCATATTTTGAATATGACTTTATGGGGCAAAGTAAGAAAGTTCATCTAATTTGGTTATTTGTACTTATAAAATTAGAGGCTCCCTGATACTCTTTGGCCACTAAAGAAAGAACAGCCATTAAAAGTTAATGCAGTTCTTTGCGCTTTTAGTACCTCTGTAACAGATTTTTTTTTTAATTTTTTAATGTTTTTTGTTTATTTGTGAGAGAGAGAGAGAGAGAGAGAGAGAGGGCATGAGCAGGGGAGGGTGAGAGAGAGAGAGGGAGATACAGAATCTGAGGCAGGCTCCACGCTCTGAGCTAGCTGTCAGCACAGAGTCTGACACGGGACTCGAACCCACAAACTGTGTAATCATGACTTGAGCCGAAGTCAGATGCTTAACCAACTGAGACACCCAGGCGCCCCTGTAACAGATTTTTTTTAAATCTCCAAAATAAGATAGTTTCACCAACTACAAGGACATGGTGAGTAACTTCTTGTTGCAGGGAAATGTTATTAAATAAAACAGATTTGTTGAGACTTCATGAAATATTTTTAAATTTAAGGAAACTCGCGAGAAGAGCCTTAGTAATAGAGTGATACAGAAACTGACAGATCTTCAACTCATATGTGAGAATATTATAAAGAAATTGGGGCCTTTTAGTTTAATGGAAGGCATTAAAATTAATCTCTCTATTCATCTCCCCAGAAATATATTAATCAAAGGAGAACAAATCTAACAACCTACTCTGTACTCAGTAAATTATAACTAAAAAAAGAGGATCTTTATAAACCTAAATATTGATGATAAGCATTTGAAACAAGCCAGCTATAGAGACCATATCAGAGGAAAGTGACAGGAGAAAATTATATAGGGAAAAAGGAGAATGTAGCAGTGATGCACTGGTTATGGGGGGACAAAATCAGTGTGAAAGAGAGTCATAGCTTGAGTAGGGAAACAGTGACCCTATATAGACCTGACAGATGAGAGCACTGGTCATTGGGGAAATAACAGTAAGAGATATGAAAATGTGTGTTACCAAAGTTATAATAGACTGTGTTATTTGCTGTGCTAGTGTTACCATTTCTTGGCTCTTTCAGTAAGGGAATTAAGGTATCTTTACCTATAGTTATATCTTCAGCAGACTCACTTGTCCATAAACCTATGTCTATTCCCCATAAATACTTTCTCTCTCTCCATGAAAAAGGGTCTTGTTTATTGAGCTCAACAGGTTTCACCTAACACAGTGTCCCAATTAGATCCTTGTAGTTTCTAGGAAGTGGCTTACTCCTGAAACTCCTTCCTAGTGCAAAAGCTTCAATAAATATCGTAACCTAACTATGGGGAGCTATGGCATGAAAAAGTATAAACTTAAAAGTATTAATCCTGAGATGTGAGTAAAGATCGAAGGAATTATACCAATATATGACAAATACAAGCCCAAATTAGAAATAAGATTGGTGAAGTTTGATTATAGTGAAGTTGCTTCATCTTACAAAATTCTAGGTTACAAGGTGGCATTTTTCCAAGATTGTTTATATCTATTTAATAAAAAATTTCTAGAATAGAAGTCTTTGGTACCACTCAAGATCTACAAGATCAAATTTCTACAGATGAAACATAGGAATCTGGATTTAAGAAGATTCCTAGATGATTCTTCAGGATGAGAAAGTTGGACAATGTGGTAGATTCCTTTTTAAGGGCCCCTCACACATTTGTCTGGTTCCAAATGTGGTAAGGACTTGATAACTAAAAATAAGCCATGTAGAAGTTAAGGCCCCTGTTTGTAGTGGAGAGAAGGCCAAAAAAATCCCAGGAAAACTCTCTTCCTAAAGTGAAATACTATGACGGATTTTTCCTAGAAAATTGCTACTATTTGAGATATAATAAGTCAATGCTTAAAGTAAGTAGTTCCTTCTACAATGTTCTAAGAATAGCTGGTAAATGGATCTTTTCTCAAACAAGAGCCTCTTGTAGCCCTTTACTGGAGAGTATAATAGATTATCAGTCTAGTGTACCATTTACCAGCATCTCTCAAATAGGCCAAGAAGATGTAGGGATTTGGATACAATGCTTTATACTTCACTATTACAATGCAACATTAAGTCATTAGCCTAGTCATGCTACAATTCTGCTCAAATATAAAGAGGGTTATGAAAAATTCCATGTCTTTGATATAAAGGTAAGTGTTCTTTTTTTTTTTTTCATAATAAACATCTGGGGTGAGACATTAGAACTACCACAAATCTATGATCAAATTTCCTGAATAAAACTAACAGTCTCTATTTCATTTGCAGACATTTGTTCCAATCTCTTCTCTGTTTCTCACTAAAGCCATGATTCCAGGTATAACTGCTAGTATAAAGTTCTGACACTAAGAGCGAGCCAAGGTACCTTTACTAATAGCTTAATGACAACTCTTTTTCTCGTCTCTATTCATCTATACTCATTAAGTTCATCTCAGTTTATTTTTTGAGCAGATTCTTAATTTTTTTGATTGCCAACAGTCTTGTTAAAAATGTGTGTCAATTTAGATTATCCTCTGCTTAGAATTCTCCAGTGGCATCCAATCTCCTCAACATAAAACATGGTTTTTACGATGAGATATACAGTCCCACATGACCTGATCCCTGCTGTAGCTCTGATATGTCCTATACTAGCTCTGCTTTAGCCTTTCACTATTCTTCATATATCCCACCCATACTTCTCCACAGGACTTAACATTTGCAGTTTTTCTGGCCTTAAATGCTCTTCCCTTAGAGCTACATGACTCAAGATCTTTTTTTTTTTTTTTTTTTCCCCTTTAAGTATCACTTTCTCAGTGAGGAACATAACGTTTCCTTTTCCTTTTCTAGCACTTAAATATCCATTCGATGATGATTAGAAAGGAGGGCAAGAGAGAGAAAGAGAGGGAGAGATTGATCTCGCATATTTTATCTCTCTTCCTCTAGAATATAAATTCCATTAGGACAGGAAAATTTGCCTTTTGTCAGTTTTGGTTTTTGCCTTTTCTCAAGCACCCAAAACAATGTCTGGTACGTGATGGAAATTAAAGAATTATTTGATAAATAACTGAATGCTATAATCTTAGACTGTACAACTAAATGACTTGGAAAAAAATATCCCTTGGGGTATAGGGAAGAAGCTATAATAACCTCCAGTGATTTTACAACGGATAGAAACATTTTCACTCTGCAACAAAAATTCACTGAAGTTTTAAGAGACATCTAATTGAAAGGAAGAATCACAATTATTATAAAAACAATTCTATCATGCCAGAAATGAATAAAGTGTTCTTTGAATCAAAACACACAGGCAACATGGTGGAAATTATATGTGACAGATTCTTTGTAAAGTGAAAGGATGCAAGACCAAGAGACTATGGTCTTTGAGGTATGACCTTTGGCATAAACTATTGCCTTGCTAAGTTCTTAGATATTATCATGGAAAGACAGGTGGTTTATCCATACCACTGCTAAACAAATGTTTATGAAAACACCACAGATCTCCTAGTCAAAACTATCTGAAATCTCATTAAGCTAATTTGACAACAACATGGTATTATAACAGAAAATAATACTTGCAATGGTAATTGGCCACCCTTAAATTTACTCATTTGTATTAAAATTCTGTACACACACATTTATATACACATAGTGCACTACTCATGCTGCAAACTTTTAAAGTCAATCACACAGCTTAACAATTGGGAAAGCAAGCATTTTAAATATAAAATATTTTACTATAGTATTTAATATTTGTGAACATATAACGTAAATTATAATGAGAGTCTTAATTTTCCTAAATTTCTTGATCTCTTAAGCGAAAAGACAGAATGAGAAAAAGCAAACTAGGATTGTAAACATAAGATATATTTAAAGTAAATTACTAAAGTTAAAATCTGGTAGTATTTTCTGAATGATTATTTCTATTTAAAGTATTCTATTTAACATTATAGTTATGCTGAAAATATGATGAAAAGTTTAAAAAAAGAAACACCCTGATACACAGAGTCATGAAATATGGCTGCAAAAATCCTGATATGAGATGTGAGAAACAGGGTAATAATTTTGAGGAAAGATTCATGGTAGCAATCATTGCACTGCTGTATATTTTAGCATTTAACCTGATTCTACTGAATTGAATCCTCTACATTATTGGTTTTAGTTGATCAGTTACTTGATTTCATCTACAGATGTATACCAATGGCAAAATCATTAAGAATTTTGAGAGCTGAGAGCACTGGGTGGCTCAGTCAGTTAGGCATCTGACTCCTACTTCTAGCCAACGTCATGATCTCACAGTTTGGTTCATGCAACTGAGCCCCATATCAGGCTGTGTGCTGAGAGTGGAGCCTACTTGGGACTCTCTCTCTCTCCCTCCTTCTTCCACTGCCCTGCTGTGCTCTTTCCCTCAAAATAAATAAATATGCTTAAAAAAAGGACATGAGTATTTCTATAGCACCAAGAAAATAAATACACCTAATCAGTGTATTCATGTATCACCATGATCACATAAATGAGATTTTCAAGGAGACATTTGGTAGTTATTTATTTGCCCTATTTATTTTATTTTATTTTATTTTATTTTATTTTATTTTATTTTATTTATTTCATTTTATTTTATTTGTTTTTATTTAGCTTTGAGAGAGAATGATAGAGAGAGCATGAGTGGGGGAGAGGCAGAGAGAAAGGGAGAGAGAATCTAAAGCAGGTTCTGTACTGTCAGCACAAAGCTGGGCATGGGGCTTGAACCCATTAATCGCAAGATCATGCCCTGAGCTGAAATCTGAGTCTCAACTGACTGAGCCACAAAGATGCCCCATTTGCCCTATTATTTAAATGTTTATTAATTTATTTAGAGAGAGAAAGAGCAGGGAGGGACCGAGAGAGAGGGAAGGAGAGAATCCCAAACAGGCTCTAGACTTAGTGCAGAACCCTAGATAGGGTTTGATCCCTCGACAGTGAGACCATGGCCTGAGAAGAGCTGGATGCTCAACTGACTTAAAAGCTCTCCTTGCCCCCCTTTTATCACATCACTGAAACAGCATTTTTCAAGATTCCATTAACTGGAATCACTGGAGACACAGTGAATAATAGGCTTTATAGTTCAGTCAAAATTGCATGCAGAGTTTACCAACAGTTTCACTATTGACCTCCAAAGACAAGGAATGATTCACATCTTTCTTCTCCACTTAAAACATTATTTTTACTCCTTAACTTATTTTCTTGTTGACTCTTCTCCCATAAATCTGACTAGTAACAAGATTTATTTGGCATTCCCCAGTAGATCATTACTTTGTACACTAATAAACCCTTGTACTGTCAAAGATTGGTGGTGATTATTTTAGGAAGTAATCAACTTGGTTTTAGTATGTTCTGAATATACAAAACAGATGGGAGAAAATTAAATGTTACTGTTTGTAAAATCTCCATTAAGGAGAAAAATCAACTCAAGCAACACAGAGAAATAAACTGCTACTCAATACATACGGTGACCTAATAACAAGATGTGACATGTTACTATATGCATGTAAAATAATCAAAGGAATATTTTTAATTATAAATGACTACATAACAGAAAATGTATAAACACTAATATTTACATATATTTCTAAAATCAGAAAATACAGAAAAAACAGATTATATACTTCACACATGCAGTTTTCCATTTCACTTAAGTATCATGAATGTAGTAGCCTTTTCACTTTGTTTAAATGTAACACCACAGAGTGTATTAAGTGTCCTAGACTCTCAACTTTACCTACTCTTTCAACTCTATCATTAAACAAGTGCAACACATAATGAATTTCTTCTGAGATTAGAATCTGTCATTAAGTTACCAATATAAATATTATACAAAGAGATTCTTAAGTTGTATCTTTAAAACACTAAGAATCACTTTTAAACATTTTATTAGGAGGAAGGAACTCACATAAAGGCTGTATGATTTTTATTTGATATTTATTTTTAGTGCCTTTGATTACCTATTGGCTAAATAAGATTTTGTATTTATTGTATTAAAAAATAGGCCTCCTCAAATTCTATTGGTATTAGAGATGTTTTTTCAATTAAAAAAAATGCTCAAAATGTACTAAATTTCCCCTTTCAGATTATTAAATAATATTTTTAGTGCATTAGAATAGAAATTGAGAGATTGCTTCTTATCATTATTTTCTTTGCAGAAATATGGTATTTTCTTATGGTTGCAGCCATAGTAAATTAATATATCTTTGTTTATAGACAAACAAGTGTAAGACATATAAAACATCTTGTCAAGTGCAGGTATTCAGAAAATGTCTCATTTGGCCTTCCAATCCACATCTGAGATTTCAAAGATAGTATTTACTTTGCTATACTGCACTTCTTCATCTCCTTCTGTTACAATAAATATCACCATTACAACTTTATGCTTATTGTGCAAGTCTTTATTTAATGAGAATGGCATAATATATAAGATTCAATCCTCATGCAACCTATATTGCCTTCCTCTTCCTCCATTTGAGGTAATAAAGCTAAGTCATATGCAGTGAAATAATTACTGAGAAATTAATTTATGATTAGTTCCTAATGCTATAGATGTATCTAAGGAATAAGATGTGATCTCCAATATGCTTTCCTCAAGGGCTTATTAATGTCCTTTAAAAAACATTATGTCTTAATAAAAGGCAAAGTTAGGTGGTAATTTGTATAAGCAGGAGGCAGGGTGTCTAGACAGTGTCCACTAAGCCCTGGGAAGAGGATGAAGTTTTCAGAGGCCACACACCCTCGTGAGTTCCTGGGGATGACTATGTGGTGTTGGCTGCACCTGTGCTCAAGGTGCTCTAGAAGTCAGCCCTTTAAAGATTAGTGGATTTAAACCTGGGAAAAAGGCAGCAGAGAAACCATCTTCAAGGTAGCCTGGATCAATGAGCATATCACTTGGGATTTGTGTGATAAACTAAAAGAATGTCTCTCCTCTGGGGTTTTAAGTAGGATTTTTAGAAAGTTTTTCCCACTTCTTCCAATTTTACAACTGAAAATGGATTTAATCCCAGCCTAGAGAAGAGATGAATCAAGCAGTTTAACAGGGATTCAAGAAATAAACAGATAAAATATTTTTTGCACTCTGGCATAATTATTGAATGATTAAGTTTTAATTCTGTTGACTTGTAATTGCCTTCTGAATCACTCACAAGATATTGCATAGTAACATTGTGGACAAAGAAAAAAGTAGAGGTCAGTAGGATAAAATGTGATTTCTTTAGATCACTTTTCCCTTTGTCCTCTGCAGAAAGTGAGATAGATGCTTCTTTCCCAGGGACAACCAGAGCAAACTGGGTCACGGGTCACAGCAGAGAAGGACACAAATGAGGATATAGAAAGCTAAGGTATGACTTGAGATGAGATTATACAGTAGTGATTTAAAAGAGAATATTTTCTACTTTTATTGTAGAAGGCAGAATATGGATTCATCAAAGTGTTTGTGTGTGTCAGGGAGAGGAATTGTCATAAAGGCCAATATTTACTTGAAAGATATATATAGATGAGTCTTAATATTATTAAAATATTTTTAACCAGTATATCTGATTGCTTCTCCATGACAGATAATGATTTATTCTATATATCTGTGCTTGGATTTTTTTTTTTTTAATCTTATTTATTTCTAGGAGAGAGAGAGAGAGACAGCACGAGCAGGGGAGGGTCAGAGAGAGAGGGAGTCACAGACTGAAACAGGCTCCAGGCTCTGAGCTGGCAGTCAGCACAGAGCCCGACGCGGGGCTCCAACCCACGAACCGCGAGATCATGACCTAAGCGAAAGTCGGACGCTTAACCGACTAAGCCAGCCAGGTGCCCCTATTTGTGCTTGGATTCTTAAAAAAAAAAAAACAAAAAAAAAAAAACAAGAAAATGTTTAGGCTTTCACTGGACAATAAAATCATGCCATAGTCTTAGTCAAGTTGAGATTTTTAAATAAGGCTCAATGCATCCGTTTTTTTGTTTTGTTTTGTTTTTGTTTTGTTTGCTTTTTTTTTTTTTCTCTCCCTCTATTTTAGTACTTTGGATAGTGTATACTTGTACATTAAAATATTCAGACTGATATCTAAATGTATAATGTAATTCACTGTGCTATCCGTTAGACTGCTCACTGAATTAGAGCCATGTAACATTAAGCTAATTAAGTAAAAAAAAGAATAATTTTAATGTTTGATGTGAACAGATGTAATTTAATTATAACAATCAAAAATCACTTCAGTACGTCTACAAATCTACCTGATTTGTAGTTTTATAATATTAAAATTGCATTAATTACTATTTAAATCTGAATAAGTCTAATATTGATCCATTAGGCAAACTCCCTCATTTTATAGTTGCAGAAATCGAAACATAATAATAAATAGTGAAGTTATTTTCAATCAACATTATAATTTTCCTTTGGAAAAACTATCATATTTCATCCATTTTAATTAAGAAGAATATCGAACATTATTGGAAAGTGTCTGAATCCTATATGCAAGTTAGATATTATAAATTAGACAGATGTTTAATCAAAACTAGTGAAGGATCTAATACTTTACATTATATTTGCATTTAATTTTTTTAACGGGAAAGAGATTTCTGTACCACTTTCAAAAAAACTCTTTCTGTAGTGATAAGATAGAGGACTGGACCAGAGAAGCTGCAGGCCCTCTACTCACTCTTCAAAAACAAAATTAATACATAAATTTTTAGATAGACACATTTTACAAACTGCTAATTTCTTATAACCGGTCAGTTTGATTTTTCAGTTTTTGAAGCACTTGTTTAATGGTTTTCTCTAATGAATTTTCTTCTCTATATTTTCTTATACATTTTAGTATCTGGGATATTTCACATTGTTTAAATTTGAACAGAGCTTTATAATCAAATAAAAGTTCTTAGTTGTTTTTAACTCTTTTTTTAAAAAAAATAATGTTTTTTATTTATATGTGTGTGTGAGAGAGAGAGAGAGAGAGAGAGACAGCATCAACAGGGGAGGGTCAGAGAGAGAGGGAGATACAGAATCTGAAACAGGTTCCAGGCTCTGAGTTAGCTGTCAGCACAGAGCCCGACCCAGAGCTTGAACCCACGAACTGTGAGGTCATGACCTGAGCCGAAGTCGGACGCTTAACCGACTGAGCCACCCACCGCCCCTTTAACTCTTTTTTTTTTTAATTTCATAAACACGTGTTCTCTCATCTTTTAAAATTTTCTTATAATCTTTACCATTTGATATTAATAAGATACACTGCTTGCCATTCTCCAAGGGAAGGCATTCCCTCCCCTGCTTCAGTGTTTAGCTGCGCTCTGCCCTTTCCCTAGAATTTCTTTCCATTTCTCTAGTTAACACAAAAGTCACTTCCTCCATCATGATTTTCCCAATGCCTTCAAGTACGAGTATCTGCTGTCCCATTGGGTATTTCTAGTTTCTTTGTCTCAGCTTTAATATCACTCAGGGGAACATGTCTGGCACAAAGATACATAGAATATATTGAGTATAATATATCAACATTTGATTGTTACCACAAATTGAGAAACTGTATGTTGTCACTGTATATTATTTTTTGATTGTCTTTTTTTGTGTTGAGGCTACAATAAGAGCAAACTAAATATAAATTAAGCATATCAAATAAATATATAATTAAAATTAGCAGGTATTAAAAGAAAATGTATAAGTTTTTCCTACATGCATTGCTTACAAAACAAATGCAGCTAAAGAATACAATGAATTGTTGCAGATGCTATATTATGTCAAAAATACCTCCTTTTTTACAGCCCAAATGTTTTTTTTTTGTTTGTTTGTTTTGTTTTGTTTTTCCCCAGCTTCCAGAAGTATTAACTGTTGACAGTTCACAAGAGATTCCCTCTTAGGAATGACTATCTGCCAAACAGAGATGCTTCACTTAAGTTTACACACCATCGCTGTGTGCTGTACGTCAATGACTTGGCAATACTGGAAATGTGAGGGAACAATATCCCCTATCTCAATCCTGGACAATTCTTTTTTTTTCTTTTTTTTTTTATGTTTTATTTATTTCTAGGAGAGAGAGAGACAGTGTGAGCAGGGGAGGGTCAGAGAGAGAGGGAGTCACAGACTGAAACAGGCTCCAGGCTCTGAGCTGGCAGTCAGCACAGAGCCCGAGGCGGGGCTCGAACCCACGAACCGCGAGATCATGACCTAAGCGAAAGTCGGACGCTTAACCGACTAAGCCACCCAGGCGCCCCTCAATCCTGGACAATTCTTAATGCTCATGCCATCTCCATGGTTCCCACTGTGGCATCAGCTGAGGCCTCTGTTGTGACCATATCCCAGTTTTACTGATTTCTATACCACCTCGTTTCCTTCACTCCCTTGCAGGTAATGGCCCCAAGAACATTCCTCAGTAAATTCCTTGAACTCAGACCATCATCTTTGAAGTTATCTCCCAGGAAACCAGATTTTACCAAACCAAAGCACTTTATGAAAAAAATGTGTCAGTTTCGAAAATCTACTGAACCCAGAATGCCAATACCTCCTTAGGATGGTACTATTTAAGAATGGCCTTTGAGGCGTGCCTGGGTGGCTCAGTCAGTTAAGCGTCAGATTTCAGCTCAGGTCATAATCTCATGGTTCATGGGTCTGAGCCCCACGTTGGGCTTTGCACTGACAGCTAGCTCAGAGCCTGGAGGCTGCTTCGGATTCTGTATCTCCCTCTCCCTCTGACCCAAAAAGCTAAAGCAACCTTGAAGAAAAAAAGCAAAGCTAGAAGCATCACAATTCTGGACTTCAAGATATGCTACAAAGCTGTAGTGATCAAAATGGTATGATACTGGCACAAAGATGGGCATGTAGATCAATGGAACAGAATAGAAAACCTAGAAATAAATCCACAACTGTATGGTTAATTAATCTTCAATGAAGCAGGAAAAGAATATCCATTGGGAGAAGTCTCTTCAAAAAATGGTTTTGGAAAAACTGAACAGCAACATACAGAAGAATGAAACTGGACCACTTTCTTATATCATACACAAAAATAAGTCTGAAATGGATTAAAGACATAAATATGAGGGGTGTCTGCGTGGCTCAGTCGATTAAACGTCCGACTTCGGCTAAAGTCATGATCTCACGGTTTGTGAGTTTGAGCCCCTCGTCGGGCTTTGTGCTGACTACCAGCTCAGAGTCTGGAGCTTGTTTCAGATTCTGTGTCTCCCTCTCTCTCTAACCTTCCCCTGCTCATGCTTGCTCACTCTCTCTCTCAGAAATAAATAAAACATTATTTTTTTAAAAAAGATATAAATATGAGACTTGAGACCATCAAAATCCTAAAGGGTAACGCGGGCAGTAACCCCTTTGACATCATCCACAGCAACTTCTTTCTAGATAGGTCTCCAGAGGCAAGGAAAGCAAAAAGAAAAAAAAGCCATTGGGAGTTCATCAATAGAAAACTTCTGCACAGTGAAGGAAACAATCAACAAAATTAAAAGGCAACCTATGGAACAGGAGAAGATATTTGCAAATGACATATCTAATAAAGGGTTAGTATTGAAATATATAAAGAAGTTATAAAACTCAACACCCAAACAACAAATAATCCAATTAAAACATGGGCAGAAAACATGAATAGACATTTTTTTTTCCAAAGAAGACTTATAGATGGGTAACAGACACATGAAAAGATGCTCAACATCACTCTTCATCAGAGAAATACAAATCAAAAGTACAATGAGGTATCCCCTTACTCCTGCCAGAATGGCTAAAATTAACAGCACAAGAAACAACAAGTGCTGCCAAGGATGTGGGGGAATGGGAACCTTCTTTCACTGTTGGTGGGAATGAAAACTGATGTAGCCAAAAAAGTATGAAGACTCCTCAAGAAGTTAAAAATAGAACTACCCTAAGATCCAGGAATAGGACTAATAGGCATTGACCCAAAGAATGCAAAAATAAAAATTCAAAGGGATATGTGTACCCTGAGATTTATAGCAGCATTATCCACTAATAGCCAAATTACAGAATCAGCCCACGTTTCCATTAACTGATGAATAGATAAAGTGATAGATAGATAGATAGATAGATAGATAGATAGATAGATAGATAGAATATTACTTGGCAATCAAAAAGAATGAAAACTTGCCATTTGTTATGACATGAATGGACGTACAGTATTATGCTAAGCAAAATAAGTCAGAGAAAGATAAATACTGTATTATTTTGCAAATAAGTGGAATTTAAGAAATAAAACTAATGAACAAATGGGGAAAAAGAGAGAGGCAGGAAAACTAAAATCAGACTCTTAACTATAGGGAACACACTGATGGTCATCAGAGGGAACGGGGGTGGAGGATGGGTAAAATAGATGATGTGGATTAAGAGTGCACTCGCTATGATGAGTGCCGGGTGTTGTATGGAAGTGTGAATCACTGTATTGTACACCTGAAACTAATATTGCACTGTATGTTAATTAATTGGAATTTAAATAAAACTTAAAAAATAAAATAAAAC
Organism: Proteles cristata cristata; assembly: GCA_017311185.1. Taxonomy (NCBI): domain Eukaryota; kingdom Metazoa; phylum Chordata; class Mammalia; order Carnivora; family Hyaenidae; genus Proteles; species Proteles cristata. Next base: position 367,223 of record JAESUZ010003804.1, on the reverse strand, counting down.
AAATACATGAGAATGATCTCAAAAGTCCCCATTATGTATGTACTTTATGAGGAAAATGTTTCTATTTTCTATGAAAACAACCCTGCTTCTCTTACCAATAACTTCACCCTCAATTGTCTGTCCAAAAAAAAAAAAAAAAATCATAAAGAGACAACAAAGCAAACAGAAGGAAAGGGCTATTTATAATTTACTTTCTCAGAACCAATCCTTCTTCCCTACTTGATCCTGATTTCTATATCTAATAACATGAATGCATAGCAGAAAAGACAACCACAGATGGATAACATATATATGGATATATATGATAACACACACATACACATATATGCATACACACACACACACACACACACACACACACATATAGTTTCCTAAGGCCAAAGATAAAATTGAACTATTCAATATTTTATTTATGGTACATGATAGTTAAAACTGATAAATAAGTTATCAACTATTCCACAAATATGTTTTTAATCCATTATTCTGGCTTTATAAGGAGAAAGCTGTAAAGTAAAGGAAGATAAATGTCGCAGGTGTTTAATCAACAGTGCAGTCCCTTTTGTAACGTGTGCTTTGTCTCTTCTTCTCATCATATATCTTCATGAAAGGTGGCATTAGTTGGAAACTTTCTGTTGATGGTCTCAGATCACTACTGAAGATGAAGGATAACCTAAGTGTTTTCTCAGGACACTTCTCAGCTCTGGTATACACATCCCCTTCCACCTCATCAGTTCTACCCAGTCTGAATTTCTTGACCTTTTGAGGGAAGATGCCAACTCCCATCTGTTTACTCAGGCATCTCAGAAATGAGAGTAAAATTTGTTTAAGGATGAATTTTTCTATTAAGGGATGAGTTTTCAGTTGCTAACGATCATTACAGGTGCAAAGTATCCAACGATGTCTGTGTTCAATGTTCAGATATTGAAAAGATAGAAAATGAAATGCATGGCTTTTTAAGTCAAAATAACTTACATTAATTAATTTGACATATGGTCTCAGGGTCCAGCCAAAGCCAGGATTTCACTGAAAAGTACAACTTTGCCCTAATGCCAAGGAAGGAAATGAGAAAAATCTATCATTGTGTATCTTACCAATTAAAAAAAATGTGTAACTGTATCTCAGTAAGAAATATGCTTCATATGTAAGAAATATGCTTCATGTGTTTTATAACTTAATAGCTTTTCAAATATAATCATCTACTTTCATTCAAAACAGGTGTTTTGCCTTTAAAAAATAAGTCTACAGGGGCGCCTGGTGGCTTAATTGGTTGTGTCAGATGTTAATTTCTGCTCAGGTCAGGATCTCAGGGCCAGGAGACTGATCCCCCATGCTCCACACTGGGCTGAGCATGAAGCCTACTTAAGTTTCTCTCTCTCCTTCTCCCTCTGCCCATGCATAGCTCATGTGTTTGCTGTCTTTCTTTCTAAAAGAATAAAAATAAAAATAAATAGGTCTACAATATCAAAAAATTGATATTAACATTAATATTAATGTTAATTAACATCTATACCAGGTATAACTGACTCCTAGGCAATTTCAAAGTATGCACGTGTGTGCTCACACATACACTCACACACGCTTGTCTTTCAGTTTCTCTTATAAAATTAAAGTTTTAGGGGCGCCTGGGTGGCTTAGTCGGTTAAGCGTCCGACTTTCGCTTAGGTCATGATCTCGCGGTTGGTGGGTTCAAGCCCTGCGTCGGGCTCTGTGCTGACTTCCAGCTCGGAGCCTGGAGCCTGTTTCAGTCTGTGACTCCCTCTCTCTCTGACCCTCCCCTGCTCACGCTGTCTCATTCTCTCTCCTAGAAATAAATAAAACATTAAAAAAAAAGGAAAAACAAATAAAATTAAATTAAAGTTTTACAACTATATTAAATGCATTAGTACAGAGAAAAGACAAAATGAAATTAGAAATGCTAAGGAAATGGGTCTAAAACAATAGTGCCACACCTGCAAAACTCCCAAAATAAAAATGACAGTCAGATGGAAAATTACCATTGCTGGTATTAGTGTCATGTATCAGTTATCATGCCACTGACATGAACAGATTCATTCTGAATATTTAAAATTCAGTACTCTCACAGGATACATGAGAAGTCTTCAAAACATTAAATAAAATAATCATAATAAGATTATTAGATATTACATTATATTTTCTATAGTTTTTAAAATATGTTCAGTTGTTAAAAAAGAAGGAAGCAAAGTCAACCAGGCCAGTTCAGAAGCAGTTCTTGCAATGATACAGTCTAATATAATCTAATTATTTTATCATATTTTCTGCTCTAATGATTATATACCTAAACATAGTAGTAGTAGACTTCTACTTTTTTTGTCTTTTTTAAAACTTTCTTCCTTTATTTATGGAGCTTGAACAACTATAAAATGACAAGTCAATGAAATTATCATCTGAAATATTGAAAATGTATCCAGATATACTAGTAAAAAGTAAATTTTAGAAATCCAAATTAGTTATCAACTCTGTGGTATTATTAATTCAACTACATAGCAGTTATGCTAGATCAAGTATGTATTCTTATTGTAAAGTTCATAAATATATTTATGCATCTGCATCTATGTCTATCTAAAGACATGATGTAGAGTGGCATTTTTCCATTGATTCTTCTACTTCACTCTCCCTACGTACTTTGGTAAGCTAAAGTGAAGTCACTCAATATTTTCACATGAATTAAGCTGTGAAATAAAGGATAAGGCAAAATATCCTTTGATGTCCTCTTGAGTCAGAAATTGAATGATGTGAGATTATAGAACATGATATTAGATGTCTATTTATTTAAATTTGATGTTGAAATGAGAGAATTATTCTCATTCAGCCAACAGTCTCATAGTCAAGTTTACCTCACGTATACTGTGTAGAGTTCGCAGATGATCTGCTAGCATAGAATCCTTTGCTTCCCAAATAAATGTGATGTAGCATTTCAGATGCACGTCATTAGTCATCAGTCCTTTGTTAACTTTTTTTTGTTTTACTTTACAGACTTATTTCCAAACGCAAAGTTTAATTCTATTTTTTTTTCCTTAGCAAGTAGACAAAGTTAAAAATGATTATAAAAGTCATTTTAAATATGGCATCCCTCCAAACTTAAAGAGTAAAACAATCTTTTTTTATTTTACGTTGGAAGAAAAGTTTCCCATTCCAAGAAAATAAAAGTCTTCCACAGATTAAGATTTTCTTGCCAGTATTTAAAAATTTATCATTGGTAGAGGGATGGGGGGGTCTTTTGTTAGATTACACTTGAAGTAAAAAAAAAAAAAATGTAATTGCTGTGAATACAAGTAACATAGGCCAGTCTGACAACTGAGTGACAGTTAGAATTCTAAAATATGTCACACTTATATTTGAGTCTAATTTAATTTTTCCTCTACCAGCAGGGTATCCTGAAACAAATGCTTTGAAGAGTGTCATACAAATCTGCTCTGTTTATCTCACATTGCTTTGCTTTCTGTTTTCCTTTTCCTTTTTTTTTTTTATTGATTCTCTCAAACAACAGGAGTCTTATGATAACTGACTGCTTCAGTAACTCCATGACTCACCACATAAATTACTCTGTAAAATTGTGTGTTCAGTCAATCTATACCCTATCTAGATGTTTCACATATTAGGGCTGAAAAATGAACACCATCACAAAAATAAATAAAGGAATCAAAACATAAATGAAAACTCTTTAAACAAAACTGTATTTTAAGAAATAAACTTAGGTGATCTAATATAATTAACAATATTTCCAGGTGCACTTCCTACCTGAAAAAATGCCAAGTTTAAGTCAAATGTTAGTTTAAGTTCTTTGAGTCAGAAATTTGAATAAAAGTGTCATTTAAGTACCAGAATTAGAGAAATATCCTCATTTAAAAACAAAATCATAATTATTAATTTTCAAAAATTTTATTTTTCTAAACTTTTTTATTATTAATAGTTCTCTTTATGATTAGAAATATTTTAAAATGTTAATACTTTAGAAGACAAGATAATTAGGTGGCATCACTCATGGATCATACTTCTAAAAGAAGAAGACAGACAACAGGATTAACTCACATAAACATCTGGTCTTTACAAGGGCCAATGAGTAAAATATCTTAGTGTGCAGTTAATATCTGAAACCTTAGGGGAAGTTTGTCTTCTTCAGCCAGCAATCCAGTGGAAAATTATGTTAATACTGATTATTTATAAGAACATTTATTCCCACTACCAATAAAAATCCTAAGGATTTAAAATGATAGAAATTCATAAAAGTTCCAATTATGTAGATACATACATACATACATACATACATACATACATACATACATACATACATTAAAGCCCAAATCAGACCAGCATGAAATTTGAACAACTTGAGCCCCATTCTTAATCTTACTGAGTTGTAATTCTTTCTTAAAAACTGATTTCAAAGGCAATCTAAAGCAGAAACATACTGGCTGGTGACTTTGAGATATTTTATTTGTATTGGTTTAGCTTATTAAATAACTATTTATTATATCATAAAGCTTAAATATCTTTAAAGGAAGGAACTTTGTGTACAGTTCCTAAATAAAAATCAGAGGCCATATTGAGCAATTCCAGCATAGAGGGAAGTTTTGTGGTTGCTGTGCTTATGGTTTGTGTGGAGGAAAATATAATAGTTTTGCAGACACTGAATTTCCTAATAGACTTTAATTCACCTACACTCTATCTTGATAGTCTCAGAAAACAATATAAATGCTATAAATCATACTTACAATCTTGACGGTATCTGATATTTCCTACCATGAGAATATTAGGGTATCTGTAAAGCATGAGCATTGCAGAACACATGCATAAGTGCAGATTTTCATTATACTGCAATGTATACACAAGTGTATGTCCCACTGTGTATGTCCTACGTAAAATATGTGGTCCATAAGTACCATTTCAATGACTTTTTACATGAAATTTGAAATAAATGACAGAAAATGCTAAATAGCAAGTGTGTTATAATTGTGTGATATTCTTATACATAAAAAAACTAATAATGTTCACAGTGACTGGTTTTCAATTCAAGTAGTTAAATTCAGAAACCACTGTAACTCTTTTCAGAAATCATTGCTAACATGATGGTTTACAAGTCAATTTATTTGATTTTTAAAAGAATGTTTTGATAAGTTAATGGTGAATAGGAGACAAACCTTTCTTTTAGAAGAATTATAGAGAATATATGTGTAAATTCTTCTTCATGGGGTGAAATTTAATTCCCTCCTTCCCTCTTCTCACTTTTGTGATGAGCTAGAGAGAGTGACGTACTCCCCATAAAACAGTATAGAAAATGGAAAACAGTAACTTTATAGAAGAAATAGCTACCAATCATTACTTTAGCCATATGATGAAACTTATCATCATCAGGAATGTCCTGTGGATGTCATGACATGTTGTGTCATGCAGATGGTATGTGGTAATAGTACCGAAATGCAGTATTTTGTGCCAGGACTTATAGCACCTGTCTAACCATGAAAAAATATTAGGTAAATTCTGATTGTAGGCCTTTTACATAATATTTGACGAGGTGACATGAAGGCAGTTAACTAGTAGAAAAATGGAAAAGACCAATAAATTGTCATAGACCAAAGTAGACTGTGGACATTTAGCAACTAAACAGTTATGTTACCCAGAGATGAATTCTGGAAAAGAGAGAAGAGTGATAGAAAGTGGTTAAAATCCAAATAAACTCAGGAGTAGTTAATAATAGATAGCACAGCAATATCCATTTCTTAGTTTCGATAACTGTGCCATGATAAGGTTAGTTGGTAATAAAAACAGAAACCAGATAAAAGGTACGCAGAAATTCTCTGCACTGTCTTTGCAAACTTTTCTAGAAATCTGAATATATCCCAAATAAAAACATAAACACAAACTACATGAATTGCCTAAATTCTGTTGTTAAATTAGTACTGATACTACAACTTTATCCAGGTGGAGAAAAAAATCATAAAAACCTAGGTGTATCTAATTACTTCACAGTTTCTTTTAAGTTCCTGATACCCTTTAAAGAAAATGAAAAGGAAAGAGTATAGATGCCACATTATGCAGCAACTGTAATGATTATGCAGAGGATTTGTATCTGGGCTTAGTAAGGTCAAATCCTGTTGGTTATTTTCTAGCTTAAGTGATCTTAAAGTAGTCACCAAGTATTTTCCAGGTCTCAGTGTCTTCACCACTAAAATGTTAGAACCTGGAGTTCTTGTGAAAATTAAATGTGTTAATATATGTATAATACTTAAACTAGCACCAGAAAATATTAAGTTCCATCTAACCTTTAGATATTGTTTATTCAAAAACATAAAGTATACCCAACAATGGACCCATCTTTGAAGAAACAACTTCCATTTTGACCTAACTGGCCAAGTACAGCTCTGACTACAAAAACTAAAAGGGTGATTTGGTGATAAGTAGCTATAGAAACCATGACAATTTTAATGAGTCCCAATGTGAAAAAAATATACCAGCCATGGATTTCTCTATTCCATTAACCCTGTAACTGTTAGAATTATCTTAAAATATTAAAATAATATAAAAAATAAATAAGGCTTAACATTCTAAATATACAAAACTGGTAAACCATAAAACTCTTCACAATAGGCTGTAACTGAAATAGGTAGTTCAGTATTAGAGTTAGGTGAATATATCTGATGATTTGAAGATCTAGTAAGTTTTTTCTCTAGACTAGGGCCATAGATTATGGGCCAGGTTCATAATCACACATCTCAGACTCACTGCATGCTGCTCTCACTTGGTCAGCAAAGTGTTAATGGAACTGAAGAAAATTCTTCCTATACTACTAGGAAAGGAAGCTAAACACATATTTTATTAACACTGATTAGATTTTTCATCTTCACATAAGAAATTGTCTGATATAAAAACTGCATTGCTTTTAAATCATTCCTTCATCAACTGGAATCTATTTTCAATATAATGCATTCCTCAAAGTACATCAAATCATTGAGTGGGCAACAAAAAGAATAATATTTTCTCCAAAGAAAAATATGCTCTTACTTACCTCTCCTCAGCATACTTCATGTAAATTTATATTAAAGGGACTTGTATTAGGTATTTTATAATTGTTCTTTGAATTCAAATGGCTGTTAACATCTGATAAAGTTTAGAAAATATGCACTTGGAGACTTGCACAAGCAAATGTCAGACAAAAACTAAGATACACACAGGTATTCACATACACACCTACAACAAACATGAGCTACGTTTTAAATTGCAGCATTTTGCTCCAAGTTGTATAATGTTGTAATATACACTGTAAGATATCATCTGATGCTCAATATATAAACAAGCATTTTAGAAGACTGTGGAAAGGAGAGACTTCAACAACATTCATTAGGTTGAATCCTTGTATTTAAAGTGGCAGAAGATGAGGACTGGAAAACAGGGCTAAACATAGTGGGTAATTAATACATATAGGCTAGGAAAAAAAGAGTTATATGATGTTATAGTCACTTAATGTTATACTTACTTAAAGTTCCATTAGGAACAATTAAATAAATAGATAAAGGATGATGAAACCTAGGCTTCTCATTGCTATAGTGTGAATTTATGGATAAACAAGGGGAGGAGGATAGAATGACTCATATATCAATAGATTATAGTTGGAGACATTACTAAGAACTCATATTTAACTTGATACAGATGGTTAACATACAAAAGTATTCTTTTACTTTTTTTAATGTTTTATTTATTTTTGAGAGACGGAAAGACAGAGTTTGAGCCGGGCAGGGGCAGAGAAACAGGGAGACACAGAATCTGAAGCAGTCTCCAGGCTCTGAGCTGTCAGCACAGAGCCCGATGTGGGGCTCGAACTCGTGAACCATGAGATCATGACCTGAGCCGAAGTCAGAAGTTTAACCAACTGACCACCCAGGCACCCCCAAAAATATTTATAAATATGTAAATACACAAGTTTGTATGCTCATATATATCTTTGATACACCAGGGAGGAGGGCCTAAGTGTACTAACATATCTAGTCCAGATCTTAGTTTTTAATTTTGATTCTCTAATAAAATAAACCAAGGCTTTTAAAGAAAGACTGGTTCTAGGACTTGGAGAAGAAATATGCAGGATGTATTAGAACATCTTTTTGTAACAGAAAGTAAGGAAGTGCTAAAATAAATGAAATGCAAAATCCTGTAATAAAAACACAACAGGTAAAAACTAAGAAAATCTGAATATACTATAGACTTTAGTTAATAACAACAACATTGTCAGTATTGATTAATTAATTGTAACAAGTATACCATCCTAATGTAAGATAATAATTTTAGAAACTATATTAGTGTAGATGGGGACTTTCTACATGACAAATATCTTCTTAATTCTCATATGTATTTAAACATGCTTTAAGTGTAATGTCTATTATAAAACCAACAACAGATTTCCAGTGGTACAGCGCTTATTATACGAAGGAACTGCTCTCCCAAAGGTAGGCCTCTCATTTCTTTGCTTCCAGGTTTAAGATGAATAAATTAGAAAACTTGATGGTAAAAGTTTCCCAATAACAAATACATATAAAACAACAGTAGAGGGGTGACTGGGTGGCTCAGTCGGTTAAGTGTCCAACTTTGGCTCAGGTCACGATCTCACGGTTTGTGGGTTCAAGTCCCGCATCAGGCTCTGTCCTGACAGCTCAGAGCCTGGAGCCTGATTCAGATTTTGTATCTCCCTCTCTCTCTGACCCTCCCCTGCTCATGTCCTCTCTTCCTCTCTATCTCTCTCTCAGAAATAAATACATTATATTTTTTTTTAAAGTAAAACAATAGAAATTGAGGGTGGAATTTAAATTATAAGCACTGTTGATAAATTCAAATTATTGTGAAAGGCTCTACCTTAAAAATACATATATATGTAACCAGTACCATTACAGATTGTCTGAAATTTGTATTTTGAACCCTGTATCTGTATATTTGGGGGAAAAGTTAAATAATCACCCTAACATAAAACAACTGCTGTGATATATGCGGAAAGGTAGAGAAAATAGTGAAAGTGTGCTATATGAGCTCTAGGAACACCTATCCATTACCTAACTATTTATTGCCTTCAATTATGACATCACACTACATTAGGGTAATTAATTCATGGGGAATAGCTACATTTGGTTTGAATCCGAAAGAACTTCCCAGCACATGGCATGAAAGAGACAAGGGTAATTGGCTTTCAAAGGGAAGTGAAGAAATGCAATTCCATTATTCATGTTTTTTTGTGTTATTGCAGAAGATTTAATTTCTCTCATCAAAAGTGATTTGTTCATTCTATGGTTACTTAATATCTATTTTTTTTTTTTCCTAGGGACTCTGGTTTTAAAATCTGAGTGGTCATAACATAAGTAGCATTTTTCAGCTTCCCTCTTCCTTCCAGAAGATGAAGAATTTTTCCAAGCTGTCTTTGTTGCCTGATCATAGAGAATAAAGATTGTTAGCCAACTACCAATTAGTCATACGAAAAATCTTGGTCAATACAAAAACAAAAATAAAGTTCATAGGGTCTATGAGTCATAGAGCCATAGAATACTGGTTTATAGAAAAAGAGAGGGGCGCCTGGGTGGCTCAGTTGGTTAAGTGTCTGACTTTGGCTCAGGTCATGATCTCATGGTTCGTGGGTTTGAGCCCCATGTAGGGCTCTGTACTGATAGCCATCTCAGAGCCTGGAGCCTGCTTCAGATTCTGTATCTCCCTCTCTCTCTGACACTCCCCTGCTCACGCTGTCTCTCTCAGAAATAAAATAAAAATACATATATTAAAAAATTTTAAAAAGAAAAAAGAGAAAAAACTCTATTTCCATAATTTAAACTCTTTGTTCACCACATCCACTCTCTTCTTAATTTATTAGCCCCCCTAGTCATTTAACTTTTTAAAATATTTTTGCTTTAGTCTGTTTTATTAATAGGACAACATTAATTCCATAATTAATATCAAAAGGAAAAGGTAATTTACATAAGAAAAGCTATTTCATATTGAAAATTTATTGAAATCTACTATGCAGGGTTTTTTTTTAATTTTATTATATAATTGGTACAATGTTACATTTGTAAAGTTTGACCTATAAATACAGAGAATAGACTGATGATTGCCAGAGGGGAGGGAGGTGAGGAGATGGGCAAATGTGTAAAGGGAGTGGGAGATACAGTTATGGAATAAATAAGTCATGGTAATAAAAGGAAAAGCATGAGGAATATAGTCTATAATACTGTAATTCTGTTGTATGGTGACAGATGGTAGCTATATTGGTGATGAGGTTGGCATAATGTATAAACTTGTCAAATTATTATGTTGTACACCTAGTCACTTAACTTGAATGAACTTTCAAATCCCAGGGAAGAGTTTGTCAGCTGAAGTGTATCTAAGTAAGTCATGATTGTAAATGACAGAATCAGTCATTAACAGTCTCTTATACAGTAGACTTCCTCTGCCACTCTTATATGGAAGTTAAACATATTCACAATTTGACCAACTGAACAAAGTAGGCTTCTGACAAGAGGTCAAAGGATTTACTTCTTAAATTTTCCTTTCATTTTCTCTTTCTTTTTCTTTTTACTTTTAATAACATTGGCTGAGGCTGTAAGGCCAGTATTTAAACCACTGTGAGCACAGAAGTAGACAAATAGTTATCATGATAGGTGACCTTTAGTAGAAGAAGGAAAAACAGCAGGAAACACCCAGTTATTAGCAGTCTCTCATCTAGCATTTTTTGGCCATTGCTGGGCAGATCACTGTCCTCTGGTCATGCATGTCTGTATCACAACATAATATAGGATGTAGTACCATGGTTACAATAAGGTCTCCATTTCATGTCTCCTTTCTTACTCTCCATCCCACCTTGATTAGATGTTTCCTTAGTCAAGATCATAGCAACAGGAGTCTGCATCTGTCAGATTCTCCTCATCCCTCTCCATCATCTCAGATATCTACAAGAAACTGAGAACTTCCCTTGTTTACCAAAATAACTTGTGAACAATATGCATGAGATGATGATTTGATTAATCTAAAACAGGACAGTGTACAGATATTATATCAAAATTTATAAAAACATACCAATACTATACCAAACAATTTAAAGCCTACCTGTAATCCCCATGTAAAATATTAATATTCTTTTGATCATTTAATAAAATATTTGAAAATAAATGTTGGAAGAAATTAAAAAAATTTTTTTTCAGTATGGCTAATTGAAAATAGTATCATCTTTCTAAATGAAATCAATGTAAAAAGGAAGGATGGACATTAATTCATCTAACATGTGCATCATTAAAATATGCTATATACAGGGCACCCGGGTGGCTTAGTTGGTTAAGCATTGACTTTCGCTCAGGTCATGACCTCGCGGTTTGTGGGTTCGAGCCCCGCGTCGGGCTCTGTGCTGACTGCCAGCTCAGAGCCTGGAGCCTGTTTCAAAGTCTGTCACTCCCTCTCTCTCTGACCCTCCCCTGCTCATGCTGTCTCTCTCTCTCCTAGAAATAAATAAAATATTAAAAAAATATATGCTATATACAGAAAAACTGATCAACTTGAGAGTGGCATGTAAAAGCCAGAAAAAATAGAAAACACATTATTTTTATTTGCATTTAGACTAGTTACAATTCAGTATATTGAATCAAGACATAATTAAATGTCAAAAGATATATTTTAAACAATCAGAATATGTTCTTAGACTAGAGGGCAATTAGGCTTTAAGTCAACATTAAAAAACAAGATGAGAAAAATCTCCAAACTACTTGGAAATAGAAAAACTCATTGAAGGTAAGAATTAATAATAAAAACTGGAAAATTATATACCAAGATGATAATGAAATTTTTCATATAAATATTTCTGGGCACAACAAAAGTAAAAGTTGTGCCTAGAGAGAAATTTACATGTTAATGTATATATTGGAAAAAAGAAAGAGAAAAATAAATGATCTAAGCTCTTAGCTAAATATGCTTACAAGGAACAACAAATCAATCCCAGAAAAAAAGAAAGAGGAAAATAAGGGATATAGACAAGAGTAGAAGATAAAGAGAAAACAAACATTAAAATATAATAAGTTAACCATATAAACATGTTCTTTCTTTGAAAATTCTACAAATTTTGATAGAACTCTAGCAAGGCAGAATAAGAAAAAAATATAAAACATACATCAATCTCAACAATGAAAGAAGTAGAAAACTAAAGAGCCCACAAACATGAATGTAACAACAGCACAAAATAAAAAATTTAAAAAATATATTTTCTCCAAAGAATTGACAAGGTAGTTGGAAGAGGCAAATTCACTGAAAATCATAACAGAATAGCCCTGTACCAATTAAAAACTGGATCTAGTTTACAAACTCAGAAATAATTATCTAGTTTCAATTGATTAGTTTTATCATTGCCTGTAATATAAAGTCCTTGAGAATTCAAATAAGCATTTTGACAAAAAGGTCATATTACAAAATATTCAAAGATTCAGGAAACCAAATGGTGAACAGATGGAAAGGAAGGAAACTAGTGAATCTGGTCGGTGAGGCTATGGTATCATTTGAATAATGATAAGACAGAAAGAAAGCCTAGGCAATACCACAAGTATGGTCAGTTTGTTCTGGCTTTCTAGATAAGGGAATAGAGTGTAAGTAAGCAGGGCAATTAATTACCTATGGGTAAAGGAGTTCAGCAACTCTTGGATACTACTGGATGTAAATTTACAACACATAGATACAAATCTCAGGGACTAGGACATCTGTCCAACAGTATATCCAGTAGTTGTTCAATCATCCAGGGAGTTCGTTAGTAATGTTTTCCAATTAATATATTCTTAGACGCTAAGTCTGATCTCTTGATCTCTGTTTTTTAATTGTTTTAAATGTTTATTTATTTTTGAGAGAGAGAGAGAGAGAGAGAGAGAGAGAGAGAGAGAGAGAGAATGAGTAAGGGAGGGACACAGAGAGGGAGAAAGAATCCAAAGCAGGCTCCAGAGTCTGAACTGTTAGCACAGAGCCCAATAACAGGGTTCAAACTCAGGAACCATGAGAACCTTACCCAAAGTCAGAACCTTAATCGACTGAGCCAATCAGGCCCTCCATGACCTCTTGATCCCTTGAAAAATGTATTTGATATTTTTTGGTTCTTACTTAACATATTTGAGAAATAATGGTCTTAGATGGTTGAGATCTGGAAAATTCTAAAATTACTTCATCCATTACTTAAAAAAAATTAAAATTTACCAATATCTGCTGCATAAAATAACAGTAATTAACATTTCCAATGAATCAGAATGAGCAAACAACATGATTTATCAGTAACAGATGTGTCCTTAGTATCTGATGATTATACTTTATTAAAAATATGTTCTAATATAATTTTATAAATGCTTTATTTATGATTTATTAGCTATAATAGCCTGTCAGTATGTATGTGGAAGGTATATAACCCTTAAAACTTAATCCATAAGAGATAACTAATTAGAGTTGTTTGCTAAGCATTGTATGCAGGCAGCAGAAAGCTGAATCAAGAATATCAAATCACTTCTAGAAAGCTATATACATGATGGACTAAATAATTTAATTTAAAAATATATAAACAGATTATCAATTATATATGTATATAAGTATTATATATCATATATGTATATATGCAAACACACATAAACATGTATACATACATGTGTATATGCATGTGTGTGTATCTGTTCTATTACTCTCAAAGTTCTCCTGATATTTTCTTATATATGCATGCTTGTCAAATTCTTTCTTCCTGTTACTGATATGGAGCTGAGTCTAATTTTACTTGGGATTCTCTCAACATTTATTTGGTTAGTGGTTAAAAATTTGCTTTGAAGCAACAAGTCTTTACCAATAGTATTCTTAAAGAAATATATGCCATTATGCTCTATAAGTGGCATCTGCTAATTATCTATCACTTTTGGGATGTGGCAAAGGCAGTCCTAAGAGGAAAGTACATTGCACTCCAGGCCTATTTCAAGAAACTAGAAAAAGCACAAGTCCAAAATCTAACAGCTCACCTAAAGGAAGTAGAGGCAGAGCAACAAGAAGAAGAAGAGAAATTGTAAAAATCAGAGCAGAAATAAACAACATAGAGACCAAAGAAATAATTGAACAGATCAATGAAACCAAGAGTTGGTTTTTTGAAAAAATAAACAAAATTGATAAACCTCTAGCCAGGTTTCCCCCCCCAAAAAAAGAGAGAGCACCCAAATAGACAAAATCACGAATGAAAATGGAATTATTACAAGCAACCCCTCAGAAATACAGGCAATTATCAGGGAATACTATGAAAAACTATATGCCAACATATTGTAAAACTTAAAAGAAATGGACAAATTCCTAAACGCACACCCACTACCAAAATTCACACGGGAAGAGGTAGGAAATCTGAACAGACCCGTAACTAGTGAGGAAATCGAATCAGTGATCAAAAATCTCCCAACAAATAAGAGCCCAGGACCAGATGGCTTCCCCGGGGAAATCTACCAGACGTTTAAAACAGAATTAATACCCATTCTTCTCAAGCTATTCCAAAAAATAGAAAGTGAAGGAAAACTCCCAGACTCATTTTATGAAGCCAGCATCACTCTGATTCCCAAGCCAGACAGAGACCCAGCAAAAAAAGAGAACTACAGGCCAATATCCTTGATGAATACAGATGCAAAAATTCTCAACAAGATCCTTGCAAATCGATTTCAACAGCACATAAAAAGAATGATCCACCAAGACCAAGTGGGATTCATTCCTGGGTTACAGGGCTGGTTCAACATTCGCAAATCAATCAATGTGATAAATCACATCAACAAAAGAAAAGATAAAAACCATATGATCCTGTCGATAGATGCATAAAAAGCCTTTGACAAAATGCAGCATCCCTTCTTAATAAAGACTCTAGAGAAAGTTGGGATAGAGAGAACTTACTTAAACACCATATCTATTGAAACGCCCAGAGTTCGAGAGACCCCAAAAACAGACCACCAGAGACCAGAGTCAAAGCCAATCCGCAAGGGTTGTTTATTTGCAGGATCGAACCCGGACCTCCGCGCACTCGTTGCCGGTGACGCTGAGAGGCCCTGAACAAAGCCTTTGCAGCCTTTTTATAGACAGGAGTAAACAAGTTGTGGGGAGGGCAGGAGATCTCTATGGTTACAGGTTTGTCATTGGTTGATATTTAAATATGAACATATACCATATTTGATTGGTTCCCGCCATCAGGTTTTTGGCGGGATCCAATTACAACATTTAGGATACCTGTGAATTCAGCCAATCATAGAGCGAGTCTAGGGTCTTGTTCGGCGACTACCAGGTTAACTTCTCTCTCCCTAGGCCCTTTTTTCAGTAAGGCGGAGGGTGGCTGCTGGCCTTTCCTGATTGAGTGTTGCCAGGGTAGTGTGGTGGAGTGTGATGTGGTGGTCAGTTTCTTCGGCCTTGGGCAGCGTGCAGCTGCCTGATAGTTCCGGGGAGGCTGAAACTCAAGCCTTAAGCAATGGTACAGAAGCAGAAGGAGCTAGTTTGTATCTGCAGTTTCCAGCCTTGACTCAGACCATAGGAATGTTTCTTTTTTTTCTTTTTGATTGGCTGAACTGAGGGCGGTCTGAGGATGGCTTTAGCCTTGAACAGTCTGAGGCTTTTCCTGGGACTGGGACTGGGGCTACATGCAGCCTGAGGTTTCTCTTAATGGAGGACTTAATTTTTGGCTCTTCACTATCACTTTTGGAACTGCTGTTTGCTGGGAGCCGCACCAACCTCACTGGATGAGAGTCACAGCGAGGAAATGGCAGCATTTGCACAGCTCCTGCCATGAGAAACGAAAACTGGTATCTCCTTCTGCTACTACTGGCTCATGTTGGAAATGACCCTGCTGGTATTGACCAGGCCTCACAATATTCCAAATCAGACCAATATTCCCCACACAGATTCCTCATAAGGAAAAGCATATTCCTGCCTTTTCAAAAGAGATTTTAGATGAAAGCACTGTGGATGATTGTCAAAAGGCTCTTCCTATGGGCCTTGCAGATCCAAGACTTAGATAATAAAGGGGGTTTCTTAACACAAGAGTTACAAATGAGCCTGGCCCTGAGACAAAGAGCCTAATTTAGAGTTAAGGACAGATATCCACCCCCACCCAATTGTTTCTGCTTGGAGCACCTACCCCCAAGGCATTTGTGATCCAGTATTTGGAGTGACTTATTCTGGCCTTGAATATGCTGATTGCACCCTGTGAAGGAACCTATTATAGGAACTTCTTCTTTTGTGATTATGGGAGCAAACATGTGTGTTTCCTGAAAGACCTGTTTTTCTTAATACTTCCCCTTAAGCAAACAAGCTATTGACCCCTGCTCACAAAGAAGTAACTTCACCCTTTTTATGCTAAAAACATTGTCTTGTATGCTAAAGATACCTTCCTTCCCCATAGGATAAGCATCTAAATCACCTACCTCAATCACTATTGATAAAGGTTATGCATGAGTCTTCTACAAATTTATGTTCTGGGAAATTCTTATATATCAAAGAAATAGGTCATCAGAAATCATTGTCTAAGGCAAATGCCACTTCTGTGTCATCCCCCAAACACTTATTTATAAAATAAAGTTGAGCCCCCGTCAGAGCAGAGATGCCTGCCTGGTGACCAGAAAGATTCTCGGGGCCTCTCTCATCCCTCCCTCACTGGACACCGTCCCTCCTTCAGGGACCCCTGGACCTGCTATAGCTGACCTCCGGCAGCAGTTTTTCAGGTTTCTTTGAACTCTGGGCTTCTAGGTCTTTTGTTCTATGGTAACTGCACTTTCCTCGTCAATGATCTATTTCTCTACTCTGTGACAAGGGGAGATTTGTCAAGGAAAGGATGTAGTACAGAGTATTCAAAAGGTTACATTTGCTAAAGAGTTTCAATGTGCCAAGTACTGCTGTTAGGGCTTAATAAACATTGGCTCATTTAATCCTCAAAACAATACAATCATTAGCTATCATTATTATTCTCAATTTACCCAGTAAAAAATTGAGACATAGAAACATGTTAGGCAGAGCCTGGCTATGTACACAGCAGCCTTCCTCTTGAGCCCACACTCCAGTAGTAAAAGGGCTATGCATCTCTGAAATAACTGAATCAGAGAAAGACAAACACCATATGATTTCATTCATATGCGGAATTTAAGTAACAAAACAGATGAACATGGTGTGCAGGGCAAACCAGGAAACAGACTCTTAACTCTAGAAAACAAACTGAGGGTTGCTGGAGCAAAGATGGATGTGGGGGATGGGTTAAATGGATGAGGAATGTTAATGAGGGCATTTGTGATTTGTGTTCAACACTGGGTGTTGTATGTAAGGAATGAACCACTAAAAATTCTATACTTGAAACTAATATTACAGTATGTTAACTGTAATTTAAATTGAAACCTGAAAGAAAAAGTGCTATGCATCTTCAAGTAGCTTCCTTCAGGCTTCTTAAACACTTACACTCAGACATTTTTAAATATCTTTGGTTTCCTGGTCTCTGGGAATTTTTACACTGAAAAATCCTTTATGATTTTTTTTGGCATTAAAAAAAAAACTCCACAAAAACTCCCCTCTCTATTCCATGTTTCACCACTTCATAAGGATTCTATCAGTTTACTGTCTGTAATGATGAATTATGTTTCCCATTTCTCATCTAGCCTACAAGCTTTTGATTAAACTTTTGAAAACTCAGTCCATCCTACACTATTGTTAAAAAAAACAAGCAAACAAAACAAAAAGCAAGCAAACACCTGTGTGCCTTCATATTGTCGTTAGAATAAAGCCAGACTTTCCATAAAGAATAATTCCTATGTCCTTCCATAAACAATATCATTAACAAAAAATATATTTAAGTAGACCACATTTACAATAGTACCTTTTAACATAAAACTTACTTAAGTAAAAATAAAATCTGTCTAGGATCTTTATATCTTGTTTTCTTATAAAATAAAATGATACAAATCAGTGAGTTTTTGTAACTATTTGGTTAGCATCCACTCTGGTTCAGTTCCACTTGCTTCTGTGTAGAAAAATGTATCATTTGTTTTAATGATAGGAAGGATAGATCAAAAAGAAGGAAGGAAGGAAGGAAGGAAGGAAGGAAGGAAGGAAGGAAGGAAGGAAGGAAGGAAGGAAGAAAAAAAGAAACAAAGAAAGAAACAAAGAAAGAAAAATGAACATTTCTCCACTATTGTTTCTATTTCTCTATTGTTAGGGGGGAAATCATTTTAAACAATTATCAGTAGAACCTGTTTAAATACCTGTGGTCCAAACTGATGAGATTTTTGGGGTGATAGTGGAGACCATGAGAATAGACTAGTTATATACTTGGGAGTTGGATAAGGTAAAGTCCAGGAGAAGTTTCCAATGAGACTTTCATACACTAAGAAGACTCACAGGATACTGGAGGCCTAGCTACTGTCAAGCCAATGTTGTTTTTCCCTCTAGCAAATGATTAGCATTAAGACAGTAGGGAGTTCCTGGAGAAACATTTTTCTCTGCCTGCTTCAAGTGTTTGTTCATGGGCTGCAGGTTATAAGGAAATTTAGTTCTATCTGCCATTTCCTTCTGCCTTTGTTTCCCACATCACTATGAAAGGTTGATGTTGGGGCTCCAGGAAACAGAGTGTATTAAGTTTCTGGAGATTAGGCTATTGATAAGTTTGCCTTTTTCTTGTGATTTACTAAGATATTTGTAAGTAAACAGACACTAAGGTCCTGTGGGACTATGATCTCTATCAGTTAACCCTTTGTGTTTCCCCTTTCCTTTGTTTGTGGACAGTCAGGAGGAATATCACATCTCTCCCCTCTGGGGTTGGGGAAGGAGTGTTTGCCTGTCAGTTTTCCTTATGCTCCCCCATCACAAATGATTATATACTGATAGAAAAATCTAAATTAAATAATTTCTTAAGATTATTTTAAAAAGCTACTGTACATGAATGAATAATTTGAGAACTCTTATTAATAATATTGTTCATTACCCTTTAATTATTTTCATTTTTTACTATTTATTTTTGACAGAGAGAATGAGTATGTGTGTGAGCAGGGGAGTGGCACAGAGAGAGGGAAACACAGAATCTGAAGCAGGATCTAGGCTCTGAGTTGACAGCTCTAACCACAAACTGTGAGAACATGACTCAAGCCAAAATTGGACTCTTAACTGAGTCACCCAAGTGCCCCTAATTCTAACTTTTACTATGTGGAATAGCACACATTCTTGATAGAAGATGCACATACTACTCATGCTGTCTTAAGGTTTCATTTTCATGTGAAATATCCTTGGCTAAAACTATAAAAGTAAATATATTTGGCTCATATTGTCCTATGTAAGCTGTACCCAGTATGTACTGACAGGTGTGGTGGGTTTGGGGAAGGGCACCAAGGTGGTGGATCAGACTCCATCTTGTGACCGCCTCAGGACCTTCCCCCCACTGGTTTCCAGGAGACACATCACCTCAGCAGAAATGAAACCCAACCCAGAACAAACAAGACCAAAAAAAGAAACCTACCCTCAGGGATCTCAACCCGGAACTACAGTCCTATATATACCTCTCTCCCCAGTCTCAGAGGACAACTTCCCCGGTTTACTTCTACCACCAAGCCAGAAATCTCGCCCAAGAGCCCTTTCCAATAAAGGTATGCTCAGCCCTTCCCCTTGACTCCTTTGTCTCATTTTTCAGCGTCTTTGGTTCACCACCCTCTGTTACTACCACCTTACATTTGGTCCCGAAACCTTACATGTACTTTTAAACAGAAGGAATTATTTGCTATTTTGCAAATAAGTAGATTTACATTTAAAACAAAACAAGTCAAGGATCTTCCAATTGAGTCTCACCATAAATCATTTCTTTATAAAGCAAATATGATGGAAATTACAGTAAGAATATACCTCAATACATGACTGTAAAAGTTTATCAAGTAGCCTACATGTTAGATTCCTCAAAAATAAGACTTCATAAGTTTTCCTGAGTCTAATACATAGCCCATTTCATGAATGTCTGTGGTCATGGACATGCCCTACTTCAAAACTGCCATGCTTTACTTACCTATATATAAGAGCTGAAACAAATATGTACACAGATACATATCTAAGTACATATTTTTCCTCCATACACTTCTAAAAAGTGCAAGTTACACATTTTTAATCTATTGTTCATGGGCAGCGGCTAGACTTAATATTTATCTTCTTTTTTTTTTTTTTTTTGCTTTCTTCACAGTAGCAATATTCAATTGATTTCTTTCACTTACTGAAAATAATGGAGAAAATAAAGGAAAAACTCCTTGAGGTCATATAGGTCATAATGGCGAACTGTCCAAACTGTCCAGGTCGGGTGTTCCCCACCCCCACTTCTTTTCTCTACCTTAGCATAGTGATGACTCCAAGTCACCCTACCTCTATACATCAAATCAGGTTTAAACACCTCTGCTGGCATGGGTGGGCTTCTTTGAACTTTATAAGCAAACCACCTTTGTTCAGGGCACAGTCTTTGGGGAATGATCCCACTGGGCCCATTGGTGTAATAAAGCTGTGTTCTCCCCATTCTCCATGTGCTGCTTGAGTTTTCTCTGGTCTTAGTCTATTTTTTCCGCAACAAAAAGAAATACATTCTGTTAGATTTATGATATATTTTATGTATTATTGTATGCTAAATGTATTATGTTATATATTTCATTTACAAATAACTTTTCTATGGTGAAAATAATTTTCTTTGGCCCACAAAATAATTTTTTTTTAGTTTTTACAACTTGAGTTTAAGATTTTAAAATTTACATTTGTTTCAATTAATTATTGGGTGAAAATAAAACCAAACTATTCCCATAGCTAGGATCAATAAAATGAATAAATCATCAGTGAAGATCATAAAATAAACAAACAAAAACTTCCCAAGGCATATGTGTAGATAAAGTCATATTATAGCTCTGATCAAGGATTTACATGAAGTTGGTTATGTAGCTTCAGTGCTTAAACTAGGAAACAGAACTTGTGCATACAGTATTACTGTAGGAAGCATTCCTAACCAACTCTTTCACCAGTCGAGAGGTAATAGAAAATAAATAAATTTACTGCAGAAATAGTAATGAGGCCTAAATATTAAATGAGACAAACTTATATAGGGTTTGTCTATAAGAGTGTGATAGTTGTGTTACCACGTTACCACAGAAACTATAAAATACAGATGATATTATTATTATTATTATTATTATTATTATTATTATTATTATTTTACAAATGAGAAATAGATGTTCTTCACACTGGATGATTTCCCAAAGACAGAAACAATGAAACTCATGTTCTTTCAACCATGATGCTTTTGCCTTTACCATTTTAACTCTACCTTTCCATACATTTCTTATAATCCCCACACATTAAAAATGTATATATAAGAGAGTATAAGAGAGTAGGGTCCCAGATCACTTAATACAGCAATATTAATTAGCACATTCCATCATAAGTGTTAAGGAAGAGTTTGCACAAGTAACACACATTTTCCCCAGAAGTCAAATTTCCATTAGTAGATTTCAAATCAGAGTTTGCAAAATTAGTTCATACCACTTTCCCTCAATATGGGTCAAAAAAGGATTACAAACACTGGGTCCAAGATCACAACTTCTCTAGGTCTTTCATATCTATTTTCAGAAGTGAAGAGACCATGATTTATATTCCTTAGACCCTTCACCCCTTCCTAGTTATAACATCATGGTCCATCCTTTTCATCACCCACCTGAACACAATTTTAATTCATGGGTCCCTTCTGGAGTCACAGTTCTCATTCAGCTCAGTCATAGCATAGTAAGAAAGAAAAGCAAAATAAAATAAAACCTCCCTGTTTCTCCCTCCTACCCCAGTACAGTTAAATTTGACTGGAACAAAACTTAGCATCAATCTAAACGAACAGAGTTTACATTTATAACCATGAAGGTCAACAGAAACTTTAGTGTTGCTGATCAATTATTATATATTTTTCTAATTTCTTAACTATTCCAGTCTCTTAGAAAATGTTCCATACCTTCTCCTTAAACATTGCCCCTACAATCTTAACACTCAACAATACTGATATCCTACCTCACCAAGAGAACTGAGCAAAGATGATTCTCAAATGTCCATCTCATATCTACCCACCTACCTCTCATATTATACCTTTCTGTTTCCATAAATAAAATATTCTCTAAATGAATATTTTCATAAGAGAAATATTCTATAATTGAATATTTCCATAAATAAAATATCCCCATACTCAAGGGAATCATTCCAAAAACCCATTCCTTTCTCCTATATATCAGTATTTTCATTCTCTATTGCCCATACCTGTCAATAAAACATGTGATTATTCCCCACATTTTAATTTAAAAAGAAAAAAACAAACAAACAAACAAATACCCTTGATACCACTGCCAGTGAGTGCTCAGTTTCTTTATCCCCCATGCTCAGCAAAATCCTTCAAAGAGTTTTCTACACTTAATGGCTATATTGTTTTCTTCTTTCTCTTTTAATCTATTGCCAACCAGGCAGTTTTCTCTATCACTCCATATCCCAAACTTTCACTACCTCATCAATAATCTCCAAATCACATAACATGTGATAGGCTCAATAAGGACCCCCAGAGATGTTCATTCATTAATCCTTTTAACATGGGAATATTTTACTTTCCATGGTAAAAGAGACTTTACAGATGTGATTATGTTTAGGATCTTAAGATAGGGGGATTGCCTTGAAACATCCTTCTGGATCCAAAATGTATAGGGGAAACAGGTGTGTCAGACTTAGACAAAGAAAATGCAGACATGATGTAGTTGCCAGGGAGGAGTGAAGATGATACATTATATGTTTTGAAGATAGGAGAATGGGTGATAAGACAAGGAATGCAAGTGGCCTCCAGAAACTGGTAAAAGCAAAGAAAGAGATTTCTTCCTAGAAAGAAATGCTTCCAGAAGGAGCATCAGTGTTTGGACACATTGATTTTAGTTCAGTGAAACTGATTTTAGACTGCTGACCTCCAGAACTGTAAAGAAATTGTTCATGTTGTTATGAACCAGTGAGTTTGTGGTAATTTGTTACAGCAGCAATAGGAAATATATACTCAATGATCAGTACTCATCAATCTTGTGAATAACAGGGTAATTAGTAGTGATGATGATGATGATGACGACGACAATGATGGTGACTATGACAGCAGTGACAGTGAGAGATAGACTGATAATCAGGAACACAGGACACATCTGAAACTTACCTCATCCATCATATACTTTCGTTGCCTGCTTTCTAGGATACTATAGTCTCTACATCTTTAACCACTGAACTTCATTTTCATTGTTAATTTTTCTATTGTACCATGGCTTTTTCAATTGGCAGAAAATTTTAAATGTCATGTACAATTCTAAGTAAAATTAACCAAGGGGAACATAATAGCTTAGGGACAAACAATAACTTTTAAAATAACAAATGCAAAAATAAATTACAGTGTATTATCGTGTCATATTGGGATATTAATATTTAATTCAAAGAGTAACATAATAATTAAGAAAAATATTAACTTTTGATTTATTTTTTAAAATACTCAATAATTCACCCATTTGAAAAGTAAAAAAAAAAAAAAATAGCCAATCATCCAACTTCATACAGAACAAATGGATTACATTTGTCTGAGATAGTTTTGTTGGGGGATAATGGACTTTCTTTTTAATTATTATTAATACAAAGCTAATCAGTTGTTCTTTTGGTGATGGTGCTCAAATGTAAATTTAGTATGATTTGATTTTGAGAGATTCAGACTAATTATGAAATTATTAATGAATGGTTTAAAATGAAAAACCAGTTTGCTTCTTTCTTTTTAATATCAGTTCATAAATGGATAATAAGATTTCAACCAAATTACTTTAGCTTCTGTCTCCAAAGACCTTCACAATATCTATTTTTTATAACAGGAAATGCTGAAGTCACAGAGGTGAGACTTTTTTAATCTCAGAAAACATTAATGAAATTAATAAAATTAAATGTACTGCTTGATTTAATTTTTAAAAAACAAATATTTTTAAATTAATACTGGGGAGTGAGAAAAATTAATTTTAAAATACTGTATTACTCTAGCGGTGCCTGTGTGGCTCAGTAGGTTGAATGCCTGACTTCAGATCAGGTCATGATCTCACATTTGTGAACTCAAGTGCCGGGTTGGGCTCTGTGCTGACAGCTCAGAGCATGGACCCTGCTTTAGATTCCACGTCTCCCCTCTTTCTCCATACCTCCCCTGCTCATTCTCTGTCTCTCTCAAAAAAATAAACATATTCTTAAAAATTGTTGCATTATTCTATAAAACCAAAGTAATAAGGGTGTTATATTGGCGCAGGACAAACAAGTCCATCAGAACACAGAACCCAAAGATAACCTGTGTATTATGATCTGTATGCAAAGACTAAACCTACAAGGTTATGGAGAAACAAATAAGCAGATATTTTTATAACATACAGAAAATAAAGGACTTTATAACCAAAAGACTGTAAGGTAAATAAAACAGTGGATTTGATTCCTTGAAAATTAGAAATAAAACATCTGATTAAGGAAAAAGAAAAATTAGCAGAGAGTTGAGAATTTGGGAGAACGTATTTGTAAAATTTATCTTAGTTTCTAAAAGAGATTAACAATAGAAACAAAACTATAAGAAAAACGGTCACAGATGAGCACAGGACAGGGTAAGGCAACTTAAAGTCAAAACTTAAAAGGCTAACCATCAGAGAGTGAGAAGTTCAAACCCATTAGCAGTCAGAGGAATTCAAATCAAGCCAACAAATAATTTCTTCACATTTATCAGACTATAATGAAAATTATTAGGCAGCTGTTTACTATCAAGTATCCATAAAAAGTGAGGGTATGGGAATGCTTGTGCATTGCTGATAGAAGTTTCTATTTGTACAGCCTCTTTGGAGAGCAACCTAATTGTAAAAGTCAAAATTCATAACCCTGTTCCTTAGAGGTCAGAAATTCTATATGCAGGTATGATGCAAAGAAACCAATTACTCCAGCCCGGGGCAGGGATGGTGTCATTTACAGATAACCTGAGTTTTTATTTTTATTTTTTTTAATGTTTTATTTATTTCTAGGAGAGAGAGAGAGAGAGACAGCGTGAGCAGGGGAGGGTCAGAGAGAGAGGGAGTCACAGACTGAAACAGGCTCCAGGCTCTGAGCTGGCAGTCAGCACAGAGCCCGACGCGGGGCTCGAACCCACGAACCGCGAGATCATGACCTAAGCGAAAGTCGGACGCTTAACCGACTAAGCCACCCAGGCGCCCCTGATTTTTTAATTTCTACTTAATAGTTAAGTATCATTGATACCAACTACCATGAGCACTATGTTGCTTTTAAATGCAGCAGCATTTCAAAGAAAACACTAAGCCATACACATAACAATATGGATACCACTTGAAAACAATTATGAGCTCAAAATATATTGTTACAAGAGAGACACTCTTCTTTGTCTCATTGGAGTCAGGAATCAGAGAATGAGTCTCACAAACAGCAGAGTGTGAGCAAAGTGATAGAGTTTATTGAGGGAAAGTACAAAGCTCTCAAGAGTGGGCCTGGTCCTGACTGGGTAGCCACTGAGGATTTTTGTCCCTGACTTTTTATTAGGACTTTATCAGAAAGTTTGTGATCCTTCATTCTTGGCACCTAGCCCAGGCAGGTCTGGAGTACGTTTTTCTTCCCCCGCCCCACCAAACCCCACTGCTTCTTCAGCCTCCCACTTGTACCTGCTGCCTGCCTTCCCAGGGTCCCTTACGTCTCTGTGCCTAATGTTAACCCTTTCTTCACTCACCATAATCTATAAAGAAAATTTTAATATTTATGCTATCAAATTATGATTTAACTATGGGTGTAAAATGGATTTCCACTCTTTAAACTGGACTGAAATGTATTCCAGGAATTCATATCATAGTTTAATATTGCTGACACTTTGTCAAGAAGAAAAAGAAAGTAATTTTGAAAACAATATGGCAACCAGCTTATGATTAAGAAATGCATGGTGTCAGAACCTGAATGCTGTCTAATGATGCAGGCCCATCCAGGAAGGGAAGAAATATATAAGGCTGAAAGCTGGAAACCCACTTCCCATGACAGCTCTTCAGGTTGCCTTATCTCTTCTTGGCTTTAACTGATATTTACTTCAAAAATTCCATCTCCTCTTTGTAAAAGCACTCCTTCTCCTCATGTGTACTAAGATTGTAACAGATCTCCAAGACCACTAAATCCAATTTCTGTGCAGTTATAAATTCATAAGCAGCTAACTAGGAGACACTGCATTTGCATATCTTTGTAAAACTAGTGGCCATGGTTGTTTCATCACTAACATTTATGTTTAATTTGGTGTCTCTTTTAAGAAAGATCAAGGAGCAGAATAGAGAAGATAAAGAGAAGAAGGGTAACAAGAAGGAAATGTTTTGAATATGCAAAATTTGATAAGGAAACTTTAAAGATACTAGGTTTATATGGACTAGAAAAGAGCAGTGAAAATAGTTTCTGATTGTTCTAAGGTGCTCAGTGAACAACAACAAAAAGTCCAAATTTCAATGGGAAAATAAGACATTAGACATGCTCCATTACACTCAAGGAAAGAAAAAGCTCAAAGTTGTGAGCAGAGTCATTAAAGTGGCTGCCTATATTTCCACTACTAATCCATTTTTCTGCCCCTTGTCACTAGAACATATGAACATTTAAGACTGGAGCCCTGATGCTCTGGTGATTCTAACTTTGTCATATTCTATATGTATCAATATAAAATACTCGAATATGAAATGCCTTTCAGTTTCATTTTACTATTTCATTGAATTTATCCAAAACTGTCCAACACAACAGAAATATGATGTTATATTAATCACACAGAAAGAATTGAGAAAAATGATGGATAATTCACATTTTTAAGAATTTGCTGTAATAATTATTCTTTTTTTCCTTTCCCATTCAGGATTCATTGTGATTTTATTGCATATTTTAATATTATCTTCCAAAATATGGTTTCCATGCACAGTTACTGAGCCCATTAAGGAATACTCTGTGGCCACTCTCTTTTCTGTGTGCTAACAATTCATTTTTTCGAAATTTCGTCTATATATGCAATTGCCATCTAGGTAACTTTTAGCTACCAGGCGTAAATTCTCCAAGTGGAAATCAATCCTTGAGAACCTGGCAAATGCCGGCACATTTTGCAAGGACACCAAGCCCAGAGTTATGTTTCCCCATACATATTTTAGTGTCCCTTTTGTGAATAAAAAGATATGCATGTTTTTATGGGTTAATATTTATTAGCATCCTCCCACTGACTCCAGGACACTGAGAGACAAAAACTGCAGGCCAAATTAGGACTCTTCTCATGTCAGCCCTAAGCAATAAAATGACACAAAAGTAATTCAGCTTTTGGTCCCTCACCTCATCTTCTATCCCCTCTGTTTGTACCTATAGCCTTCCCAGCTATCAAAATCTGGCCTCAAGAGAAATTATCAATTGTCACTCATTTTTATTCCACCTTGAATATGTCCATGTGTTTCATCTCCAAAGATTATTGAAGATTTGGGGTTTTGTTGTTTTTTGTTTTGATTTGTTTTGAAGTTTATTTATTTACTTAGAGAGAGAGAGTGAGCTGGGGAGAGGCAGGAGAGAGAGAGGGAGAGAAAGAAAGAGAGGGATAGAGAGAGAGGGAGAGAGAATCCCAAGCAGCCCAGGCACCCCAAAGAATACTGTTGCTTTAACTCTTGCTTCCATTATGAAATGAAATAATTTTCCCGAATAAAACTGTATCAAACAATAATAAGTTCTAAAAAGTAAGATCATAGAGTTTATTGTGTGGATATTTATAAGGAGACACTAAGAAAACTATAGTTAAAATCATTAGAATACTATCCTCGTTTCCAGCTTGAAATAGTCAGATTCAAATAGATTTCACTTCATGTAATTCTTATCTCTGTCTCTTGCTAAGGAACTCATCATTTTCTTAAAAAATTAACTTTTTTCTTTATAGTACACATTAACTTATATTGATCTCTGTTTCATGTGGAAACATCTTAAATATTCAAGTATATCTGCTGAGGAATATGTGACTTGTTTTTTACATTTTAAATACTAAAACAGTACTAATTCCATCGAAGAAGCCTGATAAATTATGACTTAAGTACCTTCTGATATCCTCCAACAGTTAAACATCTTCCCCAATATCTCTTCAATGAGATCTTACAAAAAAATGTAAAAATGTTTAACAAAATAGTTTGAGATCTTACAAAAAATATATAAATCTTTAACAAAACTGTAGTTTGATGTTTGTATATTTCCAGCAAATAATTGTGAAATCACCCTGTGGCTATATCTGCAAAATGACTATGTATTAGAAAAACTGAAGAGTCAGAAAAATCTGAATATTTGCATATAGGAAAACAAAACAAAACAAAAATTCTGTGGCATTTAGAAATATGTTAAGTCAATGAAAAGTTTAATCAAGATTACAAAAAGGTAAAGCAGCACAGTCATACTGTGTGTGCAAGCAATTCTACACTCAACACAACTTGGAGAGGAAGGGTTTAAAGGGACCATATTAGGTCATCTGGAAAAATCAGTCTGTTAATCCAGGTCTAGAACTTATAAAATACCATCAAATTTGTACATTTGAATACAATTATCTGTGACTATACCTATGAATATATGTATATGTGTACATGTTCATATATGGTCTGTGGATATCCGCATGCATCTACATGAAGACACAATATATTCAGATATATAGACACACATGTAAATACAGCCTATGATTATATATGTATGTGCATTCACATGAATGTGTGTTTGTGTGTGTGTGTGTGTATGTGTGTGTGTGTGTGTGTAATTGTATCCAGTAAGGCAACTTATATGTGTATAGGAAAACTACCAGATTGTGTGTGGGGAGAAGAAATAAAATGAGAAAAGATAGGCAGCACTCTACTTTTTTTCCTTTGATAAATATGTGACCTCACAGACAGTAAGTTAGCAATCGATCATGCCAGGCTTGGTTTCATGCTTTGTTAAGAAAGCTTATTTAGGATTTGTCCTCAGTCCTGGGATATAACACATATTCCAGTGCAGAAGTTGGCAAACTGCATGTCAAATTCATCCTATGGTCTTTTTTTTGTTTGTATGTTTTGCTATGTTTTTTTTAAGTTTTTTTTAAGACCCATATCTGCTTGATGTATTATCTGTGGCTTTTTTTACACTAAGATGGCAAAGTTGTGTAGTTGCTTTACAGAACATACGGCCATCAAATCCTAAAATAATTACTTGCCCAGCTCTTTACACAAAAGCTTTGTCAACCCTGCTTTAGAGAAATCTACTCCTAAAGCATAGACTTTCTGAGTTCTCAAGTGAATAGCTGTATCTCAAAGAGATCCCTCTATTCTAAATAGGTTGGGAATCCAGATTTTCAAGCGCTATACAATCTCTAACATATCGATTTTATACTAATCTAACATATAACAACTGTCATATTTTTAAGCCTCATAGTACCTCACTATGTTTATAGACAGCCTATCTTTTAGACAAAAATCTAAGAGGGGCATCATGTAGACTTTAGGCATCTCTTTCTGTGCAACTCTCCCTTTTCCAGTATATTCATCCACAAATTGCAACAAATCCAGCACCTGCAAATTTCTATTTCTTTTTTTTAATGTTAATTTCTTATTTTGAAAGAGAGAGAGAGAGAGAGAGAGAATACCAAGAAGGTTCCCAAGATATGACCTGAGCTGAAATCAAGTCAGATGCTCAACCACTGAGCCACCCAGGTGCCCCTTAAATTTCTATTTCTACCTGCTCAGCTCAGCAAGAGAATCATTCTCCACTTGGTGCCAGAGTCCAGCTCTGGCCAGGTCCAGGTATCCCTGAAGGATGCACGGTGTCAGCAAGGGAGGGAGTGAGAAAGCCCTGATATTCCTTCTGATCACCAGGCAGACATCTCTGCCCTGTCGGTTTTGGCGTCTTTATTTTTAGGTCAAATGTTAACATGGCATCAGAATATGGAATTTTTACAATGGAAGTTCTCTGTGATAAGATGTTTTGGAAAATATACAGAAACAGGTTTTACAGAGGTATTCTTGCAGAATTACCCCAATTATAGTGAGGTTGAGTAACTAAGAAAATAACAGGGTATTCTTAGTGAGAAACAGGGTAACATACATATTTTAATAATGCTAAGATTAAGTCATAGGTTTGTAGATACTCTTATCCATCCTCATCACATCTGCCAGTGTAAGGTAAGGTGTTTGTGGAATGTAGGCCTTAGGGAAGGGACTGCTACACATCATCAGTTAGCAAAGGTATATGTAGTAACTTATGTTCTGCCCTTATCTGTTCCTCCTCTCTAAGTTGGGCTCTTTGTCTCCAGGCAAGACTTGATTTTCCAGTTATATGCTTTATGGCACCAGAGAGCCAGCCATACCTTTAAAGAGTTTAGCTCATATCCAATACAGAGAATAGCCTCTTAGAGTGCATTTACGTTTGTGTGTAGTTTTTTTTTTTTTTGTTTATGATTTCCTGAATAGCTAGGGCTTGGGAAACATTTCTGGTTAGTTGATTTACATGTTGAGCTGTATGAACTTCTAGTACTAACACAACCATAGAAATAGAATTGTACATGTAAAGGTCAATCTTTTATGAGTAAGGGTCATTAGCCTGTTCATAGCTCAAGGGAAGTATTGAGGGAAACAAGACCTGCTGGAGACACGATGTCTGTTCGCATAATCAAAAGAAGAAGTCCCAACAATAAGTTCCTTTACAAGGTGCAATCATCATACCAGGGCCAGAATAAGAGGACAAGTCACTCCTGATACTGATCAACAAGGTATCTTGGGGGTCGGTGCTCAAGCAGATATAATTGAGTGGGGGTGGATATCGGTCATCATCTGATTGGCAAGAGACCGTGCAAACTTGCTTTAAACTCACCAGGAGCTTTCTCGACTAGTGGGCTCAGAATGGCTCCCAACAACTTGGCCTCTACACCCTGGTTCTATGGTCAGAAAATGCTGTAGGATGAGAGTCCAGGCTCACATGTTTCCCTTCTCTTTCAAGATTCTAAGACCTGTTCTACATATTATATATTGCCTGGAAACTGTCATATTTTATATTAGGCCCAGTTTTATAGTTGCTTGCAATGAAAGGGTAACCCTAACACAACTGCCTCATTGTGTCTGGAAGTGTAATCAGTAATAGTAATTTAATAATGATTTATGACGTAGAAGTGTAACAAACTTATCTTAACAGTAAATTAGTGAGATTTGGGATTTGTTGTAGAAAAATTATGTGGCTAGCTAGCTACCATGTTAGAACTTGCCAGATAATCTGTCAATGAAGAGAGAGTCAAATTCTGAATATAGTGTGTACCATTGTGGAGTTTATAAGCAAAAGTGATTAAAAAGATAAAGCATGTATAAATAAATGTAATCAAAAAATTACTTTGGTTTAATTACATCCAAATTTGCTCAGGAGAGCAAATATACAGGAGAGCACAGTAGTTGAGTCATACATCTTCTAAAACCTATGTCTTGATTATCATATATAGGGAGTAAGCATGCATGAGTCATAAATTAATTCCAGATGTTCAAATGACATCTTTAATAAGATATATTTATATGAATAACTACTTTAAATATGAGAAACATCAAACCTAACACTAATAATTAACACAGAAAAAGGAAGGATGTTCATTTGCTGGAGAATTGATAACAGAAAATTAAAACTAATGAAATCAGTGCACAAACTAATTCTAGACTGAAGTGACAGAATAGTTTGTGTCTTTACTAGGAAAACCAAATTTTCAGCAAATGAGTAGACTCATTCTACACTTTGAGATTTCTATGCTTACCCAACATTATCTATGGCTCTCAATTAAACACATTATATCCATAATTATCTTACTGAATAAGCCTTGATAATGGACATTATAATCTTTGATGTGTCAGGGTAGAAGCCATTAATAATATTTATATTTTAAGACTCAGTCAAGAGTCCTTTAAGCACCCAGAATTACTGACCAGGTTCCAGACCATACAATCACCCATCTGAATGTTTAAGAATTTGCACATTTATTTCTGAACATAAATTTCACCATATTCACAAAACCTAGTACAGATAACTAATATTACCTAACCAACTCTGGTAAGAGTTGAGGAAGGTGTTTTCTTTGCCCTCTTTGGTTAAGGAACAGCAGAACAAAACTCTGGACTAGAAAACAATTGTGATGGTGGTAAAGAAACTATGTAAAGTATCATATTAAGATATGCAAAGTATCAGAGAATATATTTTGCATTTCAGAGTTTATATTTTAGATTTGTACATTAATATTCCTCCTCTTTGATATCTTTCAACATAGAAGTAAGTCACACAATTTTTTACAGTTTTATTGAGAAATAATTGTCATATATCACATATGAGGTTAAAGACTACAGTACGATGGTTTACACTGCATATACTGTGAAATGATTGCCACAATAGATCAGCTAGCAACCATATTTTCATATATACAAAAGAAAAAAAAAAAGGAAACAAGAATGTATTTTTCTCCTTATGATGAAAACTCTTAAGATGTATTCTCCCAATGCTTCTACCAAACAGCAGTGTTAGCTTTAGTCATGTTGTACATTTTATCTCTGGTACTTATTTATCTTATAAAGAGACTTTGTACATTTTGAACATGTTTCTCCAATCACCTCTCCCCTTCACCCCCTGCTATCTGCATCTAGTAACGACAACTCTGATCTCTTTTTTCCGAGTTCTAGTTTTGTTTTTGTTTTGTTTTTTGTGTGTGTGTTTTTCCGACACATGAGATCATACAATATTTGTCTTTCTCTGTCAGACTTATGTCACTCAGCATAATGCCTTCAAGGTCCATTCATGCTGTTGGAAATGGTAGAATTTGTTTTATTTTATGGTTGAATAATATTCCATTGGACACATATAGCACAAATTCTTTATTTATTCATTCACTAATGGAAACTTGAGTTATTTCCATGTCTTGGCTATTGTAAATAATGTTGCTATGAACATGAGGGTGCAAGTATCTTTTCTCATTAGTGATTTTGTATCCTTTGGATACATTAACAGACGTAAAATGCTGGATCATATAGTGACTCTATTTTTAATTTTTTTGAGGCTCTTCCATACTGTTTTTCATATTAGCTATACCAATTTATAATCTTACCAACAGTGCACAAGGATTCCCTTTCCCCACATCCATACTAGCACTATCATCTCTTGTTTTTTGGATGGTGGACATTAAAACAGGTACAAGGTAATATTTCATTGTGGTTTTAATTTGCATTTCCTTAATGCCCAAATATGCTGGCATATGCCTATTGGCCTTTTGTATATCTTCTTGGGAAAAATGTATATTCAGGTCTTTGCCTATTTTTAAAATTTTTTAATTGTGTAACTTTTATTTATTTATTTATTTTTGCATTGAGTTGTATGAGTTCTATATATATTTTGGATATCAAGCCCTTATTAGATGAATGGTTTGCAATGTTTTTTCTCATTCAATAGCTTCTCTTACCTCTTTGTTGATGGTTTCTATTGTTATGAAGCAGCATTGTAGTTTGATGTATTTATTATTTTATATATATATCTACATCAAACTACTATATATATATATATATATCATGATATATCATGATATCATGATATATATATATATATATATATATATATATATATATCATGGTGTCACACTTCTGGTGTGGTGCCACATCAAAAAAGTCATTATCAAGGCCCATACCAGGAAACATGATGTCAGGTCTTACGTTAAGTTTTTAATCTATTTTGAGTTAATTTTTATGGGAGATATAAGATATAAGTCCAATTTGTTTTATATGTGAATATCCAATTATCTCAGCACCATTTATTGAAAAACTCTTTTTCTTCATTGAGTATTCTTGACATCCTTGTCAAATATTACTTGACTGTAGATACATGCTTACATTTCTGGGTTCTTGATAGTGTTCCACTGGTCCATGTGTCTGTTTGTATGGTAGTGCCACAGTGGTTTGATGATTTTAACTTTAGTGTACAGTTTGCTATCAGGAAGGATAATGCTTCCTGCTTTGTTTTTCTTCTTTGGATTTCTTTGACTAATCAAAGAGCTTTTGATTAGTCAGAAATTATAAATTTTAGGACCCCCCCCCCGACATTTCTGTAAAAAAATGTCATTGGAAGCTTGAACGGGATTGCACTGAATCTATAGATGGCATTTGGTAGTACTGATATGTTAAGAATAATAATTCTTCCAAATCATCACGAGCATGAGACACCTCTCCATTTATTTTTCTTCTTCAATTTCTGTCATTAATCTCTTGTTTTCAGTGTAGAGATCTTTCACTGCTTTGGTTAAATGTATTCCTAAGTATTTTATTATTTTTGGAGACTTTGTAAATTGAATTGATTTCTTTCTTTTTCAGAAAATCAGTTTTTGGTGTATAAAAATGCTACTGATTTCTGTATGTTAATTTTGTATCCTGAAACTTTATTGAATTAATTGACTAGATCTACTTAATTTTTGGTTGAGTATTTAGAGTTTCTATATATAAATTCATGTCATATGCAAATAAAGTTTTACTTCCTTTCTAATTCTACTATGTTTTCTTTCTTTCTCTTCCTCAATTGTTCTAGCTAGGGCCTCTGTGTTGAATAAGTATGATGAGAGTTGACACACTTGTCTTTTTCCTGATGTTAGAGGAAAAACTTTCAACCTTTCAACATAGAATATGATGTTAGCTGTAGGCTTGACATGAATGGTCTTTATTATGCTCAGATATATGCTCAGGTCTTTCTATCCCTAATGTGTTAAGTATTTTTATAATGGAATAATGTTGAATTTCATCAAATGCTTTTTTTTGCCTCTACTGAGATGACCATATAGTTCTTTCTTCCCTTATATTATTGTGATGTATCATGCTAATTTGCATATGGCAATCATCCTGGCATCCCAAGGATAAATAAACCCTTCTTATTCATGGTGAATGATCATTCTAATGTATTGCTGAATTTGGTTTGTGTTTTATTGAGAATTTTCACTTGCATATTCATCAAGGATATTGGCCTGTAGTTTTCCTTTCAAGTAGAGTCCTTTTCAGGTTTTGGTATCAGGATAATGCCTGCTTCACAAGCTGAGTTTGAGAGATCCCTCTTCTTCAATTTTTTGGAAAAGTTTGAGAAGTATTGATTAATTCTTCTTTAAATATTGTCCAAACTCACCAGTGAAGCCATCTATTCCTAGGTTTTTCTTTGTTGGAAGATTTTAATTTATGGTAATCTATGTGTCTTTAAGGCTAAAGTATCTTACTATTTGGGCACTGCAGGTATGAACTAAGTTTGCCTAGATCCATATGCTCATTGCTATTAGCCTCTTCTTCCTTCTCCATCAGAGTCAAATTCCCAGTGGTGTGAGATCAGAGGAATCTGGAAAAGTGACCTACAGTGCTGAGGGGAGCTGGTTGCCCCCCTAGGGTTCTCGTTTCCCACTGGAAGAACCAGAGGCTCAGGGAGACCTCTCCATGTAGTTCTGAACTGGCGTAGGGGAAGGGCATTTGTTCATCACATAGATTCTATCTTACTCTTCTAATGCAGTCTTTCTTGGTATCTGTAGTGCAGGGGGTACTTCAGCCTCACCCTAATGTTCTAAGATTCTCTCAGTGGGTTCCTGTTCTCGAATAATTAATTGTTCTTGTGGTGGAAACCAGAGTAAAAACCAACCTATGTCACAATCTTTGTGACATCATTTAGTCATAAACACCTTAATTGTATTTTGTGTAGACACACAAAGCAGGATACTCCTATTTAGCTTTAAGTAATTTGGAAGTAATTCATCGTGCTTATGGATAAGGCAATCTATGCATGAGCCAAGTACTTACTGGCTTTCTGCACAAATTACATAAGGAAAATAGTTTCAAAAGGTGAATAGATAATACTAACTTGCCAACAAAAGGTCTGACAAGTTTTGTAATCTAGACTAGTTTACATTCATATTTATATTTGTATTTTTTATATTTATATGTACACATACACAAACATCTGCACACATAAGCAAAAACAATGAGTCAAAGACTTAAGAATGACATCTCTATCTTTGGAATCTCTCAATCATGGGATATAAATATCTTCTATCAAAGCAAAAAATATGTATTAAATAAATTCAAATATGTTATTAGAAGAGATTTTTTAATGTTCCTTTATCCCTCTTATCTAGTGAATCATAAAAATATTTTGTCTGTGGTCAGTTATGGCATTAATAAAGTAACCAGAGATGGTTATGATGAACAAAAGTATAATTAGTCAAACAAGTATTTTCTGTTGCCAGGTACTGACTCACTGGAAATTTTCAGTTGCAAATATATAACTGATTATTACACTAGGACTGATAAAAGTAAAATCTATGGTGGTATGTATTATTAAAAAGCAAAAATTAGTTATGTTTCAATTACTTAATATATACAAACTATATTCATACCTGAGTTTATAAAAGGTACTTAAGGAATAAAAAAAAACACATTAAAATTCCTATAGATCATTTCTTTCCTTTTATCTTTTTATAAAATATTTATTTATTTTTGAGAGAGAGAGAGAGAGCAGGGAAAGGGCATAGTGAGAGGTAGACAGAGAATTCCCAACCAGGTTCTGTGCTGTCATTGCAGAGCCCAACATGGGGTTTAAACCCTGAGATCATGACCTGAGATGAAATCAAGTCTGATGCTTAACCATAACAGACTGAGCCACCCTACTGCCCCATAGAGATTGTTTCTAATTAAAAATATAATTGCAAGTGTGCTTGAGTAGCTCTGTCAGTTATATGGCTGACTCTCAATTTTGTCTCAGGTCATAATCTCACAGGTTCATGAGCTCAAGCCCCGTGTCAGGCTCTGTGTTGATGATGTGAAGCCTGTTAGGGATTCTCTGCTTTCTTCTCTTGCTCATTCTCTTTCTTATTTCTCTCTGAAAATAAAATAAACATTAAAAAATAAAATTATAATTGTAACAGAACTTTGCTGAAGAATACAATAGGATACTTGACTACCTACATATTATATTGTTTTAGAACTAAATGGTTTGAATTATTGAAAAGGACTCTACTTATAGTGAAAAAAAGTACTTATAGAGCATTTATAATACTCTACATAGTATATATATTTTAAATAAATTTATAAATGCAATTTTATCAGGGCATAATGATTTTCAAATGTAGAAAATAGTTTAAATGAAAAGATCTGGCAAAAAATTCTTTCAAAGTAAATAAATCTATTAAAATACACTTTAAAAACTTAAAAGCCGATTTTCAGTAAGGTACCAGAATCTTATGAACTGGCAAGTATCTAGGAGGTGTGGGTGGGCTGCTCAATCTTGAATTCTCTTGGCACTAGTGCCTGCATGTGTATAGTTGATAAAAATTATGACTTTGCCAACGATGAGCTTCAAGAGTGAGACACACTGCCAGTGGCAACCTCTTCGTGACATCTGATAATTTGATTTTGTTACTGGGTTCTTGAGAAAGCTACAGAGGTTAGAGTGCTAGACTTGCAGACAGGGTCACCCATTTCTCATGTTCCAAACAAGATTTCGGCATTGAGCTGACAGTTTGGAAAGAATACTATACCAGAGATTTAACAACAACAACACAAAGCAAAACCCTCAATATTTTCTAGAAAGTAACCCCAAAATAGTCTATTACATACAAAAAGTAGAAGTATATGATATTATTCAACTGATCAAATGCTTAGCAAATTAGTGACAACTTTTTTATTAGAAAAACTATAATTTCCTACTCAAAATAAGATGAATGAATATAGTGACTAGAAAATCATTTTTTCTATGCACCTGCACCTAGTAATTACTGCTGTGCTTTGCACAACTTTTTTCTTTGTTCAGAAAATGTACACTTTATATCGCATCCCACCTGCATTCAACACAGAACAAGTCTCTATAGTAATTATGTAGCTGTATTTAAAACACAAATAAGGCATGTAATTATAACCTCAAAAATAATTTACAGTAACAGTTGAATTTGGGCTTGAATTTTAACAATGTGTCACAGAGAAACAGAAGACAAAAAATTAACTTGTAGAGTGCAGTTATCTCTGGGAGCTGGAAGAAAAGTCTTATAAAACAATGCACTCCCATTGAGGCAATTAATGTTTGATGCGAGAACAACTGAGTTTGAGAGATTCCAACAGTCAATTCCATAGATGTTCTTTGTAGTAAAATCAATTACAAAATTTATATTTAATCTATGATTCAATGAAGGAAAAATAAAGAAAATTTTAGACAGAGTTGAAAGGGACTTGGAGATGATATGGTTATTTCTCCTATCCTAACCAATGAAGAAAAGTATAGCAAGAAAGGTCAACGAACTTAACCAAGTTTACCACTAATTGTTCTTAGTGCTTAAAAAATAAAAGTTAAACTCCAATCTCCTGATTCTCAACTAAAAATATTCTTCAATTTATAAACATAAATCAATACTATACAAAACATAAGTAAATGCTAATTCCATTTTTAATGAAGTATATTTGGCACATAAAATTATGTAACTTGCAAGTGTACAACATAAGATCCAATACTTGCATGTACTGCAAAATGAGCATTACAGTAAGTCTAACATCCATCACTATAAGTAGTTACACATTTCTTTTTCTTGTGATGAGGACTTAGGCCTTACGTTCTTAAGAAATACATTTTTATTTTTTATTTTTAATTTTTAAATGTTTATTTATTTATTTTTGAGAGAGAGAGAGAGAGAGCAAGCAATCTGGAGAGGGCCATAAAGATGGGGAGAGAGAAGTTCCAAGCAGTCTTCCCACCATCAGTGCAGAACCTGACTTAGGCTGGAACTCACAAACAGTAAGATAATGACCTCAGCTGAAACCAAGAGTCAGAGGCTTGACTGACTGAACCATCTAGGTGCCCCAAGAAATGCATTTTGACTTAAATACTAATTATAAGGAGAGAAACAAATTGAAGTCCCTCCACCAAAGCAAGCCTTAAAATCCAAGTCTCTGCCCAGAATAAATAATCTAGGAATCAGAAAAAGATACTCAAGTTTAGAACTCTCATAGAATTATACTTGATTACGAATAGCTGAGGCTTTGTTGAAAACTTGCCTAAATGTCCCAAATACTTTATTCATGCCTTGATAATATATACAATCAGATGATTTCTGAGATTCCTTAAAGTATTTGCATCTTAAGAAATCTATTGGTATTTTAGTTAATGTTACTTGTCATCTCTAAAATTGTGGTATTCCTTTATTATTTTTAGATCTTCAAAAAGAAAGATCTTTCTGAAGAGTAGAACTCCACCCAACATTTAAAGTTCTCACCAATGTCAGTCAACTTAATCTGGTTCTGTTAGATAGAAGCAATTGCATCCATCAGCACTATCCTGGAGTCTGCCTTCACACTTCTCTGGGGCCACTTATCATTTAATCCTGTATCACGGTTATTTATTTTAATGTCTCTCCTCTACTAGTTTTTAAACTCCTTGAGGGCAGAGTCTGTATTTTATTCATTTATATATAGCTCCAGCACCACCATGGTGTCATGCACAAAGGAGACATAGCTTGTCAAATTAATGAATGAACTGCCATTTAAAAATTTGTGCATCAAAACACAAAGAACACAAAGATAAATCAACCTGTCATATATGCAATTTTAGGACAGTATTACCTTTTCCTGTAACACTTCAGTTATATGTTATGGATCATGATATAAGCTGTCCATCCTTTTGTGAACACTATTTCATGGTTCATTTATTTATTAAGCCCTAATTTTTTATGAGAATGAAATTAAACATAACCACTAAAGTAGCAAAAAATATATGACTATAGTTTATGGTTCTATCATTTGAGTCTGGATACACTAAATAGATCAATGTATTATATTCTTAACTTTTCATTCCAATGTTAGAAAAAAAAAACTAAAGTCTACAGAAATTATATATAATAAACAATAGTTTCTATTGTGGATCTAGTGAATAATATTTTGGGGAGTAAGCTGATATTTGAGTAACAGTTTTAGCAAAACCATAAATATTTTTATATAATTTGATTCTTTCGTTTATATCTAGAAATAAATTTAGATACTTTGTTTGCAAGTTTATCATATTATAAAACTGAAAACAACCTCTAGCTCCAGCAATCAAAACTGCTTTTAAAATTATGGTATACATAGAAAATGATAGCCTAATGTATCCTGGTAAGCTCCTCAGTCCCAAGAAATTAATATAGTTGGACACCCTCGTTATACCTGGATCTACAAGAGACCAAAACAAATTACCCTTTTGGTATTCACAACTACTATGATCCATTGATGAGAACTAAGGGATCTCTGAAATAATTTTACTAATTATTTTTCAGATTGCATAAATTATAGGTATTCAGCTCTACTCAAGTTCAATGTTAGTGTGCCAATGTACTGGATTGGTATGCTTATTTTAATCATTGTGAGTGGGCACTATGATGGTAGAATCGGCACTCCCAGAGCATTCTAGGAGGGTGCAACTGAAAATACAAACTACAAAATCATTTTGTCATATCAGACATAAAGTAGAGACTATGCTATTTTATTGTACACTTTAACAGTCCTGCCCAGTTGATGAAAACTGCCAATAGTGTATAATGTTTCACTGTGTATTATGGTGTCCTAAATAAAGAAGTAAAGGTTTGGATCCCAAATCCCTGGTATTTTATTTTTTAATGTTTTTAATGTTTATATTTTGAAAGAGAGAAAGAGAGCAGGGGTGGGACAGAGACAGGGGGAGACAAAGAATCCGAAGCAGGTTCCAGGCTCTGAGCTGTCAGCACAGAGGCCGACATGGAGCTCAAACTCACAAACCATGAGATCGTGACCTGAGTCAGGTGCTTAAGTGACTGAGCCACCCAGGTGCCTCCACAATACCTGGTATTTTAATAGTGATTTTGCTATTAGTTCTTGATGTATGTGCTTTGATGATGTTATTTCCTTCTTGTCCTTATTTCTTAAAAGGAAGTCAAATACCAGGCTGTTTTCACTTAATAGGAAATGAAGTATATCTGAGCCACCCTTATACGAAGGTATTTCTGTTCCACAGTAATATGCTATCAGTGAATCTGACAAACCTTACTACAGTAGAGACTTCTACCATGATCCAAATATTTATCTAGATTAATGATATTCTGATGGCGGTTTGCATCAAGGAAATTATTTGTCTTATGTGATGTGTTATCCAATTACAGATGAGGAAAAACAAATGGCAAGCCATGAAGTAGAATAAAATCTCAGGCCATTCTACCCAGATGATTATCTTATATAATCACAAAGAAAGGCATTGTCTATTAAAAAAAATAACCACTGACCCTTTGCTCATCTTTTCCTATAATAAAGGAAACTTGATTCTTGAATGATTATCATCTTTGTATATTTAAGAAAACACAATCGATATCTGGGTATGCTTAATTCTCTATGATGTATGCAGGTAAGCAGACAAATTTGAGTAGAACCCTGTTCCACAGGAGATCTTGGAGTAATTGAGTCAGTGATAAAATAAGCTCTTTTGGGGCTCTCTTTTTCCTTCATATGTTACAGAATTAAAACTATCAGTGACCAAGATCACAGTTAATTAATGAATTTAGCAATGAGAACTTTGGGGTATCAGCTCCTGTTGGGTTCTTGGACTTGAAGAATTCTGAATGCTACTAAAACAGATTTGTATTTTAGGAACAACTCTCAACTTCTTCATAGATTCTAAAGGAAAACCTATAACCTCAAAGGAAGAGTCAAACATTTTAGGAATGGTATTTCCATTCTGCAAAAACCTCCCTTGAACCAAAGTCCTATAGACTTCTTAGGACAAGCCTAAGAAAATCACATTATGAAAAGAACTGGTTTACTAATATTGATGGAGATGATGTCTATAAGCATTATAATCTGTTAGGGAAGCAAAATTCACTTAAAGAAGAATTTACGACCAAATGAATTTAGTCTAACAGAGTCATACAGCCACCTGTCATATGAGCAAATTACTCCTTACCACCTGCAGTGATCCCTGAGCACAGTGGTAGCCCCTCAAATGATTCTCCTCACCAGAAAATGTTTTATTCCTGAAATGACTGAATGATAAATTAACATACTCTCATACATTGTTGCTAATGTATTTATGTAGTTAAAACACAGAGAATTAAGGCAAAGCCTCAGTACCTGGTGTTTCAGCACCAATATGGAACATCTTTCCTTTATTAAAAGGTGGTCTTCTCAACACCAAAGTTTACATATTTATCAAGTTAATCCTACTAAAATAAGAGAAGAATCAAATATTCCTAGTCTAGGGGTGCCTGGCTGGATCAGCTGAGCCTCTGACTGGCTCAGGTCATGTTCTCACCATGAGTTTTAGCCCCACATTGGGTTCTGCGCTGATACCTCAGAACCCAGAGCCTGCTTCAGATTCTGTCTCCCGCTCGCTCTATCCCTCCCTTACTCGCACTCTATCTCTTTGTCTCTCAAAATAAATGAACATAATGAGAAAAAAAAAATAATAAAAAAATATTCCTAGTCTACTTTCTACAGGGAATGAAAGAAAGTCTAAAATACTAAAAGTACAGTAAATTTCATCTTACAATCCAGTCTTAGATCATTTTAGTTCTCTCACATTACAGCTGCCAACTAAGTATAACTTCAATAGCCTATCTCTGAAACACTCCACTGAACCATCTAAATGTTCTCATTCAAATGCCTCTCTTGTTATTAATGGACCCTGACTTTGCATTCACACTGTATACAATATTGTTCAATAACTCTGTTTCTGGTGAACTCAAGGAAGTAAAAATTTTCTTCTGTATACTCAGTTTGAAAAATCTTGAAGGTTACTAAAGCATATCTTCAATATTCCCCAGCAATAGGAAGTACATTTATTTACTGGATTCCCACTCCTGATTTGAAGATCCATTTTTTTCCCGTAAATACTAAAGTTTTTCCCCCATTTGTTGAAAAATCTTTTGTGAGCTATATAACTTTAAGACTCCACAGCACAGAAACTTGGATTTGTATCTCTGATGTAAACAGCAATGAAATATTAATGTTGAGTTCTGATACTTTCCCACTTCACCTATGACAATATGACTTAGTAAAATAACAAATACAAAAACAAAACCCACTTATATCATCAGTACTTATAAAACTTCATTGTGTATCAAAACCTGCTTTTAGACTTAATAAAAATATTAACTCATTTCCATTCCTATATCCCAAATATGTAAAATGATAGATTTTAGACTATCTGTATTTTCATCAAGTTTGGCAGCTGATTCTGACGCACATCAATCGACATATACTTTAGGAATAATTCTGAATACTTTAATAAGTCCATGATGTGTGATGTAGGATTTCAACATATTCTACAGAGTCTTTATGGACATTACAAATCTGATAAGTGAATTTGAGTTTTCATAGGTTTGACTAATAATGAATGTACAATTTAATCTTTAAAATATTGTTTTAAAAGGTAGAAATAATATAGAAGCCACTAAATCCATTTTCTCACCTGAAAGTTCTTCTCTTGAAAATTCTCTAATTAGATTTGATAAAGCAAACTCTGGAAATTTTCTTTCAAAGTTACAGGATGCCTATAGCTTGGTAACTGAATCCGTTTTCCAAGTAGCCAGCTATTTATTAGACAATATTTTTGAAAACTATTTTGTTTTTGAATATGTGTTTTTTTTAAATTTTTTACTTTATTTATTTAAATTTTTTTTTAACATTTATTTTTGAGAGTGAGAGAGACAAAGCATGAGTTGGGGAGGGGAAGAGAGAGTAGGAGACACAGAATCTGCAGCAGGCTCCAGGCTCTGAGTTAGCACAGAACCTGACTAGGGGCTCAACTCATGGGCCGTGAGATCATGACCTGAGCTGAAGTCGGATTCT
This sequence comes from Proteles cristata cristata, assembly GCA_017311185.1. Classification (NCBI taxonomy): domain Eukaryota; kingdom Metazoa; phylum Chordata; class Mammalia; order Carnivora; family Hyaenidae; genus Proteles; species Proteles cristata. The sequence goes on along the minus strand of JAESUZ010003804.1, from coordinate 323,310 downwards.
TAACCAACTGAGCCACCCAGGTGTCTCAATATGTTTTTTTTAAATAAATAACTGTGCTGCCATTAAATCTATATTCTTAAATTCATCAACAAAAAGACACTGCATTGTAGTAGTCTTTACACAAATCAGTCAGGATGAGACAAGCTTTTTTAGGATGCAGAAAAAATCAAGAATAAAATTTTGTCCTTGGAGAGATTAGTCTATTAGTAAGAGAGAAAGAGAGAGAGAGAGAGAGAGAGAGAGAGAGAGACAGAAAGAATTCTTTCATTAAAAGTTACAAGTAAATAAGTGAAGGATATTCAAAAGAAATACAAATCACTTCCAAGTGAGAGAGATTAGAAAAAAACATTAAAGAAGACAGTTTTCTACTAAGATGTAATTTTAAAAACATAAAAGAAACGTGGTGACATTACTCATGGAAAAAAAGTAAGAACAAATTCAGCATTTGAAAAATCCAGTGTGCTATGGACTTCTGTGATTATATATCCTCTATCACATAGTCAGCTAACAAGGTAAATCCCATTTCACTGCAGAGTTCAAGATTTCCATCATACTTATCCATTCTTACTTCTCATCATATAACAGCTAAAATTACCGTGCTTACATTTCTTTTTTATAAAGCCAGAGTTTTATCACAACTACAATTGTATGCATTTGTGCAAAGATATCTAAATATGTGGATGCTTTTCTAAATTATCTTCCTTCTTTTCTCAATTTAAATTATACTTTGTTTACTCTTATACTCCATATCAATGCAATTTAAAATTTTTCATAGAATTTTCTTCAATTCTAAAATCCAGTGAAAAGCCTTCTATGATCAATCTTACATATGTCCTGTCAAAAATAAGCCTCTGATAGGCAAAGAACATACTAGATTTTTGTCTGCAATCCAATGTAATTTTCTAGTACAATTTACTTTTTTTTAATTCCACATAAATTCAAAGATTGCAGAGTTCAGATCTTTATAGTTCAAAGCTTTAGAGTTAGGAACAATGATATTTTTCTCTTTATTGTTCTAATGTACTATGAAAACCTTCCAGTGTATTTAAAACAAGGAAGGGGCACCTGGGTAGCTCAGTTGGTTAAGCATCTGACTCTGGATGTCAGCTCAGGTCATGATCTTATGGTCGTGGGATTGACCTGACAGTGCAGAGCCCCTTTGGGATCCTCTCCCTCCTTCACTCTCTGCCCCTCCCTCACTCTCTCCTCTCAAAATAAGTAAGTGAACATAAAAAAAAAACAAAAAAAAAAACCAGGAAACAAAATTTACTGAAATAATTTCATTTGGTTATTATTTATTTAAATCCAGATGATACTAATCATATAAATTATGCAGCTTTCACTTTACTCTTCCTTAAACTTTTAATTTAATCTTGTCATTACTTTAATTCTTCTTCAATATTTTGTGTTAGGGAATATTATTTCTACTCCATCATTTTAACTATAACAGAACCCTAATGTATTTTCTGATATTGACAGAATGTTTTGATTTTGGTTAAGGCCAGTCCAATCCAAAAACAGGCTATGTTCAATCAACCAATGAAAAACTAAAGTGTGCTAAAAATTTTTGGTAGTGATTTTTATTTCCTATAGAGCCGCCTAAGGGAGAAAGAATATTTTGGTAAGAATTTTGTCAGGAATTAAGTGTCTTTTGGTAAGAATTAAATGTAAAAGAGCAAACATAAACAAACTTGCCAGAAAGGGTGTGCTAAATGGGGGTTAAATGTGAATTCTACACAACACAAATTAAGGTAGTGTAAGATGATGGTGCAGAGTTCTAATACTCAGCCACTAAGCCTATGCCAGCAAAATCTGTCCTCTAGACATTTTATGGACTGAGAAGAGTAAGCCTCAGTTAAGACTTTTACTTAATGTCATTAACAAACAATTAAAAACACACGTAACATGTAAACACCTTACAGTATTACAGCTATCTTACTTATTTCCATCAATACCTTTGAAACTCTTCCTGTCACTGATTCCTAAAACAATGCTAACTCTTGAAAGATGCTGGATTCTTAGCTTCCTTTCACACACCCAGTACCCTGGTAAATAAACTTAATTCCAGAATTGGTAAAGATGGTACAATAAAAGAGAAGTCATTACTCTAGTGATCAAAAATGACACAAGTTTAAATGATGATACTTCTGGGTCTATCTTTGTATTTTTAAAATGCACATATATGTTTTAATCCAGCAATTCAAAACAATTTTAAAAGGTCTCCCCATGAATGAAGATGCAAATTGTAAATACAGAAAAAACATTCGATAATGTTCAACATCTCAAAATGCTTAATAATGCTCAGAATTAGTAATAAGTAGGAATTCTCCTTACCAAATACAGGTCATATACCAACATCATATAGGAAACAACATAAATGCATACATAATCCCTTTAAAATAAATACAGCACTAGGATGCCCATTGTCTTTCAATAATGAGCAAGATGAACTATAATCCTTCTACATTATCTCCAAGAAAGAAGTGAGGCGTGATATTGAGGGTAATAAAAATGTAGAGAAATTGACTATCAATAGTAACCCGTAACAAAAAGAAGAGGTCAACAAGGTTGCCAGATATAAACTCAGCTAACAAAAATCAAAAACATTACCATATATCAGCAATACTCATCTAAAATATAATAGAAATCAAAATACTATCTACAATACAAAATACACTTTGAGGTATTAAATACAATTCTCTTAAAGGGGATAAGGAAAAACAGGATAATTGGGAGGTGAATAGATTGGACTATTTACTATCATAATGCTGCCAGTGTTCCCCAACCTATTTTGAACAACTAATGAAAGTTCAGTTACATTTGTAGAGGGATTTTAAAGACCTTACTGTAATATATCCATTGGTTGGGGTCCAGAATTTATATAGATTGGAAAATTGAACATACTTTCTATCTCCTCTTGGAATTCAATCAAAGCTATACAGATAGGAAAAATAAAACTCAAACTCAAACGCATTTTTGATAAAACCATATTGATAATGAGGTCTGCCACAAGCAATGATTATTGACAGTATTCATATAAGGAAGCAAAAAGACATTTTAGATAGATTCCATGTACTTAAGCCAGCTGTAGAAGATCACAAGATATACTTTCTGAGAAAGACATACAGGCTACATAAAGGCAATAAGCAGCAAAATGTAAGAAAACATAAAATGAACTGGACATTGGCAAAAGCATTCCAATCCAGTTAATTTTGGAGAAAAAGCACAAGATTGCACTTAAATTATACAAACAAGCCATATTTGGAGGAAGCAGTATGTGTTTGCAGTTAACCAAGAAACAGAAGAGGATTTTACATTGTGAAAGTAAGCTATCCAGAGATGCTGAAATTATCAATCCCCAAGAGCAAGGGAGACCTAATTAACATCTGTGCTAGGAAACACAAACTCAAAAATGAGTAAAAACTGGAACACTATGTGTAAAAACATATGAAGAAAAAGATAAAGATCTTAATAAAATAAATAACCTAACAAAGAAAAATACCAGAAAAAATGTTGCCGTATTATGTGTGTAATTATAGACAAAAGAAATCCAATGAAACTGAAACAAACACATTGTAATTAGCTTTCCATATCTCCCTTTATGAATGAAAGACTTATTATAACCCCCAACTACTGGGATTGCTGCCAGAAGATAACCCTCAGCTGTCAGTCCCTTTAGAGTTTGCCTCAATCGAAAAATAACTGATTTCTAGAAAAGCCTATATCTAAAATGGATCAAAGTAGGAACAGAAAGGCATAACCCCTTTGTCCCAATTCAGCATAACATTAAAAGCCCTTCTAGGTACAGAGCTCCTTATTAGATAATAATTCTTCCATTGGTATTGCTTAGTGGCATTTCTCCACCTGGCCAAAACTGCTTCTTCCATCTCCCTTCCATAGGTATCAATACTGAGTGTGCCCTAATAAAAATCTTTTACATTAGTCACTATCTACTTCTAGGACACTGTAATTTTGGCAGTTGTTACCAGAAGTGGAATGGTTCAATTAAGTGCATGCTAATATTTTGGATTTTGTGCTTGAATCATCTTCACTCTAGCTGGCAATGATGATTCCATTATCTGTGGTAAACAGACCACAGATAGTCTCTGGCATAAGGTGGTGGAATGGTTTTTCAAACATTTATTAATGTAAACTGGGATTTTAAACTCCTGTAAAGGAATGGGCTGGTTGGGTGAAACAGTAAGTGGAATTATAATGCAGACCACTGGATGTCTAGACAAGGCCATGCCACATGCAATGGCAAATTATGCACTTATTGAAAAATAGTTCTTGGAACATTACTGGATACTGAAAGAAAACAGAGCTCTTGACATGGACCACAAGGGATAGCATGAAAAGTACTTTTCATCATGAACTGGGTTTCCTCAGATTCATAGTTGGGCAGGTCTGACAATATTCCATCATAATATGGGAATGCAAATTAGAATCAAACATGAATAGGATTGGAGAACAAAAGCAAACTGCATGAGCAGAAGGTCTACATACCAAGGACACTCACCAATACTGCAAAAGAGGCCCTCCTCAGTGCAGTGACAGTCCATAAGAACACACCTTACAACCAGATAACAGAAAAGAAAAAAATTCTAACTTGGTTCATGAGTAAGTCACCACAGTAAAGCTACACTAAAGCCTCATTCAGTAGTGGCCTTTAAAGGCAGAGGTACAGAAAACCTTCCCTGTGGGCAGAGATTTGTGCAGTGTACCAGATTATCTACTTTGAATAAAATGAGTGGCTGAGGCTTCCATTAGATATTTACTTATGAACATTGGTGAATTCATTGGCAAACCAGGCAAAGTCCTGAAAGGAGGAGAAATGAAAATCTAGGGCTGAAAGAACTGGAAATGAGGTTTGTGATGGGCATATAGTAGTGCAACACAGTGGGGGGATGTTCAGATTCCATATTAACAGCCACCAGAGTATACACCCACCACAGTACAGATACAAAGCAACCAGATAGAAAAAATTTCTCAACCGAATGATCTCAACCATCTCAATAGTAATATAACAGTTACACAAATGAAGTAGTCATGAAGACAGGGATGGAGATTATACATATACTTACCACATTTCTGAAGTGCTACTACAGTACGTCCCACTTGATAGTAACAGCAATCAATGCTGATACCCAAAACTGCACTTCTTGGACACCTGTCACACCGACTGGTAGACCATTGACTATACTGGAGTCCTTCCACTCTGGAAAGCAAAGCAAATCACTTTATCAGAAAAAAAAATGCACATATTCTGGATATAGGTTTTCCTTTCATTCTTTTTTATTAATATCTTTTAATGTATATTTATTATTTTTGAGAGAGACAGAGCATGAGCGGGAGAGGGGCAGAGAGAGAAGGAGACACAGAATCCGAAGCAGCTCCAGGCTCTGAGCTATCTGTCAGCACAGAGCCTGATGCGGGGCTCAAACCCATGAACTGTGAGATCACGACCTGAGCTGAAGTCGGCCGCTTAACCCACTGAGCCACCCAGGCACCCCTCCTTTCATTCTTATAGAGTACTATTATCCAAGGGCTTACAGAGAGTAAGTAGTCCTTGGATACTCCATGAGGAGTCCATGAAGATTCCTCATTGTATCACTTTAAATCAACAGATTTAGTTTACAGCAAAAGAAGAGTAGGAGTGTTTCCATCTCCATGTGATTCACTTATCACATATCATACAACTCAAAAGTTGTCTGTCAGGTAAGACAATGATATAGACTGTTGACTGGATAGCTGTAGTGACAGTATAGAAGTGTATCTTACATGAATAGAGTGCCATATTCCAGATATATATACAGAATATATATATATATACACATATATATATATAAACAAAATATATAGAAGATATATATATATTGTTTATATATGTAATTGTTTACATATAATATATATTTTGTTTATATATATATAAAATATACATATTATATATATATAAACAAAAGTCTATGTATCAAACTATATACAAAGTCTATATATGGTTTTGTCTGGTAACAAAAGCCTATATACGTAGACTACTGCATATATCCGGTAACAAAAGTATGGAAGCACAAATGGCTTATCATCTTTCTCACAAACACAACTGGGAAGTTTGTCCACACTGATGCTACAACTTCTAGTTCACATGTGCTAAGAAGTCATGTCTCCAAAAGAGACATATTCTCATCAGAGGAAATAGGATTGGGCTGTTAGCTATGGTTGCCACCTGAGTACTTCAGACTCTTCATGCCAAGGAATGAACAGACAAGAAAAGTTCTAATAATCATCTTGCATGCATAACTATCTCTAATTATAAAGAGAAAGCAAGAGTTTTTGTACACAATGGAGACCTAGAGGCCTATGTCTGTCACTTGGGTATAATTTCGCCAGTAAAATGTTCGAGTGAGGCAATCTTGGTCTGTGGAGGGCTTTAAAAGTAAGAATAGTACCACCAAATAAGCCACTGAAATCAGAACTGATAGCAAGGGTGAGGGAAAACCAGAATACAGAGTAGAAATGGAAAGCTAAGAGTAACAAGTGTAGCCTCAAGATCAACTGCAACACTGAGAGCTATAGTTGATCCTACCAACTTTCCTACGGGATCACAGAAGATCTTATCCCAGCCATATATGAGAAATGAATCCAAGCGCATCAAGAAATGGCCTTTGGTGGATGTTCCAATATGCCAGCCAAATCCCCCTTAAGAAATGAATGGCTTATTCACCTAACTATTGGGAAGGCTGTTGAAAGATGCCCTTATACTCTTAGACCTCTTTAGAGATTGTACTAGCTAAACAAAATTCTTCATCTTAAGTTTCACCTCCTTCCATGAGTAGCCCATCACCAGTGACTTAGCATTGAGGAGGAATAAATGCTCAGACTTTGTTCCTCCAATTTTGAATAGATGCCAATGCACATTTAGCTCCAGCCTCTCTGGAAACTGAGGTTAAACCTTTTCCATTTGCCCATCATGCTTCTTTCCTTAATTCTCAAAGGTATTTATCCCAAGAGCCCTCTCTAGCAGCCATCTTGTATACTAATCTCTTCAGAATAGTTTTACCCAACCTAAGACAGTACATATAAATGAAGACTTCAAAGAAGGAACTAAAATGAGAGTACAGAGAACAGACACACATGTAATAAAAGAAATACACAAGGATTGAATCTGCATATTAAGGGGTATACTATGGACCTGGGGAAAATGACCCCAAATGACCTACACTGATAAATTATTTAGTAAAATTAATAGACTTCAACAAAAAAGAAAAAAAAAAGTCATTTCCCTGGTCAAGGAAACATTCAAAACACTTATTAAGGAAAAAGAAAATAGGATGGCTAAATTTCCATATTCAATATTAGAAAACAATATTCAATATTACAAAATAATGAAATGATTAAAGGATTTTATATCTAGCCAAACTTCCCCTTCTGCATGAAAACTTTGTGTCATACTTTCAAATGTGACTAAATTCAGAAAACATTTCTGTAGCACTTCATGAGGCAACCAGCTTATGATATAACAAGAGTTAGCAATAAGCACTAAATATAGCTGATATTAAAACTCAGAGTTAAAACAAATGTGGGAATTTAAAAGATTGATCTGTTGCACCAACTTAGAGATTATAGGTAGCAATGATTGCTAAGAGAAGAGGAAAGTATACGGAAAGAAAGCAAGAAGACGGACTTTCTCCTTTATAATAAGTTCAAAATATAACAAAATAACATTCAAAATATATAAATAGTGGGGCTGTATGCATATGCACATCACAAAGATAAGCTATTTGCTACGAGTATTATTAATCGAAACAAATGTAGAGGAAAGGAAGAGCAAAGAAAAATAAAAATATTAGTTCTCTCATTATTCAGAATATGAAAGTATTCAATAAAACATAAAAAATAACATAAATTTACTACATATCACTATAAAACAACACATTTAATAGAAGTATAAGTCAAAATAAAGTAGAAATAAAAGAAAACACATGGTATAGGCCATAAAAAGTATAAATATTTAAAACCCACAAGGTAATATGACAGAATGGAATCTAAGCACATATGTTTTATTAATAAGAGCTTCTTAAAAACTTATGAGAACAGTAAGCACAGAACATAGCATAGAATAACAGATATAACTTTAAAAAGAAAATTTCACATTGCTTTATAAAAAGAAACACCTAAGACAAAGTGATTCATAAAGTTGGAAAATTATTTAACAATGATAACCAGGAAAATGTAAACTGTGATGAAATGGTAGGGTCTGATAAAAATGTAAATTACATAATCAGCCTAAAACGATGTAATCCAAATGTCTATGGAAAGTAGAATGGATAAACTGGCCTATAGCCATACAACTGAATTCTCTATAACCCTGAGAAAGGCCAAATTAACTCTACATATAGACATAACTTTAAGTTAAAGAAATAAGATACAAAATGGGACAAATTACAGGAATTGATTCATAAAAAGTTCACAAGCAAGTAAAACTAATCTTTATTGACAGAAGTCAGAATAACGATTACCTTCTGATAAGTAATGGATTGGAGACATAGAGACTTTTTGTTTGTTTTTGATGGCGACAACGTTTTATATCATATGTGTGGAAATAACAGAGATGTGCTCACTTTGTAAAACTTTTCCCAGCTGTGTTTGATATGTTCCTGGATTCAATAGTTTATTAAATTGTACTTGCTTGCTTTTTCTGCTCCAGCATGATACGCATCTTATTGCTATAATTTTGTTGCAATCCACATCTGAAAAAGCAAATCCTTCTCTATGCATTGATTGTACTGAGCTGACCTTGCTTCCTTAGAACTGTTTTTACAGGGACCCTGGGTGGCTCAGTTGGTTAGGTATCTGACTATTGATTTTAGCTCAGGTCATCATCCCATAGTCATGGGATCAAGCCCCACATTGCTAAGCATGGAGCCTGCTTAAGTCTCTCTCTCCCTCCACTCACACTCTCTCTTTAAAGAAAAAAAAAAAAAAAGTACTGTTATTCTGTTCTTACATACTTATTTTTAAATGTTATTTTATATTTCTAAAAAAATTATTGAGTCAATCAACGCAAAACATTTTTAAATTATATGGTAAAGTCTTTCATCAATCTGTGCTCCTCATCAATTTATTCTTGTTCCAATAAGTGACTATGGTTATTAAAGTGTGTGGACCATCATATATATTTTTATACCCCATACAGGAAATATAAAATACACATATGGTATCATCCTATAATTAAATTTGTGCAAAAATGTTTACTAGAAATTTTAACACATAAATTCTTCATCATTTTGTACAGATGCATGGAATATCAGGCTAGGTATCAATCAATCAAGCTCTCTTTTAATAATAAAAACACTTTTTAAGGCAGAAGTTACAAATAACTAGATCATTTACAAGTGAGTATATATCCTTGTATTCCTCTGTTCATCTATCAAAACTCGGATAGACTTTGATCTATAAATAGCTGTTGATATCTACACTTATAATCCCCATTTTAGGGGTGCCTGGGTGGCTCAGTTGGTTAAGCATCTGATTTTGGCTCAGGTCATGATCTTTTTTTTTTTTTTTTAATGTTTTATTTATTTCTAGGAGAGAGAGAGAGAGACAGCGTGAGCAAGGGAGGGTCAGAGAGAGAGGGAGTTACAGACTCTGAAACAGGCTCCAGGCTCTGAGCTGGCAGTCAGCACAGAGCCCGACGCGGGGCCCGAACCCGAACCGCGAGGTCATGACCTAAGTGAAAGTTGGACGCTTAACCGACTAAGCCACCCAGGCGCCCCTGCTCAGGTCATGATCTTGTGGTCTGTGAGTTCGAGCCCTGCATCAGGCTCAGTGCTGACAGCTCAGAGCCTGGAGCCTGTTTCAGATTCTGTGTCTCCCTCTCTCTCTGCCCCTCCCCAGCTCATGCTCTGTCTTTCTCTGTCTCAAAAATAAATAAACGTTAAAAAAATTTAAAAACCCCATTTCATTTTATTTATTTTTTTTACAAATAGTTTATTGTCAAATTAGTTTCCACATAACACTCAGTGCTCATCCCCACAAGTGTCCTCCTCCATGCCCATCCCCCCCACACCCCCACATCCATCAGTCCTCAGTTTTTGTCAGCATTCAAGAGTCTCTCATGGTTTGCCTCTCTCCCTTTCCCCCACCATTTCCGCCCTTCTTCTCCCCCTTGGTCCTCTGTTAAGTTCCTCCTATACGTGCACACATATGATATTTGTCCTTCTCCGTCTGACTTATTTCGCTCAGCATAACACCCTCAAGGTCCATCCATGTTGCTACACATGGCCAGATTTCATTGTTTCTCATTGCCATGTAGTGTTCCATGGTATAGATAAACCACATCTTCTCGATCCATTCATCTGTTGATGGACACTTAGGCTCTTTCCATGTTTTAGCTATTGTGGAGAGTGCTGCTATGAACATTAGGGTACATGTGCTCCTGTGCATCAGCATTTCTGTATCCCTTGGGTAAATCCCTAGCAGTGCTATTGCTGGGTCCTAGGGGAGTTCTATTGTTAGTTTCCTGAGGAACCTCCACACTGTTTTCCAGAGGGGCTGTACCAGTTGACATTCCCACCAACAGTGTAGGAGGGTGCCCATTTCTCCACATCCTCGCCAGCATCTAGAGTTCTCTGATTTGCTCATTTGAGCCACTCTGACTGGTGTGAGGTAGTATCTCAGTGTCGTTTTGATTTGTATTTCCCTGATGAGGAGGGATGCTGAGCATCGTTTCATGTGTCTGTTGGCCATCTGGATGTCCTCTTTGGAGAAGTGTCTGTTCATATCTTCTGCCCATTTCTTTACTGGGTTGTTTGTTTTTCGGGCGTGTAGTTTGGTGAGTTCCTTATACATTCTGGATATTAACCCTTTATCTGATATGTCATTTGCAACTATCTTTTCCCATTCCGGTGGCTGCCTATTAATTTTCTGGGTTGTTTCCTTGGCTGTGCAGAAGCTTTTAATCTTGAGGAGGTTCCAATCATTATTTTTGCTCTTGATTCCCTTGCTTTTGGGGATGTGTCAAGTAAGAAGTTGCTGCGGTGGAGGTCAAGGAGGTTGTTTCCTGCTTTCTCCTCTAGGGTGTTGATAGTTTCCTGTCTCACGTTCAGGTCCTTTATCCATTTTGAGTTTATTTTTGTGCATGGTGTGAGAAAGTGATCTAGTTTCATTCTTCTGCATGTTGCTGTCCAGTTCTCCCAACACCATCTGTTAAAAAGGCTGTCTTTTTTCCATTGGATATTCTTTCCTGCTTTGTCAAAGATTAGTTGGCTGTATACTTTGGGTCCACTTCTGAGTTCTCAATTCTGTTCCATTGGTCTATGTGTCTGTTAAAACCCCCATTTTAAACAACTTGCAGATAATTTTTTTTTCTAAAAAATGTACTGTAGGGTCTTAGCCAGACCTATCAAAAAGAAAAGAGAATGGGCCCAAATAGATAAAACCACAAATGAAAGAGGGGAAATCACAAGCAATACTACAGAGATACAAACAATTATAAGAGAATACTATGCAAAATTATATGCCAATAAACTGGGCAATCTGGAAGAAATGGACAAATTCTTAGACACTCACAAACTACCACAACTGAAACAGGAAGAAAAAGAAAACCTGAACAGACCTGTAACCACCAAAGAAATTGAATCAATAATCAAAAATCTCCCAACAAACACGAGTTCTGGGCCAGATGGCTTCCCAGGAGAATTCTAGCAGACATTTAAAGTAGAGTTAATCCTATTCTTCTCTAACGGTTTAAATCAATGAAAATAGAAGGAAAGTTTTCCAAACTTATTCTATGAAGCCAGCAGTACTTGGATTCCCAAACCAGAAAATGACCCCACTAAAAAAGGAAAATTATCCTTGATGAATCTGGAGGCAAAAATTCTCAAACAGATACTAGCAAATTGAATCCAACAGTGCATTAAAATAACCATTCACAATGATCAAGTGGGATTTATTCCTCAGCTGCAAGGTTGGTTCAGTAGTCACAAATCAATCAACATGATATACCACATTAATAAAAGAAAAGATAAAAACTATATGATCTCATCAATAGATGCAATAAAAGCATTTGATGAAATATAGGATCAATTTTTGATAAAAACCTTCAACAAAGTAAGGATAGATGGGACATAACTCAACATCATAAAGGCCACAGGTAATAACATCTTCAATAGGAAAAAACTGAGAGCCTTCCCCTGTAGTCAGGAATAAGACACAAATGCCCACCATCACCATTACTATTTAACACAGTACTAGAAGTCTTAGCCTTAGCAATAAGAAAACAAAAATAAATAAAGGGCATAAAAATTGGCAAGGAAGAAGTCAAACTTTCACTATTTTCAGATGACATAATACTCTGTGTAGAAAATTTGAAAGACTCCACAAAAAATGCTGGAATATATTAATTCAGCAAAATCACAGGATGTAAAGTCAATGTGTAGAAAACTGTTGCATTTCTATACACCAATAACAAAGCAGGAGCAAAAGTAATCAAGGTATTGATTCCATTTACAAATGCACTAAAAACAATAAGATCCTTAGAAAGAAAAACTAACTAAAGAGGTAAAAGATCTGTACTCTGAAAACTAAAAAGACTTACAAAAGAAATTGAAGAGGACACAAAGAATTGGAAACGTATTCCATGCTCATGAATTGGAAGAACAAACATTGTTAAAAAGTCTATACTACACAAAGCAATCTATACATTTAATGCAATCCCCATAAAGATACCACTAGCATTCTTCACAGAGCTAAATTCAAATCTCAAATTTTGTATGGAACCACAAATGACCCCCACAAGCCAAAACAATACTAAAAAAGAAAAGCAAAACTGGAGTCATCAAGATTCTGGATTTTAAGTTATATTATAAAGCTATAGTCATGAAGATGATATGGTGCTGGCAAACAACAACAACAGGCACATAGATCAATGGAATAGAATGGAAACCCAGAAATGGATCCACAACCCATATGGTTAACTAATCATTTACAAAACAGGAAAAAAATATCCAACAGTAAAAAGACAGTCTCTTCAGCAAATGGTGTGGGAAAAGTGACAGCAACATGCAGAAGAATGAATCTGGATCACTTTCTTACATCATACCCCAAAATTAATTCAAAATGAATGAAAAAAAAAAAATGTGAGGCAGAAAGCCATCAAAATCCTAGAGGAGAATACATGCAACAACCCCTCTGATCTTGGCTACAGCAACTTTTTACTAGATGTGTTGCCAAAGGCAAGGGAAACAAAGGCAAACATAAACTATTGAGACTTCATCTAAATAAGAAGCTTCTGCACAGCAAGGAAGAAGACATGAATAGACACTTTACCAAGGAAGACATCCAGATGCCTAACAGACACATGAAAAGACATTCAACATCACTCATTATCAGGGAAATACAAATCAAAACCATGATGACACACCACCTCACAACTGTCAGATGGCTAAAATTACCAACTAAAGAGACAACAGGGGTTGCCAAGGATGCAGAGAAAGGGGAGCCCTCTTGCACTGCTGGTGGGAATTCAAACTGGTGCAGCCACTCTGGAGAATAGGATGGAGGCTCCTTACAAAACTAAAAATAGAACTACCTTATGATCCAGCAATTGCACTATTAGGTACTTACCCAAAGAATACAAACGTACTGATAATGCACCCTGATGTTTATAGCAGCATTATCAACAATACCCAAACTATGGAGAGAACCCAAATGCCCATTGACTGATGAATGGGTAAAGAAGATGAGGTATACAAATACAATGGAATACTACTCAGCCATCAAAAAGAATGAAATCTTGCTATTTACAATGACATGAAGGGAAGTAAAACATATTATGCTAAGCAAGATGAGTCAATCAGAGAAAGATAAAAAACATATGATTTCACTCATATGTGGAATTGAAGAAACAAAATAGATGAACACATGGCGGGGGGCAGGGGGGGAGGGTTGAAGAAAGGGGAACAAACCAGAAAAGACTCCTAATGACAGAGAACAAACTGAGAGTTGATGGAAGAAAGTGAGTGGGGGATGGTCCAGATGGGTGATGGGTGTTAAGGAGAGCACTTGTATTGAGCACTGGGTGTTGTATGTAAGTGAAGAATCACTGAATTCTACTCCTGAAATCAATTTTGTACGGTATGGTAGCTAATTGAAATATAAATTTAAAAATATATATATACTATAGGGGAAACAGGCCTGAAGTTTCAGAAATATCAACAGAACATTTCACCAAACACAGGGAAATTTTCACAAATAAGGCCATAGAGAAGGAGGAAGAAGTCAAAATTAGAATGAAAGCTGAAGACCAGGATAGCAAAAAGGGAAAAAGGAAGAAAAAATAATCATAAATGTTGACATCAGACATGTTGACATCCCATACAAATTTGCCTTTTCAGTGAAAGAATTTCATGACAGCAATTTCTATGACAACTATAACTGTCTATTGATTCCAGTTCTTCCAGAGATGATCATAATTTTTCCTTATAAAACTTACCTCTTCAGCTTTTCATTCTCAAAAATGCAGTTTGGTAAGTGGAATATTATTCAGCTTTGAAAACAAAGGAAGCCCAACCATTGTGACAACATGGATGAATCTGAAGTACACTATATTAAGTGAAATAAGCCTGTTTCAGAGAACACACACTACATGATTTCACCTATGTGAGGTATTTAAAATTGTCAAACTTATAGAAGCAGAGAACAGAATGGTGGTTGCCAGGGCTGCAGCGGTGGATAAGAAAATGGTAGTTGTTTTTCAATGTGTATTGAGTTTCATTTATGAAAGATGAATGAGTTCTGGAGACCTGCTATATAACATAGTGCCCATAGTTAACAAAGTGCTGCACACTTAAAATTTTGTTAAGAGAATAGATCTCATGTTAAGCATTCGTACCATAGAAGCGGTAGCTCAAAGAAACTTTTAGAGACGATAGATACCTTTTATTACCTTGATTGTGATGACAGTATCTCAGTTGTATACATAGGTCCAAACTCATCAACTTGTACCCATTAAACACATATGTCCTTTTTTCATCTGTTTGTATGTTAATTATCCCTCAATAAAGCTGTTAAAAATTTTGTAATAGCTCTAAAATCCTTACAGTTGAGATTCAAATGCCATCTCTTTCCCTTGCTATTTGTGTGGCCAAGGGCAAATTACTTAATGTTTCTGTTCCGCAGTATTCTCATTGATAAAATATTTGATAATTAGATTGTCATTGGGGTGCTAGGTGGCTGAGTCAGTTTAGCGCCCAACTCTGGATTTCAGCTCAAGTCACAATCTATTGTGACTACTGTGAAATTGAGCCCTGCCTCAGTCTCTGTGCTGGCAGAGCAGAGCCTGCTTGAGATTCTCTGTTTCCTTTCTCTCTACCCCTTCCTTTGTTCATGATCTCTCTCAAATAAACTTTTTTTTTTTTTTTTTTTTTTTGGTGAGCAGTCCTGAAGATGGCGGAGAAGTAGGGATCTCCGTGCATTACACTCGCCCCCATATCTCACAAGGAAAAGATCTGAAGCCATAGGAAACCTTACAGAACCCAAGAGACTGGCAGAAAAGGGTGCAGAATCCACTGAGAAAGTCTTCTAAGGTTGAGCGTGAAGTGGGGAAGATAAAATCGGGCCGGGATCAGAGACTCAGAGGGGCTGGGGAGATCCCCCAATGCAGGGAGTGAGAGGGGAAAGAGAGAGTCCAAAACTACTCAAGACATGGTCCATGTCACTGGGAAACAGAAAAACCTCCGCTCGGGGCACAGAAGGACTGTGGGCACCAAATCCCTGTGCACCAGGTCCCCGCACACCAACTCGTCCGGGAGCGGCTGTGCGCCAACCACTCCTTAGAGCTCCTGGACCCCCAGAGGAGCTGCGCACCACCGCTCCTTTGTGCTCCTGGCTGGCTAGACCCCTGGAGGAGCTGCACGCATACCAGGCCTCCACGCTCCTGGCTTGGCTGGGTCCCTAGAAGGAAGGTGAAGGGCTTAAATCTGGGAGATTTGCCCACGAGTTTGTGTTTCGGGTGAAAAGATACAGAGGGATCTGGTTTCCTGCTCTCCAGTGGGGCCAGCGCGCCCCCGCAGGCAAACCTCTGTCCTTGCTCTCCAACCCAACCTGGAGGAGAAGGGAGCAATAATTCTGTCTCCATCCCCAGGGCTATGCAAGAGGCTTGGAATTGCCTTGAGGGGATCACCTGTGAGGTTGTGTCTAAGGCAATTTCAGTGGGACACACAGACTGGGATTTGGAAACTAGGCCTGGCCTGGGTTAAAGAGTGCAACCCACTCTGACTGCGCCCCCAGCATGGGGAGTTTACACACCCAAAAAAGCAAAGTGCAGCGCTTGGTTCAAGAAGGGACTGGAATGCCGTCACTCTCCTCCCCACAACCGCCAAGGCAGAAACGCTGCCTGATGCACTGGATCACACCACGCCCATCACTGCTAGAGAGCTGTCCTCCTCCTTCCCCCCCCCCCCCACCCCTGGAACACTGACCTGATCTACCCTGGTCACTGGCTTGCTTAAACAGTCACATTTAGTCCATTCTGTAGATGTAAACTCTACCCCTACCTACCTCATCATCTCTTTCTCTCAGAAGCAATTAACTATATAGTTTCTCTGGATAACACCAGTGTCCTTCTCTCACCTCTCTAATCATAGTCCACCCTTTAGCTCTTGGAAAAAAGGCTTCTTATCCCTTCTGCCTGTTCATTCTATTTCAAATTTTGCCTCATCACTGCCGTGTCTTCTCTCTCTTTCTCTATGCTCTTCAACCTGCACTCCATACACCCAGCTATTTAATTGTAGCTGGAAAATCCAACTATATACTATAAACTGTTCTTTGTCCATTGGTTTTCTTTTTTCCTTTTCTTTTCTTCTTTTTGACCTTTTTATGTATTTTTTATTTTCTATCAGTTGCCTTCCCTTCTCAATCTTTTCTCTTAACTTTTTCGTTTTCCCTCTCAGTTTGCATGTTTGTTGGATTTGTCTGTGTGTTTGTGTGCCTCTG
The DNA here is from genome assembly GCA_017311185.1 of Proteles cristata cristata. Taxonomy (NCBI): domain Eukaryota; kingdom Metazoa; phylum Chordata; class Mammalia; order Carnivora; family Hyaenidae; genus Proteles; species Proteles cristata. The sequence continues at coordinate 306,318 of JAESUZ010003804.1, read as the reverse complement.
TTCCCTGTGTGTTTGTCTGTCTGTTTCCTTCTCCAGGGCTGCCTCAAGAAACAAGCCAAAGTACACATGGTGGAGAGTCCCAAATATCACTACGAATAGGAAAATAAAATAAACAAGATCTCAACAATAGAGACAAAGAGATACCATTCAAAACACACTCTCTGAAAGGATGCGCCCTGGACAGTCAAAGAGTCTTCTTGGGTACAGCAGCGTTCACAGGTGCTGAGAGCATAACAAGTCTTTAAAACTAACAAGAGACAGAAAGCCAACTAAAATGATGAAATGAAAGAGCTCTCCTCCAAAGAAATTCCAAGAAGAATAGACAGATAATGAACTGCTCAAATCAGATATAAGCAGCATAACAGAACAAGATTTTAGAACAATAATCATAAAATTAATAGCTGGGCTTGAAAAAAGCATAGGGGGCATCAAAGAAACTATGGCTACACACAAAATGGAGCATAAAAATAGGCATGATGAATTAAAAAATGTGATAAATGAGATACATAATAAATTGGAGATGTCCAATGCATGAATTGAAGAGGCAGAAAGGAGAATAAGTGATTTAGAAGACACCATTATGGAAAAAGAGGAAACTGAGAAAAAAAAGAGACAAACTGATCCAGGAACATGAAAGAAGAGTTTGAGAGCTCAGTGATACGGTCAAACACAACAGTATCCATATTATAGGAATCCCAGAAGAGGAAAAGAGAGGGAAAGGTGCTGAAGGAGCCCTGTAACGAATTATAGCAGAGAACTTCCCCAACCTGGGGAAGGAAGTAAATGTTGAAATACAAGAGGCTCAGAAAGCTCCCCTCAGATGTAACTTGAATCGATCTTCTGCATGGCATATCATAGTGAATCTGGCAAAATATAAGGACAAGGAGAGAATTTTGAAAGCAGCTAGGGAGAAAAGGGCCCTAACATACAAAGGGAAACCTATCAGAGTGGTGACAGACCTATCTACTGAAACTTGGCAGGCCAGAAAGGAATGGCAGGAGATCTTCAATGTGATGAACAGTAAAAATAGGCAGCCAAGAATCCTCTATCCAGCAAGCCTGTCATTCAAAATAGAAGGAGAGATAAAAACCTTTCCAAATAAACAGAAATTGAAAGAATTTGTCACCACGAAGCCAGCCCTACAAGAAATCCTGAGGGGGATGCTCTGAAGGAAAGGTTGCAAGGAACAAAGATTCCAGAGACACCACCACAAACATGAACCCTACAAAAGATACAAAGACTCTAAACCCACATATTTCAATAATAACACTGAATGCAAATGGGCTGAATGCTCCATTCAAAAGACATAGGGTAGCAGAATGGATAAAAAAATAAAATCCATCTATATGCTGTCTACAAGAAACTCATTTTAGACGGGAAGATACCTTCAGATTAAAAGTAAGGGGATGTAAAAATATATATCACGCTACGGGAAATCAAGAGAAAGCTGGAGTAGCTACACTTATATCAGAAAAAACTGGACTTTAAATTAAGAAAATAACAAGAGATGAAGAAGGGCATTATATTATAATTACAGGGTCCATCCATCAGGAAGAACTAATAATCATAAATGTCTATGCACCAAATATGGGAGCACCTAAATACTTAAAAAAATCAATCACAAACAGAAACAAGCTTATAAATAAGAATGTGCTAATAGCAGGGGACTTTAATACTCCACTTACAGCAATGGATAGGTCAACCTGAGAGAAAAATCACTAGAGAAATAATGGACTTGACAACACATTGGACCAGATGGATCTGACAGATAAATTTAGAACTCTACATCTTGACGCTAGGGAATTCACTTTCTTCTCAAGTACGCATGGCACATTCTCCAAGACGGATCACATACTGGGACATAAAGCAGCCCTTAATAAATATAAATAATTGAGATCATACCATGTACGCTCTCAGATCATAATGCTTCGAAACTTGAAATCAATCACAAGAAGAAGTCTGGAAAACCTCCAAAAACATGGAGGTTAAAGAGCACCCTACTAAAGAATGAATTGGTCAATCAGGCAATTAGAGAAGAAATTAAAAATTATATGGAAACAAATGAAAATGAAAACACAACAATCCAAAATCTATGGGATGCGGCAAAGGCAGGCCTAAAAGGAAAAGCATGGCACTCCAGGCCTATTCCAAGAAATTAGAAAAGGCACAAATCCAAAATCTAACAGCTCACCTAAAGGAACTACAGGCAGAGCAACAAGAATGCCCTAAACCCAGTTGAAGAAGAGAAACAGTAAAACTCAGAGTAGAAATAAATAACATAGAGACCAAAGAAACAATTGAACAGATCAATGAAACCAAGAGTTGGTTTTTTGAAAAAATAAACAAAATAGACAAATCTCTAGCCAGGCTTCTCAAAAAGAAAAGAGAGAGCACCCAAATAGACAAAGTCATGAATTAAAATGGACTTATTACAACCAACCCCTCAGAAATACAAGCAATTATCAGAGAATACTATGAAAAATTATATGCCAACAAATTGGACAACTTAGAAGAAATGGACAAATTCCTAAACACACACTCACTACCAAAATCCACAAGGGAAGAGATAGGAAATCTGAACAGACTCATAACTAGTGAAGAAATCGAATCAGATATCAAAAACCTCCCAATATATAAGAGCCCTGGACCTGATGGCTTCCATGGGGAATTATACCAGATGTTTAAAATGGAATTAATACCAATTCTCAAGCTATTCCAAAAAATAGAACTCGAAGGAAAACTCCCAGACTCATTTTTTGAAGCCAGCATCACTCTGATTTCCAAGCCAGACAGAGATCCATCAAAAGATGAGGAATAAAGGACAATATCCTTGATGAATACAGATGCAAAAATCCTCAACAAAATACTTGCAAATCAAACCAAACAGCACATAGAAAGAATTATCCACCAAGATAAAGTGGGATTCATTCCTGGGTTACAGGGCTGGTTCAACAATCACAAATCAATCAATGTGATTCATCACATCAACAAAAGATAAAAACCATATGATCCTGTTGATAGATGCATAAAAAGCCTTTGACAAAATACAGCATCCCTTCTTAATAAAGACTCTAGAGAAAGTCTAGACCTTAACATCATAAAAGCCATTTATGAGAAGCCTTCAGCTAACATCATCCTCAACGGGGAAAAATTGAGAGCTTTCCCCCTGAGCTCAGGAACACAACAGGGATGTCCACTCTCACCACTGCTGTTTAACATAGTGCTGGAAGTCCTAGCATCAGCCATCAGACAACAAAAGGAAATAAAAGGCATCAGAACTGGCAAAGAGGAAGTCAAACTTTCACTGTTCGCAGAGGACATGATCCTCTAAATAGAAAACCCGAAAGACTCCACCAGAAGCCTACTAAAACTGATCTAAGAATGCAGCCCAGTTGCAGGTACAAAATCAACGTACAGAAATCGGTTGCATTTTTTATACATCAATAATGAAGCAACAGAATGAGAAATCAAGAAACTGATTCCATTCACAATTGCACAAAAAACCATAAAATACTTAGGAATAAACCTAACCAAGGATACAAGAGATCTATATCATGAAAACTATAGAAAACACAAAGAAATGGAAAAACATTCCATGCTTATTGATAGGAAGAATAAATATAGTTAAAATGTCATAACTACCCAAAGCTACCTACACATTCAATGCAATACCAATCAAAATTGCACCAGCATACTTCTCAAAACTAAAATAAACTATCCTAAAATTTGTATGGAACCACAAAAGACCCCGAATAGCCAAAGTAATACTGAAAAGTAAAACCAAAACGGGAGGTATCACCATCCCAGACCTTAACCTCTACTACAAAGCTGTCATCATCAAGACAGTATGGTATTGGCACAAAAACAGACACATAGACCAATGGAATAGAATTGAGAACTCAGATCTCGACCCAAAGGTAAACAGCCAACTAATCTTTGACAAAGAAGGAAAGACTATCCAATGGGAAAAAGACAGCCTCTTTAACAGATGGTGTTGGGAGAACTGGACAGCAACATGCAGAACAATGAAACGATCATTTTCTCACACCATGCACAAAAATAAACTCAAAATGGCTAAAGGACCTGAACGTGAGACAGAAAACCATCAACACCCTAGAGGAGAAAGCAGGAAACAACCTCCTTGACCTCCACCGCAGCAACTTCTCACTTGACACATCCCCAAAAGCAAAGGAATCAAGGGCAAAAATAAACTATTGGGACCTCATCAAGATTAAAAGCTTCTGCATGGCAAAGGAAACAATACACAAAACTAACAGGAAACCAACGGAATGGGAAAAGATAGTTGCAAATGACATATCAGATTAAGGGTTAATATCCAAAATATATAAGGAACTCACTAAAGTCCACACCCAGAAAACAACCTAGTGAAGAAATGGGCAGAAAATACGAACAGACACTTCTCCAAAGAGGACATCCAGATGGCCAACAGACACATGAAACGATGCTCAGCATCCCTCCTCATCAGGGAAGTACAAATCAAAACGACACTGAGATACCACCTCACACCAGTCAGAGTGGTTAAAATTAGCAAATCAGAGGACTCTAGATGCTGGCGAGGATGTGGAGAAATAATCACCTTCCTACACTGTTGGTGGGAATGTAAACTGGTACAGCCCCTCTGGAAAACAGTGTGGAGGTTCCTCAAAAAATTAACAATAGAACTCTCCTATGACCCAGCAATAGCACTGCTAGGAATTTACCCAAGGGATATAGGAATGCTGAGGAATAGTAGCACATGTACCCCAATGTTCATAGCAGCATTCTCAACAATAGTCAAAACATGGAAAGAGCCTATGTGTCCATCAACAGATGAATGGATCAAGAAGATCTGGTTTATCTACACCATGGCAATGAGATAGAATGAAATGTGGCCATGTGTAGCAACACTGATGGACCTTGAGGGTGTTATGCTGAGTGAAATAAGTCAGGTATAGAATGACAAATATCATATGTTTGCATGTATAGGAGGATTTGGAGTAACTTAACGGAGGACCATGGGTGAGAAGAAAGGGGAAAATGGCGGGGGGGAAGGAGAGAGGCAAACCATGAGAGCCTCTTGAATGATGAGAACAAACTGAGGACTGATGGGTATGGTGGGGAGGGGTGGAATGGGTATGGAGGAGGGCACTTGTGGGGATGAGGACTGGGTATTCTATGGAAACCAACTTGATAATAAACTATTTGAAATAAATAAATAAATAAATAAATAAATAAATAAATATTTTTTTTGAATTGGATTGTTATTAAAGAAGATAACTCTTCTAAAACATTGAACATAGCTCTTGGCACACAGTATATATGTTATATATGCAAAAACAAAGACAGTCATAGAATGAAATAAATCCTTGATTAGGGTATTTGCTAAAATATTTGTTTAATTGACTTACTTAAACAGGTGATGAAGATTGAGCACTATATGTCTATGATCCACCCTAGCATCTCAGACCCTAAACTTTATGCCTTTCAGAATTTGGGATCCTAATAAGAAAGTGTCAATGCTGTAGATGGAGATCTAAATGTTCCCTGATTTAGGATACCAAGGTTTACATTAGCCATGTCTTTAAAGACATCAGAAGAATATCTTGTTAAAATAAAACAAAATGAAGACCAGTCGGGGCACCTGGATGGCTCAGTTGGTTAAGCGGCTGACTTCAGCTCAGGTCATGATCTCACAGTTCGTGGGTTTGAGGCCCACGTCAGGCTCTGTGCTGACAGTTTGGAGCCTGGAGCCTCCCTCAGATTCTGTGTCTCCCTCTCTCTCTGACCCTCCCCTGCTCACACTCTGTGTCTCCCTCTCAAAAATAAATAAACATTAAAAAAAAAAAAAAAATGGAGACCATGCTTGAGGATCTATTGAGAAGTCAAAACCATTTATGCCACATAAGCAAAACTTAGTATAGCTTATTTCATGAACACAAAATTAATAATAACTTGAATTATTTCCTGTAAATACCTTTGATAATCATAAAAAATCTTAACCCATCTTTCTAACATGATAGAAGATAATCACTTTCAACCAAACTCTTGACATCTGGAAACTCCCATTGTTAAAAAAAAATCACTATAAAGGTTAAAGAACTTCCTCATTTCCAATTCAGAAGTGACCCTAAATCACATCTCTGAGAGTCACACCAGTTTCAGGTTTGAAGTATCCCTATTCTTGAACCATCTGTTTCTTGCTCAATAAAATATCTATATCAAGCAAAGCTCTCTGACTTTTCTTTCAGCTCTCTCTGGTACTAATACAAGCACAACCATGCTACTGCAATCAGTTAGTTGAAGTAAGATTATGTTCCACAGTCCCAAATTCAACTTACCACAGTCATCTATGATCTTGAAATCACTGCAGTATGAGAAGGTATCAACAGAATGCACAAGAAGGAAATGTCAAGTATAGATATAAACACACATACAAGAGAGTATTATTTAGCCATAAGAAAAAAAGAAAATCCTGCCATTTGTGACAACATGATGTACACGGATATCATGCCAGACACACAAAAAATAAGCCAGACACAGTAAGATAAATACTATAGGATCATTCTTGTTTGTGGCATCTGAAAAAATAAAACTTCTACAAGCAAATAGTCAAATGATGGCTGCCAAGGGCTGAAAGGTGGGGAAACAGACAGATGTTGGTTAAAGGTAAATACAAGCATTCAGTTATAAATGCTGAGGATCTAACATACAAAGTAATTATAGTTAATATTATATTATATACTTGTAACTTGCTAAGAAAATACATGTAAAGCATTTGCAACCAAAAAAAGATATCTAAGTGAAGTGATGGCTACATTAACTGAATTGATGTAATTATTTCACAATATATATAAATATTAAGTAATTATGTTGTACTCCTTAACAATTGCTTTAAACAATTTAAATAAATATATTTTTTATTGGTTTATCACACTTAAGCTGGAAAAAAATAATACATGAAATCATCAATAAAATATAAGGAATTTTTATTATTTATTTTTAATTAATTTTTTTAAATGTTTTATTTATTTTTGAGAGAGAGATAGAGACAGCGTGAGCAGGGGAGGGTCAGAGAGAGAGAGGGAGACACAGAATCCAAAGCTGGCTCCAGGCTCTGAGCTGGCTGTCAGCACAGAACCCGACGTGGGACTCGAACCCATGAACCGTGAGATCATAACCTGAGCTGAAGTCGGATACTTAACTGACTGAGCCACCTAGGTACACAGAAATTATTTTCCAAAGGCAGTTTGGTACAGATTTTAATTCAGAAAGATAGAACTTTTATAGTTGTGACATACAGTAACATATGTGAAGGTAAACACATTTTGCAAGAAAAGCAGAAATGTATGCCTTTGTAGGAAAATATGGCTCTAGATTTCAGATATTAAATGAAAACTGAGTGGAGAAAAAGAAGATCAAGCCCTTGCACTAAGACAGTAGATAGGAATTCAGCTAACATGCAAATTCCTCTTCAGTATATGCTATCTTCATCTGTCTACAGGTAAGTTAGAAACACTCAATAGGTTCCTAATAAACTCTTTAAAACCTGTGTTATAGGAAGAATAATATTCTTATAAATGCTTGCAAAATACCAAGAGAGGAATTTTCACCACAAAAACATAACTTTGTGGCCTCAGTGGATGAATCAAGAACCTTCTATATAAATGGAATGAAAATCTAAAATACAATTCTCTTCCTTCATATCCAAGAGACAAGAGAAGGAAGTGTCTTTTTATTGAGAATCTGTTAATAATTCAGCGGCTTAGAACTGGTAACGCAGTCCAACAGCCTAACTGTGAACCAACTATCATGAATAAATGTATTTCCTTTTATTGTAAGTAATGACCAAAATAGAAAATAAATTAATAAAGTGAAATATTTAGTTTGCAATCATGTAAGTCAAAGACCTGAACCTTTACTCTGAGAAGCTAATAATAGACTGAGTGAAAATGGTCTCCTGGGTATGTACACATATCGTACGGGTGCAGAATCTAGACAGGTAACACTGGATAGAAATTATAGCAATCAAAAAATATATAGCATCTTAGATTTGAGGGTCAACTTGGTCTGTTCTCCTGTCCACACTCATAAACACAGAGGATGAGGTAAACCTTCGGACAGCAGTACTTTACCTATAATCAGATACTATATAGATACGAAGATTGTTTAACATGTTAGTATGATATTAGATCTGCTCTGAATATAATGCCTGAGATGTAAGCAACAATAAATAAAAATACTATCTGAAGCTTGCAGGTTCCTAGTAGATAGTATAAAATATTTTATATTAAAAGTCAATGTTAGAGGGGAAAAATAGTCTAGAAGAGAGAATCCATTTCAAGAATATCTACTTTAAATCATTTAATGGTATTATTCTATATAGGATATAGGATTTTATATCTATTCAATCATCAACTAAAGATAAATGCTATTCAGTAGGATGCTACTTCTAGGATATAAAGAAATCTCTGCAAGTGATGAGGATACTTTTTGGGAAAAAAAAAAAAAACAGAAACAAAAAAAACATCTTGAATTCCCAGGAATGCACATCACTGTATTAGATTAGCTGGTTGATCCTGATATTTGCCTCAATGCTCCTAGTAGCAAAAGCTTAAATATCTGGTGCACCCAATATTTAAGCTGCACTATTCTTTTTGAAAGAGGGAAGTTAAAGCATTTTATTGTTATTTTTGCCATACAAAATAATTCCAGATAACAATATTCACAAGCTGTTCAATGAACATGATAGAAATGAATGGGAAGCTCAACCAGAAGAACCAGCCCTCATTAAAACAAAACAAAACAAAACAAAAAACACACAAAAAACAAAAAACAGCAACAACAAAAAGTATTCAAATAGACCCCTAAAAAGGGATGTTCATTAAATGTTCTCTAGATCTGTAAGAATGTGAGAAAAAATTATGTTAGTAAAACCTTCAGTGGCCCTCAAAGATTAGCATGCATTGGAATCACCTAAGAGATATTCTAGAGTCAGAGACTGATTGTCCCAATGGACAGAATTTCTCATTCAGGAGGTCTGGGTTACAACCAAGGATTTGCTTTCTAGAAAGTTCCAAGATCATGCTGATGTTGCTGGTCCTGGGACTACACTTTGAGAACTTCTGCATTAACAGAATATGGCTGGACAGAAAACTAATGCAAAAATCCTCACATTCTAAGCAACTCTTAGAATTTAACAGCATCTGCTTAAAAGAGATAAATTTTCAGGGGCAACCTGGGTGGCTCAGTCAGTTAAGCAACTGACATTTGATGTCATCTCAGGTCGAGATCTCAAGGTTTATGGAATGCAGCCCCAAGTCAAGCTCTGCACTGACAGTCCGAAGCCTGCTTGAGTTTCTCTCTCTCCCTGTTTCTCTGTTGCCCCCATGTTCTCCCTCTCTCTCTCTTAAAAACTAAATAAGTAAATAAAATAAAATAAGATATAATTTCAGAAAATTAATTATACTGGATCTAAGTTTTCAGACCCAGTCTTTCAGAGTAGCAATTTTGGTAGAGAAAATAGTGGGTTAGCTATTCTAATTTTCATTAATTCAGTGGGTCAGATTTGGAGATTCCTGACATAGTATGAAATAATTTTACTTTTTCAGTTATCTATTTTACTTTTTCCTAATGATGTTCATCTTGCTAAATTTTGTTTCATAGAAAACCTAACTGATGTGGTAGTCCTGCTCATGTTCTCACTTCTTTTTAAATTGTCAAAATTTAAAAAAAAAAAACACTTATACTATCCTATTAATTGCCTGTACTAAAAAATATATCATTTATAACATCATGCAGTATATTTTTAGTTTCCTATATGTGAAAAATTTTATATCTCTACTTATCTATAGGTCCATCCATCTGCAATCCTTATAGATTTTATGTATTTTCCATAATAAAATTGGCATGCCAGTTACCACTTTATTGCCTCTCAGCTCCAAATTCTTTTTATTGCCTCTCTGAACTCTCCAAGTATTTCTCCATAGCCAGGTGACACACTAGTTCATCTCTGTCACTAGATGGTGCCAGAGGGACACTGGAGGAGACAGGGATTTGATTCTGAAGTGCCTGTTTTCTTCTCCTACCATGTACCAGCTGCAGAGGAGGCAGCCAGCATGACTCACCCTCGAGGTTCCAGCAGCATCACCCTTATTTATGAGCAGCCTTCCGGTCAGTCAGTCTGGAATCTGCCTCAAAGGGCATTCCTAATTACTAGCTTTGCCCTGTGGCTTTTCAGCAAACTACTCTACCAACCAGGGCCAGAGTTGTACCTTCTGTAATGAAGCCTGGCTGGCAGCTGGGAGGGGATCTTCCAAATCTGTACTTTCTTTAGGGGCTATGTCTCAGTCCTAAAGACAATGGCTGCTCTTTTATCTGTATTCTTTACAGTTCTTTAATCTCTTTTTGCTACTTAATAATGCCCCATGATATCCACGTATATTATACATGCATGTATATGTATTTTAACGTTGATTTATTTATTTGGAAGAGAGAGGGAGAGAAAGAGAATGAGAGACAGAAAGAGAGGGGGACGGAGAACCCCAATCAGGCGCACATAATCAGCACAGAGTCCAACTGAGGGCTTGAACTCACAAACCATGAGATCATGACCTGAGCCAAAACCAAGAGTCTGACGCTTAATCAACTGAGCCACCCAGGAGCCCCTCCATACTATATTTTTTATTCCAATTACTGTGAAGTTTTTGCCTCCTCATTAAAGTCTAATACAACTAGATACCAGATTTTCTGCTTACCAATATATTGTGTATATTTTATAATTTGTTTATGTTATTATATATTTCAGGGCATTTTTTAAATATTTATTTATTTTTGAGAGAGAGAAAATATAAGTGGGGAGGGACATAATTTTAATGTGTACATTATAATTAGATATAGGAATCAATAAATATTTTGACTTGTCAAATTCTGTATTTTCAAATAAACTAAGTAAATTCATCAAATAATTTTAAACTAGCTATATGATTAGCTAACTTCAGAATCTACGATAATTAGAGTCAAATCTATGGCCTTTCCTGCCTATCTAGTTGTAAAAATATGTGATTTAGCCAAATATGCTCAAATCTATTCTTATTTTGATTTTAAAGACCTAAAATGTTTGAGAAAATATAACTATGTAATTATAAATGTTCAAACTCCACTTATTGCTATGAATTGAAACTTCTGAAAAAGTGGGCTTTGGCATTCTCAGTTGTGCAGCAGCTTTAGCCTGTACATTGGACAAGCAGGGTCTTAATCTTCCCTACTGCTCCCCATTCAGTGCTCTCTGGATTCCTCTTTTCCTGGCCCCGGATTAAGAGAATGTTTCTAGGGGCGCCTGGGTGGCTCAGTCGGTTAAGCATCCGACTTCAGCTCAGGTCATGATCTCACAATTTGTGGGTTTGAGCCCCACATCAGGCTCTGTGCTGATGGCTCAGAGCCCGTTTCAGATTCTGTGTGTGTCTCTCTCTCTCTCTGCCCTTTTCCCACTCATTCTGTCTCTCAAAACTGAGTAAATGCGAAAAAAAAAAAATTAAAAAAGAGTATTTCTATAATCTTTCCAGTCTTTAAAAGTCATATAAGAACATATTTCAATAATTAATAGAATTCATAATAATGTCAAAATTTCCAGGTTTTTTTTTTTTTTTTTTCCCAATTTAAATCTCTCCTCTCCACACAGCTAGGACACTTGCCTGGGAAAGTTAGCTGGTCTCTTTCCTGTTCTCATTGTACTTAATCCCTCACTCACTGACTGCTGTTTCTGACTCTTCCAGGGTCTAGGTGAGGGATAGAAGGTGAGGGTGGAAAAATAATGTGGGGCAAAGTGTTGTGCTCCTATCTGGTGCCTGTGCCCCCCTACACCTCCTTGGTGGGTAATTTCTGAAGATTCCTCTGCCATCCCACCTGAAAATTTCCGAATGTATTTATTTGCTTTGGAGCCGATAATGCCTCTCTGCCCTCTAGCCATTTACAATTATTTTTGTATCCTCTTGGCTTCCAGTCTTCCACCATTCCATTAGGAAAGCTTTGTCCTCTTGGAAGAGATCCTTCTGAGACAAGTTTTTCATGGCCGTCTCCCCTCTACAGAAGCTAGCTACTAGAGACTTGTACTTTGCCCAATGAAAAGGCAATCCCAAGCACGTCCTTTTGCCCAACTGCAGGCAGAGGTAGGCCCACCCACAGCTTCTGGCCTTTCAACCACTCATATTTAAGTCAAACCTGAAACCCTTTGTTCCTCAAACTCCAGGGTACATGTGTCGATCTTTATGAGTATTTTATTTGAAGAAACTTTCTGGATTGTGGAGATGGGAGGAACCATCATTTCCTTGCCTGTTTGAAGAGAAGAATCTAGCACATTAACAATTCTCTCCAAAGAACATCCCCCTGGCCTTCCCAACCTTCTGTAGAAACTGGAAGTGGTGACTGGCTAATTCTTATAGAACCAATTTTGTCTACCTCCTTTATATGTAAATAGATAGGATGGACCCCCATCTTACTTTATCATGTGGAATTCCCTGTAATTTATTGCTTTGTTCTCCATTTTTGGAGTCTCTTAACATTGAGAAAATAGGAAGAATTACATTTAATAACCAGTGAAATCTACATAATCAAAATAACCCCGTATCTCAGTGGCGATGCTATTGGAACTGAAAAGTCTGTCTAAGAACAAGAGATAAAACAGCCCAACTCCTTGTATTACACACAGAATCCTACATCCCAATGCATAAACTTCTCAGGAGACTCTGTAGGACAGAAATGAATTATTAAAGAATATGTACCTACTCTCTCTGGGGAGGGCTGTGATTTTATTATTAGATTCCCCAACAGTAAAAATATATTGTTTGATAGCCACTGCTTAATGAGTTAAATTTGCCCCTATAAATGAGGCTGATCCTTAAATACTAGCCACTCACCTAGAACTTTCTTCAAGTTTTTAGGAGCAATTTTCCTGACAACCAATGCTACCAGAACTCAATATTATCCTACTTGTTTCTAATAAGCTAATGTAAGATAAGGGTATTAGTAAGGTTGTTATTTCTGTCTTTTAGTGTTTCATCAAAAATATAAAATTGTAATATAGCAAACAACATTGAAATACAAGTCCATTGCTTTGAATATGAATGAGGCTGCTATTATTAGACTTTGGATAAGTCTAATAACTAATGAGGCCCAACTCATTAGTCTCTTAGTGATTTAGAAATAAAAACTAGTTTGTTCTATACAATGAAATATATTAATTTTATTTAATTTCAAATAATATTTATCAATGTGTTGCATGTGCATGTGTAGCCATTCAATAGTACACACTCTGTGAAGGCCAAATTACATATAAGTATATCAATAGCAAGTCAGGTAATTAAATATTTTAATGGAGATGCACATAAAGAGCTACAAATCATAATAAAGATTATTTTTATTAATAGATCTTCCTGATTCAGATCTTCCTGACTTGAATTTTGCTGTTGTGTGGCTCTTTAGTGTTCCAAATACAAGCTTCCTGATAGTGGGGGCCAACTGTTTCCTCCATTTTCGTATATACAACACTTGGCATTGAACATGAAACAATGAATATGTATTGTACTTTCCATTGTGATGATGTTGTATCATTTATGACTGTTCAATAGGCATGCTCTAAAAAGGCTCTCATACAGCAATGTAACATATAAGTCTGGTGAATGGTTAGAGTTGAAAGTACAGACATAGGAACCAAAAAAAATTTTTTTTATAGTTTTATTCCTCCATCTTATCCTCTAAGAGATGAGTTACTTGACCTAAAACTACCTGACTTATATTTTAGGACTACAGGGGCGTTATACATGATGAAATGTAGGACATAAACAAAGCAGCATGTATATATTACTTCTCTATCAATCCTGGAAACACTATCGCTAGAAGACACGTAAGATTTCTGGGGAGCATATTAGATTACCAAAAATGTTGTAGTATTCATAGAGCTATAACAGATAGTTTCAACATGATGCCTTCTGGATTTGAAAGATAAATAAAAAGGCAATTCTGTGAAGCCCTGAATGTGTATGTTTCTGTGCATGGATGTACTTCTCCATTAACAAATGTGCCTGTGATACACAGCCCCACAGGGGGCCTGGAACAGGTAGCTCTTCCATAAATATTTGTTAATTGCTGGGAGTCACACTGGCCTCACTGGATGACAGTCACAGCGAGGAAATGGCAGTGTTTGCACAGCTCCTGCCATGAGAAGAGAAACAGGTATCTTCTTCTGCTACTACTGGCTCATGTTGGAAATGAGATTGCGGGTATTGACCAGGCCACACAATATTCCAAATCAGACCGATATTCCCCACACAGATACCTCATAAGGAAAAGCATACTCCTGCCTCTTCAAATCAGATTTTAGATGAAAGCACTCTGGATGATTGTCAAAAGGCTCTTCCGATGTGCCTTGTAGATCCAAGACTTAGAGAATAAAAGGGATTAAGAACACAAGAGTTACAGCATCCCTTCTTTTTTTTTTTTTAATGTTTTATTTATTTCTAGGAGAGAGAGAGAGAGAGACAGTGTGAGCAGGGGAGGGTCAGAGAGAGAGGAAGTCACAGACTCGGAAACAGGCTCCAGGCTCTGAGCTGGCAGTCAGCACAGAGGCCGACGCAGGGCTTGAACCCACGAACTGCGAGATCATGACCCGAGCGAAAGTCAGATGCTTAACCAACTAAGCCACCCGGGCGCCCCACAGCATCCCTTCTTAATAAAGACTCAAGAGAAAGTTGGGATAGCAGGAGCTTACTTAAACATCATAAAAGCCATCTATGAGAAGTCTTCAGCTAACATCATCCTCAACGGGGAAAAACTGAGAGCTTTCCCCCCGAGATCAGGAACACGATACAGATGTCCACTCTCACCACTGTTGTTTAACATAGTGCTGGAAGTCGTAGCATCAGCCATCAGACAACAAAAGGAAATAAAGGGCATCAGAATTGGCAAAGAGGAAGTCAAACTATCACTTTTTGCAGACGACATGATACTCTACATAGAAAACCCAACAGACTCCACCAGAAGCCTACTGGAACTGATCCAAGAATTTAGGCAAGTTGCAGGGTACAAAATCAACGTACATAAATTGGTTGCATATCTATACACCAACAATGAAGCAACAGAAAGAGAAATCAAGAAGCTGATCCCATTCACAATTGCACAAAAAATTGTAAAATACCTAGGAATAAACCTAACCAAGGACACAAAAGATCTGTATGATGAAAACTACAGAAAACTTATGAAGGAAATTGAAGAAGACACAAATAAATGGAAAAACATCCCATGCTCATGGATAGGAAGAATAAATATAGTTAAGATGTCATTACTACTAAAGCTATCTACACATTCAACGCAATTCCAATCAAAATTGCACCAGTATACTTCTCAAAGTTAGAGCAAACTATCCAAAAATTTGTATGGAACCACAAAAGACCCCGAATAGCCAAAGTAACACTGAAAAATAAAACCAAAACGGGAGGCATCACCATCCCAGACCTTAACCTCTACTACAAAGCTGTCATCATCAAGACAGTATGGTATTGGCACAAAAAAAGACACATAGGCCAATGGAACAGAATTGAGAACTCAGAAGTGGATCCAAAGTATACAGCCAACTGATATTTGACAAAGCAGGAAAGAATATCCAATGGAAAAAAGACAGTCTCTTTAACAGATGGTGTTGGGAGAACTGGACAGCAACATGCAGAACAATGAAACTAGATTAATTTCTCACACCATACACAAAAATAAACTCAAAATGGATAAAGGGCCTGAATGTGAGACAGGAAACCATCAACACCCTAGAGGAGAAAGCATGATACAACCTCTTTGACCTCCACTGCAGTAATCTCTTACTTGACACATCCCCCAAAACAAAGGAATCAAGAGCAAAAATAAACGAATCGGACCTCATCAAGATTAAAAGCTTCTGCACGGTAAAGGAAACAGCCCACAAAACTAATAGGAAACCGACGGAATGGGAAAAGATAGTTGCAAACGACATATCAGATAAAGGGTTGATATCCAGAATCTATAAGGAACTCACCAAACTCCACACCCAAAAAACAAACAACCCAGTAAAGAAATGGGCAGAAGAGATGAACAGACACTTCTCCAAAGAGGACATCCAGATGGCCAACAAACATATGAAACGATGCTCAGCATCCCTACTCATCAGGGAAATACAAATCAAAATGACACTGAGATACCACCTCACACCAGTCAGAGTGGCTAAAATGAGCAAATCAGAGAACACAAGATGCTGGCGAGGATGTGGAGAAACGGGCACCCTCCTACACTGTTGGTGGGAATGTAAACTGGTACAGCCCCTCTGGAAAAGAGTGTGGAGGTTCCTCAGGAAACTAACAATAGAACTCCCCTAGGACCCAGCAATAGCACTGCTAGAAATTTACCCAAGGGATACAGAAATACTGAGGCATAGGAGCACATGTACCCCAATGTTCATAGCAGCACTCTCAACAATAGCCAAAACATGGAAAGAGCCTAAGTGTCCATCAACAGACGAATGGATCAAGAAGACGTGGTTTACCTATACCGTGGAATACTACATGGCAATGAGAAAAAATGAAATCTGGCCATGTGTAACAACATGGATGGATCTTGAGGGTGTTATGCTGAGCGAAATAAGTCAGGCGGAGAAGGACAAATATCATATGCTTGCACGTATAGGAGGATTAGGAGGAATTTAACAGAGGACCAAGGGGGAGAAGAAGAAGGGGGGAAATGGTGGGGAAAGGGAGAGAGGCAAACCATGAGAGACTTGAATGCTGACAAAAACTGAGAACTGATGGATGTAGGGGGAGGGAGGATGGGCATGGAGGAGGGCACTTGTGGGGATGAGCACTGGGTGTTATGTGGAAACTAATTTGACAATAAACTATCTGTGTAAAAAAAAAAAAAAAAAAAAAAGAGAACACAAGAGTTACAATTGAGCTTGGCCCTCAGACAAAGAGCCCAATTTAGAATTAAGGAACAGATAAGGGCAGAACTTAAGTTAATACTTATACCTTTTCTAACTGGTGATGTAGGGCAGTCCCTTCCCTGAGGCCTACTTTCCACAATACCATCCCTTACACTGGAGGCTGGGATAAGGATAGATAAAAGTAGCTAAAACATAATCCAAAAACAAAGGCTAACATATTTAGGGCCTCCATGGTGTTTACACATTCAGCATCAAGTCAAAAAAGTTTCCACAAACAACTTATTAACCAGTTCAAATACATTTGTCCTCTTGTGAGGCAGACAGAATGACTCCTAGCCTATCTATATACAACATAACCTATGTCACAATCTTTGTGTTATTAACTTAGAACAGATATGTATGTCATCTTGTTTTTCACTAAGACCATCCTATTATTTCCTTAGTTGTAAGATTTACTCAACCTCACTATGATTGGGGTAATCCTGCAAGAATACTTCTGAAAAACCTGTTTTTGTACACTTTTCAAAGCATCTATCACAGAGTTTTCCATTATAAAAATTCCTTTTTCAGATCTCATGTTGTCGTTGGACCTTTAAATAAAGACAGCAAAACTGACAGTGCAGAAATGCCTGCCTGGTGATCAGAAAGAATCTCGGGGCCTCTCATTCTCTCTCTCTCATCAACACCGTCCATCCTTCAGGCATCCCTGGACCGACTGGAGCGGGTCTCCAGCAGTTAACAGAAGATTTACAGCTTCAAACCCAAACTTTAGTAAACACAGATATTCTACCTTATACCCTATCACTTCAAGCTGCCACCCATTGTTTTAATTTATTCCTATCACTAAATTCCTTGAATCAATTTAGGTTTAATTCCTCATTTTATACTCAAGCTTTTGCTGTCACAAAATAGTCCTCTTTAAGTTCACCAATGAAAGTCAATTTGACAAAATTTTTGGAATATTTACTCTGTGTAATGCATATAGCAATCACTAAAGTAGACTTTTTTGAATTTTGCATATACTGTTAACCTCTTTGAAGCATTTGGCATGATCTATCCTTTAAAGTGAGGCACATGGGTTCTTTGACCTTATCAAAATTTTAGGATACATTCCCAGTCTTGTTTCTCTTTCCTCTTTATTTTGATGTCCACTATTTTATTGTTCCTCTATTCAGTGCATCAGTTCTTGAAAAGGTGGAAATATGTTCTCTTTATCACCAACGTTTACCATGGTTTCTTCATATCCTCAAAGAACAGAGCTATCTTTTTTTTTTTTTTAATGTTTTTATTTATTTCTAGAGAGAGAGAGAGAGAGACAGCGTGAGCAGGGGAGGGTCAGAGAGAGAGGGAGTCACAGACTGAAACAGGCTCCAGGCTCTGAGCTGGCAGTCAGCACAGAGCCCGACGCGGGGCTCGAACCCACGAACCGTGAGATCATGACCTAAGCGAAAGTCGGACGCTTAACCGACTAAGCCACCCAGGCGCCCCTAAGAACAGAGCTATCTGCATGTACATCTAGACAGAATATTTTTCAAATGATTCTATAGTCTTTTTGTGCTTCATTTATTTTTTCACCATTAAATGACTACAAATCATTCGGATAGAATAATAACAATAAAAACATACAAGCTAGACATTGCCAGCATTGGAAATGCAGATTATATGTTAAAAAATGAACTCATCTTTTATTTCCCTCATCATATGACATTAATTTGTTTTGAAGAATGTACATCAATTATATTTATTTCTTTGTATTTCTTCCACCACACAGTGTTTCCCAAGTTGTCCTTACTGATGTTTAGGGTGGATACTTATGTGAAAGTACGGTGGACTCTTCCACACATTTCAATATCCCTGCCTTCTTTTTTTGTGTGTGGTAAAAAATACATGATATGAGATATAACTTCAGTATATTTTTAAGTGTATGGTATCATTTAACTATAAGCTTAATGCTGTATAGATTTATAGCACTTACTCATTTTGCCTTAATTACACTTTATACTCATTGAATAGCCAAATCCCCATTTTCCCGGCCTTCAGCCCCTTGCAACCACCACATTACTTTCTGTTTCTAGGATTATGACTATTTTAGATAACTCCTGTAAGTGGAATAATTCAATATTTGTTCTTTGGCTAATTTCAATTAGCATAATGTCCTCCAAATTCATCCATGTCCTAGCATATGACAGACATTCCTTCCTGTTAAAAGTTGGATATTTCAATGTGCATATGCATGTGTGACATTTTCCTTGTTTATTTTCTTTATCAATCCATCAATTGATGGACCTATGAGGTTGTTTTTCCTTCTTGGCTACTGTGAATGATACTGCAATAAACATGGGAGTGCAGCTATCTCTTTGACATCCTGATTTTAATTTTAGATATATACCTAGAAGTGAGATTTCTGGATCATGTGGTGGTTCTATTTTTAGAGGAACCTCCATATTTTTTCCCATAGTGGCTACCCCCAACAGTATGGGCAACAAAAGTCAAAATAGACAAGTGGAACTACATCAACTAAAAACCTTCTCTACAGCAAAGGAAACAATCAATAGTGTGAGGAGACAACTTACAAAATAGGGGAAAAAAATCTGCAAACTACATATAAGAGGTTAATATTAGAAAGTATATTTGACATGATTCCAATCTCCTTAAATTTTTAATACTTGTTATATCTTTTTTGTGTGATTTAACCAGCTAATTTTTCTGCGTGTAGTTGAAGAAAGTGTGTATTCTATTTTTCTTGGGTGGAGTTATTTGTGTATATCATTCAGAACCATGGTATTCTGAACTATGCTGCAAATAAAATATATTTCTTGTTGATTTTGAATCTGGATAATGAAATGTTGAAAATTTAAAGAAAAACATATATACATATGGAATTCCTACAATTCAACAGCAAAACAAACACAAATTGATTCAAAAATGATCGAAGGACTTGAACAAACATACCTCCAAAGAAGACATACAAATGGACAAGTATATGAAAAGATGTTCAACATCACTCATCATCAGAGAAATACAAATCAAAACTACAAGTTATCACCTCACATCTGTTAGGAAGACCATTATCTAATAAGAAAAAAAAAAAAGTATTGGCAAGGATGTTGGGGAATTGAAACTTATGCACTGCTGGCTGGAATGTTAATATACTTAATATTGAATATTAATGCCATTATCATCCCCTAGATGTTGTGACATTCAAAACAATACCACATTTCCAAACACATCTTAGAGGGGAAGCAACGCAGGTTGAGAACCGCTAACATAGACAGTATTGCCGTTTTAAAGGTTTATAATTTTGTCTTGAATACAATGGAGATAGACTGATGGTTTTAATTGAGGGATAAAATGTGATCATTACATTTGACCAAACACTCACTTTGGCTGATTAAGAAATTGCTTCAAAGGGTTCTTTGAATGAGTCAGGCATTCATTTGCAGGTTACTGTAATAGTCAAGGTAAAGGGAGATGTGGTAGCCTGAACCCAAGTAAAAATGTAGAAAGTGGTAAGATTCAAAAACCATTAAAAATTTAGAATCTACAATATGTAATTTTTGATGCGATGTGATCCTGAAGGAGATACTAGAGTCAAGTGAACCCTGATTTCTGGCTTGGGTATGGGTGAAGAGAAGGGCTATTCTCACTAATTTAAAAACACATACTCTGGTGGAGCAGATCCTATCAGAGTGGAAAACAGATGTAGAGAGATGCTCTTTTTTTTTTTTTTTTTTTTGTGATCAAGTCTTGTTTATTTTAGAAGCATAAACAGTGGAACTAGGAAGGAGTGAGAATGAGACACCAGTCCTCTTGACAGGGTCAGACCCAGCAAAGGCTGTGTGTGTGTGATCAAGGTTGACCCAGTAGCCTCAACCAGCCCTTTCCTGTGAGGACAACATGGGCAGAGGTGAATCTTCCATGAGGGAGGGGTAGATTGACCCCCATTGCTCTGAACCAGGTGAGTAAGTCCAGAGGCCCCACAACGTCCTTGGTCTAAAGCACCCCAAGCTGGCTCTGTTTGTGCCTGTGGCACGTTCTGGAAGGGAAGCCTTGGTGCCCCTCTGGTCAGCAGCCCACTAGCCAAGAAAACTCCTGGTGAGGTTAAAGCAAGTTTGCACGGTCTCTTGCCAATCAGATGATGACCAATATCCACTCCCAGTCAATTATTTCTGCTTGAGTACCCTAAGGTACCTTGTTGATCAATATTGGGAGTGACTTGTCCCCTTATTTCAGTTCTGATATGATGATTGTACCTTGTGAAGGAACTTATTGTGGGAACTTCTTTTGATTATGGGAACAGACATCATGTCTCCAGCAGGTCCTGTTTCCCTCCATATTTTCCCTTGAGCTATGAACAGGCTAATGATCCTTACTCATAAAAGATTGGTCTTTACATGTACAATTCTGTTTCGAACGTTGCATTAGTCCAAGATATTCATACAGCTCAACATGTAAATCAACTACCAAAAATGTCTCTCATGCCCTAGCTATTCAGGAAATCATAAAACTAGACACAAAGGTAAATGCACTCGAAGAGGCTATTCTATGTATTAGAAATGAGCTAAACTCTTTAAAGGTATGGTTGGCTCTCCGGTGCCATAAAGAATATAACTGGATAATCAAGTCTTGCCCAGAGACAAAGAGCCTAACTTAGAGAGAAGGAACAGATAAGGGCAGAACATAAGTTACTACATACACCTTTGCTAACTGATGGTGTATAGCAACCCCTTCCCTAAGGCCTACATTGCACAAACACCTTCCCTTACGCTGGCAACTGTGATGAGGATGGATAAGAGTATCTACAAATCTATGACTTTATCTTAGTGTTATTAAAATGTGAACACCCTATTATTTTCTTAGTTACTCAACCTCACTATAATTGGGGGAGTTCTACAAGAATATATCTGTAAAAAGTATTCTGTTTCTGTACATTTTCCAAAAACATCTTATCACAGAGAGCTATCCATTGTAAAAATTCCATTTTTCTGATGCCATGTTAACATTTGACCTATAAATAAAGACACCAAAACCAACAGGACAGAGATGCCTGCCTGGTGATCAGAAAGGATCTCGGGGCTCTCTCACTCTCTCCCTCGCCGACACCATCCATCCTTCAGGGACCCCTGGACTTGCTGGAGCCAGCTGCCGGCAATCTCTGCCATATGGTGATGGTTACTTTTAAAAAAATCATTTACTGAACTAATTTTTATGAAGTTCTTAGACTTCCCCAGCTTGACATAAGTTGGAATCACCCTTGAAGCTTTAAAACATAAAAATGTCAGAGAAATTATGGCTTGAAAATATTAGAAGAATATTGTCTTTTAGGTGAATATTAAAGAAAAAGAAGGATGAAGTGGAGAAGGAAGAAGGAGAAGGAGGGGAAAAGAGGGACGGAGAAAGGAAAGTAGAAAGGTAGAGAAGAAGAGGGAGAAAGATTCCACTGCGCAAGGTGGGTGGGCAGGAATATGGCAATCCATTACCCTTTTGCTGCCTGCCTTATAAAATGTGCCTAATGGTCAAAATGGGTTCAAAAGAGGTCCTTGTAGTTCATCTTCCTGCTATAATTGTATAATTTATGACTGAAAATGAACCACAGTTTGCAACTCTCACACTCTCTAAATAAAACATTTCAAACAGTAAGAACATGTTGAAATGAAAATACGTGTCCTGAAATCTATTCTGACCACATGATCAAAATTAACTCAGGATAATCTAATAGAACATTTGACTTTTACTGAAAAGGAATCCAATTCCCATTTTTCCTTTAATATTTTGTTGATTTCTGTGTGAATACATAAATCATAGTAAAAACAATATTTTATATATAATACAAGGTATATTTAGTTTGAGTTGATTTATAATAATTATATAAAATTTAGTCAATATAATAGTTTCATACATATCAGATATATCTATATATAATTATATATATATTGAAATGTATAGATATAGATATACTTTAGTTTAACTTCAAATATAAGTTTCGAGCAGTTATCTATTTTATTAAGGCCTACTGTAATACTTAGATTAAATAACAATATCTTAGAAGTAGTGTGGAATTAAAATGACTTTGCATTCTTTTTTCAGAAAGTATATTCTCAGAGGACATTTATTATTTAACACAAGTTAGTTGTTACACCAAGATCTATTAATTCCACAGGGAAAGAAGTTTTATCTTTGAAAACAAAATGACACAAAATCAATGCAAACATATGTTCCCAATTTTACATGTATTATCACATTGACAATTAAGAAAATTCTTAGTAATTTTGGCCTGGTCAAAATTAAGAAAATAAAATGAAGCAGTGCCTTCAGAACCACTGAACTTCAGAACATGTGACTTCGGTTTTGCTTTTTAAAATTCATCAATTAATATCTCTGCTTTTTGCAATTTTTAAGTCCTTGAAACTAGTTTTTAATGCACCTTTCAAATAAACATAATGTCAAAGGGGACAAATAATGTTTGCCTATCTTCAATCAAAGAATCATATTATACAAGTAATTTACCATCAAGAAGTTATTATATTTAGAAAATATATTTAACATGACTAAATCTTTAAAATGCACTCATTAAGAAATATATATATACATCATAAACTTTGGTATGGTAGAAAATATGATGGAGTCTCTAGTTGTTTATACATTGTCTCAACTTTACCACTTATTAGCTGCGCAATTTAGGAAAGTTACTTATTGTCCCTGAAGCTGTTTTTCCTCATCTGTAATGCAGGAGTTTTAAAGAGACCACATACATTTGGAATAAATACTGAATATAAATCATAACAACATGAAGAATGAAAACAGAGCCCTGAATCCAGATTGTGGAGTTGTATTCAAGCTCAATCACGTATCAACTGTGTAATATCATGCAATTTACTCAACCTCTCTGCATTTGATTTTCCTCCTCTGAGACAATGGAATAATAATATTACATAAGTCAGAGGAGTATCTTTTATATGAAAGAAGCTAACTTATTTACTGGATTAAAAACAGATTTTGGTACATAGTGAACACTATGGTTCTAGGAACTCCTATATTAATATTGTAGTAAGTGATGTAACCAAACAATATTCATTTATTTGCTAGATCTTCAGCAATAAGAAAAATGAAAGGCTGTTACATAGAATTCAGTGTTCTTGCATGCTTAACTGTCCAATACAGCTGTAATTTCTGAGTGTGTAAAAGCACTTTTCATATTTAGTAAACCTCAAGTTAAAAAAAATAAAGCCGCCAACTTTAAAAATAAAATTACCACTACAAAAGTCAAGATTCTAATATCCAAGTTAGAAAAAAAGCTGGTAAGCTAACCTACATCCTATCAAGGCTTAATCTTTTCAACATTCTTAAAAATTCTTTAATTGCTAACAAAAATTATATATTTATTTTCCAGCTTTATTGATACATGACTGACATATAGCATTGTAAAAGTTCAAGGTATATCACATGATGGCTATGTATATGCATATATTATAAATAATTACCATGATAAAATTAGTTAACACATTTATCACCTTACATAATTACTTTTTTTTTCCTAGTAAGAACACCTAAGCTCTACTCTTAGCAACTTTGAAGTGTATATACAGTATTGGTAACTACAGTAACAATGATATACATTAGAGCCCCAGAACTTACTGATCTTATAACTGGAAAGTTGTACTCTTTGATCACCTTCACCCACCCATTCCACCCCACAACAACCTATCTATTCTCTGTTCCTATTAGTTTATCTTAGATTTCACATACAGGTGAGATGATACAGCATTTCTCTCTACATATTTGACCTACTTGACTCCCTCAAATTTTATCCATGTTTCACAAACTGCAAAAGGGCCTTTTTTTTTTTAAATAAAAGGTACAGCATAGGGCATATAGGCAAGGGTATTATAACGCTGCATGATGAAGATGGTAGCTTCACTTGTGATGAGCATAGCATAAGGTACAGAGTTGTCAAATCACCATGTTGTATGCTTGAAAATTGCATAACATTGTATATCAACTATACTCAGAATAAAAAGCCATGTTCCTACTTTATTTTATGGTTGAATAATGTATTTGTGTGTGTATCACACACACACAAACACACGATGACATCACCTTTTTTTTTTTTTTACTCGCTCATCTATTCATAGACACTGGGTTGTTTACATGTCCTCTAAAGATTTTTTTATTTTTTTTTATTTAATTAAGGTGGGTCAATAATATTTTCTATATAACACAAGGCATATTTATTATCAGTTCATTTATAATGATAAATAGCAGAATACTCATTATACTCCACGTATATATTAGTGATTTTCAAGTATAAAACTTGAGAATGTTGTTTTTGTTTTATCTTCTCTTTGAAAAAAAAATTAATACCAACACCCGGGCCAGGTATCCTCTCAATTTAATCAAAATATCTGAATAAGTCCAGGTATTGGAATATTTTAAATGTTTGTTTATTTTTGAGAGAGAGAGAGAGCGAGAGAGAGAGAGTGAGCGAGCAAGGGAGGGGTAGAGAGAGAGGGACACAGAGAATCCCAAGCAGGTCCCATGCTGTCAGCACAGAGCCCAATATAGGGCTCAAACTTACAGTGAGATCATGACCTGAGCTGAAATCAAGAGTCAGATGCTTAACACATTGAACCACCCAGGTTCTCCAGTACTGTTATAACAACTCCTCATGTAATTTTACCTTCTCTCCAAGGTTGAGAACTATTGTTGCACACAATCACATAGATGTAGTAAAGAAGTAAATTAGTGAAAAAGAAAACATTGGAGGGGAACAAAAAAGTATGGGAAAGTATCTTTTCCTAGTACATTTCCTAAAACAATCTATATTTTTAAAACAATATACAGATCTAAAAAGGTAATTGGTGGATAGAGCTTAGAATGGGATTCTAACAGGATATTCAGTGCATTCATTAAAGTCTATTTTTATTTTTATTTTATATCCTATATGTATAAAAGTACAGGCACTTTCCTATATGATCAGAAAGAGATGTCTTACATTCCACTAGTATTTTTTGTAAATAATTTTATGGTCAAGTGAAGAATACTAATTTTTTGAATAGCATAAAAGCATAGGATTTGAGTGTAGCTAATTATTAATAGTCCCTTATAGAAAATGAAATCTGAGTAATTCTAAGAGCAATCCAAATTAATTCATTTAAGGAAAAGTTCATTTTCTTTCTGTCAAGAGCCTACTGCAAATAGTTGTCATTAGTTGAGTGGTAATAGAGATTCACTTGGTTTTGAAATAATGAACAAAAAATAACTTGTAACATTTAGGCCAAAATCTGTGCTAACTCCGGAAAATAACATATTATCTTTCAGGCATTACACATAATATTATACCTTTTTGCCTTTTCACTTTATAAGTTATCATTTTATGAACTGCATAGTCTGAGTAAAATTATTACAAATTCTGAATAGTGGAAATTTCATACTGTTTAAGTACCAGAAATTTCATCTCAAAGATCCTATTAAGATCTTAGAAATTCAAAATAAAATGGCTACTCTACAATAAATTTACATATTATTTTATTTATTCATAAATGTGTATATAAAACACACCTAGCTATACATGACATTTTGCTATGACAGCATTGCTTTATGTTCAATTAAAAAGTCTAATCAATAGGATGCAAATAGCCATAATGAGAAATTTACCAACTACTAGTAAATACTCATGGTGTTAAGAAACATTTTTATTTACCATGTTAATTCTAGTCTTATTGGAGCTTACAAAGGCTACATGAAATGTCTGATCTGTCAATAGAAGCCAAAATATATATATTACTAAGTTTCAGTTATGTCCCAATAAAACCAATTTTCCAGATTGGCCTCATTCTACTGTGTTCTCTGAAAGGCTAGCACTTTAGCAATGTTAAAGTCTGCAAATGGAAATATAGTTGGAATTGCAATTCCAGATACTTAAAATGGACTTTAAAGTAAATTACATTATAGATACCTTTATTGCCATTGAGACACAGAGTCAAAGTCCTTCCCTCAGGGCCTCCATTAGGATGTTCTCTCCTGTCAGTACAAACAAGTTAGCTTTAAAATTGCATGTACCATCATGAGGTATTCTAAATTGCTCTTATACACTTCTCAAGGAACAACATTTAGTTTCAGAATTTTACTTGCACTACTGAATTCTCTAAGAACAGGATTATAGAATTAACCAAGCACCAGCTCATTTTATAATCTTTTGGCCCTGTACATTTCAGAAGGCAGTCAGTAAGTGATTCCATTTTACATATGACAATGGAGTGAATATGCAGATAATTCTGAAAGGGAGTGGTAGTTTGTAATAGTATACATTAGAATGTCTCTGCACAGAGTTACTTTTTCCTTTAAAATTCTCACATTCAAACATTTTCATTCCTTATAAAAACTGAACCAGGCAAGAAAGTCAGTTCCTGTGAAAATATGCCCGATCATACACTGAGGTTGTCCGTTAGGGGATCATTAGTAGAAACTAAATGAATGTTTCCCAGTCTAGAAGACCAGCCTGTTAATTTTAATTTTGCACATAAGCTATTGGCCTGCTGTGGTAGATTTTGATGTTATATAATACTGCATTTTATGTACTCACATTGGACCCTTTTGCCTTGCTTTTCATTTTACTACATAGTCTATTATTTATATCTTTTTGCAGTACAGTTTTAGCCACAAAAATAATTTTGATCAATGCAACTCCCAGGAAAAAAAAAGGCCATAAAAAGCAAATGGTTATTAGAACTGTTTTGTCATTACTGACACTTTCAAGTATTAAAAACTGTAGAAAGTCTTAGTCCTTTTCTACTCTCTTTAAATATCTTCAATGTGCTTCTGTTTGACTACTAAGTACAAGCTGCATATGAACACTTACTTAATCCTAGAAGAAGCACATTGAGTTTGAAGTTATTTAACACTGCCATATAAATTTCTATTTGAAGCTATTTTCAGTTCCATCCTGAAGTGTATAAAATAATGGGGGAGAGCTAGCAGCATGATTTAATGCCTTCCTCTAGAAACAGCTCTGCTTCTAGCAGGAAAACTAGATTTAAAAAAAGAGAAAAATGGAAAAAAAAATTGCTACAACATTTTTGCTCAGTGAAAACTCCTACAAAGGAAAGGGTTTTCTTTGCAAAGTCCAGAAAAATAAAACACTGAAATAAATTTACAGTAACATCCCTTAAGATGTTTTCTTAATGATATTTTATGTAAAGTATTTGTTCTGACAATAAAATTTGCTCTTGCCCTTAGTCAAGTTAACAATTGTTCCTGATCCACTTTTATTTTTATTGTTTTATTCTCAATTTCCAAGGGTAATCCAAAAGGCATGATTCTATACAATGGAGTTTCTTAGCATGAACTTTGTTGATTTCATTAATGACCATTTCATTGCCTTTATTTTACTAAAAAGAGCCTTTATCAGAACTTGATAGTGGATTTGTACAGGAAATGTTCCTAAACTATGTGAAATGTATATATTGTGGCTACTCAATCAATTAAGTTATATTAAATTAAATTAAAACATAAGAAGTTCCAGAAAACTAAGCACAGATTTTATGCTACCTTCTCCTAAGGAAAAACATTACAGGTCAAATGTCAGTAAATGTCAGCAAAATGGCATCCAAGAAAATGCCTGAATTCATTTGAACATAAGAAATCAATATAAAGTGATCCCTTGCAACAAAAGGACAGTATCTTAGAACAGAAAAGTATTCTTTCAGAAGTCAGTTTTAGTACGATGCTGGGTTGTACTGTGTTTTGCCAACTCATCTGATTTTAAGGATTGTATTTATTAGCAATAATACTGTTAAGTTTCATGTTTGGGGCTAAAAACATTGAAAGTAAATAGAATTCAAAAAGGAGCTTGATAGGGTTCTTCAAATGGTTCTTGAAACTATTCTCCTAAATATGTTTGTGCTTATATTCTGTTCTCAATGTCAGTATTATTGCAGAGTTTTGGAAGATGAAAAGCCTATATAATTCATATAATTCATTCATATATTCAGCAACTCATCTTTTACACCTTTTCCCCACGGGAGCTGTATACTATCTAAATTCACTTTTTATAGGATAGGTTCTCAGATTTGCCAGATGACTACAGTTCTCTCTTTGCACAGTATTGCATCTGTAACAGGATATGAAACAAAAATGAATCAATGTTGAAACACGCTTTTTCAGGAGACTAAAACCAAATATCTAAACATGTTTTTGTTTGTTTGGCTTAGTTTTATTTTTCCCCAGATAATAATTTTAAACAACTTTTGACTTCCAAAGATTTCTCAGTTGCACTGTGTTATTTGAATTGTCTTCATTTTAAACTGTGGGATAAACTACAACCATTAAAATACAGAAACATTAAGTATATATCACAGTGAATATTTATACACCTATGTGTGCTTATAAACATGTATGTAATATAAAATGAAATACAGGTAGAAATAGTGATAAGGATACAGTGTGTGTCAGTGAAAGTACTAACTATATCAACAAACAACATTTCCAATAACCATTCTAGTCATACTTCCCTGTACGTAACCACTATGTGGACTCCCAATACCTAGCACCACAGTTTTGTCTGTTCTAAACTTTATTTTTTGGTTCTAAACTTTATATAAATGGTATCATATAGATATATTTTGCCTAAATTCTTTCATTTATCATCTTATTATATGAGTTATTTTATCCCATATTATTTGCCTGTAGTATTGCATTGGATTAATATAAAACAATTTCCCTATACGTTCTATTGTTGATAGACATTTGAGTTTCTCCAATATTTGGCCTCTATGAATAAAGTTTCTGTGAACTTTCTTTTGTATCTCTCTTGGTACAAATATGTATTTACTAATCTTGGAAATACACCCAGGAGTGGAAGTGATAGTAGTGATAGTGTGATAGTAGATAGTTTATGTATATGTGTATATGTATGTATGTATGATGTATGGATATATATACTTTTTTTAGTTGGTATAAGTTCTATGAACAGTAAGTCTTCCAAAGTGATTATTTCATTTGGCTAAATATATGGTTAAATGGCCACACTGACTTCTCCTGCATTAGGATTTTTATATTATTTCATTTGTTGAGAGTAGTATCATTTTTATGTTATATATATTGAAAAGTAGAGAAGATTTACTCTGCACCATACTCCTTCCAGGTGAAAGAAATCATAACTCCAAGCCATGGGTAGGGCTAATTATACCAAAGAGGGAGAATGCCCTGCAAAGGGCTGTGATAAATAGCAAGCAGTATTGATAGTTGATACTCAGACAGGACTAAGCAGTGTTCTAGAGTAGGGGTCAGTAACCTTTCTTTAACAGGCTACATAGTAGACACTTTTAGCTTTGTCATTTGTGTAAAATGACTCACCTTCATATATGGACAATAAAAGTGAATCACACAATTCTCATGTGTCACAAAATATTATTTTGCTTTTGATTTTTCTACAGTCATTTTAAAAATGACTTAAGCATTATTAACTAAAGAACTAGCCATTCTTCCTCTCAAGCACACCAAAAATGGTAGCTTGCCAGCTTTAGTCCATAAGCTATAGTTTGTTGACCTGTAGCAAAGGATGTATGTAAAGGACTTGTGACTAACAAAGACTTTCTCATTATGCTACATCATTTGAATTTCCTTCATTTTGTAAAGGGAGAAATAACACACAAAGTGCAAGAAAAACAATAATGCAATTTGTTAAATCAATTGTATAACTATGCTTGGTTAAGGGAAAACTGAGATACATTCAAGAGATACTTGATATTCTTAGATAGTGAAACTAAAGTTTGTTATAAATAAGATTTTGAGAACTTCCACATCAGAGTGGTGTCATATAAGGAACAGAGGGAGCCAATGAAGTACTTAATTAATCTCATTTAAAAAAAAAATAACTAAAATTTTGGAGTGCCTGGGTGGCTCAGCTGGTTAAGTATTCATCTTTAGCTCAGGTCATGATCATGTGGTTCATGGGTTCGAGCCCCACGTTGGGCCCTGTGCTAACAGCTTAGAGCCTGGGGCCAGATTCAGATTCTGTGTCTCCCTCCTTCTCTGTCCCTTCCTAGCTTACATGTACCCCCCCTTCTCTAAAAAAATAAATAAAAATAGGGGCACCTGGGTGGCTTAGTCGGTTAAACTTCCAACTTCGGCTCAGGTCATGATCTAATGGTTTGTGAATTTGAGCCCCACATCAGGCTCTGTGCTGACAGCTCAGAATATGGAACCTGTTTGAAATTCTGTGTCTCCCTCTCTCTCTCTGTCCTTCTTCCACTTGTGCTCTGTCTCTCTCTTAATAAACTTTAAAATTTTTAAAATAAATGAATAAAAGTAAACATTAAAAAATAACTAACATTTTGACATTTACAACTTTAAGACAAGAATATTTACAGATTTCTAAAAGCAACTAACATTTAATAAAATTTTTGTTGCTTATTGATAAAATGTTTTAATAATTTAATGATTTTAATTGTTAAAACTTAAATAATTTTAACTTTTTAATAATTTTAACAATCATTGTATCACCTTTATATTTTCTTTTGGCCTCCATCAAAGGATCACAAACTGAATAATCAAGAAATAACATCTGACTTTACTTAGCCAAATTATTTCTAGATACAGTTAGGGGCGCCTGGGTGGCTTAGTCGGTTAAGCGTCCGACTTTCGCTTAGGTCATGATCTTGCGGTTCGTGGGTTCGAGCCCCGCGTCGGGCTCTGTGCTGACTGCCAGCTCAGAGCCTGGAGCCTGTTTCAGTCTGTGACTCCCTCTCTCTCTGACCCTCCCCTGCTCACGCTGTCTCTCTCTCTCTCTCCTAGAAATAAATAAAACATTAAAAAAATTAAAAAAAAAAAGAAAGAAAAAAAAAGATACAGTTATTAATCTTGCCACAGGCTGATAAATGCTGGAGAGAATAAAAGCATGACCAAATGATCACATGTTAGTTACCCATTTTATACATATGGGCACATACATACACATTCACTCTCTCTCTCTATGCTACAGTAATAAGATTATATTTCTTCTAGAACCAACCAAGTTTTACATATTGCA
The DNA here is from genome assembly GCA_017311185.1 of Proteles cristata cristata. Classification (NCBI taxonomy): domain Eukaryota; kingdom Metazoa; phylum Chordata; class Mammalia; order Carnivora; family Hyaenidae; genus Proteles; species Proteles cristata. Next base: position 274,339 of record JAESUZ010003804.1, on the reverse strand, counting down.
TTCAGTTTCAAAATTTCTTTAGTCTCTTCATCTAGAACAATCGTCTGGCATTTGTTTTTGTTTGTGATCATTGTTGTTTTTCTATTATCTTCTGCTCTTAAAAAGACCAAATTGTAAAATGTACAATTGTAAAAAGTACACAAATACTATACTTTTTCAGATGCCTCTTCATGTTTTCCTTTAACTTTGGCTATATTCTCCATAACCTGAGAGTTAGGCTTAGAGGCTTGATAAAATTCAAGTTCATTCCTGGCAAGATATTTCATAAGTGATGTTTTGAGCTTTGTATCATGTTACTTTAAAACACATATTGTTAGGTTGACCCATTAATTAACAATGCTATGTTTAATCACTTAGTCTAATTTAAGGCTTCTGTGAAGTCAATTTTTGTAACATATATTTTTCTAGGAAATCATCCAATTAATCTAGCTTATTTTAAAAATACATAGAAAGTTATACAATTTGTCTCATAGAAATTTAAAACACCTCATGTCTCAATAGCTAATTCCTCCATGTCATGTCTAATTTTGTATTTCTTGAATAGTTTCCTTTTTTGTTAACTAAGTTAGGAATTATTTTGGATATTTGATTAAATATATTTTTAAGAAAAGTCATTTAAATTTACTTCCAAAACATTTAATTATTTTCACTATTTTCTACTAATTATATTTTGTTTTATCTTTGCAATTTGTTCTTTTGTTTCCTTTCAGTTTAATTTTTTGTATTCTTTATATATTTTCATATTGAAAATTTAGTTCAATCATCTGTTATATTTTTGTATATAAATATTTAAAACTTTCTGGCCCTCTTATCATCACTTTACTTGTAACCCGCTGATATTAAATATTCAGAATTTTCATTATTACTATGCTTCAGAAATTCTGCCATTTGGGTTTTATTTACAGTTTGAACCATGAGTTCCTTAATCGAATTTTTAATTTCTCAATGAAATGATTCTCTTATGAGACATTTTTAATCATCATAAAGTAATTTCAGCAATAGATTTCTAAACACACTTTTTATTTTATAAGAGAATTAGATTGATAAGAAAGTTGTGAAGATAGTGCAGGGAATCCCTATATACCCACCCCAGTTTCCCTGTTATTAACGTCTCTCACTATATAGTGCATTTGTTACAATGAAGGAACAAATGTGAATACATTATATTAACTAAAATCAATATTTAATTTAAAACCTTGGGTTTTTACCAAGGATCTTTTTTTATTCTATTTTAGGATATCTTCTAGAATACTAAATTGCATTTTGTAGACCTGTCTCTATAAGCATCTCCTGGATGCTGTTCTCAGGTTTTCCGTTTTTAATTACCTTGACAATTTAGAGGAATGTGGATCAGGTATTTTTGTAGAATGTGGTTCTATTAGAATTTTGTCTCATAGTGTAGTCATGATTAGACTAGGGTTATGGATTTGGGTAAGGAAGATGATGCACAAAAAAGTACAATTTACCGTATCTATCAAGGGCATATACTATCAACATGATTTATCACCGTTGATGTTAACATTGATCACCTGGCTGAGGCAATGTTTTTCAGCTTTTTCCTCTATTCTCTAGTCTTTGGAAAGAAATCATTAGACAGATACCAATTTAAGGAGTGGAAAGTTATACTCCATCTTCTTTTTTTTGTTCATGTTGTTTATTTATTTTTGAGTTGGGGAGGGGTGTGTGGCAGAGATTGAGAGGAGGACAGAGATTTTGAAATTAGCTCTGAGCTGACAGCAGAGAGCCAAAGCGGGGCTCAAACTCACTAACTGTGAGCTCATGACCTGAGCCAAAGACAGACACTTAACCACCTGGGCAACTCAGGTGCCCCTACTTCATCTTTTTGGAGGCAAAATACATACATAAATTATTTGGAATTATTCTTCATGAGATATTTACCTCTTCTACTCCATTTGTTATCTTTTGTCAATGTGGATACATGAATGTTAATTTTATACATTTGAATATAATATAATACTACTTTATCTTTCTGCTGACTTGTTCCATTTTCGGCCATTTTTTTTAAACGTTTATTTATTTTTGAGACAGAGAGGGAGACAGACAGAGCCTGAGTCAGGGAGGGGAAGAGGCAGAGGGAGACACAGAATCCAAAGTAGGCTCCAGGCTCTCAGCTGTCAGCACAGAGCTCCACATGGGGCTTGAATTCACAGACCATGAGATCATGACCTGAGTGAAGTTGGAAACCTAACCGACTGAGCCACCCAGGCATCCCTGGCCATTGGTTTTTAAGGTTTCTATGTCTCTTTGACATACTTTCATCATTGTGAGTTTTTAAAAAAAAATATTGCCTTATTTTCTGGCACTATAGGATAGTCCAGGTTTATGCTATACATTTACTACTCAGTTTTAGAGTCATATATTTTCTCAAAGACATCTATCTTTACCCATAGAAATTAGGAGCTAGCTATGCTGAATGCTCTGGGTATATTTAAAAATGATTATTCCTTCCTTTCTCATTCCAAAGCCAGAAGGGGATCTTTCTTTGACTGGGGAACTTTCTTAGATTTTCATCATGAAAATTTATCACAGGTTCCTTGAAGTAAAACTTAACCTTGTGGTGTCCCCCAGAATACTGAAGTCCCAAGAATTTCTCATTGTCATGCTCTTGTTCACTCAGTCAATATTAATTTCATCAAATTTACATATAAGTGTTCCTACCATATTATGGTTTCAGTGACTTCAGTATTAATTAAGTAATATATCTATGTTATAACTCTTTGGATTTCTTATGTTTTGTATACTTCTGGGTGGTAGCTTGCCAGTTGTGTTATGGGTTCATGAAATGTCAGTGGTTTTCACCTTAGGTTTTTTTTTTTGTTTTTTTTTGTTTTTTTTGTTTTTTTTTGTAATGGTAGATGTAAATGTCATGTGCATGTTAGATCTGAAACTAGAAGTTCAATACGGTTTTTTTTTAATTATTTTTTTATTGGGGGGGAGGAGCACCTGGGTGGCTCAGTCAGTTAAGCGTCTGACTTTGTCTCAGGACATGATCTCACAGTTCGTGAATTCGATCCCCATGTTGGGCTCTGTGCTGACAGCTCAGAGCCTGGAGCCTGCTTCAGAGTCTGTGTCTTCTTCTCTCTCTGCCTCTTCCCTGGTCACACTCTGTTTCTCTCTCAAAAATAAACATTAGAGAATTGTTTTTAATATATACTTAATGTTTTAAAACTTTTATGAACTTTGGAAAGATAATAAATACCAGGAACTTCCTCCTGAATTACCTGAAAATAATTTAGCAACCTGTTGACTCATGATCCCCTTTCTGGGTTGGAACTTCTTTCTGGGAAAATGAGAAACCTGGCTCCAATTATCCTTAATGGAATAAATACATTATTCTATATCTTTATCCTATCCTCATGTTAAATGATCTCCTACTTCTGTTACTATATCCTCCTTAATTAGGACATCTTATCTCTGCTTTGACTCTATGTATTATGTCAATATTTGTACTTGAATGCCCTCTACTCCTACGTTACCAGACCAACCAAACTTTCCATTAAAAACCTGCTTCTAATTTTAACCGGGCTTTGATATCCCTGTTGGGTTATGGCAATGTATGTATGCCATTCTGGCTGTTTATCTTCTGACACCACAGGCCAGGCCACCACTCTCTGGGAACACTCTCTTCACATTGCTTGTGCCTCCAACTCTCCACAACAGGTCACCCTCTCATATTTTGGTTTTTGTTGATTGTGAGTTTTTGCATAATGTGTCATGAGATTCAGATATATGCCATTACTCTTGTAATATGTTCTTTGAGAGCAACTCTAAATGTTAATATTAAAGAATTATGCTGCAGGTATGGTTATATAGCTTCTATTGTACCATATCTTATGCAGATAGAAAATACATATACTAGAGGCCCTGAAGAATTTATGAAAGCAGGCAGATAGCAGATAAATGTCGACATTTTAAGAAGAGAACGAGTTGAATCTTGTTTTTATGGCTTTGACTCTATGGAATAACCCATACTGCACATGCAGATGACTGAGTTCCAATAAACACACTTGTTGGATTAAAGAAGTAGAGGACAAAGTCCAACAAATCATATCCACAACTTCTGTAAGAGAAGTTAAACCTCTGAAAGAAGAGGACCAAAGTAAAAGAGCCCAAATTTTGTAAAATCTGTTCCTGATTCTATGGCTAACACATGACCATAAGGAGGACATACACATGCTTCAACTCCCATTGGGAATTCTGCCTACAATACTCAATATAGGTTATTGATAGCCAAATTATTCTTTGAAACTAGAAAACCCAGGGATGTCTGGGTGGCTCAATTGGTTAATCATCCAAATCTTGATTTCAGCTCAGGTCATGATCCCAAAGTTCATGGGGTCAAGCCCACTTGATCTCACTCTACTAGTGAGAATAATTCATGGGGAATAAAGAATCATTATCCAAAAATGTATTACTACTGGCAATACCAGGCTCAAAGTAAGAGACAAGACAAGTAATCCATCCTGATATGTCTGCCCAATTGTCATCTAATGTGGTTATATACATTCTGTCTACCACCTGTAGCTATATTATTGTGACAATTAACAGATATCACATAGGATATAATGTGAGTTACCTTTTGTAGTAAGCTGAATAGGGGTTCTGTTTTTTAAAAAAAATGCTTTATTTTTATAGATCAAGGCTTTTCTTACAATTAAAAATTTCACTTACTGTGATCATCAAAAATTAAAGATGGATTTTGGGATATTACTGGGTCAAACTAATATCTTGCATAAGTATTGATCCACAATATTTTGTTTCTTCTTCTAATCACAAAGTAGGACTTTATTTCACTCTAATAGCTAATGAGATATAGATATAAATGACATGTAAATTCTCTGAAGTAAAATCTTCAAGAGTCAAGAGAAACTCTTTTGCCTTCCCTCCCTCATTCCTAGAGTTACTAGTGATATTTTAGGAGTAGACATTTGTGTCTCCCTTATAATGAAAAAGTAAGGTATAAGAAAAAGGAAATAGGGAAAATCATGTTCTTTATCTTCACACAGACACACAAAAGACAAATATTTCTATAAACTAGGACTGGAAGGGAAAATAATACAGGTCATCAAAAAAAAAATAAAAAAATAAAAAAAATAAAAAAGCTAGAGGCACCTAGCTGGCTCAGTCAGTAGAGCAACTCAACTCTTATCTTGGGGTTTTAGTTTTAGTCTGATGTTGGGTATTGAAATTACTTAAAAATAAAATCTTCAAAAAAGAAGAAAATAGAAAAAAAGAAAGAGAAGATAAAGTGGCACATCTGGTAAGTGTTGACTGATTCCAAATAATTAAACAGAAATTCTCTGAATTGCCTATTCCTAAGAGTAAACAAAAGTCATGCTTAAATGGTCTTTATGAAAAGGTCTCTTTATATAGCCACATATGCATGTCAGTTTAAATAGTGGCTTTCTGAGTGTAGATAACCATTGAATTATTTACAAGCAAACCATGAATGCTGAAAAACATCACTTTTTTTTCCTCTAAAATTATTTTTTTTTAATTTTGAGAGAGAGAGACAGCATGTGAGGGAGGAGGGGTAAAGGATAGGGACAGAGAGAATCCTAAGCAGGCTACATGTGGCTAGAACTCATGAAACTGAGATCATGACATGAGTCGAAACCAAGAGTCAGATGATTAACCAACTGAGCCACCCGTGCACCCCTGAAAAACCCATTCTTCAAGATGGTTGCATATTATCTAGATGTATGAAAACTGGAGGAAAACACTCACCACATGGTATCTGTAGTGCTTATAGAAGTGCTCTATACCTGATATTTTAAAAAACAGTGAAAGTTCCTTTCAGCTTCTTTATACCTCACCAATATAAAAAAGTGCCATTCCCAATATAGCACAAAACTGAAGACTTAGCGTAAATGAATAAGTAGTTCATTTGACTCAAAAATATTTCTGACTTTAAAATATTTACAATACTGTCTCTCCCCAACCCTTAGAAAATCAGGTGCTTTGGCTAGAACAGAAAAGTTAACCGATATTTCATCAATGTGCTCCTTCTTTCATAACAGGACAGAAAATGATTTCCTAAGTTCAAAGAAAAATGAAAATCACTGATGTTCTCTAAATAATTTAGGCCTCATATGCAAAATAGATCATCAATGTGCTTATAGTAGGAAATGAACAAATCTAAATGTAAGAGAGTTCTGATGATATAAATTGAAGCAGTCCTACTTCACTGAATATGGAATTGAGGAAACATGTAAAAATATGAGAAAATGTAAGAAATAAATATAGCAGTGACAAATACGCTCAAAAGTTCCCTAAAATTTTCAATTATTCATCTTAGCTTTTCATTTTGTGTATGTGAGGAAAGAGATCTTGAGTATGAAATTCTAAAACGTGTAAGCTTCTTATTCTCTTACCTGTTTGACTATTCACCCATATAACGTGATGTGACAGAAAAGTTATTTTTCTAGACATATTTAGCTTGGTTGGACTTTCACAGAGCATAATTTTCTATTTTCTATAGACGAACAGATAGGAGCTTTACATATCAGAATTCTATAAGAGCACAAGTATTCACTTCAAGTAAAATGTGTTTGCCTCCCTTGCTCCTCTATCAAGTTTAATTATGCAAATACTATTGAATGAAACTAGACTTCTAGACTCCCTGTGTACTCCTGTCTGTTACTATTGCCTTTCTCCAAAAATGTTCTAACAGTTCCTGTTGAAATGTTTAGACGAGTATAATGACATCTAACAAAACCCCTAAACTAGCAACGCTTTCAACTAAGAAGTGCTTATTAAGTCTGCTATTTGCTTAGCCCTGTTTCAGGCATTCTGAGATATTTAAAAATAGATTTGACTTGAATACTTAGCCTTTAAGTATTTATGAAGAAGAAAACAAAGTATCGAAATATGTGTTTCAGACAATGAACACTAAGAATGCCAGAGGGGAAAATAATTAGGAAAACTTCATTGAAATTACACATTCTAATAATTTGTCAATCACCATGTATATCATATGATCTAAACAATGTCCTACATATGAGAATGACACAAATTCTATAAACAAACTATAGAATAATTTGGATCTATTTATTTGGATCTAAATACATTCTATAATTGAGATATAACTCCTGAGCTCTAGGGATACAGATGAAAGATCAGTATAAAATTTAAGTTTCTAGGAAGCTTGTAAAGGAGGTTATATTTACATAAAATACAGCTTTAACATTCTGAACCTATGACAGATGAGTATGATTTTTACTGGAGGAGAAGACAATGAAATGGCATACAGAGAGATTAAAATAATATGGCTTAAGGGGTTAAGATACAACCAGAGAGCCTCTTTGGAGGAATGGCTCATTATGACTGAAATTTAGGGGGATTTATGCATGATAAAGTAAGATATTGAAGATAGACTGTAGCACTCATTATTATAGCATACATGAATATTTAATAAAACATACTTCAAAATTGAGGATATAGACCAAAGTGCCATTCCCATTTTTATTCCCCAGAAGTCTAAAAAAAACAGCTCTGAAAATAATATAAGCTGAAGAGAGAAGAGTCGATAGATACTATGTTTATGTTATTCATACCTATATTTTCATATAATAATAATTTTGAGGTGTTTTAAGAAAGCCTAATTAACTGATACATTAATAAGCATTATGTTGAAAAAAAACAGAATCTGAGATAGAACACAAGGATGTTAAGAAGGGTTACATTGGGGCGCCTGGGTGGCTTAGTCAGTTAAGCGTCCGACTTTCGCTTAGGTCATGATCTCACAGTTCGTGGGTTCGAGCCCCGCATCGGGCTCTGTGCTCACTGCCAGCTCAGAGCCTGGAGCCTGTTTCAGTCTGTGACTCCCTCTCTCTCTGACCCTCCCCTGCTCGCACTGTCTCTCTCTCTCTCCTAGAAATAAATAAATAAAATATTAAAAAAAAAAGAAGGGTTACATAACAAAATAAACTGATTTTGTTGCGGTCATATAAGTTTGGTAAGTACTGAATTAACAGAAAATTAAATAAAATTTCTCAATAGAGGACATAGGATAAAATAAAGCATATTACTTTTTTTCAAAAGACTATCTCAGACAGTATTCTTTTTTTTTTCTTTTTAATGTTTTAAAACTGGCAGTCAGCACAGAGCCCAACGCGGGGCCCGAACCCACGAACCGCGAGATCATGACCTAAGCGAAAGTCGAACACTTAACCGACTAAGCCACCCAGGCACTCCTCTCAGTATTCTTAAAATGTTTACGTTTGCAAATACAGTTTTAAAGGAGAATCTTAAGGGAGTAAATAAAGTTCTAAGGAACACATTTTGGAAACACAGCTTTTAAATTATTAATCTCTATTACCCAGAACTTCCAATAAATGTTTAAGTCAAAAGGGATGAATCCATTTTAAGAAAAAGTGAGTTTGAAAGTTACTCTCATGTAATACTTCTACCCTATTTTCCCTTCCTAGAGTAATGTCACAAATGGCTATCTTAATTCTTAAATATTTTAGGAAGCTTCTAAAGTCAATAAGCTACAATTCTCCTCAGAATCTGCCAAAAGCCAAGAGCTACTACAAATTTTTGGTAATATGTCAAATGAGGCAGAATAGAGAACCCATTATACTTCTTCTCACTGAAAGAGGGTTTAAGTGTTTCCCTTCATTATTTTATTTCTATTTTTAAATACCTTTATTGAAATAGAATTGATATTACTCATACTGAACATATTTAATCTGTACAATTTGGTAAGTTTAGACATTTATTAATATCTGTGATATCATCACCACAATGAAGATAATAGATATTTTCAACCCATCCTCAAATTCTCTTGTATCCTTCTGTTTTCTCTTGTGGTAATAACAGTTACATTTTGAAGTACATAATATCTTATTGTTAATTATAGGCACCACACTGTACCGTAGATTTCTGAACTTAATTCATGTAGCATAACTGATAAAAACAATTCCCCATTTCCCCTACCTCCAGCACTGGCAAGTACTCTTGTATTTTCTGCTTTATGAGTTTATTTTAAATACGCCCTATAAGAGGAATCATACATAACTGTCCATAAGCTTCATCCATGTTCACACAAATGGCAAAATTTCCTTGTATTTTTAAGTTTGAATAGTATTTTATTATATGTTTTTTCCACATTTTTTTTATCCATTCATCTGTTGATCAAAATTCAGGCTATTCCCATATTTTGGTTATTGCAAAAATGTTGCCGTGCCATGGGAATGTAGATGTACTGAGATACTACGTCAGTTCTTGTGGACATATATGCAGAAGTATAGGGATGTGGCAAATATGAAACACTGCACTTTTGATAGAAATGTCAAATAGTGCAGCAGCTATAAAAAACAGTATACAGGGCTCCTCAAAAAAATTAAATATGGAACTATCATATGTCCCTTCCTTATTGAAGAACACTGAATATGGCAAAGGGAATGCAGGAGAAGAAAAAAAAAAAAGACAGGGACATGGGGCATTAAGGAAAAAGAACAGATTAATTAGATAATTTCTCAGTCCTACATCTAGAGCAGCATTTGTGGAACATAGGGAGTGTGAGTGAAATAAAACAGTGTCCACAGAAAATGACTGATAAAGACCATGTACCAAAAGGCTGTTAGATTTAAACTATTCTAAATGCCCAAATATGCTATTCCTTTCCTCTCTGTATTACCACATATAGGCCCTTAGCGAGTTAATTCTGACCTATCTGAACAAATTCAGATAAGCATAACCTTTTTCATAATACTATGCCAATGAATATGAGTTCTGCTTTTGTGTGCTGTAATTTAAACTATATAATGAGAATCTGATCAATCGATGGGGACGAACTAGATAATCCTCACACGGTAGAGTGTTTTGTGGATGTTCACTGAGCACATGAAGAAGTGCACATAAATCCAAGATACAGTTACTTTGACATCTCTCCAGGGAGGACAAGGTTATGATCAGGGCTGTCAATACTGTACTAAGAATATAAAAAAGCATATATAATGTATTTACTCAGACATATTTTATTTGTATCTAAGCCTGTGACTCAATGCTTCTTTTCACATATTCTGAGGAAGGTTTTCATTTTCTGCTCTCATAAGCTACACTGGAAGACAGAAAAGTAAAGTCTCTAGTAAGTCACTGTGGAGGGAGAAACTGCTCATCATAATTCACCCATACTGGGCTTTTCACTCTCTAAAGAATTTTACCTGAATGTTAAATCTAAGAAAGTAGAATGACCTAAAAAAAGGAGAATTATATAAAAGGCAGGCAGGATTAATTCTTCAGGGATGCACAGAGCATAATATAAAGCAATGTGCCATAAATGTCAATGGCAGGGAGAAGCAGGCACAGACTGGGATGGAATAAAGCAATCAGCAGCAGCAGGACTCTGAAGGAAAACATGGTGTGACTGCAAGGGTAAGAAGCCGCATTTCTGGAGACAGACACAGACTCTACTGGCAGAGTCTAAAATAATAATTTCTCAAATGGCTCACAAGAGTGTCAGAACAGAAGGGGCAGCTGGTCACTGGGTATTTTATCACAGCTGTACATATGGGGCATAATAATAGCAACTAAAATCATTGGTTGAAGGACAAATACATAATTATAAATAAAATACATATTCATATAAAGATACATTAAATTAGCCCTACCTATCTGAGTTAATGTTTCCTTAGATATCTACCCAATCCATGCCATATATTTGTTTAATATAACATTCTTAATATAATGTCTTGCACCAGAATGAAAAAAAATCTTTAAGATCCAGGGTCCCTGACTATTTGTCTGGTCTACGAAAATGTTCAATTAATATTTATTGAATGAGTAAATATGGATTTGTACGTTTTAATTCTCATGCACTTCTCTACTCAGAGGTTAGAAGAAAATCCAGAACAAATAATTCTTCACATAATTTACTCCCTCTCCCTCAACTATTTTTAAAATTACTTTTTATATAAAATTAAATAATAATTATAGAATATATTTGGAATATATGAAAAATTAATTTCCTCTAACTCTAGAAAAGAAACAAAAACATCTTTGTGTTACTTTTGTTTACTAGTATGATAGAATGTTTTGAGCAGTATGCAAATAGTGTTAAGAGCAATGTTTCTAAAGGAAAAAAACTCAAAAGCTATGCAAAATATATGGAATACTAGAAAAACTTTTTTGGGGGCCAGTCAACTGAAGCAACTGCACAGAAAGATTCAAGAGTCTTAAGGGAGTGGAAATGTAAGCCTGTTAGTTTACAAGTCATCAATCACAATATTCTCACAACAGGGAGAATGCAGATTTTGGGAGTTCTCAGGGATGCTACTGAAGAACACAGTCCTTCCTTCCATTGGTCTCAAGGGACTGGAGAGAAAACTCCAGAGATTTGAAGGGCGAGAAGCAAACTTAGGAACTCAGCCTGGCACATTGCCATTTTTCCCTTTAAGAAAAGCCACCTAGCTTAGAAAGTTAAAGAAATTGCATAAATATCCATCAAGTAGATCAGAAAATTCAGTAATTCCATTTCTCTAAAGAGAAAAAAAAACAAAAAACAAAAAACCTCTAATTCCAAACTCACGAGATATACCACAGCATTATATCCAGAATCTAGAGCAAACAAAGTGTTAACAGAATTTCACCAAAAGTTCAATTTAGTCATGTCAAAAGCTAGTTAGATGAACATGACTGGTCCTTAATGTGTCTGCCTAGCAAAGAATATAGAAAACTCTCAAGTATGGCAGATTTTTAAATATTATACAAATGTCCAGGATTTAAGTAAAAATTTCTAGGCATGTTCAGAAGCATGTGTATGGAATAGAAACAGAAGGGTGCAATAGACAATGGACATAAGTTCCTTTAATTTACTAATATTAACATGTCCAACAAAGTAAAGGACAAGTTACAGAAAAAAATTGAAAAGACAGAAATTTCACCAGAGAATAAAATTCTTAAAAAGAATCAAATGGATAATGTAGAATCGTCAATTTTAAAGCTGAAATTAAGCACTCAACAAACAAATTTAACTGAACACAAAGTAGTGAAAGGTTAGTAGAAAGTATGATTTTGAGATCGATAGAAAATATCCAAACTGAAGCATTCAAGAAATAATAATTATAATAAAATAATCTAACACGAGGATGAAAGACGAGTCAGAGGATGTACTCAAAAAGCAAAAGCAATAATGCAAGAAATAGACTGTAAATACTCCAAAACCTGATTAAAAGATTAACCCCAAAACGGTCTACAAATTCCATACAGGCAAAAAAAAAAAACAATAAAGAAAAGTGAATTCCACAATGGAAAGAGTTTCTTAATATGAAACCATGTAAGTAAGGAAGACATTTTAGTAACGCATTTAAAGTGCTGAACAGAAAATAATTCTCAACACAAATTAATCTCCTGAGTCAATAAAATTCCAAACAGCCAGAAGATGCTTCCTGAAAATAGATAAGCCAATTCTAAAATGTGTATGCAATACAAACAACCTAGAATATCCAGGTTAAGAATAACATCAGCTTGAAGGAAAAAAAAATAACATATACTACCAGGTATCATGATTTATATTTGGCACAACAGACAACTAAATCTATGAATCATAAAATACTCCAGAAACAGATCCATTTATATAATGGCCATTTGATTTACAATCAAGGCCCTGACATAACTTAAGAGAAAAAGTACCCTACTTTCAATAAATGGGTTGGATATCAGGACGGGAATCCAACATCAGGTCTATGTAAAGCCTGGTCACTCCTGGAAGAACACAACAGAAGCTACTTCAGGATGCCACAGGGCAAGGGAACTCATCAAAACAATCCATTTGGATCACTTCCAGAGTCATATATATTCTCAGATTTGGCATTACTGAGGTGGTCTCACAAAGACTTGGTAATTTCTGTGACCAGAACACGGAAGTCCTTTCCAATGAAGTTAGGAAGCTATACAATCACTGGAACACTTGGCAGATTGCTTCCATCTCTGATCACACACATTAACCACCCAGCATTTACATCTGAAGCCTGAAAAACTTTGGACTTAGCAGCTGGATCACTCTCAGTTGACTTCCCTTGACCAGAATATGGGTCTGGAGAAGGAAGAAGTACCCCAAATCACACACTAACCATCCGTCAAGCTGGCTATATCAATTTAATATCCATATATAAAAATGTTGATGTTCTGGGCACATTACATAAAAATTAAACTGCAGATGAATAATAGTTATATAGATGATCTCATTTTACAAAAATTAATTTATCTGTACATTATAATTTGTATACTTTTTCTTTTTTTTACAATTTTTAATGTTTATTTTTTTTAATGTTTTTTATTTATTTCTAGGAGAGAGAGAGAGAGATAGCATGAGCAGGGGAGGGTCAGAGAGAGAGGGAGTCACAGACTGAAACAGGCTCCAGGCTCTGAGCTGGCAGTCAGCACAGAGCCCGACGCAGGGCTTGAACCCACGAACCGCGAGAGTATGACCCAAGCGAAAGTCGGATGCTTAACCGACTAAGCCACCCAGGCGCCCCTATGTTTATTTATTTTTGAGAGAGGGAGACACAGAATCTGAATAAGGCTCCAGGCTCTGAGCTGTCAGCACAGAACCTGAAGCAGAGCTTGAACCCACAAACCATGAGATCACAATCTGAGCCGAAGTTGGTCGCTCAACCAATTGAGCCACCCAGGCACCCCGTATATACTTTTTCTACATGCATCAATAAAATATTAACCTGAAAAATATCTTTGTATATCTCCACCTAGTCATATTAATGTATATGATTTTTCTCATTTTCTCTTAGGTTATATTAACTATGTGTATAATATCAAGAAATATTTACCTAATAATAAAACTATTGCATATTCATTGTAGAAAATTAATTTCAATATATCCATATGATTTTTGTACATTTAATTATGTAAGTTAATTAAACATATAAGCTGACTTTTAAAGCACCTCTAATACAATCATTGTTAATGACACCAGAAAGAAGAAAAATTAATTAACGCTTGGTGATTTTATAATATCTGCCACTGTAATGATTAGTCTGTTAGTCTTCTCCAGTTAGATAAATGATCGAGACATTTAACACTAATTTGAAAAATGCAAAATACGGAGGCATCTGGGTGGTTCAGTCAGTTAAGTGTCGGACTTCGGCTCTGGTCATGATCTCACAGTTTGTGGGTTCGAGCCCCGTTTCGGGCTCTGTGCTGGCAGCTCAGAGCCTGGAGCCTTCTTCAGATTCTGTGTCTCCCTCTCTCTCTGACCCTCCCCTGCTCACTCTCTCTCTCGCTCTCTCTCTCTCTCTCTCTCTCAGAAATAAAAAACACTAAAAAAAATTATAAAATTGCAAAATACGATGATTGTTTTCTTGGCAAGGAAAATAGATACTCAGTTGTATCTCTGATTTTCATTTTTACTATGAATGCTGGTTTTCATTCAGCATTTATCTATTTATCTGATTTCATTTTATCTTACCTACAACATGCTGATATTTTCCTGATCCAGCTTTTGTTACAAATGTTAAGTTTTAAAACATAAGTATTAGAGAAGGATAAAATATATTATTAAAAAAACATAACAGATGTAGACAAAGTAAGCCCCCAAAATTTAACACAATCATCAGAAATCTTACTCCTAGCAGTTAACCCATTAGTAAGACCATGTGTGTATCTACAGATTATTGTCTTTTGTAAACTAACTTTTAAATCACAAGTGTGAAAAATCAAATTCTGCACATGAATCTACTTTTAAAATAATAGTTTATTATGATATAATACACAAATCATAAAATTTCCCCTGTTCAGTTTTATACAATTGAGTGTTTACTATATTTATATAACTGTGCGGTCAGCACCACTGTCTAATTTAGAATACTTCATCACCTTAAAAAGAAACCCAGTCACATTCACTCCCCATCTACTCTCCCCAGCCCCTGGAAAACACAAACCTATCTTCTGTTTCTATGTGTTTACCTCTAAGATTTTATATAAATGGAATCATTCAATATGTGGCCTTTTAAAATGTCTAGCTTTCTTCACTTGCCATGTTTTCAATGTTCGTCTGTGTTTCGGCATGTATAGGTCCTTCATTACTCTTTATTTCTAAGTTTATTCTATTGTATGACTATACCACATTTTGCTATCCATTAATCAGCTAATGGGCATTTGGGTCATTGCCAAGTTTTTCTTAATTTTAATAGCACCGAGGGGAAAAAAAACAAAAAAACTCTGCAAGGTTTTTTAAAGTTTATTCATTCATTTTGAGAGAAAGTATGTATGAGCTGTGGAAGAAAAAGAGAGAGAGGGGAAGAGAGAGATTCTCAAGAAGGCTCCACACTGTCTGCGCAGAGCTTGACATGGGATTCTATCCCATGAACCGTGAGATCATGACCTGAGCCAAAATCAAGAACCAGATGCTTAACCTACTGAGCTGATTCAGCCACTGGGGCACACCACTCCTCTGCAAGTTTTTAGTTAAACATATTTTTAATTCTCTTGAGTATATGCCTATATGTAACATTTTGTGAAACTATCAAACTATTTCCCAACCTGTCTGCACCATTTTATAATCCATCAACAATGTATGAGAGTCCTGATTTCTCCAAATTCTTGCCAATAGTGGTATTTGTGGATCTTTTTTTTTCTTCTTAATTTTATCCATTCTAGTGGGTATGATATGGTATCTTTTATTTAAATTTCCCTAATAACTAATTGTGTTGAGTATCTTTTTCATGTGCTTATTGACGATTGAACATTTTCTTTAGAGAAATGTCTTTTAAATCATTTGCACATTTTTAATTGAGCAATTTATTTTCTTGTTGACTTGTAAGTATTCTTCATCTGTTCTGTATACAAGTCCATTATCAGATAAATGAATTTAAGATATTACACTAATGACTTGTGTTTAATTGCCCTCTTTGGATGATATCCTTTGAGGTACAAGAGTTTTTAATTGTATGAAGTCAATTCACCCTAATTTTTCTTTCTTGGCTTATGATGATTAAGTCATTTCTAAGCCACCATTACATATAGATTTACTCCTGTACCTTTCTATAAGAGTTATAATTTTAAATCTGACATTTGCATCTGTGATAATTTAGAATTAAATTTTGCATGTGGGTGTAAGATAGGGGTCAATTATATTAATTTCTAAGTGGATATATGGCTGCCTCAGCACTATTTGCTTTAGATACGGTTTATTCCCTATTTACGTGTCTTAACAATCTTGTTTAAAATCAGATGACCATGAGTTTATTTTGAAACTCTCACTTATATCCTACTTACCTAAATATTGTTGCTTATGCAATACCAGCCTGTCTTGACAACTGTAGCTTTGTAGTAAATGTAGAAATCTGGAAGGGTGAGCCTTCCAACTCTGTGCTTCTTTTAAAGATCATGTTGGCTAATCGGAGCCTGTTGCATTTCCATATGGTTTAAGGATCAGCTTATCATTTTCACAAAAAAGACAGCTGGGAATTTTATTGAATCAGTAGATCAATTTAGGGATTATTGCCATTTAAAAATAATGTCTTCCAATCCATTAGCATTGTAGTTCTGCCCATTTATTTTGGTCTCCTTTAATGTCTTTCAACAATGTTTTTTTTATGTCACTGTACAAGTCTTGAACTAACTTTGATAAATTTAATCTTATCTTCTTTTTCTTCATGCTAATGTAAGTGGAATTGTTTTATAAATTTTCAGATTATTCATTGCTATTATAAAGAAATGCAACACATTTTATATTAGCCATTTATTCTGAAAACTTTCTAAATATATTTATTACTTCAAACAGGTTTTTCTTATGTATATATGTATGTATGTATATATATATATATATGTGTATATATATGTGTGTGTGTATATATATATAGTTAATATGCACATGTATAATATATATATTATATATATTTGTATGTATACATACAGAAAGTAGTGAGACACAAACATTCTTTTTCTTAAGGAGAAAGCATTCTGTCCTCCATCATTAAGTATGATGGAAAAAGTATGAGTTTTACATGTAATGTTTTATCAGGTCATAAATATTCCTTTCTATTCCTAGTTTGTTGTGGGATTTCTGATTTCTGCGTGTATGTGTGTGTTATTTTATTGTGAATATGTATTGCATTTTCTCCAATGTTTTTTTTTTGCATCTATTGAGATGGTCATATCATTTTTGTCATTTATTCTTTTTTATGATGCCCTTACATTAATCCCACTTAGTCATACTATATAATCCTTTTTATATATTCCTACATTGAGCTTTAAAGCAATCTAATTCTGATTATCATTAACTTGACTTCAACAGCATACTAAAATGCTATTCTACTATAACTTCATTCCCTTCCCTTTCTTTGAGTTATGTTACACAAATTATATCTTTAAACATTACAGGCATATCAACACAATTTTATAATTATTCTTATCTGCAGTTGTCAATTAGGTCAGACAGAAAAAGTTTTACAAACAGAAGTAAGCTAGAGAGTATTATACTAAGCAAAATAAATCAGTCAGAGAAAGACAAAAACCATATGATTTCACCCACATGTGGAATTTAATAAACAAAACAGATGAACATAGTGGGGAAAAGAGACCAGGAAAGAGATGGTAAACTATAGAGAACAAACTGAGGGTTGCTGGAGAGAAGGTTTGCAGTGATGGATGGGCTAAATGGGTGATGGGGATTAAGGAGTGCACTTCTGATGAACACTGGGAATTGTAATGTAAGTGATGAGTCACTAAATTCTACACCTGATATTACACTGTATGAAAACTAACTGAAATTTAAATAAAAATTTGGAGAAAAAGTTGCATTTATATTGTGTCTATATTTATGTAGTTACCTTTACCAGTGCTCTTTGATTCTGTTTGTTGATTGTATTACTTAGTTGATATGTATTTGTCCTATCATTTCAGCTTTTTGTAGGACAGTTCTGTTGACAACAAATTCACTCAGTTTTTCTTTAGCTGAGATATCTTCATTTACTTTAATATTTGAAAGACTGTTTTGCTGTATATAAGATGAGTGCTTGACAGTTTGTTTTGTTTGTTTTTAGTATACCACTGCCTTTTGGCCGTCATGTTTTTTGTGTTTGTTTTTTTTTTTTGTTTTTATTTTGTTTTTTTTTTTTTTTTAATAAGAATTCATCTATTAATGTTATTGAGGATATCTTGTTCGTAATGAGTTCTTTTTCTTTTGTAGCTTCTGAGAGTCTTTTGTCTATGGCTTTTGGCAATTTCACTATGACGTGGTTAAGTGTGATTTCTTTTATCCTACTTGAAATTAGTTGATAATCGTGGATATATAATGTTTTCCAACAAAGTTTAGTTATTTTTTACTATTATTTCTTTAAATATTTTTCTGCATCTCTTTTTTCTCTCTCCATTTGTCCGTAGGACTCTCATTACATGTAAAAACAGTATCTCTGATATTCTCCAGATATCTGATACTTTGTTCATTTTTTAAAAATTCCTTTTTCCCCTTTTATTTCTGTTCTTCAGAGTAGAACTATCATCAATATTACTGACTCTTTTTTTCTCCCTGATCAAATCTTCTATTCAGATTCTCTAATGAATTTTTCACTTCACTTATTATATCTTTCAAATCCAGAATTTCTATATGATTTTTATAATCACTTTATTGTGTTATCATCTTTACTGTTTAATACATCTTTCCCATATTTTCCTTTAATTATTTAAGATGGATTTCTTTAGTATTTTATTCATAGTTATACTTGATTTAAAGTTTTTGTCTACTAGTTTAAAGTCTGGGCAGTTTCTATTGCCATGTATATAGATATACATATATGACAGATGCATATAGAGAGACATGTACACGGTACACGCACATCACTATCATAATTTCTTGTTTTAGATGTCTCACAACTTCTTTTAGACATTTAAATTAGTATAAAGTGGCACTGCTATGAGTAAGATTCCTCCTCCTTCCAAGACCTTCTTTTGCTCTTTATTTTTGTGGCTCTATTTAGTGACATTCACGTAAGAATACTGTGACATCTATATTCCTTATCAAAGAAATTCCTAATGTCTTTGCTCAATGCTCAATTAATGATTGGACTTAGATATACTTAAATATCTTGAACTAACACATCTCCCAGCCTTTGCCATGGGCTCATTGTGTATGTCAGAGTTTTCAAAACCCGAGCAGGCAACCACATTTCTCCCTTAGCCCTCCATTTCTGATTGTACGGTCTCTCATCAGCCAAAGTGAAAGTTTATAAGTTTTTCAGGTGCTTCCTAGACAGCACAGAGCCCTGCATACACGTCCTTCTAAATACCCAGGAATATGTGGGAAGTTTTAAACACCTCCTAAGAACATTTTATATGCCACTTTCCCCCCTTTTTTGGTCACCTTCTTGTTAGTCCTAACTAGTAGTTCTGTTTTAGACACCTGTGATGTTAATTAGTTGATTATTTTCAACAAATTAGTGATCTCCAAACCTCAAAACATGGAAGTTATGGTAAATAATAACATTCATGTAGATAAAACATAAGAGAAACCAGATTTTGTTTCCTAAAAAGAAACTAGATTTCTCAAAAATACTCTACATCACTAAAGATATAAAAATTATAATAGTTTGATATATCTAAGTAAATATTTTAACTTTACTAAAATAGAACTGTGAAAACTTTTCCTCCATTGAAATATTTCAGACTGTTTATTTTTTTATATAATATAAATACATACAGGACAAATATATACCTATGATGATAATTTATAGTAACTCTCTGATGCTCTTGTAAATGAAGAATGCTACATAATTAGCAATATAATCTCTACTTTTTAAAAAAATTAAGTTAATGTTATTTGTGAACTTAGTCTTAAAACTTGTCTAGTAATTGATTATACACAGTACTGACTTGAAGCTTTATTAAAAACATCATTTTTGTTATAAGCACTTTCTCTTTCATCATCTTTTGCATCTAATTTATTATCAGACACCTACAGTTGAGAAATCAGGAATAAATTATACAGTGTAAGATGTCAAAAATCTTAATACACAAAAATTTTGAAAAAATAAACAATACATAAATAATAATAATATATAATTTGATTCTTTCATGTAATTAGAAAGTGACATTGAATTTCAAGAAATGTTTATGTTAAGGACAGTGCTACCCAGTAGAAATATAATGAAAGCCAGGTAAGTCATTTTAAGTTTTCTACTAGTCATATTGAAAAAGGAAAGTGGAACAAGTGAATATAATTTTGAAAACATTTTATTTAACCCAGTATGTCTAAAATACTTTTAACACTTTATCAGTATAAAATACCACTAATGATATGTTTCACATTCCTTTTCTAATTTGAAATCCACACATTTCAAGTACTCAGTCTTTAGGGATTTAAATGATATCTTTAGAAACTGTCTCTTTTTCTCTCAGATCTTCTTGGATTCCTTCTCAGAGGGAATCTGTGTATATAGTTCTCAGCTACTCTGTACTTCACTAGGGTCTTAGAGCCTTTGATCCCAGGAGATAAATAGCTTTCTGAGAGAGCTGGCAAGTATCTCACAAAGGACCCTCACTGGCCTGCTGTGGATTACATGCCTGATGCTGAAACAATGAACATGTAGAGCAACTAAAATTCTCATTTGTTTCTGTTGCAATGCAAATCGTGGTAATTATTGACTAAAACTGACAAATGCCTAATCTGTGTCCTAGAAAACTGACTTCAAACACAAGTGAATACACCTTTTTCCAAGGGACATGGACAACACTGTTCATAGGAGTACTAATTATAATGTTCCTGTAATAGTTAATTTTATATGTCAACTCCACAGGTTATAGTGCACAATTTTTTAATCACACTAATCTAGCTTTCCTGTGAAAGTATCTTGCAAGTGTAAATAAAATCTACAGTCAATTAATACTAAGTAATGGAGATTACTGTGCATAATGAGGATGGACCACATTCAAAAAGTTGAGGGCCTTAAAAGTAAAAACCAAGGTTTCCCAGAAAAGAAAAAATTTGGCTTCAAGACTGCAGCATTAAATCCTGCAGCATCAAATCCTGAAAGAGCTTCTAGTCTGTCAGCCTACCCTTCACAGTTTGTATTTGCCAGCCCCCCAAATTGTGTGAGACAATTACTTCAATTCTTTAAAATATGAAAAATAACAAAAATTTTAAGAAACTAGTCTAGTGACTATCTTTGACGTGAAGCAGCATGGGAGGAGCCTTCTAAGATGGTCATACTCTATTACTTGATCTGGATGGTTAACACTGGTAATTCATTTTGGGCATACTCATTAAATTGAGATCTTATGATTTGCTCATTCATTCTCATTTCCCAGACTGCTTCTACTGAGTATATAGTGATACCACATTGATCACATTGTAGTAACAATTTGAATTTCCATCACAACTAATAAAGTTAAGGAAAAGGGAAAACATATTTTTATGAGAACATATTTTTGCAGAGTTAGGGACTTCTGAATAAATAGTGCTGAAAACATGCAGGGCTAAGGGCAAGCCTTGAGAAAGTAATTTATATCTATAGGAAATTGGGAGAACTCCAAAGAGTTCTTTGTTAGTATGTGTTTACATCTCAAGGGAGTATGAGGTCCAAGGTCTTGGAGATGACTTTAGATCCCCAAATCTGGAGTCACCAGAACGGAGCTGTCCCTTAAAGATGTACATTTACATTTCAAAAGATAAGTTAGAGAACTCAGAATATTCTCTACCCAATTTTTAAGGAGTTAAGAATTTGTCTCTCTTTTTGAAAGGAGGAGAAAACAGTTGCCACTTTTTCCTGTATATAGGATAAGAAAATGAATGTTCTATGCAAGTTCTAGCCACTTAAATAGAAAATGTTTCCATTTAGTTTCACTGTATTAATCTGGGGTAAAGGGAGCTAATACATTATTATGCAAATATTAATAGTTAATCTTATATTTAAAAAACATGTGCATATTTTGTATAAAATTTAAAAAGATAATGTTAAAAATAAAATACCAAATACAACTTGGGTACTTTTCATACATATATAACCATTTATCTTCTAATATTTGAAGTGCCAATTGAATTAGTTTGCTCATTTTCCTATTGGATTTATGTCAACTGTAACTATAGTCTTTAGTTACAAGGGTTGCACTTGAATAACAGGAGAGGAATTCATAGAAAAGAGAACAAAGGTAAAGATGAAAGACACAAAATAAGTTGGAACATGAAGGGAATAATCCTTATGTGAATCAATTTAAAAAGTTCTACATTTATTAAAAGTTATGCCAATAACAGTCAGTGACTCTTTCTTGATTTTGAGTTTGGGAAAAGAATAATGACTTCCAAGTTGAAAGCCTTTACCTGAAAGTTCTTTTAGTTACACAACACAAATAATTAGAAAAGCAGAGAATAACTGATTTCTTTTTTGATTATCAATGAGTAGATGAGTCATAAAAGATAGCAAATGGGAGATAATTCTGTGAAGTTAGACATTTGTATTCAGTTTGTTTCTTAGATTCACTATTTACCTTCAGTATCCCTTAGGATATATTAAATAAATAAAATTAATCACTCTCTTAAATCTGTTTTGAAATCTGTTATTTGTAGTAGAAAGCCTTAAAACATTAGGTTTTTAAAAGTATAATTGCTTTTGTTATTTGAGAGTCACTGTGCTGTTGCAATTTCATCTTTCTGAGGGGAAAAAATAGTCCAGCTGTTATACATGACACAGACTACAAATAAACTGAATGAATGGTAATTCCCTAGAGCAAGTATTTCAATAGTAAACTTTAACAACATAACTGAAAAAGAGTGAACCAGTCCATTAAATTTGTTTTATAACTGTAAAATCTTTCATTCCCAACAGGAGCTGTTGCCACCATTCCCCATACAGTGATCCAGTCTTATCTAAGTCATCCCTCCTCCTCACTGGGCAGAATCATGAACTAAACTTTGATCACATTAACGTAGAAGAAAATCAGCTGGGCAGCTGACAGTCTTTAAATAATGCATCTGATAATTCTTTCCCATCTGTAAAGTACATGATCCTCTTCTGTGAACTACACTCAACTAAAAGTGTTACTTTACCTTGGAGATTCTGAAATTTTCAAATAATCCTACTGCTTCCCCCATTTTAAAAACTGAACTGTTAATTTTACCACTTGAACTTTCTATTTATATTCAGGATATGAGTACTTAGTTAGATTCATGTAATGTAAATACCTTCTTCCTTTTTTATTTATTTTTTTAAATATCTTCTTCCTTATGATTGTGTGTCTTTTCTTTTTTAGCAGTGTTTTTCTGATGAACAGAAGTTACTAATTTCAATGAAGTCTCATTTAGCAATCTTTTGTTACTGGTTAGTACTTTCTGTGTCATGTATATGTCATATTTTGCTGTCCTTAATTATGAAACTATCCACTAGAAGTTTTTTTTTTTTTTAATTTCATCTTTCACATTTAGTTAAATGATTCTGCTCAAATTAATTCTGAATTTGGTGTGAGATAGAATTCAGAGGTTTTTTTTTTTTTGTTTTGTTTTGTTTTGTTTTATTTCCTGTTCATTGTTACTTAAGTTGTTTTTCATATGGTTTCTCAGTTAACCCAAGATCTTCCATTAAAGTCAACCATTTCCCCTTTGGACTTAGCTATTCTTATATCATCTCTTTACAATACCCTCCAAAGAAATAAAAAAGCTGAGATGTCTTGATATGAAAACTTAATGATGAATCCATTTAAAATGAGGCATGATTATACTGTTTGTGTTGACTTAGTTATATACCTGTCAACTCTAATAATTAATCTCTGTATACTATGTTTTATATATATTTACATATTCCCCAGTAGGAAAAATCTTTAGAAAGAAAAGCTAATCTTTACATTGGAAAAAGTTAGCTTCAAATTGGCACAGATGTTTAACAAAATCATTATAATACAATCAACTGAGTTGGACAATGTAGGTCTATTTAACTGCAAAATTAAAGAGTTAAAACTTCAAAAATGATACTTTAACATTTGTGTTCATCTATTTTAGAGATAACATCATGATTATAACTAAAAAGTGATTAACTTTAAAACTTTAATGTGTAGCACTCTCAATGAGGATCCACACTTGAGTTCTGATAATTCCCTGAATTTCACACACTGAATAAGGAAGAAAGGTAATGCTTGTTAATGAGTCAGAATATTTCATTTATTGACTCAAAATATTTAAACTCTCAAAATATTGACAATAGTGTGCTTCACTGGATTTCTAGTATATGGTTAGAATGCTATTAGAGAACTAGAGCAGATTCAGAAAAACCTCATTCACATAGACAGATATCTCATGTTCTGAGCTCTCACCTCTGCCTCCCACCCATGGAAAAGGAAGAAGGCAATTACATGAGTTGAAGAACAGAAAAGATTTTCTTTGGGTGATTTAACAGGTTAAGCTATTCTGAGTTACATATTGATTGACCATTGAATTTATCTTTAGAAAGTTTGCAATCATAGATTTGTAATCAGGATGTCTGTTTTTCTGTTGACTTCCCTAATAATTGCTTAAAGCAGTTACCATTGGTAATAATTGCTTAAAGCAGTAAACCTCAGTCCAAAGGTTTTGACCCAGTTCAAACAAAAGCAGGTAAGGTAGTTTCTCTGCAGTGGCTTCTCCTATTTTGTTTTTAAATTGAAGTATAGTTAGCAGGCAATGTTATTTAATTTAAAGTTCATAACATAGTGATTTGACAATTCTATATTTTATGTTATGCTCATACAAGTGTAGCTACCATCTGTCACCATAAAACACTATTACAGTATCATTGATTATATTCCCTATGTGGTAACTTTTATTCTCAGGACTTATTCATTGCACAGGCAGAAGGCCTGTACCTAATTCTGAAATATCATCAGGACCTCTCCCATTCATCCAGTTCTTCAATCACTCAGCCAGTACCGAGTGACCGCCATTTGCCAGGGACACTTCTAAGCCATTGCTTAAAATTCTTTTTTTTTAATGTTTTATTTATTTCTGAGAGAGAGAGAGAGAGAGGCAGCATGAGAAGGGGAGGGTCAGAGAAAGAGGGAGATACAGAATCAGAAGCAGGCTCCAGGCTCGGAGCTAGCTGTCAACACAGAGCCTGACACGGTGCCTGAACCCACAAACCATGAGATCATAACCTGAGCTGAAGTCAGATGCTTAACCAACTGAGCCACCAAGTCGCCCCAACCATTGCCTAAATTCTTTTTTTTTTAATGTTTTTTATTTATTTCTAGAGAGAGAGAGAGACAGCGTGAGCAGGGGAGGGTCAGAGAGAGGGGGGTCACAGACTGAAACAGGCTCCAGGCTCTGAGCTGGCAGTCAGCACAGAGCCCGACGCGGAGCTCGAACCCACGAACCGCGAGATCGTGACCTAAGCAAAAGTCGGACGCTTAACCAACTAAGCCACCCAGGCGCCCCTGCCATTGCCTAAATTCTTAAGAAAACAAATTTTCCCCCACTTTCCATGTTAAAAATAGTAATTATTAATCTAATAAATGCAATAAAATATTTAATAATCTATTATTATTGGATTATTAATTATTATTATTATTCACCCTTTTCCCTCTGCCTCCATTTCAATATTAGGTTTTGTGTTTTTTTGTTTGCTTCTAAGGCTTATGTTCTAAGGACCATTTCCAGAAAAACCACCTGCTTTTAAATCCCCGCAACAGATCAAATTTACAAATGTAGAGATTGAGACTCAGAAAGGTTTAGATACTTGGCTAAGACACTATAGCTAATAAGCTGGAATCACAAACCTAGTTTCTTTGACTATAATAGACTGTACTTCCTCTTTGCAAACAGATTTGAATGAAGGAATAAGGAAAGAAACGAGTTTTGTGAATGTTGCATGAGTTTAACTCTGTCTTTGGCATAATAAACAGATAACTGAATGGAGTAAGACATCATTTTCTTAGACATAATTATTTTAGACGTATCTCCTATCCAGATTTTTAAAACAATACTCTATTTCTAAACAGACCAGCCATATCTCAAAGAATAACCATACCATACCCAATTGCAGAGAGTAAAGTTCCTTACAAATATGTACACATACAGCTAATAATAATGATAATTATTATTATAGATAGCATACCGTATATAGTTTAATACTCATTTAATCATCTTTAATAACCATATAAGCTAGGTGGCATTATTATCCTTGTTTTATGAGTGAGGAAACTGAGGTAAAACATGGTTAATTATCTCCACAAGGTTCCAGAGATATTAACTGATACAGCAAAACTCAAGTGACCAGTTTGGGTCCAGAGTCTGCATGTATAATTTCCACAGGTTCTTCCTGTCTTTTAAAAGTAATGCCACAATATATATATGTCTCTTCCTATGACTGTGCCCTGTCCAGACTAAATGTACACATTGGGAAATATAGTTTATTTAGGATTTCTCTAGATAAATATGTATTTAAAATTAAACCATTTGGCATCTCCAGATTGACTATTTTACCTTATACAGCCAATATGAACTATTACTCACCCTGACTTTGCTTTCCATGTAACAGCACAAGTGTCTAAGAAGAAGGCAGCCCAGGTAACATTATCTCTATTTCAAATATTAGGAAATGACACTCATGGAAGAAAAAAATGTGCAGAAAGTAATTAATACATGACAGAGCTATTACTAAATCTAAGTTCTTCTGGATGCTAGTCACCATAAGTACTGCAACAAAACTTTTCTCTGACATTGCTATGCATCTTTTATGTTAGATGTACAAAAAATGCTATCATTCTCAAAGAAGTAGTGCCTTTGGCAAGGCAGGTGCACTTTTTCTAATGTGTTCAATGAAATGAACATCTGACTGACTCACTTTTGTTCTGCAGTCTCAGCTGTTGCATGTAAATAACAATTATGCAAACATCTAAAATAAAAAGGATGTCCTTTCCAATGGGCCCCATTTGGTAATCCCCAACTCTATAAAGAGAATGCTTTAAAGACGTTCATCCGTGCAGATGTCTAAGGTGGAGACCAAAAGTTCTAAAATCATTGACATTCCATTTAAAAAGGAAAGGTCTGTTAAAATCTGTTCAAAGAGGGAGTCATTTTGAATGTTCCCATTGACAAATACAATATATGAGACATTTATTCTACTGCCAATTTTGGAAATTGAAATAAAAGTTACAGAAGCTGAACTCCAGTAATGAAAAAGATACAGACATATACATCTCAAAGTGTTTGGACTTTGGAGTAGATTTAATAAAATTTAGGAAAAGAACTGACAAACATGCACCATATTCCCAGCAATTACACATGTGACCATATTACTATCCCAGTTTATCTCATGTTTCATAAAACGAAAGTTATATTTGTAATAGAGATACATTATGTAAATTAGAAGAGTGAGATTAATATTACAAAATGAAAGTGGATTGCCATAAACTAATAGTGGAAGAACTGTAAATCACATATATGGAAGCATTTAAAAAATACTTGCTGGAATACCAAAAGCACAATTTTCTAACTAACTCTATAGTAGAAGTGGAAATGTGGTTCTTTGTATGTTCCAGTCTATGAACCACACAAATTAAGCAAATATTAACAACAACAACAAAAAAACATATTTTGTTCTTTTTTTAGACAGCTCATTTTTATCACTGAGAAGAATCCTATTGTGATTCATTTATAAGCAGTACTACTTTAAATAGAACATGGTTAAGTAAATGTATTTATAAGTTATTCAACAAAATCAAAAAGAAAATTTAGAATCAGTGTTAATAAAGGTTAAGAGGATATTGCTCGAAATCACCTCTGCTATCAGAGGTATACTCTGAAATATGACTTAATGTAAGTAATATACATAAAGAAAATTTTATATCTTTTACTGGCCTAAGAAAACAAGTTACACAAAGATATTTTGTCCTTTCAGGCAATCATATCATCCATATGGAATATTTTCATCATGCAGCATAGAATGAGAGATCAAAATTAATTTAACTGGCTCATTTCACCATTTCTGTTATCAATCTCCTAATAGCCACAAATATTATTTGATTCCTTCAAAGAAATGAAAATATTAGTTATTTTTTTTTAAATTGCACAACACCCAGTTCCTTTAGCTTACTATAAATCAACTATTGTAATCTGAAAATTCTCAATGAATATGGATGGAGCACATATTCTCCACCTGCCCACAGCCTATGTAGTAGTGAAGGTCTTTCTTCCTTTTCTGATTATTTTATAGAAGAATATGAACTAGAGACATTTTTTATATTTACACAAAGATTAAAATATCATTAAAAAACAATACAGTAATGCCTATCATATAATATCTGTTCAGTTAATTAAATACAAAGAAACCATTGATTTTACTTAATTATTCTTCCTCCTTTTGATTTAAAAAAATATGGGATTGTGAAAGTGGATCTAGATCAAGGATCAAATATCTTTGGGTATTACAGGTAGTCCATCTGCTCCCAAATCCATAATGAACTTTGAATCAATCAAATAAGACTGATGAAACATACTCATGTTAGTTTCCAGAATTCAAAACAGGTCAGCACATCCAATTGGCAGCAATGGACAGCACATTTATTTAAACATCTGAGTAATCTAAACATTACTCAGTCCAAAGAGGAATTTTAACACATAGCCACGGAACGTCTTTTCAGAATACAAAAGATAACTTTCCTATTTCATTAAAATATTTGGCTTTATGAGTATGAAATTACTACAGCTCTAGGAAAATGAAATTCCTTCCACCTTGAGTACCATCATATATTATAGCGCATATCCTGGACTATGTAGGAATCTGTTTCAAGTGTTTTAGGACTTATATTCCGAAGAAAGCATGAAAATCTCCACAAACCAAGAAAAAAATTAGTGTTTTATCCTTATCCAAGGCAGTAGTGATGACCAGGATAGAATGTCAGCCTTTGGAAAGTAGAAGAAACAAAGTGTTTTGGTTTGGTTTGTTTTTGTTTTTGTTTTTTGATTTCCAGAAAGATCATTTGCATTTCCATCAGATGTGCATTTAAATTTAAGCTATTTCATATAATAGAAAAATATGTGCTTGATTGTCCTCTTAGTAGTTTTTTCTAAAAAATTATGACTGTCACTCTTATTTATTTCAATTGAATTGATAAAAAAAGAGAGCTTCATTATGTATGAAAACCTTAACTTGAAAACACAGATATATAATATGATCACCTGAGATTACCACATAGGTAATAAGAGAAATTATACCAAGAACGCCTCCCAGAAAACAAACAAACAAAAAAAAACCCCACAAAAACACAAAAACACGTCTGAACGAAGTGTTCTCATAGAACTCAACTGAATCATTAAAGTAGGTAATTAAAATGCTATTTGAATTATTTCATAACTTAATTTGTAATTTAATTGTGATTCAAGTTTTTTGAAACAAATATATAACATTGATACCAACATGTAGCCAAAACTGCATAGCAAAATAGAACCATAAAGAAATTTCATTTAAAGCTTTCCTAGCAAAATTCCCAAATTAAATATTAACATCAGCATCTTAGCACATTAAAATAGGAATACATAAGGGTGCCTACGTGGTTTAACTGGTTGAGTATCAGACTTCTATCTCATCCTTGGGGGTTTGCACTGACAGCACAGAGCCTGCTTCAGATTCTCTGTCTGTCTGTCTGTCTGTCTGTCTCTCTCTCTCTGCCCCTTACGCGCTAGCACTCCCTCAAAAATAAACAAACATTTAAAACAATTTTAGAGAAGAATACATGGGGCGTGTGGGTGGCTCAGTAAATTATGGCTGACTCTTGATTTTGGCTCAGTTTGTAATCTCACTTTTGATGAGATGGAGCTCTGCTGACAGGGCCGAACCTGCCTAGGATTCTCTCCCTTTCTCTCTGCCCCTCCTCTCTTCATACTCTAAACAAACAAACAAACAAACAAACAAACACTTAAAAAATAAAAGAATACATAATGAAGAAAGGTCAAAATCAGAAAACAAAACTAGAAAAATATTTTTTATAATTTGCTAAATTATCTTAGCTAATCTGGGTAGAAACAGGTACTCTCTTACTAATAATATCATAATACCCCTGTGGATGATAATCTGTTAATGTTTATCAAAATTGTAATGTATTTTATTTATTTTTGAGAAAGAGAAATAGAGTGTGGGCAGGGGAGGGGCAAAGAGAGTGGGAGATACAAAATCTCAAGCAGGCTCCAGGCTCTGAGCTGTCACCACAGAGCCTGACACAGGGCTCAAACTCATGAACCATGAGATCATGACCTGAGCTTAAGTCGGACCCTTACCCAATTGAGCCACCTAGGCACCCCACTGTTTATCAAAATTATAAATGCAATACTTTTGTACTCAGCAATTTACTTTGGGAACACTAACCCACTATACATTACTCATGTGTGAGATATTAAGTGAACAAAGTCAATCTTGCATATTTGTAGTAATAACATACTGAAAACAACTTAAATGTCAATGAACACAGGATAGACCCAATAAATCAGTACATCCAAAGAATATAAGATCACATATCTGTACAAAGTAGCAAAAAAAAAATCTCCATATTAACATGGAAAAATGTGAGTATATTCTTAAAATTTAAAGATAAAGGTACTGAATACTGTGAATGATACAATAATCTTTATGTTAAAAAGAAAAATATGCATATACATGTCTGCATACATGCATATATATGTGTGTTTTTGTCACTTTTTAAGAGATGGTATTTACTAACACTGAAAACCTGAATAGGGGGAAGAGACAGAGTATGGGAAAGCATACATAAACGTTCTATGGTTGTACATTTTCCACTTTTGACATTTGAAATATGCAACACTACTAACCTTCAATAATTAAATATATTCTTAATTTTCAGAAGTAATAACATAAGCAGGCAATGATGCTAAACACTGCTGAATGGGTAAGTAAGTTGAGGTATAAGAAGCTTGAAATATTTTTACTGTCACTGATTCATTAATGAAATTGGTCAATGTGTATATCAGACCCTGGGATATTCTATAGTATTGATACTAATATAAAAGAGTTTAACTCATAATTTTCTAAATTCATGTGATCATTTGTTTCTTCTCTGAATGGAACATACTAAGAAACAACAGAACTAGTGTTCTATGGAATGCAATTTTTTAAAAACATGAAATTATGAAAATTATTCCAATTAAAGGGAAAAATGTTCTGAGTACTTTATCAGGCACTGAAAATTACTGTCTTAAATTTCCATAATCTGGTGGACATGTAAGGCTTGTGTTTCTAATAATGCAATTGTACATAATTTCATAAAAATGACATATAAAAGTACAACCATTGTGAGAAATGCTTTGTAATAGAATAAGATAAAAGACTTGGATATAGGTGAGCCTGAAATCACTTCATGTTGAACTAGCACCATTAGTCCTTTGAATGACCTACATTTTTAATTTGGCATGAAACCATTTCAAGCTATGTAGTGAAACTAATGAGGCTGCTACAACTGTGCAAAGCAATAATCAACACTACTTTACTGTGGAGTTTATTAAGTCCATGCATGAGGTGAACAGGGACAGCTTTTCTTTAAGAAAGGAGATATGTGTTTATACCCTTTGACTGAATAAAAATAAATATTCCAAATGTGTATGATGCCTGGAAGAAGTCCAACATCATTAGTTATTTTCAAACAAATGTGCAGCTCTGAGAATCACTCAATGCAATGATTATAGAGACAGTTTTAGTATTTCTTGGAATGTTTCTTCAACTATTAAGGAAACAATGGCACTCTGAGAAAACTAATGATGTTAAAAGACAAAAGCAGTTATTCTGACTTTAGATTGGGCATAAACATGTACATATACACACTAAGCACATATATTCAACCAAAAGTCTTCCTAACAAAATGGTGTTTTTTTTCTAAAGCAATTATAATCAATAATAGTAAATCTAAATATTTTACACTAATACATCTGACAGCTAAAAAATGAGCTCACAGTCTTTCCAGTGCTATAACATGATGGAAGAAAACAAACAAAAAAAAAAACCCACAAAACTGCTAAATGTCATATTGATAATGTACTGTTCTTTCTGTTTTAATGTAATCAAAATCATAAACAGTTTATCTGAAAATAAGCATTCCATAATAATAAGTCAGAATGAATTTCCAAATTAACACTAAATGAGGTGCCATTTCATTTGAATCTTGATACATCTTCTATACAAAGGTGATGAGATAAAGTCTAGGCGAGCAAAGTATGGCATGTATACTTTCATCCATTAAACATCCACTCACCCATCCTTTCCAGAAATCAGTGATTTCTCCAATAAATCTGGAATGTGACATGGTCTCACATACATATAGCATATATAGCAAAACCCTATATATAGGATATATAGCAAAACCCTAGCTCATGCTTTCAAGGAGTTCATAGCCTGGTGAAGAAGGGTTATTCATGCTACTAAGTATTCTTACATCAGTAGCTATAAAAGTAGCAGGGTGTCTAACTCAAGTGGGGGATCAGAGAAGACTTTTTGTAGTGTTGATACTGAAGAATGTCTTGAGGGTTGACTAGGAGTCAGGTGAAGTGGGCAGGTAAAGTCATCCCATATCAAGAGCACAGAAGGAAGACATGATGAGATATACACAGGGAATAAGAACCTGTCCATCATTAAGATCAAGGGAGGATCAAGTCATGAAGGTGAAAAAGTAGATAGGGATTAAATTCAATTTGAAGGTTCCAGAAATAACTGAACTTATAGAGATGCTCAAGGTAAAAGAGATGGAAAATAACAGAAATGCCCAGACACAATCCTAAAAATGGCATCTGAAGCACTTTGAGTTATATTTCATGTTTAAATTTGTATATAACTGTTGTCTCAAGTATAGAAGGTATACAACCTCCTCTTCTATTAGGTTAAATAATACTTAAAGAAAGAAGTCATAAATAAAATGATACCTCCTAATAAACATCAGTGCTGAATCACATGTGCCAAGAAAAGGTCTGGATAATCAGATTTAAAAGGGGCATGTCAGGGCACCTGGATGGCTCAGTCGGTTGGGCGTCCGACTTCGGCCCAGGTCATGATCTCACGGCTCGTGGGTTTGAGCCTCGCATCAGGTTCTGTGCTGACAGCTAGCTCAGAGCTGGGAGCCTATTTCAGATTCTGTATCTCCCTCTCTCTCTGACCCCCTCCTGCTCACACTGTCTCTCTCTGTCTCTCAGAAATAAACAAAACATTTGAAAAAAATTTTAAAAAAGGGGGGCATGTCACACTGCATATAATAGGGGGTTTCCCTCATTAGTCTTGCATAAAGGGCATAAATATATTTCATTAGTTATTTTAATCATGTAGAAATAATAGTCTTTGATTAAAGGGTGTTAAAACATTATATGTTCAGTTTCATGTACCTCCATGAATATATTTTTCTTAATCATATACTACATATTTCATAGGTTCTCTAAACTTTTCACTTATTGTTGAGACATATCTAGCTGGCACAGTGGGGTATCTGTATGTGCGCATCTTACCATCAGGTGCTGGCTTTTATACTAAATTACTATTCATCTAATTTTACTGAATCACAAACCAATAATATATAAAGCACTGAATTGAATTGATCACATAACTTTGAACAAGATAGCTTAGTGATGTAGTCAACATATGCACAAAAACACTGGGCATATCTACCTAATCCATTCTCTAAGGACAACTATATACAAGCTGGATACCAATACTGAAGATTAGTTAGAATCACTAAATGAAATAGAAATGTAAAATAGCAAAACAACAGCAAAAATGTTCTCAGTCATCAAGTAGTCTGCAGGAAGCCAATAAGTCATTAAACATAATATGTAGACACACTATAACCAAATTAATCAACCAAACAGCTTTAATACACAGATTTATGCATTATTCTAGGTATCCTTAGATTTTTCACTTCCTTTTTGCCAACTATTTTCTCAGACTCCTAAGACTGACTGTAATTGTGAAATCTACACCCTCCATTATTTTCTCTATTTACTATAAAGCCTATCTCCCTTAAATATGATTCTAAATTTTGTTTTAGAATAATAGTAATTTTTACTGCAAAACCATCAATAATCTAGTGTACTTCAAGAACATTTGTTAAAACAGATCAAATTACCATCGGAAAGAAGATAATCTTAGTGTAGAGCCACAGTGGCATCAGACAAAAATTAAATACTATAAACTGGAAATAAAAGTAAAATATGGTTATTAAATTGTGCCAAAAATGGCCTCTATTCCTTACTTTAGCAACATAGATCTTTAATTTTGCTACATGTATTTGCTCCCATTTCTCTACACATATATGCTTATGCAATGTGAAACCTGAGAATTTTTAATCAAATTGTTTATCAACAGCAGTGGAAAATTTGAGATAAATGGAAGTAGTGTTAGGCTGATATAGGAGCCATTACATACGTGGGTATTGGCACCTGAAATAGAGTTACTCTCATCTGAGATGTCCTATAAGTATACAATACACACTGGATTTCATAATTCAGCAGGAAAAAAATGTAAAATGTCTCAATAATTTTAGACTGAACACATCATAAAAAAAATAAAGTTTTGATGCATCAGATTGAATAAAGTTTATATTAAAGTTAATATGTTTATTTTTACTGCTTAAATGTAGCTACTATAAAATTGAAAATTACATGTGTGGTTTCAGATCTCTGTCTTGCATTTCATTTCTACTGGACTGTGCTGATCTAGAAACTCATTAGAAAAGAGTGGATTTTAGTAAAACTGTTCTCACTGTTGACTGGCTTGCATCAGTACATAGAGTTCACGTGCCCTTTGTCCTGAGTCAGCCAAATGCAAGCGGGAATTTCCCATATCAGGGATATGCAAATTATTTTATTAAAAATGCTTGTTCGTTATTTTCAAATAATGATTTCTGACAAATAAGGCATCTACTTGTTGATTATTTAACTAATTGCATCATTCTCCAGGTGTGATATGTATGCACAAACGAGTCTTGTTTGTGAGTCAGCAAAAAAATAAAATCACTGAAAATACGTGGGCTTCAATAAAGTTTATTTTGTCACAGAAACATTAGCATTTTCTTTCTTTTTAGTAGTGTTTCTAAATATTGTTAGAGACACATGAATGTTTTTCTCATCTTCAGGTTCTCCTTTATAATGAAGTGTAAAGAAAACAAAATTAATCTCTCTTTGGGACGGTCTGTCTTTCTCTCACAGGGAACATAAAGTTGCTTCCAGCACATTATGGACTCAACAGCCAAGAGAATATTTTATATGGAGCATTTTCCATAAAAAGTTCAAAGGCTGCATATTAGGATCATTTAGAATAATGTTGATTTTTAAATTTTTAATTTTTTCTTTGAAAGTTATATAAAGAACAGATTTCTATAATTTTAAAGATGAGAAACAGTGTAACCTATCCTGGCATCCCTATGACTGAGAGTAAACAAACATTTGCTCTTGTTTATTTTAAAGGGATCCTTAAGATGAATTGTATTTATTTATTTATTGAATATAATTTATTGTCAAATTGGATTCCATACAACACCTAGTACTCATACCAACAAGTGTCCTCCTCAGTGTGCATCACCCACTTTCCCCTCTCCCCCATACCCCTCCAACCCTCTGTTTTCTGTATTTAAGTCTCTTATGGTTTGCCTCCTTCCCTGTTTGTAACTTTTCTTTCTCCCATCCCTCCACCCAAGGTCTTCTGTTAGGTATTCAAGATTCGCATATGAGTGAAAACATATGATATCTGTCTTTCTCTGATTGATTTATATCACTTAGCGTAATACCCTCCAGATCCATCCACACTGCTACAAATGGCAGGATTTCATTCTAATGGGCACTAAAGGTAAAAACTGGGAGAAGGGAGATTTGTAGGGGCACCTGGGTGGCTCAGTCGGTTAAGCATCCGACTTCGACTCAGGTCACGATCTCACAGTTCGTGGGTTTGAGCCCTGCGTCAGGCTCTGTGCTGACAGCTAGCTCAGAGCCTGGAGCCTGTTTCAGATTCTGTGTCTCCCTCTCTCTCTGACCCTCTCCTGCTCATGCTGTCTCTCTCTCAGAAATAAATAAAACATTAAAAAAATTAAAAATAAAAAGAAGGGAGGTTTGTAGCAGACTATGAGCTTGAATGAAACTGACTAGTTTTAGAAACCAATAAGAAAATTCACTTAGAGAAAAGTACTGCATGTGTTTTGTTTTTGTTGTTTGTTTGTTTGTTTTGGAGGTGGAGAAATGGGAGGGGGGCACATCCTTCAGGCAGATAAGTTAGTTAGTTGCAGGTGAGGGAGGGCAGGAAGGAAGTCAACATTTAAACTCCAAAGCTAGGCTAGGGGCGCCTGGGTGGCTTAGTCGGCTAAGCATCCGACTTTTGCTTAGGTCATGATCTCACGGTTCATGGGTTCGAGCCCCACGTCGGGCTCTGTACTGACTGCCAGCTCAGAGCCTGGAGCCTGTTTCAGTCTGTGACTCTCTCTCTCTCTGACCCTCCCCTGCTCATGCTGTCTCTCTCTCTCCTAGAAATAAATAAAACATTAAAAAAAATTTTAAAAAATAAAATAAAATAAAATAAAATAAACTCCAAAGCTAGGCTTTAGGAACAGAGCCACAGATGATATCTAGAATGGTATTTGTTTTGTCTTACAGATATATTTATTAATTGCAGGACTTTGTCAGATTTGAAGATGGGTGGGGTTACAGTGCATACCTATTAAAGGGAGAAGTCAGAAGTAAAAGAAGAGCTGTCAGAGGTGTGAGCAGCAAGGCAGTGGGGGAGGGGGCCGGTCCATGGAGAAGAGACACTTTGTGTGGGATTTCAAGGGGTGTAAAGAGGACTGTAAGAGAGACATTAAATTTAAGATAAAGCAAGAGCTCGTCCTCACCTGCTGGTCCTTCGAGTGTTACATTTCCAAATAAACCATTAAAATGGAACATTAACAAAGGCAAGTGAAAAGCAAAACAAACACTGCATATACTGAGAGAGCATAAATTTAAACCAACCTGACACAATAGTATAAAATTCTTTAAAGCTTTCGAAAATAGAATCTGTCTCCTATTTTTGCCAGTTTAACTACATTAACTTTATTCTTCTTCAACCGACAAACCTTCAAGCACACTTTGAGCCTCTCCAATTTGCAAACAATTTTATTTATCTTTGCCTAGCTCATTAGCTAACTATATAAAAACACACTGGTGATAGATATGAATTTATAGCCAAGGAAGAATGTGGAAATTTTCTTTTGGAACTTTTAATTCAGAATCCCAAAGTGGGGGCTAGGGAATATTTGCAGAACCCCAGAAGAGCTTTCAGAAATCCAATGAAATATTAATGTTCTTTACTGGATTTCATTGAAAACTAAGAAGCACATAAACTACACGGTTCAGTTTCTGATACTATTTTATCTTTAGTTACCAACACCTTAATATTAATGAAGATGAATTAACTGTGAATTCTACCATTGGTAATTGGCTAAATATAGGTGGTATAGTAATTTTTAATTAAGATATTAAAACTTGGTATTAAACAAATTTAAAAGAAGGTAAAAAGGCATTTTGACAAAGTACACATTTTCTGATGATGTGCTTGTACCTGTACCTGTACACTCCTAAAAGCAGGTAAAAGGGATACATACATAATCTATAAAAAGCATAAATTTACTCTTCTTTAAAAGTAGCACAATAACCCATTAATTGGTTAAAATATACTTTTAGCTGACACAATCCATTCCTAAAGAGACAGTGTCATATTTGAACAGAGTTTTGCATCTGGCTAAAAATAACTATATGTCTACCTATTGTACAAATATCTATGAAGACTGACCTCGATCTTATTCTTTTTAATATTCATCAAACCCATAACACCATGCCTGGAGCAATATAAATGTTCAAGTACTGATTAAAATGATTTAACTGCTTCATTTCTCTAGTTAGTCCCACAGGTTGGGCCAATGCTCACTACAGTGCTAACCAATTTTTCTGTCTCACTAAACCATCACTTAACTGCTTACAAGGTTGCATTGGTGATTCCTAATCTTTCCAGTGATAACTATAAATGTATTCATCATATCCATCTTGTTAAAAATGTTTTCCAAAATCCCTACTGCAGCTTTATTCTGAGGCCCAAAAGATAACAAAAATAATAGCTGTCGATAACAAAAATAATAGCTGTCGATAACAAAAATAATAGCTGTCAAATTATCTCAATAATAGGAACCTGTTTGTTATTTCTCCTGCAACTCTTGCAGGCAGCGTCTTACCCAGCACAAATTCAAATATTTAAATGCTTACACATATTTTTTAAACAGCTTTTAATATTTGAGAGCATTGGCCTAAAACCAAGTAAAAATACTTAGTTTCTTTTTTTTTAAGAAAAGTATAATAACAGCACATTTAATATTTCTAGTTCGTTCATGTCAACAATTTAGATTCTTTACTGAAAGAATGAATATACAATGGCCCTATAATGTAGGAAAATAGAATTCTGACCTACAAGTTCTGCCACAGCCAGCCCAGGAAGCCAAACCACAACCTCTGCGGTAACGGGCCTAGAACAGTCAGGATATGGTTAATAGCTGCCAGCTTCTCTAATTTCTGCCTGTGCTTTCAACTCAAGACCAATTAGAGAAAGCCAAACAGGCTCTCCAGAACAAATATGTAATATGTTGCGATTCCAGTTTGCCCTTTCCAACTTCCATGTCAATTACCTCCAATCAGAGGATACCTGAAGCCTTCCTCTCTCCTCCCCCACAACAATAAAGTTTTCACACTTCCCTGTCTGCCTTTTAGTCTCTGACAAATTCAAGAGACAGTTGATGACACCCATGCTATACCAGCCTTGAAAAAAACAAACAAACAAAAAATAGCCTCTGTTCTCTTTATGGTTTACATTTATTTCTATAGCCTTAAAGCTGTTTAATGTTTTCAATGTCCTTGGGGCAGGCTGAAAATTAAGATCAATGACAGACTACTGTTTTTGCAAGGTGGGAATTAACAAAAAAGTTGCTATTTTGTTCTATTTTTCTCCCTTTACTGTTTTAACGCTTCCCAAAATTGTACTATTTTTATTGCTGTATAATTGACATACCACATTATATCAGTTTCAGGTATACAAAATAATTATTGGGCATTTGTATACATTGTAAAATGGTCACCACAGTCTAGTTACCATCTGTCACCACACAAATTTATAAATTATTTTCTTGTGATGAGATTTTTTAAGAGTCCCTTTGTAGCAACTTTCAAATGTGCAATCCAGTAGTACTGACTAGTGATCATGCTGTAAATGACAGCCCCATTACTTATTTCCAACGGGAGTTTGTTCTTTTACATCTTCTTTGTCCACTTTATCCATTATCCTCCCCTCTTGCAACCATCAATCTATTCTCTGTATCTATGACTTTTTTTTTTTTTTTTTTTGGTACATTCATGTGTGTGTTTTAGATTCTGCATCTAACTAAAACCCTATGGTGTCTGTCTTATTTTGACTTATAGAATACAGTTCAGCCATAAAAAAAAAAAAAAAAGAATGAAATCTTGCCATTTGCCACAACAGGACCAGACCTTGGAAGTATTATGGTGAAATATGACTAATTTTGTTTAAGTTAAAATGTATTGCTACAATATGATAACCACCGTTTCACTAATTGATTTAGTACACATGGAAGTTTAACACTGTCCTCAAACAAAACTGCTAGTACTTCTGATACTCTAATCAGGGCAACTGCAACAAGCACAATTTTCTCCAATCAAACCTGATCCATAAAAGGTATATAAAAAAACTTTTGCAAAAATTTTTCACAAATCATACAATGGAATACAGACTTTGAATTGAAATATGAGTAAATTACTTTTCCTAAAACCAGTGGCTTTGAGAATTATCAAGTACTTATGTTCCTGATCTCATTTTGATCTCATTATCAGAGACACAAGACTCATTTTGCAGAAGGTAGAAATGCTAAATTTATTTCTATTTAAAGCCATTCAAGAACTTAAATTCTACGTGACTGGGTCTTTGCTTTTTAATGCAGTTTGAACAGAACTACTCGGAGAGAAACTCAGTTCAATTAAGGAACATCTCCTTAATTTTCTCTCTTATATTCCTCTTTCCCTAGTATTGGCATTAAACATGAATGAAATGACTCCCAGGTTGTAGGTGAAGATTAAGCCACAAAGTTCAATGAAAATCTGCAGTGATTAAAAACATATTTATTTAGAAATCATGGCAGATGTACTTGATAAAATGAAGGGGAAAGAAACATCTAAAACTACTTAAAATGGGTTTCTCAAATTTAACAGCTATATATCACCTCAGGGAGTCTGTTAAAATGCAGATTCTGAATCAGGAGGTCTGTGATAGAGCCAGGAAGTCTGCATTTCTAATGTTCCCTGGTAATGCCAATGCACAAATAGCATTTGGAGTATTAGGAGCCTAGAGACATTCATTTTGGGGATGGGAAGTAACATGTCTTATATATGCTTTAGAATGACAAACTGAAAACCCTATTCTCAGTCTCCTTCTCCACATTTGTAGAAATTATTTTCACTACTTACAGGATTGATTGTAAAAGTTAGAGGAAAACAATTATTTTAAAGTGCTTGACTCAGTGTCTGATATGTACTGAGTACATAATGAATATTGGTTTTTCTGGTGGCCACACTTTTAACTGAATCTTAATAAAATATCTGACAATAAGTTCAAGTTTATTTATATGTTCAACAATGTTCTACATTTTATATGTATTAATTCAAAATATAAACTAGTTGTATTCTCCATTTTATGGTAAGTTACTCAGTGGTAACTTCTCACTGAGAGGTTAGGTAACTTGCCCAAAGCCCACAGGCAAAAACTTGGGGAAACAAAGATTCAAATCCAGGCAGTCCCATAGTAGAGGCAAAATTCCTAAGCTAATACACAACATGAGATTGTCAATTGAGATTCACATGGATCAGAGATCTTAACCAGCATTGAGATTTACTAAATAATATTAAAGATACACGAAAATGTCAAAAGCTACTCCCAAGTTTCTTCTCTCATTGGATAAGCCTCCCTGGCCCATTTATTCATGAAGTTTCTAAGTGAGGTTCACAGAATCTCCTCACAGAAGGCTAGCATGTAAAACATCTCTATTTTACACTTCAAAGACTTGTGTCACCTACATGATAATTCTCCAGGGGTCATACTAGTAGATCTTGAGCATTCCTCCAGGAACATCCTGCTAAAAGCATTTCAAAAAGTCTCTTTCTTCGAGTTAAGGATCATTAGTTTGTTTACCCAAGGGTCACGTTAACAGGTTAGGTCAGATGACCTGTTTATTGCACACAAACTCACCTCCTCCAACCCCACTTCCTAGTCAACAATGAGAAAGATGAGTGGATCAGAGAACAAACACTTTAAGTTATTTCAATCCTGTAAATGTAGGCAATAGAGCCACTCAAGTAAATAGCATATTTAGTGTACTTAGACAAACTTGCCCCTTAATAAACAATGATAATAATACCATTAGCAGCAATACTAGGGATTATTTACTTATCTAAGGGCTCTCTCTGACAAAGAAGGTCTAAAATTAGGCAGATGGACAACAAAATGAAAGAGGTAATCATCAGAGTGCAGAAAAGGTCATACGGTCCATAGTCAGAGACAGTGGGGATACATGTACTAAAGGGCAAAAAATGGGAGTTCAAAATGGCAAAGCAAAAGTCAACACCCAAAAAGGACATAGGAGAAAAGAGATGAGTCAGAAGATAGCAACAAACCCTAGACACATAACATTACTAAAACTGTAGCAGCTATTCGACTTGGGCCCAGGCCTTCAAATGTACCTTGCCTGGGTCTGTAAGGTGGAATGAGCTAATTGGTAGCAGCTCTCCAGAAGCAAGATGTTCAACCTGGGGAAAGCAGCAATTCTAGGCCACCATATTAGACACATTAGATCAGAGAAGCATAAATTGGTGACATTCCCAAGATTAATAAAAATGACATAATTTTCCAAGGAAAAAAGTTCTATAAATCCATTTATATTATGACATAAACATATAATCCTACTTTATCAACCAATTGTCTCATTTATACATTCTAATTTTGCCTAAAATTTTGGCTCAAATGGTAAATCCTGTTTCATTAGCACTTCATTTTACCCAAGTTGTACTGGAGTCGAAGTATGCATTCATCTAGAATAAAACCTCTCAAATTGAAGAACACAGAATGCCAGAAAATTGCTTCCATACATGATGATTAATTTAAATTTATTCTTTGGGGTATATCAGCACATTTTTTAAATGTTTATTTATTTGAGAGAGAGAGAGAGCATGAGTAGAAGACGGGCAGAGAGAAAGAGAAAATCCCAAGAAGGCTCCCTGGTGTCAGAGCTGAGCCTGAAACAGGGTTCAATCTCACAAACTGAGAGATCATGACTTAAGCCAAAGTCAAGAGTCAGATGCTTAACTAACTGAGCCACACTGGTACCTCTATGAGTATATTATAAATCATAATCTGTAATCCCAAATGTACACAACATTTCTGTCTCTTGTTTGTTTTTATATGAGAAATGAATGACATGGGGTTGATTTTAAAGTCTAATAAATGTGTCTGGGGCTTTGTCAGGAACCAGCACCAGGGGAGATATGTCCTACCGAAATTCAAGAGTAAAACTCACCATTTCCAAGAATTGCATAAATACATTTTTAAATGTGTAGATTAATATAATATGTTTAACAAAATGGTGACAAAGTTTTCTTTCCAAAAACTGTGGTAAAATCCAGTAGCAAATCTTATAATAAAATATGTTGCCTTCATCAAATAACTGTCATTTCTAATGCTACTGGATGACAGATAGAAAAACATGGACATTTGCTAGTGATTTAGGACACTGAGCTTCTTTCTAGGTTGTTCAGCATTTTGTGATAAATTGTACCCACCAGCTTTCCTGAATTGTTTTCTTTTGTTTCTTTGACTTGTTTTCTAAGACCATCACCTAACAAATATTCAAAAAGTCTCTACTTTTGTGAATGAAATCACAGTTAATTGCTTCAAACTGAGTCTTCCTTGCAGACCATCCATTTCTTTTCCTATGACTCTGTGCAAGCCACTTTTCTTAGTGTCAGTTTCCTCTGATCTAAAGGAGGCCATTATTTCTTTTTTTCTAAACTCATAAATGTGTGAAGCACAAAAGGGCAATTGACTGCAAAAATGCCATTTAAAAAGGCAGAAGTAGTATGAGCATTAAACTATTATAATTATGAAAACACTGGTCCATGATTTTTTTATGTTATCTAGGCATTTTTACCAATCACATCCTTCATTACCTTCACTAGTTTTCTATGTCACTAAGCCAAGAGAACATAATCAGTGCTTTAGAACAACTAGAGATGTGTGCCACCTAGACTTCTGGTGACATAAAAACATCAGGATGCAAAAGAGAGAGAGTCTGTAAGTTCTTCTAATCTGATCTTTTTTGTCCTTGCTCATGGACTTAATTTTATTGTCTATGCAGTCCAGCTTCCCTGGTTCTTCTAATGGGAGATCTAATATACTACAAAATTGTAAATATTCCCAGAAAGCTTATACCATACTATATTTTTTGGTTCTTTTTTTTTTCTAGTATGTATTTTACTTAATTACTTACTTATATATGTATGTATGTATGTTTGTATGTACGTATGTATGTATGTATATATGTATGTATGTATGTATGTATTTTTTCTCTTAGGTTTAGGAATTTTAAAAAGAAGTCTGTGGGAGACCAAAAGTGAAAACATTCTTTCTCAGACAGCATGATGACTGATGCAGGGATTTCCCCAGACCTTTTGGCATTATATATGTATTCCTGGTCCATGCAGAGAGGGCTGTGCCAGCATTTTTACTAAGTAAATAATCTTTCTTTCTGCTGAGCTGCTAACACCTACAAACTATACCCAGTGTCTGAATCAGGTACCACAACTGACTGCTGTTGGTGGGGGAGGGGGCGGGTGGCTAAGGGGCGAAGGCCTGTATTATTTATTTTAGGGAAGTGCAGTGTATCAAGAAAATAACACAGAAATGGTTCATAATTGTCTAGAAAAAGAATGTCCACTTATGACAATCCAATTCTTCAGAAGAAGAAGAATCAAGAAATCTTAGTGGGGTTTGGTGGGGACAGAGAGCAATGCCTCCAAATCCTGGTTCCACAGAGAATCTACAGAGATCCTTGTTAAAAATAAAGGCCCCACTTCCCCTCTTCTTCCACAAAATCAGGAATTCAGAAAGAAGACCAAAAACTCTCTACTAAAACTGTCTCTAATGCAGCTGCTTTATAGCCAAGTTTGGACAATGACTGCCAAATCATACAGTCCAAATTCTCTATATATTAGTGATGAGGGTATCAAAGCTCAGAGATTAACTGAGATGCTCAGATCCCCCAAACACAAAGCTAAAAGAAATCTAGTTTCCTAACCCTCTTTCCTCTTCATAGACTATTTTCACATGATCAAGATGCTTACGGAG
The DNA here is from genome assembly GCA_017311185.1 of Proteles cristata cristata. Lineage (NCBI taxonomy): Eukaryota > Metazoa > Chordata > Mammalia > Carnivora > Hyaenidae > Proteles > Proteles cristata. The sequence continues at coordinate 229,946 of JAESUZ010003804.1, read as the reverse complement.
ATACTATTTTTACAAACATGGCTGATCTGTCCTTGAAAAAAATCAAGACATGGAGTAGGTTTACCTCAGGTCACATTTTTGTGCTGATCCCAACACACATTTTAGCAAACAAACAAACAAAACTTTGCTCTTATTTCTGGCATTTAAAAGTGAATAACAAATAAATCTTCCTTTAATAAAGGACCTGGGACATAGACACTTTGGCACACACTGGCTATATTAGTTTGAAGAAGCTACTAATCCTCTCCCCAAATGACAAGTATAAAGCTGTTCAAAATTGTCATTAACAACCATTAGTAATCATTAACAAGCAATTGTCTACAACCAACTATTTTGGTCCTAGAAGTCATTCAAAGAAAAATAAGAATTAAGGAACATTTACTCATAAAAACTGATACAGCTTTGCATCATAATGTGAAAACACGTGGCCTTTTTGGTCAAGTTGTTGTTGTGGTCCAACTCAGTCGGTGAGAAGGATTTTAGCAATGTAGCAAATGGAAACTAGCAAGATTGTTGCCAGAAAGCAAGTGGTCTTGGTTTTAAGCAAGGAGTGTAAACCTGTCAATAAATTTAGCAAACTAAGTGGGAAACAACTGGTAAAACATTCAGATCAGTTAGTCTGACCTTTCAATCCAAGATGGGGCATTCAGAGGTCCCTGAAAAAAAAAAAATTATGTCCAAAGAGATAGCCAAAAAACAAATGACAAGCTCTGCATACTTTCCTAGCCAACTGGGAAGTATATACATGTGTAGAGATACCACACAGGTAATAACCACCTGAAAGTGAAAGCCAGAATAGCTTCCCAAATGGTTGACCTTACGATGTGTTTGCAAACCCTCACTGATTAATTGACAGAAAGTGGAAGACTGACAGGTTCAATGTATTTGAGGAGAAACATAAGTGGTTGCAAACTCTACAAAGGAAGTTGGGGAAAGAGGACAAATTCCATAGTTAAAGTTCAAAACTGCTAAAAAATAAACAATGAAAAGAAGAAAAAAGATGGGAAGGAGAAAGAGAGAGAAGAGAAAGACTTAGGAAAATTCAAATTTAATTTAGCTATAATATCTATAATTTCCATTTCTCAACAAAAATTTTTGGGACAGGCAGGAAAAAAAAAAGACTATGGCTTATAGTAAGAAACAAAGCAGTGTAGATTAACTGTGACTAGGACAAGATATTGTAATATATAACAAACACATTCAGCTTATTATGGTACGTATATACAGATACATATATCTACAAATAATCTTTTTTTACTAAAAGAAGTAAAATCTAAAGTCCTAAATAAAAAATGTCTAACTCAAGATATCAAAAAATAAAAGCAAATTGAGCCTGAAGCAAAGGAAGGAAATAGTTAAATCAATCAATCAATCAATCAATGAAAATCAATGAAATAGAAAACACAAATAGAGTAGAGAAATGAATGAAGCCTAAAGCTGCTTTGTGAAAATATCAACAAAGTTGATAAAAGTTTGGCTAGACTGGCCAAAAAAGACAGAGAAATGGTATATTACCAAAGTCAGGATATACTGTGATAGATGTTATGGATATTAAAAGTTTAAAGCAAATATTATTTAAAATATTAAATTTCACAATTTTGTGTAAATGGATATATTTCTAGAAAAGTACACAGTACCATAACAAACCCAAGAAGAGATAACAAATCTTCATAGATATAACTAATAAATTAAATTATCAATTAAAAAATCATTTCACAAATAAAATTCCAGGCCCAAGATGTCTCATTGATGATATCCATCAAATTTCAAGGAGAAAGCAATACTATTAGATGAATAATTCCAGCAAATAGAAGGAGAAAAACACTCTCCAACTTATCTACTGAGCCAATATTACTCTGATCCCAAAGCCAGATGCAAAAAGTACACAAAACTCATCAAATGGTAAACATTAAAGATGTGTATCTTTATATATCAATTATACCTAAATAACACATACATACAGGTCATAGTTGCCTTTTGGCATTGAAATGCCAAATGTAATTAATAAAACAAAAGAAAAATAATAGACCAATCACCCTCATGTATCTAACTGCAAAAATCTGTAAGATAAAATTAGGAAATCAACTGTAAAAATATATATATATTAGGAAAGCAAATTCAGCAACTCATGATACAATCTACACCCAATAAGCAAATAATCTTTATTTCAGGGATGCAAAATAAGTTTGACATTTCAAAATCACCATATTAACTAAAAAAAGGATAACAACTACATCATTATCTCAACAAAATCACAAAAAGCATTTGATATAATCTAAAAATCTCATGATTACAATAATCTCAGCAAACTAGTATTAAGATGGTATTTCTTCAACCTGATAAAGGCTACCTACAAAAATCCTTCAACAAATATCATATCTAAAGGAAGAAATAAAATAAGAAATGAAAGAAAAAAGCAAAAGATGAAACAACGGATGAAGAAATGAATAAAACAACAGTCTGAAATCTGTTGCAACTATAGGTTAGTATTCTTTTGCTTTGGTCTATCCCCTCACTCATGAAATTAATTTTGTTACTCTGAAATACAATGCATACATATATACACACATACATACAACAGCTGCATTTCTATTATCTATAAGAAGCAAAGCAATGAGGGAGAATATCTAGGGTTGATAAGAGTTTTTCATAATTTATATATTAATATCACCATGTAGAATTTATGATTAAGAAAATGGACAAAAATCAGTAGTTTTGGTTGCTAACATTAATTAAATCATCTGTATGCCCTGAACTCTTTATTGTATGACTACAACATTTTAGCTTCTATACTACTATGATTAGTGCTACTAATTTAATACTAGTCTTTGACTAGTATTAATTTAATACTATTTAATACTAGTTTATTTATTTAATGCAATTTAATACTAGTCTTTGAGTTTCTTTGTTCACACTTTGGAAAAGAAAGGAGGGAGAAAGGGGAGTAGAAAGAAGGAAAAGAAACATATTGGAATAAAAAGAAAAAAAAAAGATACAGAAATTCACTGACAACTTACTATCTTCCAGGCTCTATACTCTGTATACTCATATGTGCAATTCATTTGTTTTGACTTTTTCAACCCCTACTATCTTCCTATAAGGTACATTATTAATATTTCTCTAATTTCAGAGTTGATGAAAGAGAGATTTTGAAATAAGTCCATTGTCACCAGCTGAATAATAATAAAGGCTACCACTTTTATCAAGAGAAGAGGCTAATTTTTCAGATGCAAATGGTACTCCGTAATCACAATGCAAAGAGAGGAATTACCAAGTATTGAATTAATTCATACAAACGATATGGATATACATGCTGTGAGGATCAGAAGATAAAGCCATCAACTACATCAAATACAAAGGAGGTGTATTCTGTGCCTACTTACAGAAGGATGCCCTGATCACCAGAAAGAGAGACAATCTCACTGTCTTTATCCCATTAGTCACTCAATAATACTATTCCATAGTTACAAATAGAGGTAATCATGAGAATAGAGTGGTGGAAAAGATATATATACAATGCTTGATCTTACAGAACTTGGAGATTTTGTCAATAATTATGATAACTACTACAAAAGATAAAAAGATGTGTAACATAATATTGGAGTTAAGGGGCCCCAACCCGTTTGAAGGGGATCAGGAAAATGTTTTTACAGAAGGAAAACCTTACTCGGTCTTAAGGATTAATAAGAATTAGCTAAGATAAGGGAACCTCAGGGATATCAAGAAGAGTATTCCAGGCCAAGAGAGGGCAAGTGGAAACTTAAGGAAGTTAAGGAACGACAAAAAGCAAAATAAAATAAAAATCTGAATGAAACTCATATTAACTAGAATACATATTTTACAAATATGAATATTTGAATTATAATACTACACAATAATACATGCCATTTAACGTGGTAGTTATCTTACAATCATTGGTTCTTAACGTCCCTTGAAGATACATTAGTATTTGTGATGCTGAGAAATTCTAATTATCTTTAACATTATCAGTAAAATAATTTGATGAAGGGTTCTTACCTAACAAGAGGAGAAATAATCAATGGATTTAGATTAAAAACAGATAATATTAACAGTGGCAAATTAAAATTATAATTTGTTTTTTTATCAAAATTAAATCATTAAAGACTTAATTTTTATTAAGACTCATTTTTATTATTGACAGGCAAACATCCTGCACTAAGAGCCAGGATATCCGGATTCTCATTCTTGACTTTGTTATTTAACTCAGCCTCTGGGTACCTTGATTTTTTGCTGTTGTTGTTTTGATTTTAATCCATTTAATGAGTATCTGTTTTATCTACCTAAAAGATTATTCTATATGTAATACAATGTTCTATTTTTGCTTCTATTTTCTTTTTAATTATGTTTGTTTGTTTGTTTAGAGTAAGCAGAGGAGGGGAGTAAGAGAGAGAATCCCAAGCATGGCCCTCATTTGAGTGGAGCCCAATACAGGGCTCAATCTAATGACTACGAGAACAAACCTAAGCTGATATCAAGAGCCAAATGCTTAACCAACTGTATAACCCAGGTACCTGTCTGCTTCCATTTTTCTAGTTTGGATTTTCATCATTCTAAGCCTAGAAAACTGCAATGGCCTTTAATGTATTTAAATCCTGTATCCTCTTATTCCAAACGATGGCACTGCAACAGCCTTCTAAGTATCTTTTTTTTTTCACCTTATTTCTTATTTCTAAACTCTACAATGAATTTCCAACGCTTGTAGAGCGGTGCTTACACAACTCTGTCTATATTTAAGTCTGTCTCTTCCTGTCCAACAAGCATTGTGCCTAGATAACAGGAAGCTTCTGCATAGCCAATGTTCCATCACAGAGCTGAGAACATACCATCAGCATGATGGCTCTCACTAGGACTTCAATATCCTTTCTTTGTCCTCATCATCAATATACACCCTACCCATTCTTCAATTTCCACCTTCAGTTAGCATTTTGCCAACCCTTGTGATAATTTTTTGAAACTGCTGCAATCTACATTAATCTGTACTTTCTCTAAAGGCCGAGAATAGTGATTACCTAATACACTTGATTAAGTTAATTTAAAGAATGAGTTCTAGTAATTTCTTGTGCTATACCCCCAGTAAATTTTAAGCTCCTTAAGGGCAGTCATGTCATGTTTTCTTCTAAATCATTTCCAATTGCAAGTGCTGACCACATATAAAATCAATAAATTTTGAGATAATTATTTTAGGCAAAATAATTTCATGTCACAGTAGGTTAGGAGACATGGTACAATGACCTTCCTTCCAAAACAGGTCACACCATTTCTGAAACAAAGATGAATAACTAACAGAATCAAGGTCATTTCTTTCAATGATTAAAAGTATTGCCCTAATCTGCTATGGTATTGGCATGCAAAGCAAACTAAAATAATTTTCAGGGTTTGTCAATTTAAAAAAACAATTTTTGATCAAGAGCAGCAAAAGATTTAGGTCACCTATTCTCTAAAGTAGACCAGCCATAAACAAGAAAGGTAGAAAAGGTTCCACACATTCTGTTTTTTCATGACAAGCTCAAGTTTGTCAAATCAACAGCAGCAATTTTTTTTTTCCTCTTAATGAATAGCAGTCTGTTACAACACTGTCTGTGACAAGGAGGGTCCTAACTCAGACTCTTCTTTGACACAGAAAATAGAAAGGCTGCTGTTTTGCTTTGCTCTAATTTCAGGGGGTTAATGAATTCTAAACTGACCTTAAGCATATTTTAAATGCTGTCATTAAAAAAAATATGAATGTGCAATTCAATCACTAATTTATATAATAGCAATTGCTAAAATTCGGTAAAATCAAGAGTCTGGCAAATTAAAATTAATACAAATTTCCATATATGTATATTGAAATTCTAACTTAATGACTTATTGTTAACATTCTATAAGCTGATCACCATTAGTTGGCTTTACCTATATTATTTTATTTAATTTACCTTTTCAAAGAATTTGGTAAGTAAGTGTCATTACTCCTATTTTGGAATAGTAAGTAAAATTCAGATTTGACACTTGCCCAAAATCATGGTATTAGAAAGAAGCCAGATTCCAACCAGATCATCTACGTCAAGAATACTCTTTTCATTATACTAGTTAACAGCACAGAAATAATTACTATTATTAAGAAAACATTATTTTAATATACTCATTATAAAGTGACGATTTCCAATACCATATTAATCCTAACAAGTACACACTTCTTAAACTTACTAAATCTGGGAACCAGTGAATCTTTGGAACTAGTGAAAGCTTAGAAAGCATTTCTTCTTCTCTGACTCCCTTGACATTCATTAAAATTTTGTCCCTAAAATGTACTGGCCACAAAACACGTAACTATATGTCAAACATATGTATTTTGTATATTCACCATAGGATCTCTTTTTAAGCTATGGTGTAAAATATTTAACAGATATTCCTATTTTTCAACAATATATAATCCAAAATATCAGAAGTTTGCCAGTGGAAGGATTTGAAGGATTTTTAGGATCACTGACATTTTTAAAATCTGACTACAAAACATAAATGGGTTTCTTTATTTCATAAATTGAGAAACACAGTGACTCATATATAGACTAACTAGAAGAGCAGAAGTGATTTATTTCAGCAAGGAATGGAAACCCCACTCTCCTATGATTAGTGTTCAGTTGTATCCTTGGTGTTTTTGAGCTATTTTTTACATTTGTTTTGATTTTAAATTTGTTTTGATTTTAAAAATGAGTTGACGTGTCTGTTGGCCATCTGGATGTCCTCTTTGGAGAAGTGTCTGTTCATATCTTCTGCCCATTTCTTCACTGGACTGTCTGTTTTTTCAGGTGTGGAGTTTGGTGAGATGATGCTCAGCATCCCTCCGCATCAAGGAAATACAAATCAAAACCACACTGAGATACCACCTCATGCCGGTCAGAGTGGCTAAAATGAGCAAATCAAAGGACTAGATGCTGGCGAGTATGTGGAGAAACGGGCACCCTCCTATACTGTTGGTTGGAATGTAAACTGGTGCAGCCCCTCCGGAAAACAGTGTGAAGATTCCTCAAAAAATTAACAATAGAACTCTCCTATGACCCAGCAATAAAACTGCTAGGAATTTACCCAAGAGATACAGGAGTGCTGATGCATAGGGGCACATGTACCCCAGTGTTCATAGCAGCATTTTCAACAATAGCCAAAACATGCAAAGAGCCTAAGTGTCCATCAATGGATGACTGGATCAAGAAGATGTGGTTTATCTATACCATGGAATACTACATGGCAATGAGAAAGAACATAATCTGGCCATGTATAGCAACATGGATGGGGCTTGAGGGTGTTATGCTGAGCAAAGTAAGTCAGGCAGAGAAGGACAGATACCATATGTTTGCACGTATAGGAGGATTAGAAGGAATTTAACGGAGGAACATGGGGGAGAAGAAGGGGAAAAATAGTAGGGGAGAGGGAGGGAGGCAAACCATGAGAGACTTTTAAATGCCGAGAACAAACTGAGGGTTGATGGGAGTGGGGGGGAGGGGAAGGGGTGTGTATGGGCATGGAGGAGGGCACTTGTGGGGATGAGCACTGGATGTTATGTGGAAACCAACTTGACAATAAACTATTTAAAATACAATTTAAAAAAATTAAAAATTTAAAAAGCAGAAAAAAATGAATTCACAACCTTTGTGGAGCAGATTCCTCTAACTTTGTCAATTATGGATAAAGTCCAAATAACTAAATTTAATGTAAATTTGTACTTGTATGTTCCACAAAAACTTCTAGCACTCAATGGCATCATTTCTTCCTGTGAAAATCAGTAGTTGCATTAATGCTATATGAGAAAACTTCAGATTCATATTCACATCAAGACTTACATAATAAGATTAGGACACTTTGGATAAAATTAATTTATTGTCCCGGGTGCAAAAATAAGATGTGCAAAACATAGATAAATCTCTTTTAAAGGAACATATGGTAGGAAGAAGATCAAACAGTTGAACAAGTGGAATAGATTGAATGGTGACTCCTCCCTACAAAAAAGATATGTCATCTGGAACATTGCACACGACCTTACTTGAATACAGGGACTTTGCAGATGTGATTAAATTAATGATCTCAAGATGAGATCATCCCGAATTAAGGTGGGCCCAAGAGGGAGTTATAAGAGAAGAGGAAAGAAAGACATAGAATACAAGGCCATGGGAAGATGGAAACAGAGATCAGAGTTGTGCTACCATAACCCCAGGAATTCCTGGAGTCAGTGGAAACGGAAGAGCTAAGGAAAGATTTTCCCCTGAATCATCAGAGGAAGCGTGACCTTACCAACAACATTTTATTTCGGATTGATGGCCTCTAGAAATTTGAAAGAATAAATATCTGTCGTTACATTCCCACAAATTTGTGGCAGGTTGTTAGGGTAGTCCTAGGGATTAATACTGAAGTAACAGATGATTTGAATTATTATTTATCAATTTATAGTGTTTTATGTCACTTTTGATTTAATGTATTCGGTAGACTAGATAACCTCAAAATATTCTTTATAAGACACTAAACCAAAATTTGAATTTAATTATTAAGGTCTTAAAGTAACTTTAATATTATAAGTTTCTAGGTGTTTTCCTAACATACATTCATGAATATGTAGAGAATAAAAATTCCTCTTTGGCAACTGGAAATTTAGACTATCTCAAAAGTTAGGATACTTAGGTTTGCCAGTCTAGAAGAAAACTAAGTTTATATATATAATTACTGATATTATGTATATTATTTATTTTATATATAAGTCATTACTTATTTATGTTGCAGGATAGGGGCAGCCTCATCTCAGAATAGATTACACCAATGTAGGTGAAATGCTTATATTTTATTTTTACTTTTCATGATGCACAATAATTCTTAAGCTCAATTAAATGCATGTCAAATAATCTTAATTGTTTAGTATCACTTAAAAAGGTAAATAACATACATAAATACATGTTCTGTGGTATCACCTATTATTCCTATAGAAACACCATTGTATTTAGAGAATAGTTATCTGCTCACAACGCAAAACAATTTGGATCTCAAAAAGACATCAGCACTTCCATGTTCATTATAGCATTATTCACATCAGCCAAGATATGGAAACACCAGTTTCACTGACGGATAAATGGATAACAAAATTGTGATTAGATAGACAAGAGGTTGTTATCAACCTTGAAAAATAAAGAGATCCTGTTATTTACAATAAGCCGAATGAACCTACAGGACATTATGGTAAAAGAAATAATATCAATTCCTAATAAGTAATAAACTTATTTCACTAATCTACACCTCTACTCACTGATATGGTGAAATCTACAATCAAAGTGATGAATATTTTTAAATAAAACAGTAAAAATCTAGTTTGGCCTCAATCAGGTGATGGAAACATAAGTGAAGATAGGTAAGGAACTTTTAGACTTGATAACCAATACATATGTTGGATATTATTGCACCAATAATATATATTTTCAAGAAAGCAAAATACCGCATTTGACAACTCTCAGTATATGTTTTTGATGGACTTTTACCTATGCAAATTATGACATTATTTCTGTAATCACTCTTCTTTGTGTACAAATTGTTTTATTTTATTTACAGTTTTTTGGTTTTTGCAACAATGGCACAAACAGATGGTTGATTTTGAAAGTTTTACCTCATGCAGTAAATGTATCTCTGTCCAGATGGACATTGGGCTTCAGTGCCAATACTGTACCTTTACCATATGGACAAGAAGATTTATAGCAGAAGACACTATGTTCAGCTTTGTACCTCAACACAAATAATGTTTGACTAATTGTCAGCCAGCATTAATTTTGTGGTCAAGGAAGCAGAAAGCAACAGTCCATTTAAGTAAAATATCAAAAACATAATCTTTGAGATATCTAGTTATATATACTTAGGATAATATTTTTAAATACACAATAAATTTCAAGTTGAGAAAGGTAATTAATTGTCTATAATCAACTTTATGGAGGTATAATTTATTTAGAGTAAACGACTCTTTTTAGAGATACAGTTCTACAAGTTTTGACAAAGTTTTACAGTCATGTAACCACCACCACAATGAAGATGTAAAATTTTTCTATCATCCAAAACACTTTGCTCGTGTCACTTATTAATATGACAAATTAAAGTGTTTAATTTTTCAAATATTATACCAAACTTGCTTATATGCAATAAATCTCACCAATCTTGAGTTATCATACTTTTTAGATAACACATTTTGGGTTTAATTTACTGAAATTTTGTTTAGAATTTCTGCATGTACATTCACATTCATAAAAGATACTGGTTTTTTTGCAATGTCTCTGAGTTCAGGATCAGTCTAATGGTGCCCTCACAGAATAAGTCAGAGAATGCCCCATACTTTTCAGTTTGGGGAAACAATTTTGTGTAGAAATGGGATTATTATTATTATTATTATTATTTAACTTAGTAGTGTCCAACAGTGAAATCATACTTCTGAACATTTCTCTGTGGCAAAGTTTCTAGTTATATGCATAAGTTCTTTAACAGACAAAGGATTACTCAGGTCATCAATTTTTTTCTTGAGTTAGCTTTAAAAATTTGTTTCTAGAAATTTGGCTATTTTATTAAAGTTTCCAAATTCATCAGCATAAGAATTTTTATAACATTTCTAATTATATTTTAAATAATGATATAATTTATTTCACTTCTCTTATTCCTGATACTGGTTTACTAAGCTTTCATTGTTTTGGCTAAAAATTTATCAATGTTATTCACCTCAAAGAACCAATTGTTGGTTTCATTTTTTTTCCTGCTTCAATTTTTTTGATTTCAGTTCTTTATTATTCTTTTTTCCAAAAATTTTGGGTTTAATATCATTTATTTTCCTAATATCTTAATAACTTTTACAAGTTGAGGTTGTTGATTTCAATCCTTTCTTATTTTCTGATATAGGGCATTTTGAGCTAGGAATTTCTCCCTAAGTACTGTCTTCTGACTTTTTTTGTCCTGAAGATTATTTAAAAGTATACTATTTAGTTTCCAAGATCTAGGGATTTTCCAGAGATATTTCTGTTACTGATTTCTAATTCAATTCCACTGGGGTCAAATAATATACCTTGTATCACCTGAAATCTTTTCTAAATTCATTGAGAATCGCTTTATGATTCAGATTATAGTCCATCCTTCTGTACTATAAAATATACATTTGGCTGATACTGAGTGTTATATTCTATAAACCTCAATTAGGTAAAATTGCTTGATAGTAATATTCAAATATATATATAATATTTTTTAAATTTTCATTTGTTTTTGAGAGACAGAGAGAGACAGAACACAAGCAAGAGGGGGGCTAAAGAAAATGTGTCACATAATCTGAAGCAGGCTCTAGGCTCTAGGCTCTGAGCTGTCAGCATAGAGCTCGATGTGGGGCTCAAACTCACGAGTTATGAGATCATGACCAACGCTGAACTCAGATGCTTAATGCACTGAGCCACCAAGGCACCCCTTAAATATTTTATATTCAGTTATTTTTTGTCTGTTTATTCTACAGTGATTGAGAAGAGATGTGAAATTTCAAACATTTGAAATTAATTCTGGGTCTTTCTATTCTTTTGAACTTCTATCAAGTTTTTGCTTCACATATTTTAAAAATTTGTTATTATGCACATAAATGTTAGGATCATTATGTACTTTTGATGAATTAACCAGTTTAGCATTGTGAAATTATGTTCTTTATCCCTAGTAATATTTTTTGTTTTAAAATCTAATTTGTCTGATATTAATATAACCATTGATAAAAATCTCTCTTGAATAGTGATAGCATGGTATATTTTTCCATTCTTTACTTTTCATATTTTTAAATCTTTATAAGATTTATAATGCACTGCATTTCTTATAGGCTCCAATTGGTTGGGTCTTTTCAATACAACATTACAACCTTTGCATTTTTATTAAAGTTTATAAACCATTTATATTCAATGTGATTATTTATTTTATTATTCCATTTCAAATCAATACTGAATTTGTAAATTTTTATTAGGAATAGTATACATTTTGTAAAAGCATAGTCAAAGACAAAATTTCTTTCAAAAAAATCTTTCTTTCAATTCATAACAAAAATTGTATCATATTTAGTTGAAAAGCAAAGGAACATTTTATTTTTTTTAATGTTTTATTTATTTCTAGGAGAGAGAGACAGTGTGAGCAGGGGAGGGTCAGAGAGAGAGGGAGTCACAGACTGAAACAGGCTCCAGGCTCTGAGCTGGCAGTCAGCACAGAGCCTGATGCGGGGCTCGAACCCACGAACTGCGAGATCATGATCTAAGCCAAAGTCGGACGCTTAATCGACTAAGCCACCCAAACGTCCCCCCCAAAAAAGCAAAGGAACATTTTAAATTATCCCAACATACTATGGAGTAGAAATTCTAGAAATAATGAGATTACAGCCCTATGTATTAAGTCAAGACTACCACTGTACAATTGCCTTTAAAAGAAATTTAAAGGTTAAAAACAAAACAAAACAAAACCAAATCCAAAGAAAGACAAACTAAAAAATAACAATTACCACTTATGTCTAACAATTCACTGGGAAAAAATGTCACTCTGTTTTAGATAGTTTTCTCTCCTTTTCTATGTTTTCATTCTGTTCATAATTCTCCTGTTGAAAATCTAGTTTGCTGAAAGTCAAAATTAGTGCATACCAAATTATCTGTTTTTTACAACTCATCATATATCCTCTATTATCTTGAAACCCAGAGGTCTCAAGTTCACCAGAGTTCCCACACAGTTTAAGTAACTACATATTTCTAAAATGTTTTCCACAGAGAGTAGCATCCATATATATATATATATATATATATATATATATATATATATATATATATATGCATGTATTTTTCCTAAAGCTTGAGTAATCTTCATAGTTATTTTTCTTCTCACATATTATGTCAATTCTGGCCAATAAAACAGTTTCCCAGTGTGCTAAAATAAGCCAGTATGCTCTTTTTAAAAATGTTGTCATGGCTTTAAACTTTTCCTTCTCCTCTGCTGAGCCATCATTATCAACTGACATTTTTTATAGTTTACAAATAACTTACATAACCAACTTCATAGGGATCTATAAAATGTATATCTCTGTCTGTAGGTTTTCATGATTCATTTGTAAATAAAGTATATGGACTTTTAATATGAACTCTGAAGTTTCTATTTTAGATTCTTAATGGACCCAAAATATCTCCACCTATTTCTATTCTTCTCTTTTTCATGAGAAGTTGAGGGTACTTAAAAACTTTTGTATAAATAAGATGTTAAAGGATTTCTAAAGCCTTCAAATGGATTATACAAATACCCTCTAGAAATTTCATAAATAATCAAGGAATAATCAAAATCTGGAATATCAGTAAACTGTTAATAGTCTAGAAAAATTCAGTCCAAATGCTTTCTAAATTGGGTAATTTACTATATTCTAAAAGGTCATTGTAAATAGATCCCAAAACAGAAGCTAAATTAGAAATATACACAAACTAGCATTAAAAAAAAAAAAAAAAAAACGTGTTTATAGCATGCCAATTCTTCAATTCCCTTAAAACAATGGCTGGAAAAGAAAAGAATTTGTGTATGATATTTCAGTACAGTTTGAGAAGCAACAATACTTTATTTACCAAGAAATATTAGATACCATGGGCTTGGAATACAGACTGTCTAAAAGACTAGGGCCTAATCATAGGATTAAAAATTGTTTTGTCACCCCTCAAACCTTAGCCCTGTATTAGTAGGGAGCCTGTACTTTCTACTAAATTTTTCTTCTATAACCTGAAACTTCTCTAAAAAAATGAAGTAGGTATATTAATTTTATTTAAAAAAAATTCCCGTACATGAATATAAAAATGACTGGAAAAGCAGAAGGAGAGTCTATAAGAAAAGTACAGTTGTGACCATACCATATACTTATTTCATTAAGATAACATTTAGAGACAGTGCTATAAGTAGCACACACAATACATACTTTATATTAACATTCTCCCTGGACAATATAAATAATGATAAATTTGGCATTATGAGAGAATATAAGTAATTTATTGGGCAATTTAAGTCATACCCGTGTTAACCCAAAGAATAAGTGGCAAGGTTGAGAAATAATTCAAAGTCCGTCTGGCTTGAAATTCTAGTTTTGGGAAATAGTTTGCCAGATTTCAAAGAGACTTTTAGTACCTAAAGCTTCACTAAAACAGTTTCAGAACTATCCAGTTTTAGCATCAAGAGGATTCCCAAGCTGATGCATGACTATGTATGTGCAAAACTTGCTCATCTTTTCTAGCTCCTATACATGGAGACCAAATGTTATCTAAGGACTTGTATATTTTAATGTATTTGTTTGACCATTAGCTGTAAAGAATATGCTAAAATCATTTTTATTCTATTTGAAGGTAGGGAGTTTGAAACTATAAGCTAAAATTATATTTGGTAATCATTTGGAGATTTTTATTTGTTTTTTGTCTCCAGTGAATAAAATATATATACGCATATATTTTAAATTTTAGAAATAATGAAAATACTGAATACATTTGTTGCCTGTCCTTTGCTATTCTGCATGAGAAATGCTTTTATCCAAAAGCCAGGTAAAGAACAATTATAGAATCTCAATGTTAATATTTAAATAAAATGAATCAGGCACTAGCTTCTTTCATCAGTCTGTTTATTTTTAATGCATAATAACTTTACCCAGAGCTCTAGATGAATAAATATTATCAACTATCAAAACACATATGCTTTGTGCTAAAAAGTAATTGTAGTACAATACACTTCTTCAAGAGTCACTGCTATCTCCAGATTTAAAAACTGCTGTATTTCCTGAGTGGCAAAAAAAAGGAAACTGAACAGAAAACAAACCAAAAATGAATCCCCTGATCCTCAGTTTGGCACAGACAAAGAACTCTTACAGTTGTGTAGGCATATTATATCCATTCATTACCACAAAATAAAATTGGTTCTTTAGAAAAATGAATTGTGTTCAAAGTCTTGACAATCCTATTTAACACAATGAAAAACTATTTGTTAAGCCAGTCTGGGTTTCCCAAAACTGAGATGAATAGTATGAAGTCTGAATGTTTCCTTGTGGTACAGAAGACAAAAGAAGACACTAGCTGGTCATAGTCAGAATAGCCTATTTTTTTTAGCTCAGCTATAAATGAGCTAACATGATTACAGGATAGTAAATATTCTACAAAAAACACTAGAATTTCAGATGTAAATATGTGGAGGGATATAGGACATCTGCCAAAGGAGACAGAATGTTTAAATCAGCAGAGCATTAGGTCCAATAAAATATTAATTTAGAGTATTAATACAAAATGATTATAAAACAAACATTAATTCTAGAATTTTGTAGTCCAAATAGAAAGAAAACATTATCCATATTCGGGGTAATAAGGGTTTTGAGGGATCTAATTTACCTTCTTAATGGATACTCAAAAATATCTATTTCTAGATTATTCTCGTTGTTGTCATTACTTGCAGTTACTAGATCAAGTTTGGATAAAAAAACACATGAAGTATTTTAAAAGCCTCCCAAAGTTATAAGCAAATATTTCCTAGAGATTTCAGGAATGACAAAGATATAATAAAATTTAGAATCATCCCAGTTTTTCCAAAACAAAAGGGAGTTAGTAAAAATTTGAATTCAAATTAGAACTCAGAAAAAAATAGACAAAATGTTTAGAATCTATTCAGGCTTTATTTACGCCTGACTAAACAGGATCTAGAGAGTGAGAGGAGGGCAATAAAGGGTCTAAGTGTTTGAACCCTACATTGTGAAGTGTTTCAGAGCGCTGTCCAAGAAGAATCTGGACCACCACCAGGATCTCAAATGTCCTTTTACTCCTTATTTATGCACATGTGCGTGCACACCTGATAGGTCACACACTGCATGTGTGCTCACACACATACACACACACACACACACTGATGCTTCAGCATACCTTTGCTTGGAGTCCAGTTCTAAGACCTAGGACCCTGTGCTATCACATTTTCTACCATGTTTTTTACTATGGTTCTTAAATGTGTCAGGCAAAAAGAATGTGTAAAATTAGATATATTATTGCCTAACACTGAAGATTAAGAATTTTTCTTTATTTAAGCAAGTCAAGCACTTTTTTTTTTTCCTGGTCATTGTGTTCTGATATAAATTGAAGTTGGCTAGGCTTGACCCAACCAACCTAACTGGTGTTTGAGTCACATTTCCCAAGATCCTGAGTTGCCCCAATAAAAAGGGAATGTTTGGCAAATGAATGATATATTCACTTTTTCTAGAACCCTTCATTTTTCAGACCTTTCCATTGGTCTCTAGATTTTGTACCTTATTTTTCAGATGGACATGCCAGCTGTTTTCTGGAAGCTCAGTTCCTCCCAATGGCCTTGGGAGTAATGACTTTAAAATCTTTCTTATTTTATTTTGCTTTAATTCTTCCAACTGTTTTTCATCAAGGCATAATCTAAGTGTCAATGACTATGGACCACAATTCTTTCTTGGATAGATTCTTATTTATATCTTTGTAATATATTATTGGCATAATCATTTCTTAATTTTTTTAATGTTTATTCATTTTTTAGAGACAGAGACAGAGCGTGAGTTGCTTCCTTTACCCCTTTACATCAATTAATACTAACATTTTCACTACTAAAATTAAAAGTAGCAAATATTTCACCTTTCAAATATCACGTTTATCTTACCTGTATAGTGCATACACATCTCATATGCATATTGGCATAATGTTAATAATAGTAATTTCAGGGTCACAGTGGTCTGCATGACTTTTATTTTCTTCTTTTAATTAGATACGCTGCCTGACTTGCTTTTAAATAAACATGTATTGTTTGCTAAAAAGACTATTTTTCTTAAAAATATATAAAAGGAAATGCCCTATCAACACAAAAAGATAATGTTATAGTTCATAATACTGTGCCTGACATATAGCAGCAGGCTATCTATAAATGAAGTCGATATTAGTACATTATAATATTCATAAGCAGTTTAATTACTTTGGTTTTTTAGACCTTTAAGTACATTTATACTGCTGAATTATTAGCTTTCATATACTTGTTTCTGTGAGCTATTGGGTGAAATATATTATTCATTTCTATATCCTTAAAATTTAGAATAATCCCTATGCAAAAAGACTCATTAAATGGTAATTGGGAAAAAACAGGGGAAACTAAATCATTCATTAAAAAGAAAAAGGAAATTACAAAAGGATGGATGAGTGAAGAGATAGAAATAAAAATGATAAAATTTTAAATAGATGAATCACTATTTTATTTTATTACATTTATTATTTTTTTGAGAGACAGAGTGACACAGAGCATGAGCAGGGGGGAAAGGCAGAGAGAGGAGACACAGAATCTGAAGCAGCCTCCAGGCTTCAAGCAAGTGTTCGGCACAGAGCCCAATGCAGGGCTCGAACCCACCAACTATGAGATCATGACCTGAGCCGAAGTCGGACACTTAACCGACGGAGCCACCACCCAGGTACCCCTACCATTATTGTTATATGAAAACCAATGTGACAATAAACTGTTAAATAGAAAATAAAATAATACAATACAATACAATTTGTGGGGAAAGTAGGTGGTACCTTCATCTCAGAACATAGCCTTGAATATATCTACTATAATTATTTGCTCAATTCTATGCAATTAAGCACCATCTATCTGTTCAATAAATACTTATTGCAAACACAACTTGTTTCTTCTTTGTACTAGATGAGTAAATTGTTTTCCACCAAAACAAAAAAACTCAGGGAAGTTTGTATTTTTTTAAAGTATGTATAATATATTCTTCTTGCACATCTAAATACACAGTGTTCACTGATAGGAACTTTAATGAATATAAAAACAGAAAGTATTAAAATTTTCATTCTGAATCCAGATTTAGTGCTCACTTTGGTATTATTTATTTCATCTTTTTCAGATGGTCAAAGAGAAAAGAAAAAAAAAGAAGAAACAAAAAACCTTGCTTAACTTATTAAATATTTATGTAATAATGACATAAGGATGGAAGAAAGTGCAAAGGGAAGAAAAAAAGGGAAGAAAAGAAAGTAGAAGAATTCAGCTCAAATAAAAATTTTGGAATCAAAGGTGTTCTGAATAGGCCCTCTTTTCTGGTATGAACTATAAAAATAGACCATTATCAACTAGAGAAAGATTTAAATGTTTAAGTACAAACTCTTACTCAATTGCAGCAATTTCTTCCCATAATAAAAAAAAAAAAGGAAAGATGACTAATGATGATACACTCCTTCCTCATTTCTTCTTCCAGCACTGCTCAGAAGGAACTTTGCATTCCTTTTCCAGTGGTAAATGTGAAGGAGAGCAATGTCTCCCCACAAACTCACCCTGAGCACAGCTTGCCCCTCAAAGCTTAGGAGTCTGTGGGAGATTTATACATTCAGAAACCGAGAAGACTGAGATGTTCTACAAAAGCAGTGTCTGCCATCGGGCAGGTGAAGAGCATCTTTGGGTCAGCTGTGGGACCAACAGGAAGGTGTGTATGGGCTAAAGTTTTTTTCAAAATAAAGAAAAGCTAAATTTCCATGCTCAGAATAGTGATCCTAATCTCCAAGAAGCCTTAAAGAGGGGAGAAGAAGAGGCAGCAGAAAAAGGAACAGAATAGGAAGTAAACCAGCAGGGCAAGAAAACACCAACAAAGAGTATGATATAGTCAAGAGAAAGAAGTCACAGCAAACACTGCAGTAAATTAAAAGAATGAAAAGGAATAAAAGGAACAGCACAGAATGAGGGAAACTTAAGCAGCAAGCCAAGATTTTTTTTTTTTAATTTCCTAACCATAGCCATCAGTGTTTTTAAATAGAGACAGGCAATGTTCTTTTTCCAGCTCTGCAGGCCTGCAGTTCTCAGAGCTTCACACAAAATTGACTCTAAACATTCAATTTAAAATACAAATAGGAAAGCTTGCAATCCAAATTCAAAGATAAACAAACTAAAAGGGGTATCTCAGTATTTAAAAATATATACATAAAGTCCTCCAAATTTGAAGGCAATAGGTAAATCTACTTAGGTCACTTTACCTCTCTTCCCACAAGGCTAGTTGCTAAAATGCTAGATTTCCTGATTCTCTACCCAGGAAAATAGAGTACAGTAAGGGGGAAACCATTGTTATGTTAAAAAAAAAAAAAAAAAAAGGAAGTAGAATGCTGCTTTTAATCCTTTGGCTGCTTAGAAGAAACTATACAAATTCATTTTGCATACATGCACGGTTTAATGTGTTTGCAACTGAAATTGAAAATTGTAGCAAGCTACTTAAAAGGAGCCCCATTGAATGGAATTTGTTACATAATAGAGCGATTTTCAAATGTGCCATTGTGTCACCAGCAATGCAATATATCATCACAGTTACTTTATTTAGGAGATACTAGAAAACTGAAAAGGAGAAAGGATAATGATTCATTTGCTTAACATTTTTTTTAAAAAGATTCCGCAGCACGATTAAATGGCCAGGTGCTGAGGAGCAGGCTGTGGATCCGGACCACCAAAATAAAATCCTGGCCTTGCAGATCCCAAGCCTGATTCACAGACAGCCTCCTTCACTTACGTCCATTCCGTTTGCTACGATGGGGAAGGGTTCTCCAGAGAAACAACCAATAAGGGTAGTAGAAACATATAGGTAGTGGACATATTTTCTATCTTAATTGGAATCAGAATTTGATTTGTGAATACATCAGAACTTTATTAAATTATGCATTTCAATATGTGAAATTCTGTATGTCAATTATACCTCAATGAGGCTGTTTTTTTAAAAAAAATTCTAACTAGATGTATATACAAGTGCATGTACACTTATACACACATATTGGTTGATGTTAGAGACTGCTTTTAAGGAATTGCCTCGCCCAGTTTTGCCAGTGCTACCAAGTCCGAAATCGGTAGAGTGGGCCACCAGGCCCTGGAAACTCAGGTTGCAGTCCCAAACAGAATTCTTTCTTTAGAAACCTCAAACTCTGCTCTTAAAGTCTTCAACTGATTGGTTGAGGCCTACCTACAGTATGCAGGGCCACGTGCTTTATTGAAAACAACCAATTCTAAATGTTAATCACATCTAAAGATATGAAAACCTTCCCTAAAACATAAATATTTGTGTTTGAAAAACAAGAAACAAGTAGGCATTATAGTGTAACCAAGTTGGGACTTAAAAGTAACTATCACAATAATCTTTAAAACCTCTCTGATCCAGTTTGTTTGTTTGTTTATGTTTAAGTAGGTTTCACACCCAGCACGGAACCCAATGCAGGGCTTGAACTCATGACCCTGGGGTCAGACCTGAACTAAGATCAAGACTCAGACACCTAACTGACTGAGCCACCAGGTGCCTCACAGAGTTTAGAGCAGAGGTTCCCTCAGAAATTTTGCTCAATTATGATAATCTGCCCATTAAAACACAAATCTAGGGGTACCTAGATGGCTCAGTTGTTTCAGTGTCTGACTCTTGATTTTGGCTCAGGCCACAATCTCACAATTCCTGAGTTCCAGCCCTGCATAGGACTCTGTGGGGCCAGCTTGGAATTCTCTCTCTCCTCTTTGTGTCCCTTCCACTGCTTGCTCTCTTTCTCTCAAAATAAATAAACATTAAAAAAATGAGCAGGAGAGTATAAATGACATTTTCACTCCAAATTTTCTCAGTGTTTCCTTACTCTTTGTTTATTCTCTCTCTCTGCTGTAATTTCTCTTAGAGAGTGATACAAATACGTTGTGTGTTTTTTTTTTTTAACACTCCTTTTCTGCCTGAAAATGTGGCTTTATGAGAAGATTTGGTAAGCAAACTATCTAGATATGAATTAGTTTTCTAGGAGAAATCACCCCAAATAGCGAATAAAGCAAAGTGTCTCCTTATAAAGAGTTGCATGAAAGTTCTTGATAAACTGAGGATAGATAGAACAGAAAATTTGTGATGTTGTCTTTTCTGGTTAGTCTTTTTTATTTAAGCACTAAGGACACAGCTTCCTCCAAGGTAATTCTACTGCACAACAACAAAGTTAGCCCACGCAGATGAGGTGATTTCTCACATGAGTATTCATTCAGCATCATTATCAATTTCTACATGTTTATGGAAATTTCATGACATAGAAGCCTCATATTTATTTAAGCCTATCTTGAAAAAAGTAATTCTGAGATAGTAACCCCAAATCATCAAATCCCTATTTATTCACATTCCTGATTGTACTATATACACTGCATGGTTCTTACCCAAGGTGGAATTATGGTAGCCATAGGTCACTTCCTCCATAAAAAAATAAAAATGGGTGTTTTGTTATAAATATGAATTTTTCTTCAGATAATGTCTTTTCATTTTGATTTTAAAATAAATTAAACATTTGTATGGGTCCCTAAAAATTAAGTTTGTCTTAGGTCCATTGTGCCTAATGGACATGACTAATAGTTTATTTTAAGCAGTTTAGAAAACAGTATGGAGGTTCCTCAAAAAGTTAAAAATAAAGCTACCCTATGATCCAGCAACTGCACTACCAAGTATTTATCTAAAGAATACAAAAATACTAATTTGAAGGGATGCATGCATCCCAATGTTAATAGCAGCATTATCTACAATAGTCAAATTTAGGAAACAGACCAAATAAATGTCCCTTGACTGATTTACAGATACACACACACACACACACACACACACACACACACACACACACAATGGGATATTACTCAGCCTTAAAAAATGAAATCTTGCCATTTGCAATGACATGGACCTAGGGATATAATGCTAACTGAAATAAGTCAGTCAGAAAAAGACAAATACCATTTGATTTTACTCAAATCTGGAGTTTAAGAAACAATACCAACAAGCATAGAGAAAAGGAAAAAAAAAAGAAAAAAAGAAAGAAAGGCAAACCAAGAAACAGATGCTTAACTATAGAAAACTGACGGTTACCAGAAGGGAGGTGGGTGTTGGGATGGAGGAAACAGATAAAGGAGATTAAGACTACACTTATTGTGATGAGTACTGAGTAATGTGCAGAATTCTAATTGATGATATTTTATACCTAAAACTAATATTACACTGTATATTAACAAACTAGAATTTAAATAAAAGCTTTAGAAAAGGAGGGGTGCCTGGGCTGCTCAGTCAGTTAAGCGTCCAACCTCTGCTCATGTCATGATCTCATGCTTCGTGAGTTCGAGCTCCATGTTGGGCTCCTTTCTGACAGCTAGCTCAGAGCCTGAAGCCTCCTTCGGATTCTGTGTCTCCCTCTCTCTCTGACCCTCTCCTGCTCAAGCTGTCTCTCTCTCTCTCTCTCTCTCTCAGAAATAAATAAAACATGAAAAAATAATTTAAAAAAAACTTTAAAAAAGGACTATAGTTCAGTACAATTTAGGGTCAACAAAAAAAATAATATATATATGATACTAATATATAAGTATGAGAATATATATTGGGTGACACACATACAATTATTGTGAATATAACATGTTCATTTTAAATATGCATATATCTACATATATATCTACATATATACATGTATAGGTGCAATTTAAATTTTTGTTAAGTTCGAGATAATTTCAGAAAAGTTTGTTTCACCTTTTTTTTTACAACTATTAATGTAGAAAAATAGTTTTCAAATCATCCTAATCATTTTGGGTTTTGCCCTGGTGACAAAAAGCTTTATACAATACTTGATATTTGTTAATTCATTAAAAATATGGCTTGATTTTACTCTTGTTTAAAAAATAACTTTTAGAGTTGCTTGCAATGTTAATTGCTCATTGCTTCCTTGTCTGGGAAGAATAACATAAAATCAGTGACGTGTTTGTTTTATTTTCTAAGGCCTAATGTGGAGAAATAAAATCTATTTAGCATGAAAATCCTTTTTTTCCTTTTTCTAATAAGATGCTTTTATTTTTTAATGTTTCTATTTGCGTATGAAAAGAAATACTGATTTATAGAAAAGAAAATATGGAATATCAGTGTCTCAGTGTTTCCTAATACGAAAAGAATATAGGAAGCTGAATAAAATAACCATGAAATTGTGGTATCTAACGTTCTTTCCTAAAGTTTATTTATTTACTTTGAGAGAGAGAGAGAAAGAGAGCGAGCACAAGCAGGGGAGGGGCAGAAAGAGGGAGAAACAAAGTCCCAAGCAAACTCTGTGCTATCAGTCCAGAAGCCCAAAGGGGGGCTTGATTCCAGGAACTGTGAAATCATGACCTGAGCCCAAATTAAGAGTTGGAGTCCTAATGGACTGACCCACCCTGATACCCTTATGGTATCTAAATGTTTGCTAATAGAAATACATAAAGAATGAAGATACAAAGGCTAAATAAAATAAATGCAGGTGGGAAAATAAAACACACACAGAAGAATGTTTTCATACACTTAAAAGTTATTCCCCTAGAGAATTTAAAGCCTGCTGAAATTTGATGAATTCAATTAAGGCAATTTAGATCAGATCTTTGTTTTGAAATATCTTGTTCACAGAAAAATAGAACAGGAAAGGCAATATGTTTGATTCCATATTGGGAGTTACTAAATAGAATATATAAGAACAATACACTTTTGAAAAATCTGTGTGACGGGTATAATAAGAAAGAGAAGTAGAAAGCATTTGAACAGAATACTATCTTTGCAATACTGAGGATTTTAAGCAGTTAAAAAATAAGCAGAAAGCCACAAACCTCAATGTTCTGATATTTTCTGAAACTACACAATTACAGTATAAATTACAATACAAAATATATTATAGTATTTTGATTGCTCCAGAATGATTAATAATTCATCTCTATCTTTATTTAACCCTACCTTCTTTCTCCTTCCTTCTCCTCTAAAGACCCTACACTTGCATAATTTAGGAGGGAACACTTCCTTTTAAATTTGTCGAATTAGTACTTTTTAAAAAATATTTTTATTTATTTCTAGGAGAGAGAGAGAGACACAGACTCTGAAATAGGCTCCAGGCTCTGAGCTGGCAGTCAGCACAGAGCCCGACGCGGGGCTCGAACCCATGAACCGCAAGATCATGACCTAAGCGAAAGTCGGACGCTTAACCGACTAAGCCACCCAGGCGCCCCTGTCGGATTAGTACTTTTAAAGCTCATTACTATATATTACAAAATATATATCAAGCGGTCTGGTATATAGCAGTCTCTATGCCAGTTATCAACCAGAATTCAGAGTAAATGAATTTGAAATTATTTGTTCATATAGGATCTCTTAAAAATGTGATTTAGCCATTTCTACATTAACATACTGTAATATTTCAGTTGATGATAAAATCCTTTTTTTATACAATCTTAAATCCTACCTAAGTATACTTAGACTTTGAACCTTGATCTAATTTTTGAAAAGATTAGTATAGTAAAGAATATGCAGGAAAAAAAACAAAATACACTTTGTCAGACAGTGCAGACTTCTGTAGAAAATAAAAGATGAATTATGAAGAGGAGGAGGAAGAAAAGAAAGAAAATAAATGTTCTCACTTGTGGAGCAATAAAGGCAGTAATACAGATCAAAACTCTGCCTATCTAAATATTTTCTAGATGGAATAAAAGATAAGCATGGGTGGAACAGGAAAGGTACTCTGTGACCAAGTGATTTTGTTTGAAGTGATTTGGAGTGATTTGGGAAGTTATGTATCTAACAACACTGACAACAGTTGGTACCACTCCCTGGAAAATGTTAGATGATGTATTTCATAACTAAACTCAAATCTAAGTTTGAATATTTCAGAGTGCTTCAAAATACATGCTGTTGGATAATCTCTTGAAATCATGATAACTGTATTACCAAAATAACTATAATGATCAGTACTTCTTCCAGGTAGATAGAATTACTTCGCACTTTACATTTTTGAGACTCAAACACCTTACCAATCAAAATTAACCCCTATATGTCAAAATCCCCTTTTATGTTTTTGGAGAAGTTATATAGGAAGAGAATCAATAGGTTCCTTTGAATGAATTTTAATTGTTTTGTTTTTATTTTCTTTCCTAAAAGAGTTTTTATACAGCTATAATAAATTGTTATAGGACCTACTCTTTGGAGAATGTCTTTCTTATATACCCATTTACTTTCGAAAGGAAATAAAACTGAATTTACATGTCTAGTTAACACCTCTATGATAGATCTTTTAGAACTTGTTACACTAACTATTAGAGGACAGGAAGGAGTTGTGTGGGAGAGAGAGGCTGATGTAGGACAAATAGATGAGGGGCTAGAACATTATATACCTCTTCCCCTCCTGACTGATGGTTATTAAACTTTTACATGATTAAAATGGTGTACACAAAGACTTTAATAAAGTGAAAATAATGTAAATGACTGGCTTTAGAGACTTTAAGAATGAGAATACTACTTAGAAGTTTAATAGTTCAAATGGGCATTGTTCGTAAAAAAATTTCATGTTAACTAGTTGACTAGAGCTCTTTTCTTTTATTTAGGTCATCAGTATTCTGATCACTAGGAAAAACATAAAGGCTAGGTATACAGAATATGGGGCACTGTAGCAAATGAGCAAGCAAGAATAGGACACAGGGAATCATACCAAAACTAATTAAAAAGGGGAAATACAAGAAAGACAAAGATATTTTAGCCATTATATGTACTTTGCACCTGGAACATGTGACCTTATGCTGAGTGGAAAACTATAACTCATCATCATCGAGTGTTGATTCTACCCCCAAATTCTGGAGGTAAAGGTAAATAATTTAACCAAGTAATTAAAATATTTAAATGTAAAAGCAAAAGTAATCTATAGATGTAATAATTTTTTTAATCAAAATCCCAAAAGGGATTTCTAACAGAAAAAGAAGTGCTAATATTCCTATGGAAACATACACACACACACACACACACACACACACAAAAGCCAAAATAATCTTTAAAAAGAAGAGCAAAGGAAAAAGCATCAAATTTCCTGATTTCAAAGTCTATTACAAATTAATAGTAATTAAAATAGTATGATGCAAAATGTCTTTGTAAATGTTCAGGGCAAGTTCATTAATAATAGCTCCAAATTGGAAACAATCTAAATGTTCATCAGAAGGTGAATGCATAAAGAAAGTATGGTACATCCATACAATAGAATGCTACTTGGCAATAAAAGGAATGAACTACTAATATATATTACAAAGGTGGATCTCAGAATGGTTCCATTTGAAAATTCAAAATGATCTATAGTGACAGAAAGCAAAGTTATGGTTCAAGATGAAAGAGATGAACTGCAAAGGGATATTAAAAAAACCTCTGAAATGAGGGAAATGTTTTGTATCTTGCTTCTGGTGGAGGTTTCATGAATATTTTTGTACTTATTTATTTATTTAAATTGATATATATTATATACACAAATATATATATTTATTCAAACTGATGTTTGATGATTCAAACTGATGATATATATATATATATCAAAACTGATCAGAGGCACCTAGATGGCTCAATTGGTTAAATGTCCACTTCTTGATTTTGGCTCAGGTCATGAGCTCATTGCAGGATCATGAGCTCACCCATCAAGCTCTGGACTGACAGTGCAGAGGCAGCTTGGGATTCTCTCTCTCCCTCTCTCTTTCCTTCCCTGCTTGCATTCTGTCTCCCTATTTATACATATATTTTTAAGTTGATCAAATTACAAACTTAAGATGAATAGTTTATTTTAAATAATCATTCTGTATAGAAGTTGATTTTTTTTAAAGCAGTATGGTACTGACATAAAAACAGAAACTAGTGGAACAGAATACAGATCCCAGAAATAAATCCATGCATATATAGACAACTGATCTTTGACAATGGTGCTGAGTTTACACAATGGAGAAAGGACAGTTTCTTTAACAAATGATGTTGAGAAAACTGGATATCCACACACAAAATAATGAAACTGGATCCTTATATTATGCAATACACAAAAATCAACAGAAAATAGATAAAATATATCAATGCAAACCTGAAATTATAACAGTTCTAGGGGAAAAAAAAACATAGAAGAAAAGCTTACTTACATTGGTCTTGACAATGATTTCATGAACATAACATGAAAAGCATACACAACCAATGCAAAGCAGACCAGCAGCACTACATCAAATTGAAATGCTTCTCTACAGCAAAATATTTGCAAACCAAATACAATTTTTAAATTTTTATTTTTTTTAAATTTTTTTTAATGTTTTATTTATTTCTAGGAGAGAGAGAGAGACAGCGTGAGCAGGGGAGGGTCAGAGAGAGAGGGAGTCACAGACTGAAACAGGCTCCAGGCTCTGAGCTGGCAGTCAGCACAGAGCCCGACGCTGGGCTCGAACCCACGAACCGCGAGATCATGACCTAAGCGAAAGTCGGACGCTTAACCGACTAAGCCACCCAGGCGCCCCTTTAATTTTTAAAATACATAAGAAACTCCTCCAACTCAACAGCAAAAAATTAATAATCCAATTAAAAGGTCAGCATCACACTTGACTATTCATTTTCTCAAAGATGACATTCATATGGCCCACAAGTATATGAAAAGATATTTACCTTCAGTAATCATCACAAGAAGGCAAACCAAAGCCATGATAGCAACACACACCTGTTGGGATCGCTATTTAAAAAATAACATAACATAAAAAATAAAAAAGATAAATGTCAGCATGATGTGGAGAAATTGGAGCCCTTGCATAATGTTGATGGAAAATGTAGTGCTGCAAATGTGAAAAAGAAGAACACTATTTTTTTCCATATTACTTTTTTTCCTCAAAATAT
Source organism: Proteles cristata cristata (assembly GCA_017311185.1). Classification (NCBI taxonomy): domain Eukaryota; kingdom Metazoa; phylum Chordata; class Mammalia; order Carnivora; family Hyaenidae; genus Proteles; species Proteles cristata. Next base: position 202,249 of record JAESUZ010003804.1, on the reverse strand, counting down.
TAAATATAGAACTACCATATCATTCATTAGTCCATCTTCTGAGTATTTATCCAAAAGAAGTAAAATCAGGATCTTAAAGAGATATTAGCTTTCCTATGTTCAGTGAAGTACTATTCACAATAGCCAAGATGTTAAAACACCTTACATGTCCACTGATGGATGAATAAATTTAAAAAAAAGATATATGCATAACAACAGAGTACTATTCAGTCTTAAAAAATGGACATCCTAGGGCTCTTGAAGGGCTCAGTCAGTTAAGCAGCCAGCTCTTGGTTTCAGCTCAGGTCATGATCTCAGGGTTCTTGAGATCAAGCCCCAAGTCAGGCTCTGGGCTGTCAGCCTGTTGTGATTCTCTCTCTCTCCCTCTCCTTGTGCCTCTCCCTTGCTCGTGCTCTCTCTCTCTCTCTCTCTTTAAAAATAAAAAAAATTAAAGATGGAAATCCTGCCATATGCAACCTGAGGACACTATACTCAGTGAAAATACGTCACTCACAAAAGGACATACGTTGCATGGTTTCACCTACATCAGGTATCTAAAAACATAAAATCAAAGAATGTAATGTTGGTTGCCAATTGTGAGGAAGAGGAAATGGGAATTTGACTAACAAAGTGGAAAAAATCTCATTTAAACAAAATTAGTAAGTTCTAGAGACCTGATGTACCAGCACCAGCATTGGGCCTACAGTTAATGATACTGTATTAAATGCCAAAAATGCCACAGTAAAATAAAATAATAAAGTGTTTTTGGGTATACTTCTGTGTATCTTCATGAAGTTTCATATATAAGCAAGTCTCTACAGGTATCGGTCAACACTGTCTACTATTTCTTTCATACACACAAGAAAAGAAAAAGCGAGAGGAATGGAGGGAGGAAAAAAAGAATAAAACGGCTAGGAGGGAAGGATGCAAGGAAAAAGAGGGAAAGGAGGAAGAGAAAAGAAAAAAAAAAGGAAAAATAGGGAAAAATAGAAAAAAAAAGCTTCATAAGTTTATAACTCCTAGCTAAATATCCAAACTGGCATTTCTGAGAACTAAATGGAATACAGATCACTTCTCAAGCCATCAATTTTTTACCTACTCAGGTGCAGCGAGTTGCATTATTACCTGGCCAGCTTTTCTCAGTACTTTTACATGGCGCCAAAGGAACTGTTAGCTTTGCCTAAAATTGCTCATTTGCTACCCAGTGATGACAATTGCCTGCCTCCTCCTCATTCATAAACTCTTAATCTCTAAACTAAAAGTGCTGTCAACAAAATTTATAGATATCCTTACTAGAGGCAAGGACATCAAATCCAGAGAGTATGTTGAGCAGTGTGTATGCCAAGAAACTAAACCCATGACACAGAGAGTAAATAAAGAACACAGGAAAGAGCCCAAAAGGCAATAGTCAAATGATGGCTGCCAAGGAATGGCTGCTTGATCAAATGCAATGGGCCAGGCTCCAGGGATCAGGTTAAAATTAAATGATTAATCCACAGGGTTGGAAGAGCTCATTGGGACACCAGCTAGAATCCCAGTGACCTGGAGGGATCCCCACAGACTGAAGCAGCTGCTGCTTCTGCTATAAACCTGATGCCAGCAACACACAGGCTGAATTCACTTCTATTTCCTCAGCTTCTAATTAACACTATGAAACACTTGTATTTTTACCTCATGTTCCATCAAAACATAGACTAGATTGTTTCTTCCTTTCCTGAAGTGTCATCATAAATATGCTTCAGAATTTCTCAATATGATGCTCTCAGCAACCTAAATCTCTCTCCCACATGGAAAAGAGTTGAGGCCACTCCATTTCAGGCTACCATCTTCACACAGCAGAGTAAACGGTACTCTGAAACCCTGTTCCCTCCTCCTGGCATGGAGACAAACACCTTTGCTCCCAGCTACCTACTAATGTAACCTTCTGGAAGAGCAAAGGACATCAGGCCCTAATCCTCTTTACTTCCCAAGTCTCACTGCTCTGAGTATCCCATCTCATGCTGTTCTTCCCCTTAGCTAACTAAGATGTGTTTTTGGCCTCTACAAAAGCATATGCTTGTACTATAGTTACTTTTCAAAGTGTTATCACCTTATTGTCTAATTCCTGCTTTACATTTAAATCTGCTGCAAATTAGAAAGTTGTCGTTAGTCTCACTGTAGATATGAGGAAAGGAGACTCAAAACATTAATGGACTTCCTCAAGGGCACACAGTTAATAATAGAAAGCAATTTTGTGATCCCAAGGCTGGTGTTTGTGTCATCAGACTTGCTCTGTGTAAACTGTCTCCCTCCCTAGAATATAAGTTAAAGGGCTACGGCACTTAAATCAGTATAATACATATAATATATGTTCAATAATTTTCTTTAGACTGCCTGAATTACCATTCTTAAAATAGTATAGTACAGCTGAAGAATTCATTCCTTAAGATTAATACATTAAAATTTAAGTTCAAATCACTTAAGTGAGTTTGACTGATTAGAACAAAGCACAGGGGGTCGCCGGGGTGGCTCAACTGTGTGGGCGCCTGACTTTGGCTCAGGTCATGATCTCCCGGTCCATGTGTTCAAGCCCCGCATCGGGCTCTGTGTTGACAGCTCAGAGCCTGGAGCCTGCTTTGGATTCTGTCTCCCTCTCTCTCTACCCACCCCCACTTGTGCTCTGTCTCTCTCTGCCTCTCAAAAATGAATAAACATTTTTTTAAAAATTTTAAAAAAAGTTTGAGTGTCAGAAAAATAGAGAACATTTTGCCTTTCTTTCTTTTTTTTTTTTTAATTGAAAATATATAATGAATGCCCTGATCCTTAGATGTCTAAAGAAACCAACACCATGAACAGAATGTCTTAATGTCCATTTATTCAGCAAGCATTTATCTAGGTGTACCTGGCAGGTATACACAAAACAAAAGCCTATACAAGGACAGATGTTTCTACAATGAAGAAATATTTAACAAAGAGCAAGTTCTGTTCCCTGTGCTTGAAAGGAACAGTACCTTGAAATTTACACAATGTAGCTAGGACTAGCACTTACTATTTATCTAATGCATGTGAGATACTATGTTGAACACCTTTATAGGCTTTACGTCACCTTATAGATCAAAAACTTGGGCACATAAAGTTAAGCAATCAGCCCAAATTTCCCAGTAAGAGTCAAAATGGATTTAAATCAGTTTCCTTAAAGCAAACCAAAACAACAGAACCTGGTCAAGCATACCTTACTGGCTTCTCAAGGTATTTACTTTTTCAATCTTCTCTTCAAATTAATTCCCTACATAATGAATCCAAAAGGGCATAAACATCCCCAAAATAAACTAGCTAGTATCATAACTAGAGGAACAAGAAATTGTTCCCAAACATGTGTTAAAGAGAGCTACCTCTACAGATGTTACTGCATCTGACAGCCAGAAAGAGTGCAACTCAATCTGAAAAAGGTACATGGTAAAGGAGAAAAAGAGAAGGTGCTCATTCCCTATTACTCCAGTTTATGTAGTAAGGGGAGTACTATGGCAGGAAGTGGATGAGATAAGAAGGAGAACAGTACAAGAAAAGATGCGCAAAGAGATAAGGTAGAAAGGACAACAAAGCACACCATTCCAAGGAGCTTCGTATCTCTTTATCACAACACAGAACCCTTGTCATGATGATATCAATATTTGTGTGGTTGCCACACAGAAATCACCAAAAATATAACCATAACCCATTACTCTTAAGGACTGTCTGTACCTATTGCTTGCACAGTGATTACTGACTTAGCACCCATGTAGGCTAAAATAAAACTTTGTGAGACTTGGAAAACAAGGATACTTTGCATATCATTTTGGCAAAAATTTCAGCTTGTATGCTTTACTTTTTCGCTCTGAGATCCAAATGATCTCTCCAAAACAAAGAAAGTGATATTTTTTTCTTCCCTAAGTAATGCCCATGGCTGTTAATATTTTGGAGGCATACATTTGGATAATCAATAAAACAACCATACAATAAATTGCTTTTTAACATAACTTCTATGACATATTCAGGGCTCATGAGCTCTCTTCCTCTCATAAAACACCACGTACATGGCTGTACACAGAGAAATCATCTGTGAAAGAGATACAGAAACTAACTCAGCAACTCCTACATATCAGACAAATGAGTAAATACCCAAACAGAAATGGGTAGAAAGGCTGAGACATACTCTCACCATAAAACCCTACACAAATCTTGTACTCCATAGAGAGAGCTAAGAGTTAATCCCGAATTCCTAGTTTCTCCCTGAGGAGCAGTTAAGGATTTGGACCCCAAAGCGAGCACCTCAACTTTCAAAACTCTAACTGAAAGAATAACTTCTCAAATACCTACTTCTGAAAACCAACAGTTAAAGTCAAAGAGTGTAACAAAAGACAAAAAACGTCACTATATAATCATAAAAGGGTCAACTCATCAATATGATATAATAATTAAAATACTTATGTACCCAAAATAGAAGCATCTAAATATAGAAAGCAAATATTAACAGATCTGAAGGAAGAAACAGACAGCAATAAAATAATAACAGGATATTTCCACATTAGACCAGATGCCCCCGTAGAGTTAGATACAAAACATTCCATCTAACACAAGCAGAGTACACATTCTTCTCAAGGGCACATGAAACATTTCCAGGATAGATCATATGTTAGTCCACAAAACAAGGCATAAAAATTTTAGAAAGAATGAAATTACATCAACCATCTTTTTGGACCACAATGGTATGAATTCATTCCATTCTATGAATTCTATGAAACTAGAAATGAATTATAAGAGGCAAACTGGAAAATTCATAAATATGTGGAGATTAAAAAACATACTCCTAAAGACCCAATGGGTCAAAGAAGGAATAAAAAAATATCAAAAATTATCTTGAGACAAATGAAAATGGAATGGAATGCAACTTACCAAAATCTATCAGATGTAACACAAGCAGGTTTATACTGATTAACACCTACATTAAGAAAAAAGAAAGATTTCAAATAAATGACCCGACTTTAGGCCTTAAGGAACTTGAAAAAGAAGAAAACCTTAAGCAGAAAGTTAGCAGAAGGATGGAAATAACAAAGATTAGAGCAGAAATAAATGAAACACAGACAAAAAGGTAATTTAAAAAATCAGTGAAACTGAGGGCTGTTTTTTTCTAAATATTAACAAAAATATAGAAACCTCTAACTAGCCTACCAAGAAAAAAAGTCAGAAATACAAAAAATTATAAATGACAAAAGAGATATTACAACTGATAACACAGAAACACATAGGATCATCAAAAACTGCAATGAAGAGTTATACACCAATAAATTGGACAATCTACAAGAAACGTACAAATTCCTAGATATATACAAACTACCAAGACAAATTCATGAATAAATAGTAAACCTGAACAAACTTAGTATGAACCATATAAAGATGAATCAGTAATTAAAAGTCTCTGAAGAAAGAAAAGTTCAAGATTGGATGGTTTCACTGGTGAATTTCAGCAAACATTCAAAGAACTAATACCAATCCATATAAAACCCTTTTAAAGATAAACCAGAACATTTTCAAACTCATTTAGCAAAGGAAGCATTACCCATATACTAAAGCCAAACAAGGACATCACAAAAAAAAAAAATAAAATAAAATTATAGACAATATCCCTGATGAACACAGATGCAAAAGTCCTCAGCAAAATATTACCAAACAAATTTAACAATACACTGAAAAGATCATATACCATGATCAACTGGGATATAGTCCTGAGATACAAGGATGATTCAACAACAGTAAGTGAATAAATATGATAAACCACATTAACGAAATAAGGATAAAATCATATCAACATCTCAAAAGATGCAGAATAAGCATTTCACAAAATTCAATAACTTTTCATCATAAACATTTTCAACAAACTGTTTATAGATGGAACACATCTGAACACATATGACAAGCCCACAGCCAATATTATATTCAACAATGAAATGCTGAAGGTTTTTCTAAGATCAGGAACAAGACTAGAATGCCCACTCTCGCTACTTTTATTCAACATTGTACTAGAAATCTTACTGAGTAATTAGGCAAGACATGGAAATAAAAGGCATCCAAATAAGAAAGAAAGAAGTAAAACTGTTGCTACTTGTAAATGACACGATATTATATGTAGAAGATCCTAAAGACTCCACCAGAACACTTTTAGAACTAATAAATTAAGTCAGTAAATTTGCAGGATACAAAATCAATGTATAAAAATAAATAGTGCTTCTAACAAACCATCAGTAAGAGAATTATAAAACATCCCATTAACAATAGCACCAAAAGAATAAAATACTTAGGATTAAGTTTAATCAAGGATGTGAAAGATCTGTACCCAAAACTGTAAGACACTAAAAGAAATTGAAGAGGAGCCATATGAATGGAAAGATATTCCATGTTCATGAACTGGAAGAATTAATATTATAAAATATAAAATAATATTCATACTTTTCAAAGTATTCTATAGATTGAATACAATCACTTTCAAAATTCTATCATTTTTCACAGAAACAGAAAAAAAAAACAATTTATTAATGAAAGCACAAAAGATCCTTGACAGCCAAACCAATCTTGAGAAAGAAGAAGAAAGCTAGAGGCACCACACTTTGTGGTTTCAAACTATATTACAAAGCTATAGTAATCAAAATAGTATGGTATCGACATAAAAACAGACTCAGAAATCAATGACAACAAAGAGCCCCAAAATAAACCCATGCATATATGGCTAATTAATTTATTAAAAAAGAGACAAGAACATAAAATGGGGAAAGAGTAGCCTCCTCAATAAACAGTGTTGGAAAAACTGGATAGCCACCTGCACATGAATGGAACGAGACTCCTATCTTACTGTTTTCAGTTTCACAGACACCCAAGAATGAATTTCAGAGAATTTAATGATGCACTATTAAGCAAATGTGTCACGCTTACATAATATAGGGAGAATATATAAAATATGTTGCCAATTTGTTTAGCCTTAATTTATTGAAAGCATACATTTGCCTTTCAAAAAAAAAATTTTTTTTAATGAAAAAATTGATGGCAGTTCCCTATTGGAAATAGTCACTCAATAATTCATTGTAATACTATTCCACTAGAAAAAGTGATTCACTGTGTCTGTGTTTTCTCAGGTCTGACCATGAATGAGAGATTATTTTTTTTCAAATTATATTCAGCTCTGAAAAAGAAATAGTCTTCCCAAAGGCAGAGAAACTTTAAGAGAGCAACATTGACCATTCTGGCTGTGAACATCATTCTCTATAAACAAATCTGACAAATAAACATGGTCTCTAAGCTACCTACTTCCCTGTCCATCTGTTTGTATGGCAGGGTGCCCTCACTCAAAGGGCACTGCCAATTTTATTCTGGAAAAAAATACACTGCAGAATTTGCACTGCTTAGACCTGCATGTTTGGTTTTGATTTTGATTTGGTTTTGTTTAGTTTCATTTTTGCTCTTGCATCTCCTTAGCCAAAGGAGAGGCCATATTAAATGTATCCTCAAATAATATGGGGAAGGAAGACTCAGAATAAAATAACCTGTAATCTCATTAAAACTGGCAATGTGTGAAATTAAGCATCATTTTATCAATGAGAAGGTCATTCTCAGCATCAACATCCACATTTCCTAACTGATTCTCCTTATTAAAAAAAGTTTAAAACAAGAAATAATGAGAGTGAGATGAAGAGAGTCCAACCAAGGCTTGCCACACAGAACATTTTGCAATTAGAGATTAGGCAACTGAAGAGCAGACTAGTAGTGTGCCTATGAGATAAAAGCACCAACCAGTGGGCATTTTCATTCAAATGAAATCCCTTGAAAGACATCACCATCCAATCAAACATTAACAGAGCAATAAAAATGATCCTAACCACAAACCTTTTACAATATTGCTTTGGCTGCACACTTTTTTCCCCAAAAAGCTCAAGTAACTGGATATATAATCAATAAACTACAATCCTTAGTAAGTCATTAAATTTAATTGACTTTGCTTTTTGTTTTTTTTTTTTTCCTTTACTTTCAGTGTATTTTTTGTCTTCTTTCAAAAAACAATCAAATTAAAGTCAAATACATCCTTTCTATAGTACTTTGTTTATTCTTATACTATGATTACAGAAGAATTGGCATTACCTTATATTGTCTCATTAATGAGAAACAGGACTAATAATTTCCTCTATTAGTCTATTTTCAGAGATGTGGTAGATCATGGGCTAATAGTAGACCAACCTTTACTGCTCTTATATTAAAACAATGCTGCCTACAGTAAAATTCCTAATAGCAGTTGTATTAAAAATCTCTATTGTAAAGAAAAAAACCACATCTTGTTTCCTTACAATGTATACTTCTTTATCAACTTTTTCCCCCCTCTCAGTAGATAGCACATGCAATTGAAAGCTTACTTAGAGAAATTCTGAGATAGAGTATCTTTGCTTATTACAGCTTAGTTTCTTTGCCTAATACAGCTTTATGATACCTAACCACTTAGTTTCTTTGCCTAACACAGCTTTATAATATCTAACCATAAAAATAATATACTTTATACTTTATTTCTAAATAAATAACTCCATCTAAATGTTAGTCTTTTTTTATCAATGCAGTTTTTATAAATTGGCAAAGTAAAAAAACAAAAACAAAAACATTTCACACTCTGCATCAATTCATTCATCCATATACCCATCCATCCATCCATCCATCTCTCCATCTATCCACCCATCTCTTCACCCATCCATGCATTCATTTCATATTCATTCATATTCATATTCATATTCATATACCCTTCCCCAAAACATTACCACACAAAGCAGCTGCTATTTGAAGTAGCTGTGCATTCCTCAGGATAAATGCTGAAATACTTGTGGATCATGACTATCATGAAAGAGACAATTACTGAACAAATGACCGACACACCCTAATCTTCCCCTCAGCTTGTACTAACTTTAGACAAACTTCTTCCTGAATCTAGGTCCTAACCTCCCTTTTCTTGGAAGGATTACTTTAGAAAACTTTTAATTCTAAGTTATTTCTCTTCCTCTTTGAGATACATTTTTTTTTTAATTACCTTTCCACTTTTACAACCCAAGAATGTTTCCTTTAAGAACTTGGTAACTAACTCTTTGATATATTATGACAGTGCTCCTATTTCTCAGTTTCTGTGGGAGCTAAGAGCTTAACCTCAGAGGACACCATGTTCCAAGTTCCAAAATTATCTCCTGTGATAAAAGATTCCAGAATATTTACCTTTTATTAATGTTTGTTTATTTATTTTGAGAGAGGCAGCACATGAGTAGAGGAGGGGCAGAGAGAGAGAGGGAGAGAGAGAATACCAAGCAGGTTAAGCAGGCTCCATGCTGTTAGCACAGAGCCCAATGTGGAGCTTGATTTTATAAACTGAGATCATGACCTGAGCCAAAATTGGGAGTGAGACACTTAACTGACAGAAGTCACCCAGGTGCCCCATTCTTTTCCTTTGGGTAAAGACAATTAACAAACACAAAAGCCAGAGATCCCCACTTTATCTCAGCTCTTAAAATCTCTTCTGCCTTCTATTTTGGTGGAATTGAGTTCACAGTGTCTTTGGTCTCTCTCCCTCATAGCCTTGAACAAAGTGTTCCTTCCCTACTTCACACCATCCAGTGCAATTTTGGCATTGACAAAACCTATGGAAAAATAAGCTGGGTTGATGAACCAGAGAGCATAAAATATAAATGAGCATAAAAGCAAATTTAATAGAATAAAGAAAGATATGGGATACATGTAACAAAAACAGTTATAAAAAGGACCAATGGAATCACTAGACACAAAAAATATAAAAACTGAAATAAATTATTCATTAAAGAAGTTAAATAACACAATAGCATTAGAACTAATCAAGAAATTCACCCTGAACAGTATCAGGAAGACAGAGTAGAGAATATAAAATAAAACTCTAGATACAGAGATTTAAGTGTTAACACCTTAATGATAAAGACCCCATAGTGAGAAAAGTAGAAATTCATAAACTAATAATAGCTTGAAAACTACATAGATCTAAAAACAAACAAAAAAAACTATTAATAACCCAAGGATAAATATGAAGCCAAGAGAAAATGCATGGAATACTTATACACACAATAAATTTCATGGCAAAATTTATGCAAATGGTTAATGCAGTGCTTAGAGGAGTAATAGTGGTTTGAACACATTATTCACACACAAGAAAACAAAAAAAATAGAAAAAAATTTGAATACATTAAATGCATTATTTATCAAAAATAAAAAAGGAAGGAAATGAGTTTCACATTCAACCAAACAACAGAATAATGGAATGGAGGCACAGCAAAGAAATAGGAAAGAATAAAATAATAAAATACAAATTAGTACATAAATAATAAAACCAATCAAGAAAACAAAAGATGGTGCTCTGAAAGAAGGATAATATAAACAAATCTCTGGCAAATTTTATAAAGAAAAAAAGATGAAGATTCAAATAAAGAGAAGGAAAATTGAAAAATTAAAGGTAGTTATCTTTAACATAGAGTTACTAAAAGTCTTGAAAAATAAAAAATGCAAAAAGTGCGTAAGAATGAATTCAAAATTACAAAAAAATATATATATACTGAAGAAATGGAAATGGTAGTCATAATACACTTTGCATAAACAAATGCCATGCTCAAAAGATATTTTAGGGGATTTCTAGGAGTCTTTCAAAATACATTTTAAAATTTTAGTTCTTTATTTTGAGAGGGACAAACACAGCATACATAGGGGAAGGGCAGAGAGAGAGCGAGAAAGATGACCCCAAGCAAGCTCTGCACTGTCAGCAAGGAGCCCGATGCAGGGCTGAACCCACAAACCCACCAGATCATGACCTGAGCAGAAACCAAGAGTCGGATGTTTAGCTGACTGAGTCACCCAGGTGCTCTTCAAGATATAATTAATCCCATTTATATGACATGGTACAAATAATAAAAAGAATAAGTGAAAAGGAACGTTAAGAGAGATCTGTTCACTTTGGGCCAATATAATTTTATCAAAAAGAAGAAAACTTAGAAAAACATCTCTAGGCCTAATTAATAGATAAATATACATGAGAAATGATAAACAGAGCTTCAGCTAATTGTGTGCAATAATGTATCAAAATTATGCATCACGATAAAGCAGAACATAACCATCATCTGCTTCCTGCATCATCATTGCAATATCATCCTAGCTGGTCTCCTTGCTCTCACCCTCACCGCTACAGAATCCTATCCACCAGTGTCCTTTTCTTTGCAGTCCTAAGGTTATGTCAATCCTCTGCTTAAAACTCTCTATTCACTACCCATTTTATACAGAGTAAAAGCCAAAGTTCTTTTGTGATGGTTAATTTTATGTGTCCACTTCATCACAGAGTGACACATATTTGGCTAAACATCATTTCTGGGTGTGACAGTATTTCTGGATGAAATTAATACTTGAATTGGTGAATTTAGTAAAGGAGTCTGCCCTCCCCAATGCATTGAGAACCTGAATAGAATAACAAGGCAAGGAAGGAAGGATCTGGCCCTTCCTGCTTGATTGTAGTGGAACATACATTCTTTCCCCTGGTGCACCTGATTCCAGCATTCAGACATTCACACCCAGACTGCAATCTACATCATCTGCTCCCCCGGTTCTTAGACCTTCAGTCTGGGACTGAATTATACCACTGGTTCCCCATGTTCTTCAGCTTGCAAGTGGCAAATATAGGACCCTTTAGTGTCCATAATTATGTAAACCAGCTCCTTATAGTCTCTTCACACACACACACACACACACACACACACACACACACACACACACACACACACAAATACACAAATTGGGTTCTCCAAAGAAACAAGAAACAAGAGATTCTGTGAATATATATAAATACAACATAGTCTGTCTCATCACCCTCTCCATAATCACATGCTTGCCTTCATCTCCTACCACCACCTGGAGCTGCTGGTCACCCTGTTTGAGCCATACTGGACCTCCTTGCTCAATACCCCAAATTTGCTCCTGCCCTGTGACTTTGGCCACTTGTTCCTTCTGTGAAACAGTCTGTCTCCAATTTCACTGGTTTATCCCTCAATTTCTTCAAGTTTCTTAATATAACAATACCAGCAAATGCTATGGAGAAGTGTAAATACACACATAACTTGGCATGGCCCACACCCTGTTTTCTATTTTTTTCCCACAGCACCACTCACCATCTACCCTACGGAAAGCAGTTACTTTGTTTTGTCCACTGGGTATCTCTGTACCAGGAGAAAAAAGGGAGAAAGATAGAAATGGAAAATACATGTAAATCGAAATGGTCAAGAAGAATACAAAAAGGATGCTGAGAGCACAGAGCCTGGAACCAAACAGCCTGGTTTGAATACTATCTCCACTATTCATTAGCTGCATGATGTAAACACAAAAAGACTGAAAATCATAAACAGTGAGAGAAATTCTAATTCAAACCAAAACCCCCAAAAATGAAATATCGGAAATTAGAGAGCTAGGTGATTCAAAATGTGGATTCAGATATGATAAAATGAAAATTAGGGTGCATACTGTATAAACACTTTGGAAATCCCTGTGACATAATTCAGAAGAGTTAGGTACACCTATACCCCACGATGTGGCAAACTTACTGTGGGTTTACACACCCAAAAAACACATTGATGTGTATAAAGATGGTCATTGTGTAGCACTGTTTGTAATAACAGGAAGTTGTAGACAATAGAGATGGGTATCAATAGCTGCATTATACAAAATATGGTAATGTATATTATGGGACTCTAAGTAGAAGCCAGAATTATAGAAAACAGTACTCAGGAAAAAAATACAATTTTTCAAGGATATAAACAGATCTATGGACATATCCTAACATTAAATACATTTGAGCTGATGGCTATGCAGTAGAGGAATGGCATTTGGGATAGTGTAAGAACATAATTTAAGTAAATAAATTTTCTTTAATGAAAAAGAAACTGGACCTTGACCGGCTGATGCAAGAAACATTTTGAAGTATCAGGGACACCACAGTCTTCCTTAAACCATGCACTGTCAGTTTTTCCTACAGTCCTCCATACTAAAGCCAGTCGTGAACATTATAAATATCTCTAGAGGAATAAAACTATTTTATAAAATGAACATGATCCAAAGACATGAATACCAAAAAAATAGAAGAAACTCACAAATGTGACATTCAGAGATTTTCTATTTCTTATTCATTACCCTGTCTTGTGATTTCTAATTTGAACCCTAATGCTTAGGGCTCAGAATTAATGAGCACCTACAGGGAAAAAAATGCAGTTTAGAGTATTTTAGATAGTTGCTGGATAAAGATAAGTGGTATTCAAGAAAAATCAGAATTATATTTACTGAAATTATATTCTATATGTAAGACAAAACAATTCTAAACTGTCACATACAATTTTAAATTCTTCCTTTCAACAAACACTCATTTGAGTATCTTCTCAATTCCAAGTACCATTGCTATGTTGGGAAATAAGTCCTAGCTTTGATATTGGAGAGTTCAATTTTTAATCACTGTAGGTTTATTTACACTCTCTAAAGTAATGCCATTGATGCAAATTAATACATCTTTTTGGTACGTTGCCTTTTAATAGAATCATATTTCATTTCCTTAATGCTTGGATTTTGCAGTATTCAAATCTGGAATTACTCTAAACAATTACATGGAAATAAATAAATAAATAAATAAGTAAATAAATTTTATGAGCACTTCAATATTTGATAGTTAACCAACATCCTTATTAATTTTGGACATCTTTTCCCTAACGTTTATAACATACTATATTATTTCACAAATCTTCCTTTTTATTTCAGTAAAATAAACAGAGACGAAATTTAAGAGCTTTTTAAAGGTTAACTGGTAGAAATGCTAAACTACATTAGTGACAAGTCTAACTTATAAGTCATTTTAAAAAGAATGTTAACCACTGTCCTTTCAACCATACACAGTAACTTTAACTTAGCTCTACCAGACTTCTGGCTACTGAAGCTGAGAAAAAAGATGTAGCAAAAGAGAAAGAACAATGGCCTAGCAGGTAGGGAAATGAGTCTAGTTTCTGGTTCACTATACTATTGATACTCAGATTGACTTACTGCAATGGTAACATACATTTGTTCAGAAAATTTATTTGGAGAAGCTCCTATATTCTAGGTTCTATAGATAAATGGGAGGGAAAAAAAAATAAACAACAGAGCTCCTCCCCTCCTGGAGCTATCTTACAGTGGGGAAAAGAGTCAAGAGAGAGTAAAAAGTCAACCCACATAAAGATCTGTCAGCATTAATTACCATGAAAGAAATATAAGGCAGGCTTGAAGATGCAGATTATCTAGTACACTCCTTAGAAATGGGGTCTGGGAAGGTTTGGCTGAGGAGGTAGCATTTGGGCAGAGTCCTAAATGAAATTCATGTGTATAAGGAAAAGGCTCCATAAGGAAATGGTATTTCACCCATGGAAATAACATGTTAGAAGGTCCTGTTGTAAAAATAACCTCAGTGATTTGAGAACTGGCAGGAAGGCCCAACTGGCTTGAGATCAATAGTCAATGAAATGGCACCAACAGCAAGGAGAGATCACAAAGAACCTCCTGTCATTAACATTTTATATTTCAATGTCTATTACGGGTTCAGGAGGAAAACAAGAGTGACCCCATGAGGAGGCTTTTGCTGAGTAATAATAGTGGCTGTTCCTAAGAGCAGCAGGAGAGGGCACTGTGGAGCATATTCATATTTGGAGTCATTTTAAAGTAGAGGAGGTAGCATGTGCTGCAGACTGGGATGTTATTAATAAGAGAGAGAGAGAAGATCAGGGATGGCATCAGGATTTGAGGCTTGAGCAATTTGGTGGATGGTGGTATAATTTATTGACATGAACAACAACTGATGCAAGGGGGAGGGAAAGTTAAACACCTTGGTTGGGGACATTTTGAAATGTTCATTTGGGAGACCAGTGCTCTAACACCTGAGCTATATATAGCCTTAGAAAGTGAATCAGGGAAAGATGAAAGGGGCAGAGAGGATGCAGCTGAGCTAAGGTGGCAAACACCCACTTTCTTGAGACTTGGGTATGTCAAGAAAGCTGATATTTCAGGGGTGCCTGGGTGGCTTAGTCGGTTAAACATCCGACTTTGGCTCGGGTCATGATCTCGCAGCCAGTGAGTTTGAGCCCAGAGCCTGAAGCCTGCTTCGGATTCTGTGTCTCCCTCTGTCTTTGCCCCTTCCTTACTCATGTTCTGTCTCTCAAAAATAAAGGTTAAAAAATATTGAAAAAAAAAAAAAAAAAGAAAGAAAGTTGATGTTTCAAACCCAACTCATGAGTCAAAAAACTGGCTCCAAGAGAGGATTATTAGGGCTGTGAAACTTTCTGTATAATGGTGGATACATGCCACCAAACATGTGTCAAGATTCCATACTATATACTACACTAAAAGTGAACCCTGATGTAGAGTATGGGCTTTGGATGATAATGATGTGTCACCGTAAGTTCATCAGTTGTAATAAACATACCACTCTGGTGCCAGATGCTGATATAGCAGAGGCTGTAAGTGGGTGTTGTTTCAGGGAATATATGGGAGTCCTACTACTTGCCACTCAATTTTGCTGTGAACCTAAAACTGCTCTAGAAAATAAAGTTCACTGTGGCGCCTAGGTGATCAGTCGGTTAAGCATCGAACTTCAGGTCATGATCTCCCGGTTCATGAGTTCAAGCCCCACGTCTGTCAGCACAGATCCTGGAGCCCCACGTCTGTCAGCACAGATCCTGGAGCCTGCTTTGGATTCTGTGTCTCCCTCTCTCTCTGCTCCTCGCCCACTCACACACATTCTTTCTCTCTCTCAAAAATAAATACATATTTCAAAAAAGAAAAAGAAAAGAGAGTCTATTATTTAAAGATAAAAAAGGAAAGAAATATTTATGTTCAGTCTATGTGGCAATGTTGAGTAGACAACTGAACATAGCTGGATTTCAGGGGCAAAGGTACCACTAAAGATGTATGTTCGATAGTCAGATTTTCTTTTCTTAACTGAAGGTACTACGATAAGGATCCGAAGGCTCATAATATTTGAGAGACATTTATCAACTTACAATTGAAATGTTTGTGTACAAGTATATGTCTCTACAATAATCTAAAAGGAAAACAAAACATAAAGCACTACAAAGAACGAGAGAGAGAGATACAATTATGACTGGAGAAAAGTTTTTCATAAACTCCCCTGCTATAAACACAGCAAGTATATCAAATGATAAAGCTGTTATGAAACTATAATAAAAATGATTATTTTATAAGTAGTATGGTCAATTGGGGCGCCTGGGTGGCTTAGTCGGTTAAGCGTCCGACTTTCGCTTAGGTCATGATCTCGCGGTTCGTGGGTTCGAGCCCCGCATCAGGCTCTGTGCTGACTGCCAGCTCAGAGCCTGGAGCCTGTTTCAGTCTGTGATTCCCTCTCTCTTTGACCCTCCCCTGCTCACGATGTCTCTCTCTCTCTCTCTCCTAGAAATAATTAAAATATTAAAAAATAAAAAAAAAGTAGTATGGTCAAGAAAATAACTCAAAAATTATTTTTAAATTAGTTCAAAAGTGTGAATTTTAAATATATAAATTTAAAGTGTCTAAATTGTTAGTATTAGTTATATTTCACGTATTCCACTTAAAAGATGAAATATTTAAATGAAGCTGGACAAAAATATCTCTACTTTAGAATTCATCATAACAATACATGCAAATGGAATATTCTTTCAGGAAAATAATAAGAAACTTGATACCAGAGAACTTTAAGGTAAGTGTGTGGAACAATTTTTAATGCATCATCAAAAGAATGGTAAATATGTAGTGATTCCTTTAACAATGACCAGAAAGTAATGAGGAAAACAATGCAGGATTGGTGAATTCTAAAGGTTTTAGCTCAACTGTGTTCAAATAAATAAATGAACTAACATTAGTGCTTGAAAAGATTCTAGTGTATTTGAAAATAGATATAGATAATCCCATAAATATTTAAAACTTTATTACCTTAATGTCTTAAATAGCAGATATTTAAGAAATATTTGTAATGTTACTCGGCAATAATTTTCAAAATTTAATTTTCCATACAGACATAATAAAGTTAAATTTCCAGAGGCAAAGTGATGGTTTCAGAAGAAATAAATTATTTTTCTCATTTAAATGTGTGTTAGATAAAAATAACTCATATATTTAATACTTCAGTAGTCTCAAATATGTTACAGATATTTTAAATTCAATGGTAATTCAATTTGCAAATACAAGGTCAAAAGATACCTTGCTTAAAACAGCTAAAGAAATTGAAAGATTTGGATTTATCATGAAAAACAAAATACAGGGGATCAATCTGTAAAGTTGAATAAATAAGTGATATATATATTCAGTTGTCTGAGACTGTGTTTTATTTTTCCTGTTTAAGTTTTTAATTATCATAATCATATCAAAAATTCACTTTTTTGGTGCATAGTTCTGAATTTTAACACACATAGTACATATACATGTAATTATCAATATAATTAGAAACTGTTTTTACAAACTTCGTTCCATGTATACTCCTTCATGCTGCTATTTTAACCATAGCCTGAGGCATTAGGGATGGGGAAGTTATACCCACTGGGACTTTCTCATTCATTATAATTTGTTTTTAAAAGAGTGGAATGCTTCCTTCTTTATAATATTTCAGACTGTGTATTATCATTTGAGATTTAATCATTTTCCTACATTCACCTTAAAAAAAGTGTTCATCAAAAAAAAAAAAAAAGTGTTCATCTATTCCATGGGATCATTTTCTTGGAGTGTTTGTCACTTAAAATGGTTTTCCCTGTATATATTTATATATATATATATACCATCTCCCTTCTGATTACTTATTTTGATGAGTTTTTTTTTTTTTTCCATTTGAGACAATATATTAAAGGTATTCTCAAGGGAAAAAAAATAGGTTCCAGGCTTATGACTATGTATTCAATTTTTACTATATTTAGCATTTATGTCTAACCTAGTAAACATAAAGTTATTTATTTATGGGTTTTTGCAATCAGGAATAATTTTCTTCTCATTATCCAGCAAAGAAAGAAACTTCTACTTGTAAATGTAGTTTACTTATCCCATATTTATAGGCACGTCCTCAGAGCTATATATAGTCTAGAGGTGATCCTGACAGTAATTCCTGAATAACATCAATACTTTTGTAAACAAAAGATTTAAGCCTCCTGCTTCAGGTTTTGATACTCCCTTTACTGTTGGCTCATTCAGAGAGACTACTGTGGCATCTTGTCTCTGCTTCTTATTACAGGAACCCCTGGTTCTCTTCAAGCTACTGGCAGCCTTGCCACACATTATATGTTGATTTAGTGATCTGTGATCTCTTACCTTCCCCAGATATAGTTTATGTGTTATATCTGGGCATTCTTTTATATTAGAGATGATTTTTGGGAAAAAGAAAAAAAAGGATAGAACGTGGGTTAACTTTATGCCTCAATCCTCAAACTGAAAATATCACTTGCAGCATTTTTCCAAATGGCTCCTCTCAGGTTCCAATATTTTTCACAAGAGAACTGGAGTCTACAGAAATACCATCTAAATGGCATAATATGCCAGATCTGGAAGCTCAATTCCTGGTTACAACACAATCCTTTCATACTTGAGACTCATTGCTTTTCAGAAAGAATATGTATAACATATGCACTTTTATTTTTCTTTAATGGAATTTTGCAAACACCAGGCTCTATTGTTTTGTTTTCTTTTTAGTCAAATCTACAGCCCAAGAAAAAATAGTATGTGCAGAGATATCTCTTCCTTTTCGCAACTTGAAAAGTACAGGGCCAACTGTAATTTTCCAAGATGTACTTCTCAAAAGGACATAGATGGAGAGCTAGATAAAAATGTACTCTCTAAAGCCTAATCTGAAGTATTGTACTGCAATTAGTTCTTCTGTTTATTAACACTATGAAGATGAATGCCAGAATATTCAGAGAGCTTTTTAATTAAAAAGTGACTGTAAGTGATATATAATAACCACGCAGTTGACACACAGTAATTGCATCATTATCATTGGTTCTCCCAAGATTTTTATAATAAATGCTGAAATGTCCCAAGAAGTCTATTTGTAACAATATAGACCATAGGAATTAACTCAAATTAATAGGGATCACCAGAGCAATTGCTTCCCTTTCACAGAAATTATGCAGTCTTTTAGTTAATGTGTGCAGAAATTCAGAGTTACTAAATTGTCATTCTGTACAACTCAATAATGACTTAAAATAATCATCTATTAAGAGACTTCAGCAAATATAGTCTAGAAATTTGAAGTAATTTTCAAAATTGTAAATTCCAATGGTTTTTATAAGCAGTGGCCTCAAAAGCCCCTTTATAACAGTTTCCCCCCAAAACCAAAAAACTCCCATTCCTACTCTCTTCAACACAGATGCATACATGTGCACACAAACATGCTCACATATGCACGCAAATACGTCCACACACAGACATGCAAGTATACATTACACACACACACACACACACACACACACACACACACACACGTAAATGTTAGGACTCTTCAATGTATGCAGTTCATATAACTAAATAAAAATTCAGTTCCTAATTGAAGCACAAACTTCCATCATGCAAAATACTAAGATCTGACATATATGTAATCTTTCACTCATACGAAGAATTTTTAAGAAGTTACCACCCTCAACCCCAACAATGGATTGAATTCTTGTCAACCATTACATTAATCAGGTCATTTTATATTTAACATACTTAAAATATCCTCCATCTCTCTGTCATAGCACAGCATTCAGCCATAACATGGTTTCCTCTATCTAGCTAACTTCTTTCCTCTCTCATTTCTTCTTTTACATATTCCTCTCTAAAGTCAACTTGGCTTATCCCTAAACTCAATTCAAATATAAATTTGTTTTCAGTACTACTACATTTCTCCATCTTCACATGCCACTCTGTCCTCACAACCCTCCTTTCTTCTCTACCAGTAGTTAATCATTAAGAAACTGTCTATATCCCAATGATTTGTAAAGTTTCCTCAGGCCTTTTAGACCCCCATGTGTTCTTGAATTTCTCTAACAGTTTCATCTTTACAACTTATTCACACATTTTATATACTTTTTGCACAATCATCTTTCTCATGTTTCCCAATTATAATTTTAATAGGAAGCAGAGAATGTACTTATCTTTCTAGTATTGAAATGTTCCATGCAGTTGTTATATTAAATACAGTTGACTGATTCATTGTGAAATTTATTTTCTCTGTATGTTGCTCAAATGATGATAATGAGACTTAAATGATGGTGTTTAAGTTAAAACCCTAAGTAAAAAAAATTTTGGTTGAGAATTATTTCTCTTCATCTTCATAGTCAGTGATGTATCTATGCAAAAGATCAATCCTAGGCACAATTTAAAATTTCCATAATAATAATGGATATTATTCCTGGAAGGTAACTGATGTTGAGAGAAGCTTTCTGTTGGCGTGCTTTCAGTCTGGATGTTTAAGATTCAGAAATATCTTCTTAACATTTTAAGAGTGCTTAAGCAGGCAATGTTGGCCACTGGCTAAGAGGCAGCTGTCTAAGCATGGAGCCTGCTTAAGATTCTCTTTCTCTTCCTCTGTTCCTCTCCCCCACTTGTGTGCTCTCTCTCTCTCTCTCATAAAACAAAACAAAAACAAAGCAAAAAACTACAAAATATATACAAGCCTAGCAACAGATCCTCCAAATACATGAAGCAAAGCTAACAGAATTAAAGAAAGAAATAGACAACCTAACAGTGAGAGTTGGGAGATTTCAATATCCCACTTTCAATAATTGATGAAACAATGAAGCATAAGATCAACAAGTAAACAGAAGAACAATATAATGAACCAAATGGCACTAAACAGATAGAACATTTCACCCCAAAACAACAGAATACACAATACACATTCTTCTCAAGTTAACACAGAACATTCTCCAGAACAGACCATAAGCTATCTGCAGAACAAGCATCAGTATTTTTTTTAATATTTCAATAATATAAAGTATGGTCCCCATAATAAAATGAAAGAAAACAAAAAAGAAATGTTGGCAATTCACAAAGATGTAGAAGTTTAACATTGGCAGCACACTCCTAAATAGATAATGAGTCAAAGAAAAAAAAAAAAACCCATAATACAACATACTAAAATGTGTGGGATACATTAAAAACAGTGCTCACAGGTAATTATATAGCTGTGAATGTTTTTATTAAGCAAGGAGGAAAATTTGAGTTCAGGTACCTAACCTTTCACTTTCAGGCACTAGAGAAAAATAGCAAAATAAACCCAAAACAATAAAGAAATATATAATATGGCCTAAATTAGAAATAAATTAAATAAAGAATAGGAAAAGTAACAGAAGAATTCAACAAAATCAAATTGATTTTCTGAAAGAATCAGCAACAAAAAACTTATAATATAGTAACCAAGAAAAAAAGAGATATGCGTAAAACTGCTAAAATCAGGAATAAAAGAGGAGACATCCTCTCCTACAAAATAAAAGGCCAATGAACACCCCCAACTCATGCTATGAGAACAGTAACATCCTAATAACAAAACCAGATAGACATCACAAGAAAACTACACATAATACTTCTTATAAGTATAAATGCAAACATCCTAAAACACAGTAAACCAAGTACAATATATTAAAAATGTTATACAATATTGTTAAGCTTTTATGCCAGGAATGTAAGTTTGGTTTAACATCAGGAAATAAGTTACTGTAAAGCAGCATATCAAAAGAATAAATGCAAAATCACATGAACACTTCAACATATACAGAAAAGGTATCTGACAAAATCTAACAACACTTTGTGAGGAAAAGTCTCAACAAATTCAGAATAGGAGAAAAATTGCTTAGCTTGATTAAATGAATGTAGGAAAATCTGCGACTAACTTATTTAATGCAGAAAGACTTAATGTTTTTGCCTAAGATCAAAAGCAAGACAAAGACGTCTTTTCCCATCACTTCTATTCAACATTGCACTGGAGAATCTAGCCAGGGAAATTAGGCAAAAAAATAAAATAAAAGATAACCATAGTGGAAAGGAAGCAGTAAAAATCTCTCATTTTGCAGGCAGCATGACATATATAAAAATCTTGAAAGATACACTAAAAATCTATTAGACTAACAAAGACGTTCTGCAATGTTACAAGGTTTAAGATTAATAAATAAAAACAAATTCTGTTTCTATACTATAAATAAACAATGTGAGAAATTAAGAAAATAATTGTATTTATAACAGCATCAAAAAGATAACAGAAAGAAATCTAACTAAATAAAAACAAATTTTAAGAAAAACACCTTTTACTCTGAGAACTATGATTGCAGAAAAACATTAAAGACCTTAAAAAAGGAAAGACATTTCATGGTAATGGGTTGGAAGACCATATAGTTAAGATGGCAATACTCTTAGAATTTATCTACAGATTTAGCATAATCATTATCTAGTTCTCAACTTTTTTTCCACATACTGATAATCTGTTAAAATTCCAAGCAATGACAATTCAAATACCATAATAACCAAACAATTCTGACTAAGAAAAAATTGGAAAAGTCTTATCTACCAACTTAAAAAATTAATAAAAAGCTATAATAATCAAGATAGTGTGGTACTGGCACAAGGACCACCATACTGACATTTTCACTAAGTTAAAGATCCAGAAGATCAACTTGAAAGCAGATGTGTTAGATATTTAGACACATAATTAAAATAATAAGCAATAAAGTAAAAGTGCCTTCCAAGTGAAAAATGATGTTCTACAAGCAAATTAAATTGGCAGGAATCCTCAGAAAGATATACAGAACTGTTTCAAGAAATATTTTCATTAACTAATTTATTTACAATCTTTTTGATTATTCAGGATGTATTAGAATACTTGCAATCAATAGTAATGAGAAGATAAAAATCATTTAATTACTGATATAATAAATATTTCTTTTTTTAAAATTTTTTTTAATGTTTTATTTATTTCTAGGAGAGAGAGAGAGAGAGACAGCGTGAGCAGGGGAGGGTCAGAGAGAGAGGAGTCACAGAGGGCTCCAGGCTCTGAGCTGGCAGTCAGCACAGAGCCCGACGCGGGGCTCGAACCCACGAACCGCGAGATCATGACCTAAGCGAAAGTCGGACGCTTAACCGACTAAGCCACCCAGGCGCCCCAATATAATAAATATTTCTATATCTTCCAATAATCTACATTTCTTTTATATTTAAACTCTACTATTCTTTACAGGAACAACCCTTTTTAGACAAAGCAGAAGATATATCTGAAGGGATACAGGTTGTAGCTAGGTGCCAAGAATAGTAACCAGGAGAGAACAATTACAGCTCAAATAATGAGGTGCGGGTTGTAATATCTGGACTGGTAGCATCAGAATCACTTAAAAACTTATTATAAAGAAAAGAGCAAATGAGACACCCTATGCCCAAAATCCAAGATACAATCCACTTCTACTTCCAGATTCATGAGACAATCTCTTTGAGAGCCCTAAAGTTCCAAAAGTGTCCAATTTTGATGAGATATCCCTGCATGAAAGGGCATGTTCTGTTTAACAATCCTAGGTGCCTTCAGCCTTTTGGCCATTCCCAGACAAGGAGCCAGATATGTGTCTGAAGCCACTTTGAGCATTTCAGACCATTTTATCTGCTGGCTGAATCTTACCAAGTCCTCAGTCTGTACCATGTACAGGAAAATTATTATCCAGCCAAACCAACCCCCAAATTCCTGATCCACAAAGTTATAAGGTATGAAAACACGATTGTCATTTTAAGCCCTATGTTTTAGAGTAAGTTTTTACACAGCAATACATAGAATATATAAGTATCATCATCTGAAGGTAGGATACATTGTTCTGACACATTGAAATTTCAACAGATGTTAGCAATGTTAAGAGTGAAGTCTTGTAAGGGCTCTGAGGAGTGGGGCATGATGTGAGGAGGTCCAGCACCATGACTGAGGTCCTGGCCTCCTTGTCAGATTTTCTGTTTCTTGTGCCAGGGCAGATGTCCTAAGAACAGAACTCTGGATAAAGAACATGACAAAGTATAGACATAGCTTTATTAATCTTGATGAAAATTTTATGATAATTTATACCTTTATTCAAGGAGAGCTAGGAAGCATAATGGGAAAAGTCTAGATAACCATGGTACCATGTTCTTTTTTGCATGTTTTCTTTTTTTCATTGTTTGCTTTTGCTGCTGCTGCTCTTATTGATTTTCCAAAGAAACAGAAATTGGCCCAAGGTTGTAGTGAGTATTCATATATGAACTCATTACTTAATTTTAATAGTATCTTTATCTATGTTAAGGTAAAAAATCTTAAATTTTGCTATTTTTTTCTTACGTAGTTATCCTGTTCTTATGTGTTTTCATATGCAACTTTTGTTAACTTCTCTATGGGAAAGATGCAACACCTAGATGCACAAATCAAAGAAAGGGAATAATATCTGATAGCCAACCCAAACACTTCGCTCTACTACACAGATGTTTCTATACCAGCTATGCAATTCAGTCATTATGTAGGGAGAAAAAGACAAACAGTAGGATGGATGGTCATTTATTTCCTATTAAACAAAGGCCATTGGAGATATCAGCTTACAAACCTAAACATATATCCTAGACTTGTCTTTGTGTATGATGCTTTTTATGCTTAGTTTCTTCTATATAGCAGCCACAAGCACCAAGGTCTTCACATAGACCAACCAGTTAAAACCCTCCAATTAGTAAAGAATCCCTTAGATTCTTCCACAACAAAAATCTCAACATTTTTTTTTTAATTTTTGTTTTTTTAAGTTAATATTAATTTATTCTTAGAGAGAGAGAGAGAAGGAGAAGTAGGGGGAGGGACAGAGAGAGAGGGAAACAGAGAATCTCAAGCAGGCTGTGCACTGTCAGTGCAAAGCCCTATGCAGGGCTCATCTCATGGTTCATGAGATCATGACCTGAGCCAAAATCAAGAGTCAAAAGCATAACCAACTGAGCCATCCAGGCACCTTCTCCCCTTTTTATTTAACTGAAGTATATATATATATATATATTTAACTTTTTATTTAAACTGAAGTATAGATGACATACAATGCTATACTTGTTTCAGGTATACAGGATTGAGATTTGACATTTCTATATAATACTCAGTGCTCACCATGATGAGTATAGTTACAACCTGTCACCATACATTATTTCAGTATTAATGACTATACTCTCTATGCTGTATTTTACAGTTCAATGGCTTATTTATTTTATAACTGGAAGTTTCTATGTCTTAATCCCTTCACTTGTTTCGACTATCCCCCCAACCAACCACTCTCCTGGCACCACCAGTTTCTTCTCTGTATTTAAGATCAGCTGTTTCTTTGTTCATTTGTTTTGTTTTCCTTTGCTTTTTAAGTTTAATATATAGGTGAAATCATATATATTTGTCTTTTTCTGTCCTATTTATCATAATACTCTCTAGGTCCATCCATGATGTCAAAAAATTGCAAGACTTCATTCTTTTTTATGGCTGAGTAATATTCCATTGTGTATATATACTGTATCTTTTTTATCCATTTATCTATTGATGAATATTTGGGTTGCTTCCATATATTAGCTATTATAAATAAGGCTGCATAAACAGAGCATATCCAATAGTTCCACTACTGGGTATTTACCCAAACAAAATGGAAACACTAAATCAACTATTTTGTTTGTTTGTTTCAGCTTCACAGATTAGGCTGGACCCAAATGGTATCACTGAAAACCAGGCCTCTAGCAACTGTCAACACAGAAAGGCAGGCTGGCATCTTTGAATGACACACTGACAATGGCAGCCAGCTGCCAAGAGAATATATACATTCTCTGACCATCTGCTTAATTCTTTGATAATGTTTTCCATTTTATAAAATTAATTATTTACAGGGCAATAGTTCATCTAAATTAAAGTGAATAAATATGAAATGCAATTTCCCACATGATACTGATACTGTTCACTCTAAAAACATAACCATGTATTATAAGAAATATACCAAAAATAAGTATTTATATATTATCCATAAGCTCTGATCTAAGATCTTGAGAGGAATACTTATTACAAATAAATTCAGATCTCTATTTTAACAAAGCCTTAAATAACAGTTGAAAAGTTAGATGGTTAGTCAAGTAATCAAGAGTACAGTTTGAAATGTTAACATTCGAATTCTGATGTTAACTTCTTTTCTATACCCTCACTCACAAGATGTAGATTCTTCCGGTTTTATATTTGTGTCAACTGTTTAAACGTGTTCTCTGATAGATTTAAGTGTCAATGCTCTAAGAGTTCTATAGTTCTAGAGTCTATATCTGTTCTAAGACTCAGATATAAATTGTTTTCTAGTAATGACTAGAAGTGGCAGAGTTAATTCCCCTAAGTTAACACTTCAGAACCCTAGTGCCACCATTTACCCTTAGACACCAGACACAACTGGCCTCTTGCTCTTTTCATGAATTTTTGGACTAGGAGTCTAGAAATCAATGACTTCATTTATTGTACCAATTATCTTCTTCTGTTATGACCCGATGTCCAGATGTCTCATCCTTCTGACATTAAGTTCTCCTTGGATACAAGTCTAAAGTGTCACTTCTTAATTCCTCTCTTAAGTACACTGTTTTCCTAAAATCACACCCAACACTCACATCTGGAATGCAAATTCAGCATTATGAGAGTTGAGCAAAATTAGGAACAATCAAATGTAAAGATCTTGGTATGTTACTAGTTACTTCTCTAGGTGCTTTACATTTGTCTTCTAATTAATCTCCACAAGGTAACTTTGGTGTATCACTGTTCACATGTTTTACACATAAGGAAAGTGAGCCTCACTGTAATAATCCTAAAGGGTAGAGTATGGAACTCCTCATCAAAGGAGCAAAATCTACTTGCTTAATGATCAACTTCTGGGAACTTTGAACTAAATGTGAAGACTGGATTTAGAAAAATAACTGAACCAATAGTACTTGCTTACTAAAAACTGAAATGTAAATCAATGTAACTTAATAAATTGGGCATTTTAATAACCATGGCTGAATGCTTATAATCTTAATCGTATTCATACCTGAAACCCAGTTCGTAGAGCTTTCCAATATCTGAAATTACTCTAGGATGTTAAGGGTAATCAATGAATACTAGGAACATTATACTTGAAGACAGAAATCTATTCTACTTTGCTCATGTAGAAGGGAAATGCAAAATCCTATGCAATTTACTAGTATATGGGATTAACTAAAAGCTTCTGACTAGCATTAGATAAGTTGCAACATGGAAAGAAAGCATTAGTAAAATAATTCAATATGCTATTATGAATATGACATTCAAATTACATTTAGAAATAGGATGTTCATAAACAACGATAATTCAAGTATGTATAATTTTTCAGTGTTGTGCATGTGTGTGAAAGCCGGTGTATCCTGAAAGCTACTTTATAATCTTCAGAAATGTAGAAAATTTCTTGTTAAATACAAGAGTTATTAAATATAATATTATTAAAATTAAGTTATATAATCCTGCAATCAAATAAATTACAGTAAATATGAAGGTAATTCATACTAGGGTCATAATTTCCTGATTATTTTACCATCTGTTACTATTACAAAAGTTTTTGAGATTTACATCTCCTATACTGTATGGTAGAAATACTGCATAATGGTGTGCTGCTGTAATTGTATGTCCCATTTTCTTTGCTGATGTCACATTTAAGCTTTGGATTGGCCATGAGATGGGTATTTCAAACATCAAAATCAGAAAACACTAAGAATCAAGGCTATTTTTACTGAAGAGCCAATTGTTGAGCATTTACCTATACACTACTGTATATATTTATATGATTACATTCACTATTCACATTGATCTCAACATAGCTGATAAATGAGTCAAGGCAGATGGAGATAAAAATATGAAGTTTATTAATGATGAAGCTTTTTTTCAGAAACTGCTTTTAGATCTGCAGCTAAATTAGTTTTCTAGTCCTATGATGCATAATTAGATAAATTTACTCCTGGTCCCAACCCAGCTGACATCTGCAAACTAACCTTGAGCAAGCTGTCCTGAATGCAGGCACTCTGTAGGCAGACAAATCTACAAATTAGGGACAGAGAAAGAAAGGCTGAGACAAGCATGCCCTGCAACTTCTCTCAAAGTCATAGTAACACTTAGTTTATGTTTGGCTGCTTGTCACAGAAAAATTCACAATAACAATGACTTAACAAGACAGATCCCACATCATTGCAG
Source organism: Proteles cristata cristata (assembly GCA_017311185.1). Lineage (NCBI taxonomy): Eukaryota > Metazoa > Chordata > Mammalia > Carnivora > Hyaenidae > Proteles > Proteles cristata. Next base: position 173,985 of record JAESUZ010003804.1, on the reverse strand, counting down.
GTTTCCCCATGTAAGTGTTCCATGAATGCTATAGCTCTGTTTAACTTGTCATGGTTCCATTCTGAATAAGTCATAACCACGCTAAATATGATCTGCAGTAACTCCAGGACCACCATCTCATTTATACTTAACTAGCAACAAAGGCAAATGAAAGAAAAAAAGTCTGTCTTCTATTTTAAGATGATCTCCTAAAACACTATCAACTCTTCCCGTCTCATCAGTAAAGACGCAGATGGTCACAACTACTGCAAAGAAAAGTGGTAAATTTAGACTTTTAGTTGGACACATCGATGCTTAAGACACACTTTATGTTCTATTACTAAAAATAAAGGGGGGAGGATGTGTGAAGAATCTTAGCCATACTCACCAATTACATAATTAAATGAGTGAGAAGAGAGGCCAGAAACATCAGCGTAGCTGAATGTACTGTGGAAACATAGGCATGGTAAATCATTTTCTACCATAACCTTTGCTTTCTTACTCCTTGAATCCATTACGATGAAGGCAGTAGAAATTTCACTCATAGAAGTGTATAGAATAAGACTTCAGGGCAACTACAAGGGCAATACACAAAATTTAAAGGACTTACAAAAAGTAAGTATTCTAATAACTTTACATTTAGTTAGCCACTGGGCTTTGACACAGGGGAGGGGAAAGTCATGTATTCCTACAAAGCATTATATATTTATATGAAAATTAATTAAATGAAATCTCAATTACTGCCAATAACTTGGAAGACAACCCTACAAGGTAAGAAAGCTAAAATGTAGTATATTTGAAAGAAAAAACAAACTGTAATGTGATCATACCAAATGGCCAACTGTCTCCAAATTGGGCAAAAAAAGCATGACCTACATGTCTATGAATCTGCTGTAATAAATGAATAAAAATAATCTGTAAATCTATAGATTTAAAGTGTGAAGTGTGTACTGAGGTTGAAGAAACTAAGGTTTCTTGAAGTGTGTACTCTCAAGTAGTATAATAATTATTAGAACATGCATTTGTGTAGCAAACACTTAATGCATAGTATGAGTTCAAGCATTATTCAAATACTTGTCTAAATTTCTTCAAATTCTGGAACACTGATGTCTGAATTAATGAGATTTTACTCTAAATTCTAATTTTTGCAAGGACACAGAAAGTTTCATTATCAGTAATGTACTTTCCGATCCTTGATGAAATGTCTGAAATAAGTATTGTGTCATTATAATGTAATTCCAAGTAGAGAAGAATATTGAATGTGTCTTAATATCTCTTCCTAATGTGACTCTGCAGTACTTTTGTAAGCACCAATGCAGAGACACTTAACATTATGTGATTAAGTTAGCATGTTTTAAACATTTCTGATTTCTTTTTGGAACTAGCAATAAATCAGCATGTTTCTAGATGCTGTTGAGAAAGAGTAATCTCCATCTACAGAAGTTTTAACATTTGCCTAATATTATGCCCTTGCTATAAGATTTCATTCCATTCAATTTCAACATAGGAATCATTTTTAATCAGAGAAAATAAGCATGATAATCAAATGCAAAGCAGCATCGATAGGCTCATAGTGGATGTTTATTCGAATGAGTCTAACTTCTGCTTATGTCAGATAATTTAGCTCTCAACGCTGTAACTGACTATTAAGCCAAGGAAAAGTCTACACAAATCTATATTAAATTCCTCCACGAAGCTAGAAAAAGATTCCCCTATAATCCTTATGCATTTCTTCATTAAAGAGGTCATAGTCTCTCTGGAGTCATATGGATACCCATGTCACATGCCTCATCAATTCTCAGTCTGTATACTGCCCTTCAATTAATATCTAGGATCATATTAGAAACACTAACAAAACCTCACCTGATGTAGCTAGGCTCATTTGTTGAGGCTGCAAGGTTAAACTAGTCTAATTAAAGGTGGTGGTGAATTTTAAATGACTTTTGCATCCATTCTTCTATTCTTCAGACATTGTTCAAAGACCTGAATGTTAACACTGTCTGCCGGCTCACTTTTAATGACATACACCTCACATAAAGCGAGACAGCTCATGCAAAAAACAGAACTGGGCAAACTATCTAATACCATAAGCAATGATTAATTTGTTTTCTTCAACTAGAGAACAGATAAGCATTTGTTTGACCTAATGAATTGAGGGTTGAGAACCTTGAACACAATATGTCAATTTAGGTGTGGTTATATAGTAAAAAAAGAACACACTAAAGATGTGTTTTTAAATATAAGCTTTCTATAATTTGCTGTTAAGTAGATTTAGATTGTGATGACAGAATAATCAAAATCAGATACCAAAGAAAAGAATATGACATGCAGTTAGGAATCAGTTTTGAATCTTGCTGAAATTAAAATTGTCAGATGATAGATATACTATATTCTCATTTGGATTAAGTGAGACTCTCACACACTAAATTTAAACTGGATTCCTGAGTGTTTGGGGTAGACACTGGGTGACACTGAATTGATACAAGTCTGCAGTGGAGTATGAAAGACATAGGCAAAATACTATCTAAAATCACGCACTATATTTCCTGTATAGGAAGTATCATTGCTCCCAGTATAACAAGAAAAAGTTGCATAATCTACAAAATAAGTTTCCCTAAAAATGTCTAGGAGCTAAGATTGGAGATCAACTAATTTGTTTATTTTTTTCAATTTTTTAATGTTTATTTACTTTTGAGAGAGAGAGAGAGTGCCAGCAGGGGAGGGGCAGAGAGAGAGGGAGACACAGAATCCAAAGCAGGCTCCAAGCTCTGAGCTGTCAACACAGAGCCTGATGTGGGGCTTGAATCTGAAAAACATCAGATCATGACCTGAGCCAAAGTTGGACACTTAACCAACTGAACCACCCAGCCACCCCTAATTTGCTTAAATTTTAAAGAAATACAGGCATCTCTAAAGAAAAGTGGTACACTGACAAGAGACTCAGCCAGAGCAAAGCTCATAAGGAAGACCAGGCCACCATGATGGTGGTCAAGAATTCAGATAGATGGATATAGATATAGATGACATAGATATAAATATATAGAGATATATAGACATAGACATAGATAGATATAGATATAATAGATAAGTGATATAGATATAATAATAAAGATGTAATATAGGCTCTTCTCCACAGAACATGAATGTCCAGTAGGAAGCATGTGGGCTGGGTGGGTACCAAATAAAGCCTTCATCAGTGGTGCCAGGTTGAGGGATACGAGTGAACACTACTGCAAAAAACATAAGGTCTTGCAAAAAGCCTTTCCTGGATTATTACTCCTAGGAGATAAAAGCTTTAAGCTGCTATCAAAAGGGAAACAAATCTGTTATACCCTACGACAAATGTCAAGACCAACTGTAGCTAGGAGAAGAGGAATTAACATACCCTCTACTAATGAGAAAGTGGTGTGAAATTATTGTCCAACCACAAGATAACTCCTACCATTAAGGGAAACAGAAAGCTCCATTACAGAGACCTAGGGACTCAGAGACTGCCTGTGTCTGAGTCTAGAGCAGGGTATGAGATGTCTCTGCCCCTAGACATGCTAGCAAGCACTACAATAATGATCTTCTACTGGGAGAAGGATAAAACCATGGAGACAGGCTCTATCTGAGAGAATAATGAGAAAAAGCCTAAAGTGGAGGGTGAAACAGAACAAGAAAAGCTGTCTCACATGGTAGTTAACACTAAATAAATTATAAAGCCAACAATGCACAAAAGTAACCATAATAACAGCAATACTTTAATTTAGGTCAATTTCTAACTACATCCATTAAATTTCCCCCCAGTAAAGTTATATGAGACAACAGGCCATCCGTATACTCAGGTTTAGATACAAAATTACCTCAGCATCTACATCCAGCATATGATGTTTAAATTTCAACCAAATACTAGAAGACACACACACACCACCACCACCACCAACAACAACAACAATGACAAACACAACAACAACAACAATCACCTAGTATTAAGAGATGAAAAGCACTAACAGACCCAGGCTTGGATATGGCCCAATTGCTAGAACTACCATTATTTAAAATAATTATAATTAACATAAAGACACTGATAGAAAAAAATGTGCATGAACAGATGGCTAGCACAAATGGGATACTGAAACTCTAAGAATAAAATGTAAATGCTAGGGGAAAAAAAAAAACCCATGGTAACAGATATGAAGATATCTCTGAAGGTTTCACTGTGACACTTGGCAAAAGGAATCAACCTGTGCTCTTGAGGACAGATGAGCAGAAACTACTCAAACTGAAACACAAACAAAAAACAAACAACAACATCATCTGACAGCTGTGGGAGATATCAAATAATTTAACATATGTATAAATGTTCTTAGTAAGAGAAGAGAGAAAAAACAAGGCAGAAATATTAAAGAAGAAAAATTACTATGAATTTTCCAAAAATTGTAGAATAAGTGAAATTACAGAGTCTAGAATTTCAGAGACCTCAGTCAGGATAAGTAAACAATCTCTCCAAATAAAAAGCCCTAGATACACAATATCTAAACTTCAAACACAAAGACAAAGACAAAATCTTGAAGGCAATCAGAGAAAATGACACATTACATCCAGCAGAACTTTGACAAAAAGCATATTAGACTTCTTGTCAGAGTACTTTGAATGGGCATAATCAAAGTATTTAAAAAAAAATCTATAAAGCCTGAATTCTAAAATCACTGAAAGTATCATTAAAAAATGAGGAAGTCATGATGGTAGTGTGGGACAAATGAAAACTAATATAATATAATTCAATATAACAGCCTTATCCCCAAAGAAATGTTAAAGTTATTTAGGCATAAGAAATATTATAAGAGTCAGACATATATACATAAGGAAATGTAGATCTCCATAAATACTTTAAAAGATGAAAACATACTAGACATTTTTCTTATTTTAATTTCATTAAATGGCTATTTATTATCTATAAAAATGTTAAGAGGAATGTAATATGGGTTTATAGCCCTCAAAATTAAAATGTTTTACAAGGGCACAAATGATGGGAGGAAGGAATTGCATTGCCTACTGGTTTAGAGTTCTCATACCTGAAGTAGTATAATATTGAAGACAGATTGTAACTAACTAATATTGTAAACTCTGACACCTACTAAAAGTTAAATGAAGAATAAAAAATAAGCCACAGTGGAGATCAAATGTATTCATAATAATAAAACACAGGTAGAAAAACGAATACAGGCAACAAATTATCTGAGAATACAGGCAACATATTATTTAGATTACATTTTATTGTTTCAATGATAAAAACAAATCTGGAGTAGATGCTTGATCTTGGGGATAATGATGGTAATCTGACAATGCTGCCATGTAATTCTCAGGTGAACTAGCACATCCAGGATTAGAGAGAATAAAGCAACCACTTTTTTGTCCACAGTTTAAACAAAGTATTTAATGTTAAAGACTTTAAACAAGCATTTAATGTCTATAAGCTGCTATTGCCACACCTGAAGATGATCCTTACACATTTAACATATGTAACTCCAAAACATTATGAATAGTAATCATAAGAATCAATCCAATTTGAGTAATGCAGATTATTTTCATAACTGCCATTAGTACAAACATTATGAGTGTAAGTTAAAAAGGACTGAAAGGCTTACCTTTTTATGTAGAGTAAAGCAATGTTTTGCATCACAATGTAAGAAAACGAGGATAGATTGATGAAGGAAAATAATGAGAGTCAGGTATGGCAATATTTCATGTAATTAGATATTTTGTGTTCCACTTGCATGGAAATAAATCCCCACAGAAGTTCTTCACTGTTTTCGAGCATAGTTAGGTCCATTTGGAAGGTGCCTAAAGGGAAAAAAGAAAACACAGCATAGAAATGAGAAGTTTTCCAGAAAAAGTCACAGTGTCAGGACTACTTTAGTAGAAAAATATAAATAGATGGGCTACTTGAATAAAAAGCATTTGGGAGTTGTTGTTAAATTATGAAAGAAATAATCAAATATGAAATGATCACTGTGTCTAATTCATGCTCTCTTAGACTGTGTGTTATCAATTCTCCTAATCAGTTCCAATCAAGTATATTTAATAAGTAGCACAAAATTCAGAAAAAAATATAAACCAGAGCAAACCAAAAATCTGGACAAACTTTGTTTGGCATGTGAGAATGTTCCTGATATTATAGAATGAAATATAAATTAGAGGATCTCTTGAAAAATGTGGTCATATAAAAGGCATGCCAATTATACGTAGGTTCCCCTCACTCCCCAAAAGGTATCCTATGGAAGAGTATGGAGAGATGTAGAGAAATGTTTGTTTTCAAAACACAATGTTACATCATTTGAGTCAAGAAAATACAGCCCATTATAAATGTATGAAATACAGCCTGATTTTAAAAGGAGTGAAATGTAAAGACAGTTTGCTATTAAACACTTAACCAACTAAGTCCTCTCTCTACTCCCTCATAAAAATGGCAATAACAAAATGATATAAGGAAAAGGAGGGAAAAACTGGATACCTATCTTTCTGATTAATTAAGTACTTTGCCAGGACTTATGTAGTACTATTTAGGTTTTCAACAAGTGTAAAAAATTTCAGACAGTTCTACACCTTATTCATGCAATAAAGTTAAAAAACAGGAAGAGCTTTATTAGTTTTTTTTTTCTTTCACTGAAAAAAACTATAAATAATGTAGACTCTGAGTTTAGTCACTTTTGTAAGTTTCTCTATTTCCAGAGCCAACTTTTAGAAGAAAAAGAATTCTAACTGTTGAGTGAATTCATTAAATTTGGAATAGAGCATCTTCACTGTCTCACTCAAATTCTCAAAATAATTGTACTTCCTACCTAAGGGATCATACAGTCAATTTCTCAAGTCATTTGCCCCTCAGCTAGAAGTTAACGTTATCTACATCACCAGAGATTTAATTTTAGGCTTTCGGCAGATGTCATATCCTAAGGATATGAAGTAAAAGTGACAAAACTTAAATTTGATCTTCCAGTTCTTCAACTTACCTGTATTTAATTAAACATTTCACTGTATTCTATTTAAAAAGTTAAATTCTAATTTTATGAAGAGATTTTTAAAAATTACTTTCAGATATAGAATATCTATCGGTCTTTTGCATCCATGATATACTAGATCAAACATGTTACATGTGTGAAGAATCACATCTCTTTTAAAAATAATTTTTAGAAGAGTTTTATTTTCAAGATAGCCTTATAAAATAAATCTGTACACCATTTGAGGAGAGGAAATTGAAAAAAAATCAGGAAGAGTTAATTTTGCCATTAAAAAGTAGAGGTTATCAAAAAATAAATTTAAGTTTTACCAGCAAAACAAATGTCAATTTTTAAAAAATAAAGAAGCATCCGTTTTTAAATTCTTATTTAGGCCAAAAGTATTCCAGTAAACCATTATGTCTCCAGTGTTGGGAGTATTTTGTTACAACTTATTACACACAGGTGAATAGCAATAAACAATACAGAAACTTTAATATAGTCAACCTTAATTATATTACAACTCCAGTAATCATTACATCATAAGCAGATATCAAGAAGATGTTTAATATATGGAGCAACTCTGAAATAATAGTTGTAATAGGTATAATACAAATCAACTATAGAGACAAACCAGACCTACTTTGTTACTTTTATTAGTTCTAAATTCTTTGGAAAAAAAATTTTCTTTAGGTCAGTATGAACATGACAAACATTAGATGAAAGGAAATTCTATGAAGCCAAACTATTTCTTCACAAATACTGTTACATTCTGTCTTGATGCAGACCTGTAGCAATAACATAACTTGTATCTTCACAGACTGTAAAATCTAATGGACATAAATTTGGAATATTAAATAGGGTTGCAACAGACCAGGTAGTGTAGTTTTAGGGGCATGATCAGGCATTTGTTTTTCAATTTGTTACACTGATTATGCCTGTTAATCATCAAACTTGAGATGCCAGGCAGATATCTGTGTCTGAAGATGTATACATTTGAGAGTCACCATCATGGATGGATGACATTTGAAGCCATTACACTGGATAAAATAAAGCAATTAATATGTACAGAAACAGAGGTCTGAGGGTCAAGTAGAATGGCACTCCAAGGAAAGAAATCAGGTAGATGTGGTGAAATCAGTACAGACAGGAAAGGGTAGCCAGTGACAAAGAAAGTCAACTATTCCAGTTACATGTGTTCAAAAAACTACCTTTTCTCCACTGAATCAGCCTTTGTATCTTTGCTAAAAATCAGTTCATGAAGGTCTGGATTTCCATATAGGTGCAAATCTATTTTTGACTCTCTATGGTCCCATTAATCCATTTTTCTACTTTGCGAAAAACATACCTTCTTGATTACTATAGTTTTTAATCAGCTTTACACTATAACTGAATTCATTTACAAAGTTGTTTTGACTATTCCAGAACATTTGCATTCCCATGTGAATTTAGAATCAGCTTGCCAATTTCTACAAAATAGCACATTTTTGGAATTTTATTCTTAAAATAAGAATAATAAATATTCTTAAATATTTTCTCAATAATGCCTAGTAAACTTCACCATGAAGGTATTACACATCATTTTTAAGACATATCATAAAGTAGTGAATATTTTTGATGCTATTATGAATATTTTTATTTCAATATTTAATTTTTCATTGGTTGTACACAGACATAGATTTTTTATTACATTATAATGAATTTCATAACTTTGTTAAGCTTATTAGAGGAAGTCCATAAGACTTTCTACATAGATGAACATGCCATCTACAAGTAATGAGAATTCTGATCTTCCCATTCAATATACAGGCCTTTTGTTTCATTCAATTTGGGTTTATTGGAGTCCCTACTGATTTCCTTTTATCTATCTCATTGATTTCACCTCTCATCTTTAATTTCTTCTTTCTCTTTCTTGGGTTTAATTTGCTCTTTATTTTCAAACTCCATAATATAGAACCTGAGGGGGCTGTGTTACAATTTTCCCTCTAAGTACTGCTTTTGATATATCCCACAATATTTTAATGTATATTTTTATATTCATTTATTTCATATTTTTCCTAATTCCATCACTCTTTTTTTTTCCTTTTTCAACTTTGGGTTATTTACAATATTTTCCTAATATTTGGGGATTTTCTAGTTTTCTGTTTTGCTTCGTTTTGGATTTTTTTTTTTTACTAATTTCTGGTTGAAGCTACTGTAGTCAAGGACTATGTTTTGTATGAAATTAATCCTTTAAAATATACTGGAACTTGTATGGCTACTCAGTCTTTTATAGATTTGTTATTAATTTTCTGTCTCCTGGGGTGCCTGGATGGCTCAGTCACTTAAGCATCCAATTTCAGCTCAGGTCATCATCTCGCGGTTAGTGGTTTAAGCCCTATGTCAGCCTCTGAGCTATTTAGCCTGCTTTGGATTCTTTGTCTCCCTGTCTCTCTGCCTTTCTCCTGCTCACACTCTTTTAAAAATAAATAAAAAGCATTAAAAAAATTAAATGTTTCTGTCTACTTATTGTATTAATCATTGAGAGATGAGTGATCCAATTTCTAATGCTTAATGAGGATGTAGGTATTTTTCTTTGCAGATGTGTGAGATTTTGCTTTCTGTATACGCAGGCTTCAATGTACATAACACATATAATAACGGTTATGTCCTCTATCCCTGGTGACATGTTTTTTTTGCTCTGAAATTTACTTTGTTGGATATGAGGAAAAACATTCCAGATTTATTCTGATTGGTGTTAATATGGTGTATCTTTACCATACTTTTGTTTCTTGATCTTTACAATTGATTTCATGTAAGCATCATATCTTTGGATCTACGTTTTTGGTTTTTTTTTTTTTTTAATATTGAATTGGTAATCTCTGACTTTCAGTTGTTATAGATTATTTAAATTTAATAGGATTATATATGTTTGGGATTAAGTCTGCCATCTTGCTATTTATGATCTGTACATCCTTTTTTTTTTTTTAATTCTTTTACCTTCTTTTACTTACACTCTTGATTTATTTTTTACCTACATGGTTGGTTCATTAGCAATAACTCATTTTTCTCCTACTTTAGTAATTGACTTAGGCTTATAATGTATAGGTGTAACTTATCAAAGTCTACCATCAAGAAATAGTGCACCTATTGACACATTATATAGGAATCTTACTACAGTACATTTCTTTTTTCCCCTTCCAGGCTTTGTGTAATTGTTGCCATACATTTTAAATATGATTTTATAAACCCCAAAGTATATTGTTATTGCCTTTGCCTTAATAAATGAATTACTTTGTTCAAAGATCTTTAAGCAGTAAAAAATGAACCTTATTTTTACTTATTTAATGGTTTTGTTTCTCTTCATTCCTTCATGTAAATTAAGTTCCATTTGATATCATTTTCCTTTGTCTGAAGTACTTCCTTTAACATTCTTGTAGTATCAACCTACTAATGACAATTTCTACTAAGATCATTTCACCTGTATTTTTAACGCATATTTTCATTGAGTTGATTATGTTTTCATTTCAACACTGAAAATGATTCTCTACTATTTTCTTGCTGTGTCCTTTCAAATAAGATATTGGCTATCTTTGCTACTTTTGTTTCCCTGCTTTCCCAGTATTTTTAATATCTTCTCATTATCACTAGTTTTAAGCAATTTCACTAAGATGTGTTTTCATTTCTTCATGTTGTTGTTGTTGTTGTGAGGGTTCATAAAACGATTTGGAGCTGTCAGTTTATAGCATTTATGAAATTTGGGTAATTTCAGTTACTGTTTCTTCAAATGTTTTTCTCTATCCTTTGTCTTCTCCCACGGGTCTCAAATTATATTCATTTCTAGCTTTTTGGAGTTATCCTACAGATCACTAATACTGTTCACTTCTTATTCTTTTTTATGAATTTGAATTCTGATAGTTTCTCTTGCCATGTCTTCATTAATCTCTTTCTTCTATAGGGTCTAATCTGATATTAATCTCATCTGTTGTAGTTTTCTTTTAAGATACTGTACTTTTTATCTCTAGGATTTTGGGTTCTTGTGATATCTATATCTCTGTTTAACATTTTCAATCTTTCACCCACTTGAACCTATGTAACAGTAATAATTATTTTTGTCATTCATGTGTCTACTTCTCTTGTATGTTTTTTCTCTTCATTATGGGTCATATTTTCCACCTTCTTTCATGGCTTATAATTTCTGTTTAGATAACAGATATTAGGGATTTCACATTATTGCATTTATGATACTTTTGTTTTCCTGTAAATATTCTCAAGCTTTGTTCTAAAATAGAATTAAGTTACTGGGAAACAGTTTGATCTTAAGTTTTATTATAAAAGGACAGAGAGACATATAGGGCCAATTTTACCAGAATACTGATGCAAGAAACTTGTGTATATTACCTATGTTCCATGAATTATTATTTTGATTTGTTTATGGGAAATATGAACTATTTCTGCTCCTGTGTGATTCCATGGTTTTTTTGTTTGCTTGTTTGTTTTGTTTGTTTTTCCCTCTGTTCCCTGAATAACCTTCCCTTTGTTTAGGTTTATCACATGTATTCATTTGTCAGTACTTAGGCGAAGAATCATGAAGGGTTCTCCACAGATATGTCTATCTCTCTCTCCTGTTCAGTACTCTACTATGTGAACTCCAGTTGCTGTGACTTTCTGTGTCTCAACTCTGGACATCTCCATTTCCTTTCCTTGTTCTAAGCTTTCTCATTAGTCAATAAGCAGTGGCAACTGTAGGATTTACTTTGTTTCTCCTCTCAGAAATCTGTGTTCTGAACTGCTTGCAAAACATTTTCACACATTTTTTTATTGTTTCAGATAACAGGGTATAAATCTCATGTACGAAACAAATCCTTTATTGACATTAAAGCACTACCTGTTTTTTTTTTTTTTTCAAAGAGTGTTTTCTGTATTATTTTCACTAAATGAGAGCTTCTCTCTGTGGTTCATTTATTTCAAGCTTAGACTCCTCTTTTCCTTATTTTCTCTCCCCCCCAGTTTTTCTTCTATCCAGTCTTTCTACCAGATATAATTTAAAATATGTAGATTTATATTTCTTGTAGCTATGTTGAATGTTTTGGGTTTGTAAGCTTTTGTTTATTCTTTCTGTTCTATATTATTTTGGAAGATACGTTGGGACCTTCAATTTTGTGTGGCACAAATCCTTCCAGCTACTCTAGAAATCTTTATTACACTTTTAAATTAAGTGACTACAGAAAACAGTTTAAAAGACAGAGAGCAACAGATTTGTTCAGTGATGGAAGAAATGTTCTGAAATGTCTGGATGTTCTACCATCATTAAACATTCAATTAAAGGAATTTAAAATACACAATTGCATACTTCTATACTTTGACTTCAAAGCCAACTAACTGTAAGTATACTGAAGGTGGGAAACATGGCTTAAAAAAAACCTCTAGTTAAAAGAACAGTTACAGGCTTTGTTTGACTGCAGAACTACAAAGTGATTGCTATAAGACTATGAGAAACTTTAAAATATACATAAGCTATGATAGAGTAATCTCCTTTAAAGAATGTATTCTTTAGGTATAAAAGCAACTGTAAAGATAAATTCAAGGGTTATCATTTAAACCATGTTTTAAGTGAAAAACACAAAAAAGAGTGAAAACTACCTTATTGATTGCAGATCAGTAAGAGAAATGTTGAATGAATATCAATTAATCCATATCATGGGTATTTTTTTACAAATATAAAATGAACTATATATTTCAGTAATATTTTGGAGAGAAGCACAAGTTGAAAATTAAATGCAAAGTATGCTTAGCACCAGTTTTTTTTAAATAAAGGTAATTATCATTTTGAATTGTTTTTTAACATTTATTTTTAAAGGAGAGAGAGACAAACCATGAGAAGGGGAGGGGCAGAGAGAGAGGGAGACACAGAATCCAAAGCAGGTTCCAGGCTCCTAGCTGTCAACACAGAGACACACGCGGGGCTCCAACTCACAAGCTGTGAGATCATAACCTGAGCCAAAGTCAGATGATTAACCAAGTGAGTCACCTAGGTGACCCTGTCATTTTCTACGTACATACACACCCACACACCCACACACCCACACACACAGGAATGTGATAAAAATTGAACATGGTTACTCAACAGGTCATTGGCATTAATTAGGTCCAGCAATAAGACTGTAAGACTGGCTTTGGAGGATATATTTATGCTGTTGAATTTTACTCTTGTCAATATAAGTATTATTTTAAAATTTAAAAACTGATATAATAATAAAATAAGCAGGCATATAATAATTTACATTGTATAATCAATGTTAAGCTACAAAAAAACTAAATGTGAGGGAAAATATGACATATTATTCTAAGCTCGTCAACCAAAAGCTCAAGATTCATATTTGTTTATAATCTGGATGGAGTTGTTGCTCTCCTAAAAAAGAAAAGGTTTGTCATGCAAGACTGGCACAGAAAGATGTTGACAGCTCTCCACACCAGGAATATAAGTACCGTTTCTCATTCTGAACTGTATATTAAACTAAAGAGATCCATAAAAATATCAAAAGAATTGTTTCAGAAAGGAAAGTGTACCAATGAGAAAAATGAAAAAAAGATTTACAGCTGGTAAGCTTTGAGACAGACTGAAAGAAACAATGAATTTCTACAAATATTTAAAGAATGATTAGAGTTTCATTGGCGTATTTTCATTATTTCATATTAGAAGAAAAAAGAGAAAATAAAACTGAAGCCACAAATGGTTTGATTAGACTTAAAGCAGGATTTCTTTACTAAAAAAAAAAATTAACAAAGGAAAGATGTTTTGGGAATCTAATGAAATCATTATTCATAATAACAAACTACCCAATACTTTATGTTAATATAAACTACTATATGTCTTTATGCACATGTGTATTATATTGTAATTTTACTTCAGAATATTCTATAAAATAAAAAGGGCATTTTTATTATTTCATGTCTTATTTAACAATAATTATTTCTCTATGGGAGGAAGTAAACTGGGTCATGTAACCACTTTTAACAACAGAACAAGTTTTTATATAAATCATTGATTACATCTTTTATATAAACTGGAAGTATATTTTACCTTTCAATAGTCTATTAATTACTTCTTCAGGAGCCCTCATATATTGCAAATAGACTCAGCAGAGTATCAATACACACAAGTATGTTTAAAAAAAAACAAAAATCAGTATGTGTTTAATAAAATTTTGAAGTCTCTTTCCATTCTCCAATCCAAACTGTAAATCCTACTTATTTTAAAAGTGAAAATGTAAAATATGCCCTTCTTATAGAACACATCCTTACTGAAGGAACAATGATTACCGCAGAGTTGACTACGAGCATTCGGTATTGTAGGTAGTACACTCAGTATCACTTTTGCTATTTCTTACCACAAAAAAAGAGAATATCTCTCAGAAGTTTCCATATACTGTTCAGTATTTTAGTACTTCAGAATCCCCTGTCTATATGTCTCCTAAAGCACCAATTGTAGGGCTGATTTGTTTTATCTCAGTGGGTTTCCAGCATCTACATTTTATCAAGTGTTTCCAGTGATTTTTAATCCATTGTAAATTATTTGAACTTTTATAATTTTTATATTTGGGGGAAAATAATTAAAAAGTATGTCTGAGGAAGAATAAACATCTTCATACATTTATTTAAAAAGATGAATATCCAAACTTTATGTCACTGTAATTATCTATAAAATTATTATTAGGTATGCTCTAATTAAGCCCTATTGAGAATACAGAAGATACATTAATTTAAGAGAACTACATATGTGCATACTTCTTATTGCTGAAGCATAACACACATCAACATTTTTTAAACTAAGACACTAGATGAAAGAAACAAAAAAAACAATGTCCAGGGATGAGTTCTTCAAGTAGTAGAATTTGAGATGAAATTCAATGTGCAGAATGTCTATAAGGAATGAACAGCTATAGAAGAGAGAGGAGCAGATTTCAGTAGGTGAACAAATGGAAATGCAGTGCCAGCCAGTAACTGCCTCCTCTGGCTCCAGGGAACCTCTGGGGCAAGCACAGCTCCGCAGAATTGCCCTGGATTGATTTCAAGTAACTGAACCTTTAGTATTTCTCTTATGAATCACTTGATGTCACTGCACAGGGAAAGGCAGGATTTTCAGCAAAGTAGCTCCCTGAACCTGAGGCTCAAGGGAGCTGAGTGATGAATGGTATTTACAGGCAATGCTCCCAGCAGCTGGGGCAACAAATTCTTCCTAGAAGGCAAATCTTTCCCTAGCTTCAACAAGTCAACCCACAAACACTTCTGAGTTGTAAAATAGGAGGTACCAAAAACAAATGCCCTAACAATGTACTACTTATACATCTGAGCAAGGCAACAGAAAATAATAATTTATTTTACCACTGGAAGTTAGTTTACATAATAGTATTATTGTGTTACAACAAGTTGTGGTGATACATGGATTTGCATTTTTTAGTTTAGTTTTGTTTCTTTGGTCCTGGAGTAGGTGGATCCTTTTTTGTTGTTTTTCTTTGTTTTGTTTTCCTCCTAAAGCAAACCCACTTATTATATATCTAATATGTAACAAGAGAAGAAGAATACTAAATGAGAAAAGTTTATTCAGGAACTTAGAAGATTTTATATCAAGCACATTTAAGTTATATTGTCAAATTTATTGTAGTGTTAAAACAACTAACTTTCAGTGACTTGGGGATGGTTATTGACTAAGGAAAGATCACAAATATGCTGTATTATCATCTTTTTGATGATGTCCAGAACAATATACACTAGAAATGCTCTTTGTGATATTGCAGTTTATTGCATACAAGCCTAATCCAATTTGATGATTCACACTTATTATGTTCCTTTTGGTAAATGTCAATCCTTTCTACAGAGATAGCTAATGAATATTGGCCTCCCCACTGACAATCTACCATGTATAACATTACAACTGTGATTCTCACATGGAATACTACCACACATATCTTTAGGAACAAACTGATCCAAAATACATTGATAGCAGGTGTTCTCTAATCTCACTGCAGACACAGTCGTTTGTTCTCTGGAAGCTATGACAGCACCTTCTATGAAAAATTCATTCAAGGCAGGTGCAGTCATATTCAGGAGGTAAAACTCAGTTCACCATTTATACAGAGTGATGTGAGAAAGTATCCTCTAAGTCAGTTTCTGGACACAAAACCAGTTTGAAATAACAAATCGAGGGCATCATTCCAAATGGAGCAGGTTATAGAGCTAGATGCATGCTTACAACCACGTTCTTACAAGGGTAGGAATTCCTATACACTATTTGCCATAATTCATATACCATGAACACTCATTTCACCAACTAAAGAAATAATTTCTATGATCCATTACACTGGCATGTCCTCAGGGGTTGACTGAGTATCATATAAGCAGATAGAGTAGTTTATTCTCCATTGTAGATTTGTAAATAAAATCATTTGAATGCATCCAACTGGGAGTGCAGTTCAGAAATTAGCTGTTCATGAAGGGGAAGGGTAGGTTAAAACTAACCAATACATATAAATATTTCTTATCCAGGATGTAATGTCTTAAATTATAGACAATTTAATATTGGCACAAGAATACAAAAGTAAAACCAAACTTCAGAACATAAAGCAATACTAAAAGAATGTGAAATAAAATGTCAAATGTTATTATTCTAAGTAACTTTGGTAACTGTAGTTGGTCATCACCAGGGTATATCAACAAAATACAATGTTTTTAATATGCTACCTCATACATGATATCATGTCCAGAAACATGGTAGTCTATTACATACCCCAACTTAATGTACCCAATAGCTCCATGATTAAACACTGAGGTACAGATTCCAAAACATGCTTGACATATGACTCCAATGTTTGATATTATAGTATAATGGTTTGGATACTTAAAATTACATATTTCCAATGAAAATATGAAGTCAGAAACCAAACCTTAACTAAGAAAAGAAGGAAATGTGTGCACATATATGTGAGATTGAGATTGAATGCATGTATATACATATATATACACATACATACATATATATATATATGCATATATGGGTATATGTGTGTGTTTATTTTCATAACAAAAAAATACTTTGGGCACCATATTACACTGTAAATACTAAATGTCTAATGTCATGTATGAGAACAGAAAAAGAGAAGAGACTATTAATAAGAAAATTATTACAAAGAAGGACAGCTTTTCATATAATCAGTATCTCCAAACTGTTAAAATACCAAATAGAGTGCTACTCCAACCTATCTGAAATGCATATAAAGCTAGGGCAATAAAAGCACACCATCACATATTGTTAGGGATGGTTTTCTAATGATGTTTACCTTGCCATACAGGATGGTGGGTGCTCTCTAGTTCACAAAAGGGTAATTACTAAAATCTTTGTCTTTCACGTTATTAAAATGTTGTCATGTGCCTGAGGGTCCCCAACAGAGCTAACCCTAACATCAAATTCAAGACTTTCATCTGAATGGAAAACTAAGTCAACGACCACAGTTAGCTAGGGTTCTGACTGAATATCAGAAACTAGCATCTGGGCAAGTAATTTAAAACCACCTCAGGCTTTTCTTCTCCTAGCAGTGTAGCATAACAAAGTGGAAGACAGTACAAAAAGCACAATCACAGCCTCTTAGAGATAGAAGGAATATAGAGTCCAATCTAAATCTGAATGAAGAAATACTTTGTACAGCAAGCTTAAGAAATGGACATCAGTCTCCGTTAAAACGAGTCCATGGCAGGAAGTATGTGGTGAACAGGATTCCTTTATTTGGAATACTATTATTCTCCGAAAAGTCCTTTATTATTTGGAGTGAAAATATGCCTGTCCATTGTTCCTAGTTCTACCTTATGAAAACACTACACAAATTGTCTTCCAAATGAAAGTTTTCCAGATATTGTTAAGATATAATAATGTTTCTGAATCACTAATCAGTTTGTTCTTCAGGCCAAACTTTCACAGCTGCCTTGACTTGTTCTTCACATGAACCCTCTAAATCCTGGGAAAATCAGTTTAGGGAATACATGCAATTTTGTCTTTCTGTGTGGCGCCTACCATACACAGGATATGATGTGCCATCAGCAGAATGACAAACAAAAAGTCACAGGTAGAGAATATGTTCTCCTTATTTGGATACTGTTCTGTTGTAACTATAGCTCAGTATTTTTAAAGCAGTATATGTCTGTCTGTCTGCTTGCTTGCCTTCACCAGCAACATCACATATTGTTTCTATAGAACTTTTGGTCAAACAAAAGTCTCTAATTTGCATCTAGACTGTCACTCATCCTTGTACAAGTATGTCATTTATTTTGAAAATCAAAATAGAAAAATTTATTTATAATCCTTCTATATATGCTTTTTAGTTTATGATAATCATTATAGCTATTTATGACCTTCCACATTAAAGCATAATGAATTTCACATATACATACCATATGTCACCTTTGCTTAAGGTCTTTGTATGCACTGTTTCCTCTTCCTTGAAGATCCTTTCCAAACCTACACCCTCACATACTCACTCTTTTTAACTTCTTTCATGTAGTTTGCTTGTTTTCTTATTCTTTATTTCTGACATCAAAAATCATCCAGAACCTCAATGAATTATAAATAGCATATTTACAAACTGTTTACATACTCAAGTATTCCTAATTAACATTTAATATTCTCACTGAACAGCCAGCATCAGTCTCCCATGTAGACATTCTGTATTTCGAACTCATATATTCTGTCCTGTTTTACCATGTATATGCTTTACTCTCATATTTAAACAGTTTATGTGTTGAGCATAAAAAGTAAGTCTTAGAAATCATACATTTCTGTCTCTAAGTGAGTAAATCATATATTATACTGCCACTGACTTTTGTTAGTTCCTTTTATTACTATTTGTAAGGATTCAAACATTATTTATTGTTTTATTAGCATTTTTCAAAAACCCCAATTTGTTGAGAATCATTAAGAACAGTCTCAAGATTTCCAATTCACAATGTACAATATTTTTAAACATTTATATATCCCTCTTTGTGAACTTTGAGCATTTTTCACAATTTGAGCTTATAACACCAATAATTTCTTTAAATGATCCTTTTTTTTCTTTCATTGGATTTGTTTCTGAGTGCAGAGTTGAAATTGTATTTTAGAAACTCTCATTATTTTTTCAGCTCTATTCTCTTTTAGAATTCATAATCATAATACTTTACCTAAAGTCTTAAATTTTTAAAATCATATTGAAGTATAACCTAAACATGAAATCAAGAAAATGTGTGGTTCAAACAATTTTCACCAAAGAAGTACATCCATTGAACCAGAAAAATCAGAGAGATTTGAAGAAGCAGAGACTCATTCCTGTTTGCCTTAAAGAAACACACTGCCCTGTGAGGAAAACCACATGGCAGGAAACAGTGGGAGGCCTTTAGAAGCTGAGGTTCATGGTTCTAAAACCACATGGAAGTGACTTCTGTCAACAACCAATGAGCTTGAAAGAGGATCCAAAGCTTTATATGGTATTGCAGCCCCTGGCAAAGACTTCAATTCAGCCTGTGGGGACCCTAAGCAAGAGTCAGATAACTCATCATAATCCTGACCTGACCCACAGAGACTGTGAGATAATAAATACATGTTGATCTGGGCCACGAGTTTGTAGTAATTAGTCACACGACGATACTAAACATTAACATAATATATCAGAATCTGCATTTTTACCAACAATCTGAGTTGATTCTTAGGCCCATTAAAATTTGAAACATTCCTATTTAATCTATGATGAAGTAATACTGTCAGAAATAGCTCTAAAGGAAGGAGTGAGAAATAACAGAAATATATATAGTATTAAGTAACAATAAATATTTTTATTTTGTAATAATAGTTTATATTGCATTATAAAATATACATGGAATAAAATTTTAAAGTACTTAAATATTTCTGTAAAAAGATTTTCTCAATAAATTTCTTAATAATAATGCTGTTAATAACAATATTATGTCCACTATATATATTTATATATCCTCTATAGTAATATTAGTAAGTTATACATGTTCAATATTTTTGAAAACTTTTCATTCACATGACTATAGAGATATTTGAATGGAAAGTTATAAATGCAGTTTGTATAAATTCTTCATTTTTATAGATGTAATAGCTATTAAACTGAATAATTGTGTCACCTGCCACAAAATGAATCTTATGCTCTACAATTAGTTATAATACCTGACATATTCTACAAACTGTTGGTCATATGATCTGTAGGAAAGATAAGGGATTTTTTCATGAAATAAGAAACAGAAATATAAATAGTCAGCCAAAAATTCTCAACTACTTCCATTGTCCTGATTTTTTTTAAGTTACCATTATTCTCTTCCTAAATTACTAACCTCTCTTATATCACTATACTTATATCTTAAGCCTAACTTCAAATCATTCCAGCTTTAGGCTTTTAAAAATAAAAATAGTTGGTTGAGCATCCGACTCTTGATTTCATCTCAGGTCATGATCCCAGGGTCACTGGATGGAGTCCCACATCAGGCTCCACTCTCAGCATGAAATCTGCTTAAGATTCACTCTCCCTCTCTCCCTCTGTCCCTCCCTACACTCCCTCTCTCTCACATTCTCATTCTCTCTCTCTGCCCTTCCTCTTCTTGTGTGCTCTTTCTATCTCTCTCCACAATAAAAGGAAAATAGTGTCTCAATTTTTTTTCGGGGCACCTGAGTGGCTCAGTTGGTTAAGCATCTAACTTCAGCTCAGGTCATCATCTCACAGTTAGTTGGTAAGTTCGAGGCCCGCTGGGTTCAATGTAGATAACTCAGAGCCTGAAGTCTGCTTCAGATTCTGTGTCTCCCTCTTTCTCTGCCCCTCTGTCTGTCTCTGTCTCTGAAAAATGAATAAATCTTTAAAAAATATAAAATATTTTTTAAAATTTTATATTATGGAGACTATATATGTATATATTTTTTCATTTGGAGTTGGAAAACTGTCATAAAAATAAGATATAGAAAAAATCCATCACCTATATATTTGAAAAATTTATTTTGGTTAATTAGAAATAAACACAGAAGTTCAGCAATTACTTTGAAAACAAAATGTTATGTTTTATCTTCATCCAACTATATTCCTTGACTTCTAACACCAAATGCCCCCAAAAATATATACAAACTTTCAAAAGTAGAAATTTTGAAACAGAAAAGTATAAAAAAATAGTAATTTTTCCTTCATCTTGTTTTATAACATCAATGCATCTACATAGTTAAATATCAGTGTTCAAACCATCTAACTTAATGTTTACATTTGTGTAATATATCTGGCAGATGTCTTACGTTTTGGCCTTTAAAAAACTTTAGAGCAGTTTTAATAATCATGTTTTTACTAAAAGTTAAGTGTTTTATTTCAATATGGATGAGGTTTTTAACAAAGAGAACATATTAAAGAGCTTAAGATAAAATATATATAAAAGTTTCATTAAAAAGTCAAAATAAATCTGATAGAATGTACTACTTTGTGTTTACACTAAAATTTCTAACAGAGACCGTAAAGAATAGGAAGGAGTTATGCAGGTCTTCAGAAACTTTTTTTAAAGATTTCATTTACATAACAAGTATAACTACAATGCTCATAGAATAAATTCATGAATAAGTGACTTAAAGTGTTGAAACTGTTTTATTGGTACAAAGTCACTCTGGGCTAACTGCCCTAAATCTGCACAACACACATCAAATACCACTAGAAATTCCATAGTCTTCTCAGGCAACTTGCCCTAAACTCTGGCTATAATACATCTCCTGAGATTTGCTTTAATATGCCTCATGATTACCCAATGGCCAAAGATCTGTATGTCTATGATTGTTCCTTAATAATAAACACTCCTTTAAAGATGTAATGTTAATGTATTATCTCGAAGTACAGACTCTTTATGCCACATCCTTCAAATGGTAAGAGGTGATGTGGGATAGCAGACTCCTTACTAAACCAATTGATAGGTCTGAACACATAAAAAAAATTCTTTGAAAAATGTGCTCCATGTATTTCCCTGATCTTGTGGAAAGAACCTTGTCTCTGTTTATGACAAACACTTGAATAAAAGCTGCTAATTTAGTATTTATGATAAATTATAATTCAGTTTGATTGGCATGGGAGTTTTCTTAAACCATAATATACATAATAATTGGCTAATTGAAGAGGAACATTTTTTAGGTGATTATTGAAAAAAATCTACCTATCAGGAAATCCAGAAAACTTTTTTCTTAAGAAATGATCATAATTGCAATGTTGACATTCTACAATATAAGCAGTGGCTATTGATTTGATATTTGAAATTCAAACCTCTGGATAAAGGCTAGCCTAGATCACAGTCTCACATGGTTATCAAATCCTTTTTTTCATGATGAAGCCTAGTAAAAGACAGTCTTACTGCATACGTTGAGTTTTGCTTAAGAAAGTAAAGAACCCAACAAGCATCTTGTCAAGATTCCTTCCTATCCTTGGTTTAACATAAAATTGATGAATACAGGGGCCCCTGGGTGGCTTAGTCGGTTAAGCGTCTGACTTTCGCTTAGGTCATGATCTCGCGGTTTGTGGGTTCGAGCCCTGCGTCAGGCTCTGTTCTGACTGCCAGCTCAGAGCCTGGAGCCTGTTTCAGTCCGCGACTCCCTCTCTCTCTGACCCTCCCCTGCTCACACTGTCTCTCTCTCCTAGAAATAAATAAAGCATAAAAAAAAATTTAAAAAATAATTGATGAATACAAACCTAGGAAACATGATCACCAACACTATACTTTCCATTATGAAGGTTGAAGAGTAAAGTTATAAAGTATTACGTTCATAAATTATAACATGAATTATAATTTATAAAATTATAAATTATAATATGAATAAATGAATAAATATGTAAATTCATAAATTATATAATGATATATTATTTAGAAATTTAATAACTGATATTTAGCCAAAACAAATAAGAAAAGTTATTTCTTGCTTCAATGAATTTTTGGTCAGATAAAATAAAACACCTACATTGACATGTTACAGATGTACAAGAAACAACTGTATCCAGAGCAAACATAATTGGAGCAAATGTACTAGGTAGTTCAAGCATATTAAACAGAGTTTCTTGTATGGAGCCTTATACAAATACCACAGATTTTCTTTATTCAAAATTCAAACTAATTTCTCTCTCTTTACTAGATTCTATCCACATCTGTTACTTGAATTTATGCATTTATTAACTCATTCAGCAAACTGACCACATGCAGTAAACTATAACCTGTGATCACACAGTCTTTTCTACATCTACATATGAATTGAACTCTCTAATGTTAAGGCTAGTGAATATATTTTCACACGGGTGAGTATTGCCAGTATTTTAAATTGATATGATTTCTGACCCAAAGAACCTCCCACCCGTCCCTGGAATATATGACTCCATTATGTTTTCTTACACTGACTTAAATTATTATCTCCAGAAATACTAACTCTAGGAAACCACTCCCACACACAGAGTTCAACAAAAAATTCCAGAGAAAAGAATACAGAAGAATACAGATTCTCAGGGTAAACTAGAAAGCAACATACACAATATATGAATTATTAGTTTGGTTAGGAGGTTGTAACCAGAACCCTACCCATCGTTAATGTCTTTCTGAAGGCTTTTCTATAAAAATTACCGTGTAAATAGATTTTTTAACAACCAAAGGTTAACAACAGAACTCAGGCCAAGACCTGTCCTAAGAGAGATAGGGGATGTGAAACTGGAAAACCCAAAATTATTAAGGACCAAGTTCTATCAACCCCTTTGTCCCTCTCTTTCTTCTTTGCTTCTCATGACATCCCTGACCCATCTTTTTCACTTTTCAGTGTACTTCAAAAATGGCCAATGCGCCGCCAAACTAACTGCATAATTTAAGTTCAGAAAAACACCCAACTCCAACTGGTCAGTATATAATTTCATATGATACAAACATTACAAGGCCATCAGTGTGGGAAGTGGGAGGAGACAGTACCACTTTGAGAGAAGAAAGGATCATCATGGGCTCAGCACACATTAAAAACAATGGCTATGGGGCGCCTGGGTGGCTTAGTCGGTTAAGCATCTGACTTTCGCTTAGGTCATGATCTCACGGTTCGTGGGTTCGAGCCCCGCATCGGGCTCTGTGCTGACTGTCAGCTCAGAGCCTGGAGCCTATTTCAGAGTCTGTGTATCCCTCTCTCTCTGACCCTCCCCTGCTCACGCTTTCTCTCTCTCTCTCTCCTAGAAATAAATAAAAATATTTTTAAAAAATTTAAAAAAAAATAAATACAAATAAAAACAATGGCTATTATAACTGCCAACATTACATCTCATGTTTTTGCAAGGCCTTTTTCACATTTATACAAGCATTTAGGGATTTCTTTTTCTCTTTTTAAATTCTAATTAGAAAACAAAAAGATGTTAATGCTGCAATAATTAACAGTTTTTCGAGTATTTAATCCAGGGGCCAAGTCAGCTCAAGTAATTCACAAAATAGTAAACAATACAACAAAAATATTGTCCAACTGTCTTAAAGTTCCACAAAGTCTAATGAAAATATTAATACATTTATTCATAAACATGAAAATGTCATATTAAATTAAAATAAAAGCAACAATGTATATTAATGCAATATTTAAGGTTTATATCATTTAAGCTGATAAGAAAACATTGGTTCGATAGAAAAAAATAGACAAGTGATATGTATGGATGATTTATGCAGAAGGAAATACAATTAATAAACCAATACGAAAATATTTCATTCACCACAAGCTATCAAACTATTTTAAGGGATAAAGGATCAGTGTACTGTCCATTTCTTAGTCACTGTGCTCAGTGTCCAAAATGAGTGGAGGGACTTACTGTTAGATAAGAAAAATATAGAACTTAAAAATACAAAGTGTTTTAAATGTTATGTATATTTTTGCTTTAGCCTTACATTATATATCCCTCAAGTCAAGATGACAGAGTCTAGTTCTACTCTCTGTTAACTCCATAAAAATGCATTATCTTTATATTTCCTAGCTCTAATAACGGCAAAATGGCTTTGGCTTTATATTCATTTTGCAAAAATGAGAAAAAAATTATTGAAATGTTAGAGGCGCCTGGGTGGCTCAGTCGGTTAAGTGTCAGACTTCGACTCAGGTCACGATGTCACGGTTTGTGGGTTCGAGCCCCATGTCGGGCTCTGCGCTGACAGCTAGCTCAGAGCCAGGAGCCTGCTTCAGATTCTGTATTTCCCTCTCTCTCTGACCCTCCACTAATCACACTGTCTCTCTCTCAAAAATAAATAAAAACATTTTTTAAAAACTATTGAAATGTTAGATTATCACTGACTGCAACAGTAATTGAGCTCTTTGTCATGTTCTATCTCATTGTCCACTTAGAATATTTTTGATGGGTCATGGAGAAAGGAAGTAAATGGGCATCATACTATGAGTTTTGCATAGGTACTACGTATTATTTACATTAATTACTTGTTATATATGAAGTCTGCATTTGTGTATAGCCTATTTATACTGCACTTTATTCTATGTATATTTTTTATTTTTCTCTAATGGATGCACATTGAGAGATAAAATAAAGCTTGATAAAATCATAAATCTGAGCATTTCAGATTCACACACAAAAACTTTATAGTGAGAGCTCACTATGAGGGAGACATTAGACCAGTTGCTAGAAACACAAGATAATAATGATGTTGTCTATAAGGATAGTAAAAGGTAGTAAAGGGAAGACAGATTTAGGAATTCCTGATTTAGGAATTATTTTTTAATATACATATTTGGGAGCATGACTTTCTTCTGCAAACATCAGCTAGCTTTAGAGAAAAATATTCTGTTAGTAGCAACCTAATCTCTGAAACTAAGTGCAGCATATTAATCCTAGTTATGTGATAAATAAATAAAATAAAAATAAATGATCTAGTTTAATCAATAGTGCCATTTAGAAAATAAAAATGTCATTTCTTAAAACTTTTAATACATGACCTAACTGTATTGGCCACAGTCACCCAGAGTTCAAGGATCAGCCAGCATTAAATACTAGCAGAATAATAAAATGAGTGATAAACTTTCCAAATGAAATTTCTTATAAACATGAAGTCAGGAAAATACTGCATGAGTTGCAAAAAATCCTATGAAAAATATATTAAGTTTCAAAAATATCTGGAAGTATGGATTTCTTAAAAAAGAAAAAAAAGGAACTAAACTCAAGGCTTCTGGTTTACCAGTGGTCAATATTCTGATTAAAACTGTAACCAACATTTATCACCTAAAGACTGAAAACTGGTTTGTAAGATGTCATTTATGAGTTTCATAATGGGTGCCTACAATGCGTTACTTGCTCTGTTTTTCAGATTTATGCCTTTTTCAGATGAACTACCTGAAACACAGCTTCCAAACTGATTTGTGAAAAACTGCAGCACATTCATTTGATAACTGTGTATAAAGTGAAGCAGATTATAAGTAGTCAAAATTCTGAAACCAGCAAAATTTAAGAAGAGAAAGAAACAGACTACACAAAGTGTATAAAAGTAGAGTCCATTACTGATGGGCACAGAATACAATGGATTGCCATGGGCATCCTTGTTTCAGAGACCTGTTCAGTGAATAATGTTTATGATGGAGAGAAATGTCATCAATAAAATATTCTATATGCTATATCTATGGGGACATGGAGATACATAATTCACTTCAGATAATTTCAACTGTAATAGTAAAATGCCAACAAATTGTTTTGAATATGAAATAAATTATAGTTCTATAGAAAAATCACTTCCATGTATCATTACAATTTTGAAAAATATCTGTAGAAATTTATCTTCATTTTAAGTAATTTGTACTTTTAAAGCTATGCTTTACCAATTCATTTTTATTTTTTTTTTTAAATATTTTTATTTATTTTTAGGAGAGAGAGAGAGACAGCGTGAGCAGGGGAGGGTCAGAGAGAGAGGGAGACACAGACTCTGAAACAGGCTCCAGGCTCTGAGCTGGCAGTCAGCACAAAGCCCGACGCGGGGCTCGAACCCACGAACCGCGAGATTATGACCCAAGCGAAAGTCGGACGCTTAACCGACTAAGCCACCCAGGCGCCCCAACCAATTCATTTTTAAATATGAAGACAATTTCAAAATCTAATATCAAGCTAATTGAAGATATTCTGTCATCTCAAGGCTTTTTCCATCTACATCACTGACACACTATAAAACTATTAGGAAAATACTTCTATGAGATTCTATGAGATAAGCTATAAGAGCTAATTAACAGTTCAAAACTCATTATAAGAGGTCCATGATGAGTTTCATGGGCCAAGAATCCACTGTGTTTTCAAGACAACTTACTTTAATGTACTTTAACTAATAATTTGATATTGGGAATTAATTGTACTTTTTATGATATAAAGTGTAGTTTTCTACTTTATTTTTTCTCTAAGTGAAGGTCTTCTATGAAAATAATTTATTACTACCAACAGAAATAAAAATAAAGCATTTCATTTAATAAATGTTTTAGTAAAGAGTAGAATCATTCAATCAAATAGACATCTGAAAAATATACTGACCTTTACATCAAGCTTTGCTTTCTAATTACAAAGTATCTGTAACACTATTTACATTTTGCTTTAGCATTACATATTTATTCATTCCATTCAAATAACAACTAATTATTTAATCTTTCACATTAAGCAAGGATTTTACATTTCTTATGTTTTCTACAAACTACTATGGATTAACTTTTTTTTTTTTTTTCTAGGAGAGAGAGAGAGACACAGCATGAGCAGGGGAGGGTCAGAGAGAGAGGGAGTCACAGACTGAAACAGGCTCCAGGCTCTGAGCTGGCAGTCAGCACAGAGCCCGACGCGGGGCTCGAACCCACGAACCGCGAGATCATGACCTAAGCGAAAGTCGGACGCTTAACCGACTAAGCCACCCAGGCGCCCCTGGATTAACTTTTTTCTAAAGAGAATGAAAAATGCAGATATTTTGAAGTTTCAGAAGTATGACAAGAATACAAAATGATCCCAATTTATTTTTCCCCACTAATATTTCTATATGACCCAGCAACCATGATTTCAGTCCCCCGTCCCATGCAAAAATATCTTATTTATGACCCAAGAGTATAGTGCTTAATATATCAGTGAGAACCTCCATTCCTTTGGTCATACTTTTTTTAAAATATACTCAGAACAGGCACTACATCAACCAAGATATTTACTCAATTGATTTGAAAACTTATATCCACATAAAACTGCCCATGAATGTTTACAGCAGCTTTATTCATAACTGTCATAAACTCAAAAGAACCATGATCCTATTCAATAGGTAAACAGATACACCAATTGTGATGCCCATGTCACGGGAAATTATTCAGAAGTTAAAAGAAATGGAGTTATCTAGAAACAGAAAAACATGGATGAATTTCAGATGAATATTTCTAAGTGAAAGGAAGAAGTCATTCTGAAAGTCCACATACTACACAATCCTAACTATATGACATTCTGCAAAAGGCAAAACTAAAGATGTAATAAATATTCTAGTGGTTTCCAACAGTTCAGAAGAGGGGTGAGAGTTGAATAGGTGAAGCACAGAGGATTATTTTTAGGGCAGTAAAACTATCCTAAATGATACTATGATGGTGGATACATGATACAATGAAAAAGTCAAACTTAACGTATACAAATTAAAAAACAATATTTAGAATGCCAGAGAATTCTAGAGTACAATGCAGACTGTGACAAATGGACCACTGTATTATCAATGTATGAGATAATCTCACTGAAGAAGATTGAAGTGAAAACGGCTAAACTAAGTAACTTTGAAATGAGTCTGTAAGACTAAAGGCAAAGGGAACTAGACATAAATACTGTACTTGATAAAGTTGCCTCCCATGATAATCGAGGTTAACAATTCTGATACTGTATTAGAACTGAAGAATTAAGTAAATTGGTAGCAGATGGAAAGATCCCAGTTTCTCATTACTTGAGATGAATATTATAGATAACCAAGAGGAAGAAGGTTGATCATTCATACGATAATGGATTAGAATTGGATATAACAGCAAACACAATGTTTAGCTTAATATAAGATGAAGAGAAAAAGATATTTTTAGATATGCATATAGAGATCTTCCTTAATTTATGATAGGGTTGTAACCTGATGAAGTTATCATAAGTTGAAAATATTACAAGTCAAAATGCATGTAATACACCTAACCTACAGAACATCATAATTTAGCCAACCTAACTTAAATGTGCTGAGAATACCTATACATGCTAGAACACATGCTAGCTTACAGTTAGGCAAAATCATCTAACACAAAGCCTACTTTTAATAAAGTGTTAAATATCAAATTTATTAAATACTGCACTTAAAGTGAAGAAAACAAAAAGTGTGTATGGGTACAGAACAGTTGTTGTATATCAGTTGTTTACCCCCATAAGGGCAAGGCTGATTGACAGCTGTGGCTTGCTGGTGCTATCAGCATCATGAGAAAGAATGGCACACCACACAGATTAAAATTCAAATTTAAAATTGAAGTGAATGTTTATTGTTTTCACATAATTCTAAAGTTGAAAACATCAGGGTATCTGTATATTAAAGTTATTACACACTCATGTTCCTTTGTGATCATATAGTTGGAAGTGCCTAGAAGAAAAGTTACCCCAGTAGGAAAGAATACATTTAGTACTCAGATCCTGGTTTCTAATACCATTCTCCAGTAAATGAAACCAGAGGTCCTTAGAGAAGTGGCTGATTATAGGACTGAAGTGGGAAGTATATAAGATGAGTCTAGAACATCTTACAATGCCAGAAAGTAAGGAATTAAAAAAAAAAAAAAAGCATAAGATGTGATTATGTTACAGAAAGAGATGAGTCAAATGAAAGATCTCCCAATGGACAAAATTGAAATAATTTGAAGAAAAAATAAGTAAATTATATTATAACCCAAAGTAGAAAATAAATATCTATTAGTCTATATTGATG
Organism: Proteles cristata cristata; assembly: GCA_017311185.1. NCBI lineage: Eukaryota > Metazoa > Chordata > Mammalia > Carnivora > Hyaenidae > Proteles > Proteles cristata. Next base: position 144,067 of record JAESUZ010003804.1, on the reverse strand, counting down.
AAGAACAAACATAGAGACATTCACAGACACAGGGAGGGAAAAAGATGAATTCTAAACACCATATGCAGACACTCTACCCTGAAGAAGGTGGAGTTTGAATCTTCATTCCTTCAATGTAGGTTATGTACATTAAATTCCTTCCAAAGAATAAAGTATTGAATGGGACAGAGGACAACTTTACAGTAAAGAAATCAGACAAAAACTACCTCAGTCAAATGCTTAAGATAAATGCTAAAGTGGTGTCATACAGATTACAGGCAAACCTGATATGAGACGGTGAGAATGTCATGTTAACTCTCTTGTCTTCAAACTTTATAACACCAATCTGAGTAAAACATCAAACCAATCTCAACTAAGGAACATTCTACAAAACACTTGCCCAGTACTCCTCAAAATTCTCAAAGTTATCAAAAATAAGGAAAGCCTAAGAAACTGTTGCAACCAAGAGAAACTAAGGAAGCATGTACAGTATTTTGGAAGAGGTTTTGAAACAGCCAAAAAATAGGTAAAATAAAATGAAATCTGGAAAAAACACTTTAGTTAATAATAACATATACTGATACATGACCCATAAATTATGACAAATTTACTATATTCACGAGAAAAATTAATAAGGGAAACTCAGTGGGCGCATATGGGTTCTCTGTGTACTATCTTTATTGTTTTCTATTAATCTAAAACTAAAATTAAAACCTTATTAAAATTTATTTAAAAGGGCACACACAAATATCCAAATAACGGTAATATGTCTCACACATAGTAATGTCTATGCCATTCAACATTCTAGAGTAACTTATGACATCGTTATTATGTCATTTACTGACATTAATCTAACACTAATTAAAATTCTAAACCACTAAGGTGATCTTATTATCAACAATAAATGAAACAACTCATTCAGGATAGTTTTTTTTTTTTTTTGCACAGCTTAACTAAATTATTGCAAACTACTCATCTGCATATTATTAGAGAAAATTATGAGCTTTTGAATGAATACCAAATAGTTGATGAAGATGGAATATATCTGATTATATCCTCAGTTTCTCTATCATATTGTATTTTCAGTTGAAGTTTGTTAAATGTATAGCATATTTCAAATCAATATCTTACCATGAAGTGAAAATTGAAGAATAATTGAAATGACTATTTTGTTAATACAGAGACATATTTGAACTGTGTTAAAGAAAAAATTATTCTGACATTTGTTAATAATGGTAAAGAAGTCTTATGCAAGCCTATTGTGATGGGTGTCAAGACTATTAAGATAATGAGAAAGAGCAGGCTCAATGACTAATACAAGGAAAAGTAGGGATTTACAGCCAAAGAGTAGACTGTGGAGTTATCAGAGAGAAAATGGGTAAGAGGGAGCATTAAAGATAGGAGATTCATGTTAAACCAACTTAACACAACTCTTGCTGAAGGCAGGCCAGGATGATGAAATATCAAAGGTGGGGGATCCGGAATTTGACTAGATATTCAGGGTAAGGATTGTGTGTGTGTGTGTGTGTGTGTGTGTGTGTGTGTGTGTGTGTGTGTGTGTGTGTGTGTGTGAGTGAAAGGATTCTCTTTAAACTGACTTAGGAGAACTTTTGCTACAAATGAACTGGGCAGGCCAAAGGGCCAAGGACAAGACAGATTAAAAAAGGGTTCAGAAGAACCTGTCTTAAGTTTGTTCAATAAAGAAGTGTTTCTCAACTATGGCGACAATTTACATATTCATATCAACTTAGTTAAGACAATACATGAGCTACATTTGCTATTTATAAGATTTTCTCCCTCAAAATTTACACAAAATAGAAGATGAATGAATGGATAGAAATTTAAAGGACAGATGATGATGATAGACAGGAAAACATATAGATGATATTTACATATATATTTTGTCACTTTGTATTTTGCAAATGAAATGCAGTATTTATTAACAAATTGAATCAAATATACTGAAATTCATTTTATTTCCCTTAATTCCTTAAACATCTATAAAATAATCCATATGACTCATCACTATGAGCTAGATATAGAAAAGACTTAATTAGAAAAGTTTTAAACATCTGCATAAATATTTTAAGACCTGGGACACATGGGTGGCTCAGCAGGTTGAACATCAGACTTTATCTTAGCTCATGTCATGACCTCATGGTTCATGAGTTCAAGCCCCAATTCTGGCCCTGTGCTGTCAGTGAAGAATCCTGCTTGGGATTCTCTTTCTCTCCCTCTATGTCCCCACCACCTTTCTCTCTCTCTCTTTCTCCTCTCTCTCTCTAATAATAAACTCTTTAAAAAATTAAAGACTTGAAAATATCCAAAATAATTCTCCTTAGAGAAAACTCTCAGTATTGATCCTTTTGCAATGAGAACCCCTTTTACTTTGGTGATCCAAAATAATAAGTGATGCCTATTTATAGAAATATCAGTGAAGAATATAAAAATGACCAAAGGTAGATCTTCCTCTACTTTCCCTGACATACAAGAAATGAATGTGCCACTAGACTGTTCTGTAGAATGTAAATACAGATCTTTTCTTAGTTCCAATGTGGGAAATGTATATATCTTAATTACCTAAGTATTAAAAGTGCATTTCATTTTAATATATTCAGAGCTGATTATTAAATTCACTTAACTATGAGATTTATTCATCTTGAAGAAAGTTTAATATAAAGACTACACTCTAAGGAGAAAACATCCCATTAGAGGATTTATTTGGAGACAAGTAAAAGGAATCCATATGATTAAAATCTAATTACAAGTATACCAAAACCTCCATTACTACTACTTACTCATATTAGCATAATCAAAAAATTTTAAATAAAAGCTTATTCTCTTTTTAAATTTTATTTTCAATACACCAAAGGAATTTAATTCAAGCACAACCAAATCTTGATTAATAATTGGAAAATACCTCAAAATTTCCCAGAAGGGTCTAATATTTCTAAAGCTGTAAATTAATTATAACATTATACAGTATTAACTGTCAAATGTATTACTAAATTAGAAAAAAAATTAGATTATTTTTGCCTAAGGATATGAAGCATACTTCCAGTTAGGAAAACTTTTTAATGTTATTTTAGAACAAAAATTTCTAACATCCTACCTTCTCTAAAGTGTGTATGGTTATGTCCAAACCCGTTATGAAGAAAATCTCTTTTAATCTTTGTGATCACAAATATTCATGAAAATATTATTGAAAAATTATCAATGTTAAGAGCAGGGACATTCTTTAAAATCATTATATGTGTTTCATAAATAAAGTTTACACAAATAAGACTTTTACAAAGACTATTAATGGATATATTTATATAGGTGATAAGTGAAATGTCTAGAATATATAAACTGGGGAGAAGTCAAATACACAAAAAATTACAAATGGTATATACACTGACTCTTGGCCAATTAAAAGGTCAAGAAAGCAAATTTCATGAATTAGCCATTTTTTTCAGCCATGACCATTAGCAATTTTTCAGTACATATACTGCAAGGAAACTTTAAAAACCATGTTAAATGAACACTGTCTTAGATTGATATAATACAAACTATCTTTTAAGAAAAACTTAAAAAAATATATTGCTTAATGTTTCTTTAAATTTTGTTACATTCAGGTAGATTTAGCAGACTATTTAGTTACATTAAGTTTAAATTTTATAAAAAAAAGAATCAAGTAGCCTAAGACAACAATGACATATAGATAACTCTACTCCTGAAAAGAGGAAAAGGAGATCTAACGAAGTCAGAATGAAAGATGAAGGCTGTATGATTTTCCTACTCTAAAAAAGTGCTGAACTGGAAATAAACTGTAACAGTAATGTCTATGTGGTTTTCCAAGATTGCTTTTCAAGAATGGTAACATTGAGGTTAGTGTGGTTGGGTCTTCTCTCACTCAATTATAATAGGATCCATCAGTTTAAGTGGTGGCCAAGGAAACTGAAGGAGATGCATTTCTGGTGAAGAAACTTTAAAGCCACTATAGAGAGCCATGTAAAATATCTATGTAAAATATAAAAGACAGTATTTATTTCATGTATGTAATGTGCCTACACACTGCTATTATATATTTATCACCACATATTTATGAGACAATCATAACAAATACTTTGCTATAAACCCATTTTGTAGTTAAGGAAATTAAATTTATAAAACACATTAAAGTTTCTAGGGATAACAAAGGCAGAATCTGTTTGACTTCAAAGGCAATTTTCTGAGTCTATACAGTTTTTATTTCTATTTCAAGTTCACTGAAATATAATCACATACAATAAAATTCAGTCTTTACACAGTATGAGTTTTAATTTCAGTTTCCTATTGTTCATGCCAGGATATAAAAATAGGTAATTTTGTCTATTGATCCTGTATTCTTCCAACTTCCTAGAATGACTTATTAGTTCTAAGAGCATTTTTATAGCTGCTTTCTCCTCCTCCTCCACCACCTCCCCTCTCCCTCTTCTTTGATTCTATTTATGTAAAGTATAAAACAGGTTAAAAAACTTGTTCATTGGGGTGAATTGGGACTGGAAGGGACATAAGATAGCTGTTCTGTTTCATCTGGGACCTTATAGATGTGTAATGACACCCAATAAACTTTATACCTATTTAATTCTCTGTATATACATATTATGTTTCAATAAATAGTTTTAAAATAAAAAATTGTGACATTTATGTTGCCATATTTATATAATTTTTCCACCAAAATACCACCAAAAATTACTGGGCATATAGCTTCATAAACATTGATCTAGCATTCATAGTTTAACTTTTAAGCTTCAAGTATATAAGGTGGTAGTTAACTACATTGGAATTAAAATAAATAATAAAATAAAATAATAAAAATAAAATAAAATCTGAAAGTAGGATTCATACACCTGAAAGTTAAACACATTTTAAGACAGAGTTTAAGAACCATTACTATTCACTTCAAAAAGATAGTGTATCATAGTCTACTAGACATTAGATTTACTCTACTATTTCTCAGATTTCTAAGTATTCAATATTTTTTCTGATCAACAAAGTGAAACTAGACTGGATGTCATGTGAGTGGCAATGGACTTCTAATTTGCATATTATGTAACATGTGAAATGTGGAGCACTCTCATGATGTAGATTAGTTTTAAAAATAGTAAAATAATCAGAAATAAATTTCCAATAGATGTGAGACTTGGGAATAGATAATATTTTTAACATGAAGCTAAAGTGAATATCAAGGGAACCGTTCAAAAGAAAAATAAATATTATAAAAAGAAAAACCCTAACTTGAAATAGGTCGTGATGGGGGAAAGGAATGGAGTCTCCCTTACTAATGTTTTAACTTCATGGTGCTTCTTCAGCTCCCATTGAAGAAATGAAAAGTCTTTCATTCCTGCTTTTTTGACTACCATTTAGACCACCTTGTGTAATTCTGGAATCCATAGGAATTCCAAAATTCCTGAGAATACATCACATAGTTATTTAAGCTGGTACTTATCTACATCAACATAACCTGATACAATAGTTAATATATTCCATGTTAAACCCAAGTATCAATTTAGGCTATCAATTTACCTACCACTTGACAATTTAAAGAAAACTAATTTTAAACACCAATTTAATCAACTGTGCAAATGCAAATTATTTCCAGAAACTTTTTCCTGCCTCTGTTCCAGAGTTTTTAGCGATGTCTTGATTCTGTTCCGTGGAAGCCTGTAAACATATACTGGCTCCTGTGCTGGTCTACAATGAAAGAACTCAGCTAAAAATCAGTTTTAAAATTTTAACGAAGAAGTGAAGAATTCTACAAAGATATTGGGTCACAAAACACCCTTCTACAATTTCCCTGGTTTCTATTTCGCATTCTAGTGGAGCCAGGATTAGTTCTGTTATGCAAACGTTTTGTGAGGGAAATGCTTGAGCCAAAATGAGGAAGAAGCTGTCACAAGTTTGTAGCGACATCAGACCACGATGTAGTTCTGACCAATGTGAAGGTAAGGGAACAGAGAAACACTAAGTAAAAGAATTCTGTATCACAGTGCAGTCTAAGGAAGTCAGGCAAGACTAACCAGAAGTTATCAAACCAGAAGTGCCCATCAGAACAATCCTGCCTCTCCCAGCAAACAGGACTGCCCCAGTTTCCCTGTAGCACTCAGTCATTCACTTTGTAGCAGGCCCATAGGAAACATGAAAACGTGGAAATGTAGTGATGGATTTCAGAGGACAGCAGCTCAGATCATCAGACATGAGTACTCCATGTATTAAAAAATCTGAAGGATATCATGCTACAGGAAATCAAAAGAAAGCCGGAGTAGCGATACTTATATCAGACAAACTGGATTTTAAATTAAAGACAATAACAAGAGATCCAGAAGGGCACTACATAATAATTACAGGGTCCATCCATCAGGAAGAACTAACAATCATAAATGTCTACGCACCGAAAATGGGAGCACCTAAATATCTAAAACAATTAATCACAAACAGAAACAAGCTTATAGATAAGAATGTGCTAATAGCAGGGGACTTTAATACTCCGCTTACAGCAATGGATAGGTCAACCAGACAGAAAATCACTAAAGAAATACTGGACTTGAAAGATACATTGGACAAGATGGACCTGACGGATCTATTTAGAACTTTACATCCTGAGGCCAGGGAATTTACTTTCTTCTCAAGTGCGCATGGCACATTCTCCAAGATAGATCACATACTGGGACATAAAGCAGCCCTCAATAAATAGAAAAGAATAGAGATCATACCATGCACACTATCAGATCACAATGCTTTGAAACTTGAAATCAATTACAGGAAGAAGTCTGGAAAACTTCCAAAAACATGGAGGTTAAAGAACACCCTCTAAAGAATGAATGGGCCAATCAGGCAATTAGAGATGAAATTAAAAAATATATGGAAACAAATGAAAATGAAAACACAACAATACAAAATCTATGGGATGCGCCAAAGGCAGTCCTAAGAGGAAAGGACATTGCTCTCCAGGCCTATTTCAAGAGATTAGAAAAAGTGCAAGTCCAAAATCTAACAGCTCACCTAAAGGAACTAGAGGCAGGGCAACAAGAACGCCCTAAACCCAGTAGAAGAAGAGAAATAGCAAAAATTAGAGCAGAAATAAACAACATCGAGACCAAAGAAACAATTGAACAGATCAATGAAACCAAGAGTTGGTTTTTTGAAAAAGTTAACAAAATTGACAAACCTCTAGCCAGACTTATCCAAAAGAAAAGAGAGAGCACCCAAAGAAACAAAATTATGAATGAAAATGGACTTATTACAACCAACCCCTCAGAAATACAAGCAATTATTAGGGAATACTATGAAAAATTATATGCCAACAAATTGGACAACTTAGAAGAAATGGACAAATTCCTAAACACACACTCACTACCAAAATTCACACGGGAAGAAATAGAAAACCTGAACAGACCCATAACGAGTGAAGAAATTGAATCAGTGATCAAAAATCTCCCAACAAATAAGAGCCCTGGACCTGATGGCTTCCCTGGTGAATTCTACCAGACATTTAAAACAGAATTAATCCCAATCCTTCTCAAGCTATTCCAAAAAATAGAAAGCGAAGGAAAACTCCCGGACTCATTTTATGAAGCCAGCATCACACTGATTCCCAAGCCAGACAGAGATACAGCAAAAAAAGAGAACTACAGGCCAATATCCTTAATGAATACGGATGCAAAAATTCTCAACAAGATCCTTGCAAATCGAATCCAGCAGCATATAAAAAGAATTATCCACCAAGATCAAGTGGGATTCATTCCTGGTTACAGGGCTGGTTCGATATTCACAAATCAATCAATGTGATACATCATATCAATAAAAGAAAAGATAAAAACCATATGATCCTGTCAATAGATGCAGAAAAAGCATTTGACAAAATACAGCATCCTTCTTAATAAAGACTCTCGAGAAAGTTGGGATAGAAGGAACCTACTTAAACATCATCAAAGCCATCTATGAGAAGCCTTCAGCTAACATCCTCCTCAACGGGGAAAAACTGAGAGCGTTCCCCCTGAGATCATAAACACGACAGGGATGCCCACTCTCACCACTGCTGTTTAACATAGTGCTGGAAGTCCTAGCATCAGCCATCAGACACCAAAAGGAAATCAAAGGCATCAGAATTGGCAAAGAGGAAGTCAAACTTTCACTGTTCGCAGATGACATGATACTCTGCATAGAAAACCCGACAGACTCTACCAGAAGCCTACTAGAACTGATCCAAGAATTCAGCCAAGTTGCAGGGTACAAAATCAACATGCAGAAATCGGTTGCATTTTTATACACCAACATTGAAGCAACAGAAAGAGAAATCAAGAAACTGATCCCATTCACAATTGCACAAAAAACCATAAAATACCTCAGAATAAACCTAACCAAGGATACAAGAGATCTGAATGAGGAAAACTATAGAAAACTTATGAAGGAAATTGAAGAAGACACAAAGAAATGGAAAAACATTCCATGCTCATGGACAGAAAGAATAAATATAGTTAAGATGTCATTACTACCTAAAGCACTCTACACATTCAATGCAATTCCAGTCAAAATTGCACCAGCATACTTCTCAAAACTAGAACAAACTATCCAAAAATTTGTATGGAACCACAAAAGACCCCGAATCGCCAAAGTAATACTGAAAAATAAAACCAAAACGGGAGGGATCACCATCCCAGACTTTACCCTCTACTACAAAGCTGTCATCAAGACAGTATGGTATTGGCACAAAAACAGACACAGAGACCAATGGAACAGAATTGAGAACTCAGAAGTGGACCCAAAAGTATACAGCCAAATAATCTTTGACAAAGCAGGAAAGAATATCCGATGGAAAAAAGGCAGCCTTTTTAACAGATGGTGTTGGGAGAACTGGACAGCAACATGCAGAAGAATGAAACTAGATCATTTTCTCACACCATGCACAAAAATAAACTCAAAATGGATAAAGGACCTGAACAAGAGACAGGAAACTATCAACACCCTAGAGGAGAAAGCAGGAAATAACCTCCTTGACCTCCACCGCAGCAACTTCTTACTTGACACATCCCCAAAAGCAAGGGAATCAAGAGCAAAAATAAACTGTTGGGACCTCATCAAGATTAAAAGCTTCTGCACAGCCAAGGAAACAACCCAGACAATTAATAGGCAGCCACCGGAATGGGAAAAGATAGTTGCAAACGACATATCAGATAAAGGGTTGATATCCAGAATCTACAAGGAACTCACCAAACTACACGCCTGAAAAACAAACAACCCAGTGAAGAAATGGGCAGAAGATATGAACAGACACTTCTCCAAAGAGGACATCCAGATGGCCAACAGACACATGAAACGATGCTCAGCATCCCTCTTCATCAGGGAAATACAAATCAAAACCACACTGAGATACCACCTCACGCCAGTCAGAGTGGCTAAAATGAGCCAATCAGAGAACTCTAGATGCTGGCGAGGATGTGGAGAAACGGGCACCCTCCTACACTGTTGGTGGGAATGTAAACTGGTACAGCCCCTCTGGAAAACAGTGTGGAGGTTCCTAAGGAAACTAACAATAGAACTCCCCTATGACCCAGCAATAGCACTGCTAGGAATTTACCCAAGGGATACAGAAATGCTGATGCATAGGAGCACATGTACCCCAATGTTCATAGCAGCACTCTCCACAATAGCTAAAACATGGAAAGAGCCTAAGTGTCCATCAACAGATGAATGGATCAAGAAGATGTGGTTTATCTATACCATGGAATACTACATGGCAATGAGAAACAATGAAATCTGGCCATGTGTAGCAACATGGATGGACCTTGAGGGTGTTATGCTGAGTGAAATAAGTCAGGCAGAGAAGGACAAATATCATATGTGTGCATGTATTGGAGGATTAGGAGGGACTTGACGGAGGACCAAGGGAGAGAAGAAGGGGGGAAATGGTGGGGGAAAGGGAGAGAGGCAAAGCATGAGAGACTCTTGAATGCTGACAAAAACTGAGGACTGATGGATGTGGGGGGGAAGGGGGATGGGCAGGGATGAGGACACTTGTAGGGATGAGCATTGAGTGTTCTGTGGAAACTAATTTGACAATAAACTACTTGTAAAAAAAAATAAAATAAAAATAAAATAAAATAAAATAAAGAAACATTAAATAAAAAAAATTTAAAAAATTAAAAAAAAAAGAATGCTGAGTAGGGTGACTTGGTGGCTCAGTCGGTTAAGCAACCAACTTCAGCTTGGGTCATGATCTCACGGTTCGTGAGTTTGAGACCCGCATCAGGCTGTGCTGACAGCTCAAAGCCTGGAGCCCACTTGGGATTCTGTGTCTCCTTCTTTCTCTGTCTCTCCCCTAATCATGCTCAGTCTCTATCTCTTTCTCAGAAATAAACAAACATTAAGAAGAAAAGAATACTGAGTACTTTCGACCAAATATGATGTACTATAATACTGAGTTTACAAAGCACTGCAACAATTTCAAAGGCAAAAAGAAGAGTCACTAATCTCTGAAAACTCTGCAAGATAATTCCAATCCTAGTGTTTTCTTTTTTTCAGTCAAAAAGAAAATAGTCCTCATTATTAAGCATTCATCTATTGCTAACAATAATTACTTCTTTAATTATTAATTTTAAGTTAATTATATACTACAGAATAAAAAGCTGACTGATGTCACAGAAACTGACAAACTCTGCTGCCAGGTTTCTTTGTGTTACTATGCAAATCATGTACTTAATGCTAAAAAAGACTGTATAGTAATTGTAGAGATAAAATTTAATACACAGAAAGTTATCTTGACCATTTTATATTGTTTCCTTCCATTTTTTTAATAGAGATAGTAGCAATTCTGGAATTGAGACAGCACTACTAACTACTCCTCCCCTCAGAGAGAATTACATGGAAATAATTTCAGGATGTGAAATATACCCTGCTTTTAAAAGCTACAAAGGAGCTTCTACAAGCTCTTTAAAACCTCTGACTTCCAAAGATTCAATCCTCTTTGTCCTATCACTCATGTTTCATATCACTGATTAAGTATTTAATCCCCTTTGAACACACAAAGTACTTTCATTTTAAAGAACTGTGTTTTTCCCCCCAGCAAGATTATTCTAGTTCATTTGTCATTTTACATGAACAGGATAATGTCTAAATCAATTTGAGATTTTTAGAGTACTACAAACTTTGGCAATGTCTATGAACTACAGAAAACACAAACATCGCATATAATACTCGACTGAGAAATTAATACTCTTGATGAGGGCAATATGTATGCGTATTAAGTAATAAAGATTTTTTTAAAGGACATTGATACTCTTGTTGAGGGTAATATGTATGTGTATTAAGTAATAAAGATTTTTTAAAGCAAATCAAAGACCTAGAATAGTCAGTGTAATCAGATTCCAAATATATTTTGAGTAAAATAATCTCTATGAAAAGTTAGCAAGATGAGAAATATGCTGTTGGGAATTATAAAGGCAGGCCTCTTGGAGTATTTGGAACTGGAAATAATCCTTCAGTAACCAGTAAATTATTTTTAAGTGAGGAAAGGGAAGAGAAAACATTTGATGTGTGAGAGGAAAGCAAAGATACACTTGAAGTTCTGCAGAGATAAGGGATGATTTATTTGAATTTATAAACCATCATGGTTAGAATGTTGCTGAATAGTGAAAGTGCGGTAGGATAGTTTCAGAGAAGAGTTGAGTATGACTGGAATGAAGAGTATGATCTCAAAGGAAATAAAAGATAATAGCAGGTTATGAAATGAGAAAGTCACTCTTTTATAGCAATGCTTTTGGCATCACTTTATAGATTTCATTCCAAATAATTTCCATGTAATTAAAATTGAACCCTAGCTTTTATTAATTTCTGGTTATGAAAAATACCCCAAAAGGAAAATTAATTTCTTCTTCAATTATCTATTTAAAAACATCTATTTCAAGCATACTTGAATAAAATGAAAGACATCAGGTTCTATGCCAATTAATCTAGTATATAATCTTCTAAAGAAAGTTAAAAATTATATAATGAGATATATTTTTCATAAAATTGACAGAAAAAACACTGAAATGTATAAATGTGAATATTCTGAGATAGGAAGAATAGAATCAAAGTAAATAAAATATATGCTCAAGACTTCTTAAAGGAAAAGAACAGTTTCCTTCAGAAGAGTTGCATAAACAATGCCTAGTCATACAATATTCTGAACTGCCTTTAGACATTACTGCTTGTGCTTCTGGAACTAAAACATTTTTATTGAAAAATTATTGTCATGGAATGAATATCCTGGAATACTATTTGGGCTGTTTTGGGACTTTGTATATTTTACTTTTACAAAATTTTATTCACCTATTTTCTGTCTTTAATTTTAACAAGTAACTTATAACTCATTCTAGTCTTTTAAATGACAGAAATAATATTAATAAAAAGTTTATTATACTGACATAAGAAATACATTTTGACACATTGCTAAATGATTCGAAAAGACACATATCTAACATACTGTCTCTCAAATTATGGTCCCAAGACCAGCAATATCAACCTCACCTGGAACCTACTGAATGAAAAACTGGGGATAGGACCCACCAATCTGTTTTCATAAGCCTTTGAGGTAATTGTGATGAAAGTTAAAATCTGAGAACAATTTATGTTAATGTGTTATATCTATATGATGTTTAGCAAAGTATTCATAATATTGCATTTAATGACATTTTATCCCTTTTTGAAAACATTATAATGTTGTAATCTATTACTCTTTTTTCCATAGTAATTCATCTGTCACACAAACTTTTCATGAGAAATTTAAATTGGCATTGCACTGAGTTGTTCTAAAAGTTTATGAGTAACAATAATATACTAAAGTACAGGAAATAAGTAAGTTATAAAGAATACAATAATCTTGATTAACATATTACCTACACAAAAAGCATATGATTCTATTTTATAGAGGATAAATGATAGCTTAAGCCAATACGCCTGACAAACATATATATATATGAAAAACATAACATGACAGTATATATTTGCCAAAATTTTTAAGTCATACACTTAAAATTGTTTAATTATATGTAAATTATATTTCAATAAGTGATTAAAATGTAAAGTATTACTTTACCATAAAACATAAACTCCTTTCTCCCATATTTATACATCTCCACAGAAATTCCTTTTGTCCTGTCTAAATTATATCATAAATTTATCAACCCAGATAAGCCAACCAAAGGCAGTCCTGGAAACATTCCAAATTTGATAAGTAATTTAGATTTGAAGATGCCAACAGTAAAGTAAGCTGACCTAAGGAAGTTAAACCCTAGCCATTTCAGAGGAATCAGGATTTTTTTCTATCTCTTACTGATGGTAACATAATGAACCCATAAACGGAGAGATCAGCACTTTCCTTAATAAGAACAGAAAAGTTCTTATAGTACATAAACTATTTAAGCATTGTCATCTACTTTGTGACACAAAAAATGTGCCTATAGGGAATGCATGGGCTTTTAAGTCGGAGGAAGATAACATTTAACACAGTCTCCAACATGTAATAATTTTGGTCAAATTACTAAATCACTTTCAGCCTTCATTTTCATATTTGTATGTTAAGACTAAATGGATTAACATTAGTGTAGTATCTAGCATAATAGTAGGTACTCAACAAGTGGATAACATCACTATTTTTCTTTAGCTGGTGCCAAGTGACTCTCTAGTTCTTACCATCTTCATTAATCCTGATATAACATGATTGACAATTGCATTCTATTCTTCTCCCACATCCTCAAATAGGGATAACTCAAAACTTTGGACTAGTAGGCTTGGTCGGGAGAAAGCAGGTAGGTGAGAGCAAGTTTCCTGCCTTCAGTATTTTCTGTGCCCAAATTCCAGGGCCAATGAAATGGATACCAATTCATGGGGTTATTGCTGAAATTGCTGCTGGGCTCCTGAAGTCCACGGAATCAGAACAATTTCCATGTAGAAAGAAATAAAAAGCTGCTTCCAACCTCTAGGCGATCTATGCCCATAGATAGCCAGAACTTGAATGGAGATAATCTACCCAGCCATACCCCTGGGAATTCCAGGGGATACTTGGACAGCCTCATTCAGTCTTTTCATTAACCTTGCAATAACTGCATCTCCATAGTCTACATAATGAAGTTTGTGGAGTCTGCTTATTACATTATGATGAAGTTTTACTCTATGTTATAATATATTAATCATCCCATTTTATTTTCTGTTTCTCTGATGCTTTCACATGTTGGGGACTTGCTGACCCTAGAGAGACTGCCTCTCCCAGGGCTAAGTTAATTCTGAGAAATAGTAAAAGACTCACCATTGAGCATGGCTTTTATATGCAAAATAACCAATTCAGAGCCCATACTCATACCTCCTTCATAGGGTTCTTAAACTCTAAACCACTATTTTTCTGATCTATTCACCCATTGCCAAGTGCTAGAAAACTAGAAACAGTCTCTATACTGGAAGCCCCCTGAAATTATTTAAACTAGTCAATCCTAACCCTGCTTATCTTGCCTTGCCTTGCTTTTCCCAAGAAATTACGATAACAGTTCTTGCCCACATTTCCCCCTCATTCCTCATTTTTGTGCCTGGGCCTCCTGACTGATGCTGGTGCCTCCCTGTGTGGTCTCCTGTATGCCCTGGTATATATACCTCCTCCTCCTGGGAATTGTGAGTAATAAACTATCTTTCCAATGGTAATGGTCTCATGATCTGCTGGCCTCACCATATGTGAATAATATAAAATCTATACTTTAAAACAAATAAAATGTGAAAAGATATTTAACCAGTACCTCTCAAACTTCAATGTGCAAAAGAATCACATGTATCTCTTGTTAAAATACAAATTCTGAATCAACAGATTTGAAGAATGGACTTGCATTTCCAACAAGGTAATACCAAAGCTTCTAGTGAACAGACCACACTTTCTGTAGCAAAGTAGTAAACTAGATACACCCAGTATTAATATTCTGTTGCCAGTGATTTTTGTGCTATTTTTACCTCTTGACAGTTTCCTTCCTTATACAATCAATTTTTTTTTTTTTTTAAAGCCTACCTAAAAAGCTGTTCTGGGATAATATGAGGTAATATGAATAAAACAACAAATGTTAAGCTATAAATATACATAAAGCTATGAAATGAATAAACGATCATGTAAATTATTCAGAATATAAACTCCTGTATTTCACCCTTAAATAGTATGGAAATAGCAATTTACATTTGGAATGCTTCTTACAGATTTTTTAAATACCTGTTTATTAAAGTAAATATCCAAAGATCACTTCCCTTTGACATTGTCAATATCATTTGTTATTTTCAAATGAAGTTGAAAGTAATAAAATTAAAGCTCTCTAAACATACAGATAGTATCGGTAGCCCTCAAATTCAGAAAAATTGTCTTGAAAATTAAATGTGCTTTTGAGGTTTTGTTGCCCAAAGCACAAAGTGATTCAATGTATAACTAGTTAACTCTTGAACAATGCAAGGGTTAGGGGCACAAAACCCCATACAATAAAAAATCCACGTATAACCTACTGTTGACTAGAAACCTTACTGATACTAGAAGGTCAATTAACACATTTTTGTTTGTTATATGTATTATATACTGTATTCTTACAAAAAGATTTAAAAAACAAATTTCTAAAACATTTAAATACTACAAGTGTTTTAATAACTTCAGAAGCACAAAGAAATTTTAAAATATTTTGCTCACTATGGGGTTGTTCTTTCCAAAATGTCTAAAGTTCTGCATAATGAAATCATTTAAATCTTTACATTCTAGGTAACAAGTATTTCAGCATTATCCCAAATAACTATAATAATTTAATTTTCCTGACTTGTTATGTAATGAATTATAGAAGTAGCAGTAACATAGTGCTCTTCAAAACAATGAGAGCATATTTATGACTGAGAAAACTGTTTAATTAGTCTCCCTTTTCAAGATTAATTACCTGTCAATTAGTTAAATCATCCTTCTGAAAACACATTTCTTGTGGTAGTCATTTATAAGTATTATAAATTAAGGATACTAGGTACTATAAATCTTGAAAAAAATTAAATGTCATATTCGTTATGTTGAAAAGAATAAAAACAGTCTGCGTTTCAATAAAAGTGCTCAGAACCTGTATTCAAGAGAAAATGTTTTGTGAAGGCTTTGGAGTCACTAACTTTGATTAAGTTGTACATTAAATTTAGTTCTTAATTAAAAGGTGAAATATGTCCTCTATACCATAATGCCATTCTTCACTTAATATTGCTTAAAATATTGCTATTTTGAGTTTTGAGGATTTTTTTCTTTTTCATATAAGAGGCCAAAACCGTATAGTGAATTTGAACCACCAAAGCATCAAATATTAATGTTATAACTCAAAGTAAAGACACAAGCTATTTTTAATCTTCCATTTCAGTTCTGTTCAAAGTGATTATTAATTTTCAGTCTGTGGGGACTTCGGTGTAGTAAAACTCATTCATAGTATCACAAAAATAAATTTGCCTCTAGAAAATATAAAACGTAATTCAATAAATACTATTAGCATTACTAAAGCTCAAATAAGGTATTTTCCAATAATTCATTATGCATCAAGCCAGCTAAGCCTAATGGTAATTAGGTGCCTACTGCAGAAACTATTTACCCATTATGTTCTGTTCTGTTAAATGTTTGGGAAAAGCTCTTAAAATGATACAGTCAGAAAACAGAGATCCCAAAGCCAGATAAGGACACTACAAGAAAACTACAGGCCAATATTCCAGATGAATACCGATGCAGAAATTCTTACCAAAATACTAACAAACCAAATTCATTACTACATTAAAAGGGAGGATGCCTGGGTGGTTCAGTCGATTAAGCATCTGACTTTGGCCTAGCCAGCTAAGCCTAATGGTAATTAGGTGCCTACTGCAGAAACTATTTACCCATTATGTTCTGTTCTGTTAAATGTTTGGGAAAAGCTCTTAAAATGATACAGTCAGAAAACAGAGATCCCAAAGCCAGATAAGGACACTACAAGAAAACTACAGGCCAATATTCCAGATGAATACCGATGCAGAAATTCTTACCAAAATACTAACAAACCAAATTCATTACTACATTAAAAGGGAGGATGCCTGGGTGGTTCAGTCGATTAAGCATCTGACTTTGGCCTAGGTCATGATCTTATAGTTCCCAAGTTTGAGTCCCACACAGGCTGTATGCTAACAGCTCAGAGTCTGTAGCCTGTTTCAGATTCTGCATCTTCCTCTCTCTCTGCCTCTCCCCCACTCACACTCTTTCTCTCTCTCTCAAAAATGAACATTATTTTTTTTCTTAAAATAAAGATTATATACCACAGTCAACTGGGTTTTATCCCTGGAAATGCAAGGATGATTCAGTATACCCAAATCAATAAATGTGATATACCAAATTAATAGGATGAAAGATAAAAATCATAGAATACTTCCAATAGATAAGAAAAAAAACATTTGGCCAAATTCAATAATCATTTATGATAAAACTGTCAACACAGTAGAACAGAAAAAACATACTTCAACATAATAAAAGCCATATATGACAAGCCCACAGCTAACATCAAAATCAACAGTGAAATATCAAATCTTTACTTCTAAGATCAAGAAGAAGGCAAGCATGCCAACTGTCACTACTCCTATTCATTGTAATACTGTAAGTCATAGTCTTAGCAATTTGGCAAGAAAAATAAATAAAAGGTAGCCAAATAAGAAAGGAAAAAATAACGTTATCTTAATCTGCAAGTGAAATGATCTTAGATATAAAAAATTATAAAAACTCCACCAAAATACTCTTAGAACTAATCAATAAATTCAATAAAATTTCAGAATACAAAATCTACATACAAAAGTCAGATGAAGCCAAGGTCTACAAAATCCTAGAGTAAAACTGGCCTAGTAGTTGGCTTATAGTGTCCTTGTCCTAAAGGTGGTGAGAAAGGTCTTTTGCAGATAAGAGATTTAGTAAATTCTGGTGGACTCTCAAAGAATATAATTTACCCATCTTTATAAATACTGCTCTTAAAATCTAGTGAGAGCAGTTTCCTTCAGTGAGTTTCCTAGTAATCTGAATGAATAGCTAAATAATAAAGGCTTTTAAAAATTTCATACAAGATTCCTGAAGAATATTTTTAGACAGATGTTCAAGTCTTGAAATTAATCAGTTGGGATGCCTGGGTAACTCAGTGTGTTAAGCATCCAACTTTGGCTCAGGTCATGATCCCATGGTTCTTGAGGTCAAGTCCTCCATCAGTCTCTGTACTAACAGTTCAAAGCCTGAAGGTTGCTTCAGATTCTGCATTTCCCTCTCTCTCTCTCTGCCTCTCCTCAGTTCGTATTCTCTCTCTCAAAAATAAACATTAAGAAAAGTTTATAGAAATCAATTAGTTGTTTATGACTTATCCCTGTAAAACAAAATCAAGAAAAGTTACATAATTAAGAATAGTACTGCATTTATGAAATAATCAGGAAGAACCTAATAATGTTTTTTATAATAAAAATAATCTTTGGAAATAATTTATGATGACAAGGAGAGATATTAGCAGGAAAATTTATCAAAGATTTTGTAAAAAACAGAAGAAATTACTGGATTTTGTTTTCTGTATAGTTCTAGAATTTCAAAAGATGCTCTTAGGTATTATCAGAATTCATAAAAATGTGCACCATGATTACTACTGTGTTGAGTAGGTTAATTTACATCTTTGTGATTTTCTTTCTAATTCCAAATCCCAACTGTTCCTTTCTGGCTTAGAAGAAAAGAATTGGTGCCTGTATATTAACCTTGTATCCAGCAACCTTGCTATACTTGCTTAATACTAAGGAGAGTTCCCTATAGATTATGGATTTTCTCATAGACAATCATGTTTTCTGTAAACACAATTTAATTTCTTTTCAATCTGTATATTTCTAAAAAACAGCTTCATTTTGTTATTGATTCCTTATTAACTGTGGTCTGAGAGCGTATTTTGTATGTATATCAATCTAATTTGTTAAGTTGTGCTTTCTGGCTTAGAATGTGCCTTATCTTCATGAATATTTATGTGAAGTTCAAGAGATTACGTATTCTTCCATTGTTGGAGGAAGTATTCTATAATTACAAATTGGATCAAGCTGACTGATAGTGAGTGCGGTTCCACTACAGCCTGAGTTTTCTACCTGTTAGATCTGTCAATTACAGACAGAAGAATGTTAAAGTCTCTTATAATAGTGATTCAACCATTTTTCTTCTCAGTTCTACCCATTTTTACTTCATGCATAGTGATTTCTCTTTTATTAGTTGCACATGCATATAAATTGTTGTGTCCTCTTGGAGAATCAGCCCCTTCATTATTATATAATGTTCTTCCTTATCCTAATATTCTTATTCATTCTGAAGTCTGCTTTGCAATTACTATAGCTACTCCAGCTTTCATGATTAGTGTTACCATGCTATACACTTCTCCATCTCTTTACTTTCAAATTCTTTGATTTTTAAATTTTTTATGTATTTATTTATTTTTATTTATTTCTGAGAGAGGGAGAGAAACAGCATGAGCAGGGGACGATCAGAGAGAGAGAGATACAGAATCTGAAACAGGCTCCAGGCTCTGAGAAGGCTGTCAGCACAGAGCCCGACATGGGGCTCAAACCCATGAACCGTGAAATCATGACCTGAGCCTAAGTCAGACGCTCAATCGACTGAGCCACCCAGGCACTCCTCTTTACTTTCAAAGTCTTTGAATCTTCATATTTAAAGCAAGTTTCTTTTAGGTAAGATATATTTGTCTATAGTCGGCTCATTAATTCATATTAAATTGGTATAGCTAAAACACCTATATTTAAAATAATTATTGCTATATTTATATAAATATTTGTAAGTTTTTTATTTCTTAACATTTGATGCCCCCCTTTTTACCAATATATGATTCACAAGTAAATATTGCATACATTCAAGGTACAAAACATGATGCGTATATATTGTGTATATAATACACACATACATATTCACACAAACATATTCACACACATATTCACACACACACACACACACACACACACACACACATATACATACATTGTGAAGTGATCAACACAATCGAGGTAATTAACATGTCTACCATGTCCATAGTTAAATTTTTTAGTATGTGAGAACACTTAAGATCTAATCTTTTGGAAAACATCAAGTATAAAATACATTATTATCAACTATATTTGTCATGCTGTTAATTATATCTGATGCACAAAGTTTGTACCATTTGGGGCATATGGCTGACTCACTCAGAAGAGTGTATGACTCTCAATCTCAGGGTCATGAGTTTGAGCTCCATGTTGTAGATAGAGATTACATAAAAATACAATCTTAAAAAAAAATTCTATCCTGGGGCGCCTGGGTGGCTTAGTCGGTTAAGCGTCCGACTTTTGCTTAGGTCACGATCTCGCGGTTCGTGGGTTCGAGCCCCGCGTTGGGCTCTGTGCTGACTGCCAGCTCAGAGCCTGGAGCCTGTTTCAGTCTGTGTCTCCCTCTCTCTCTGACCCTCCCCTGCTCATGCTGTCTCTCTCTCTCTCTCTCCTAGAAATAAATAAAACATTTAAAAAAAAAATTCTATCCTTTAATCAACATCTTTTCTGTTCTTTCAGCCTCCAGCACCTGGTAACCAATATAGACTGCTACTATTATTTTGACTTTTTATATTTCATATATAAGTGAAATCATGAATTATTTGTCTTTGTGCTTGGTTTATTTCACTTAGGATAATGTACTCTAGATTATCCATGTTATCACAAATGGCAAGATTTCGTTTTTAAAGGCTGAATAAAATTATATCATGATTGTTCTTTATCTGCTGTCCTGTGACAGGCACTTAGGTGGCTTTAGTCCATATTCTTTATCCATTGTCCACTGACATATATATAGGTTGTTTCCATATCTTGGCTATTGTAAATAATGCTGCAATAAACATAGGAGTACAGATCTCTCTCCAAGACATTGATTCTATTTCCTTTGAATGTATATCCAGAAGTGAGACCGCTTTTTAGTTTGATGTAGCCTCACTTGTTTATATTAGCCTTTGTTACAAAAGCTTTTAGTGTAAAATTAAAAAAAAAAAAATTACCACCAATACTAATATCAAGGAGCTTCTAGACATATGTTTCCTTTTAGGAATTTTATGATTTCAGTCTTACATTTAATTACCTAATCCATTTTGGTTTGTTTTTGTGTATGATGTAAGAGGGTTATAATTTCATTCTTCAGTTTTCCCAACACCATTTTAAAAGGGAATATCCTTTCCCCTTTGTGTATTCTTGGCATCTTTTCCTAAGTTTAGTTAACTCTATGTACAAGGATTTATTTCTGCATTCTCTATTTCATTCCATTGGTTTATATATCTATTTGTATAACAGTACCATACTATTTGTTTAGTATGGTCTTGAAATATATTTGAAATTAAGAAGTGTGCTACCTGCATCTCAGTTATTCTTGCTAATACTGTTGTTTTTTAATTTGAAGTCTTTGTCATCCCATTCCATTTCAGGGCTTCTCTTTTTTTTATTACTGAGAAAAATGACATTGGAATTTTGATAGAGATTATGTAGAATCTGCACATCAATTTAAGCAGTAAGGATATTTTAACTATTCATTCTTCCAATCCATAAACATGGGAAATTCCTGTATGTGTGTGTACTATTTGAACATGGATATATATTGTCTTCTGTATTTTCTATCATCAGTATTTTATAGTTTTCAGCATACATGTCTTTCATTTTCTTGGGTAAATTTATTCCAAAGCATTCTATTATTTTAAAGATGTTGTAAATGGAATTGTTCTTTAATTTCTTATTTGGATAGCTCATCAGTGTATAGAAATGCAACTGTTTTTTATATGCTGATTTTCTGTGCTCAGATTTTTTTTAATTTGGTAAAGGTTTTTTCCTTTCAAAAAGAGAAAACATCTGGGGCGCCTGAGTGGCTTAGTCGGTTAAGTGTCCGACTTTCGCTTAGGTCATGATCTCACAGTTCGTGGGTTCGAGCCCCACGTCGGGCTCTGTGCTGACTGCCAGCTCGGAGCCTGGAGCCTGTTTCAGTTTGTGACTCCCTCTCTCTCTGACCCTCCCCTGTTCACACTGTCTGTCTCTCTCTCTCCTAGAAATAAACAAAACATTTAAAAAAAAAAAAAAAGAGAGAGAAAACATCCACACTAGGAAAGATTAAATTTATGTGCTCTTAAAGGAATATATTAAAGAAAATGGAAGACTAAAAAAAAAAAACAACAACAAATCCCAAGTAATGACTGAAATAGATGTATCCTCTATAAAAATCTGGACTAACTGACTGAGTCATTCATATCCATTCAGTATTCAGAACATGAAGTAAAAAGCAGAGTACAAAAATTTTTCACCCCCAAGATTTTGTCATTTTTATCTTACTAACTTTATGAATTTGTTGGTTAATTTTAAGTTTTATTTTTATTATTATTACAGTCTTTATTGTTTTCTATATGTAATATCATGTCATCTGGAAACAGATAATGTTACCTCTTCCTTTCTAACTTTGATTACTTTTATTTCTTTTTTCCTACATAATTGCTCTGGCTAAGATTTTGTATTACTACGTTAAACAGAAGTAGTAAGATGGACTCCTCTGTCTTGTTCCTAACTGATCTTACAGAAAAAGTTCTCAAGTTTCCACTATTGACAAGGTTTGTTGAGGTTTTGTGTTTGTTTGTTTCATGAAGGAGTGTTAAATTTTGTCAAAAAAAAATTTTTGCAGCTATAGAGATAACCAAAGGATTTTTATACTTCATTCTTTCATGTGCTGTATCACATTTGTTCACTTGTGAATACTGAACCATTCTTGCATCCCAGGGATAAATCTGACTCAATCACGGTGTATGTTATTTTTAATGTAAAGTTACATTTGCTTTGCTAAATATTTTTCTAAGGATTTTCATCAGGAATACTGGCACATAACTTTATTTTCTTATAATGTTCATGCCTAGCTCATTCATGCCTAGCTTTGATATCAAGGTAATGCTGGCCTGGAAAAATGAGTTTGTCAGTGTTCCCTCTTCAGTTTTGGGGAAGAATCTCAGAACAATTGGTAATAATTCTTCTTAAAAATTCTGTGGACTTGACCTGTGAAGCCATGCGATCCTAAACTTTTATTTGGTGGGAGATTTATGAGTAATAATTTAATCTCCTTACTTATTATTGATCAGTTCAGATTTGCTATTTCTTTATGAGTCAGTCTTGTTGGGTTGTATGTTTCTAAGAATTTATCCAATTCTAGGTTATTCAATTTGTTGGTGTAATTGTTTATCCTTATAATGTTTTGTATTTTATGTTGTTAGTTATAAGGTCTTTTTTCATTTTTCATTTTATTATCTGATTAATTTTCCATTTTTAATAGAATAAATCTATTAATTTTCTATTTTAATAGAATAAATTTAGATTAAGATAAGTAAATTTTGTGCTTTTGTTTCAAAAAATTCAACTTAATTTCCTTGATTTTGTCTATTGTTACTCTAGTCTCTATTCCATTTATTTCTGGTTCCTTCCTTCTGCTAAGTTTCGACTTAGCGTGTTCTTATTTTCTAGTTCTTAAGGTGTATAGTTTGAGAACTTTTTTTCTTAATGAATGTGTTTATTGACATATATTGCTCTCTTAAAACTGCTTTTGCTACATCCCATATGTTTTGGTATTTTATGTTTCCATTTTCATTTGCCTCAACATACTATATATTTTCCTTTTTAATTTCCTCTTTGACCCACTGGTTATGTAGGTGTGTATCATCATATTTGAGAAATTTCCAATATTTGTCCTGTTATTGATTTCTACTTTCATACTATTATGATCAGTAAAGACATTTCTGATTTCGTACCATTATGATCAGTAAAGATATTTGATACGATTTCAATCTTCCTAAGTTTATTAAGACTCACTACATGAACTACCATATGTTCTACCCTGGAGGATATTCTGTAAGCACTTGAGAATGTATGTTTTTTTCCTGTTGAACAGAATGTTCTGTAAGTTTATTAGGTCCATTTGGTCTAAAGTGTAGCTCAAGTCAATTATTTCCTCATTAATTTTCTGTCTGTATATCTATCTATTGTTGACTTAAGAGTATGTAAGTCCCTTAATATTCTGTATCACTATTTCTTCTGTAGGCCACATTAATTTAGATCATTTAAAATAAAAAATCCAGCCACTCTATGCTTTTTGATTGGAGAATTTAATTCACCTATACTTAATTATTTTTTTAGAGAAGAAGGGAGGAAGGGAGGGAGGAAGAGAGAGAGAAGGAGGGGGAGAGAGAGAGGGAGAGAGAGAATTCCAAGCAGGCTCCATACCCAGTGCAAAGTCTGGCACAGGGCTCAATCCCACGACCTTGAGATCATGACCTGATCTGACATCCAGAGTTAGATGTTCAACCAACTAAGCAGGCAACTAGGTGCCCCTAAGGCAATTGTTTTAAATAAAATAAAATAACTATTAATATGTAAGGAGTTAATACTGTCATTTTGTAAACTGATTTTTGTCTTTTATAGTTTCTTTCTTCTTTTCTGTCTTTTGGAATTTTATGATTTTCACAATGATATGCTATATACTTTATCTTTTATGTATCAACTGTACATTTTTGTTTTGTTGTTACTATAAGGATTACATAAAACACCTTATAACTCTATTTTATGCTGGTAACAGCTTAACTTCGTTCATATAGGAAAACCCCACACTTTACTTCTCTGTCTTACATTTTATGATTTTGTTGTCACAATTTACATCTTTTTGTATGTGTATCCATTTAGAAATTATTGTAGCTATAGTTATTTTTAGTACTTTTTCTTTTCATTTTTATACTAGACTTAAAAGTGGTTTACCCAATGTATTCTGATTTTAACTATCACTTACTTTTACCATTGAGTTTTATACTGTCATATTTTTCATGTTACTAATTAGCATCTTTTTGTGTCAGCTCAAAACACTCCGTTTGTATTTCTTATAAAATAGGTCTAGGGGTGATAAACTCTGTCAGCATTTATCTCTCTTTCCTTTCTGAAATACAACATTTTGGGTAATACATTTACTTTACTTTCAGACCCTTGAATATATCAACCAATGCTCTCCTGGTCTACAACACATCTGCTGAGAAATTTGTTAATTTTACATGGGTTCTCATGTATGTAATAAGCCTTTTCCTCTTGCTGCTTTCAAAATTCTATCTTTGACTTTTGAGTTCAATCATAAGGTGTCTTGGTAAAGTCTTATTTCAGTTCAACTTGTTTGGAGACTTTTTTTAAATTTAAATTAAATTTTAAATTTTTTTGGTGTTGATTGATTTTTGAGACAGAGAGAGACTAAGCATGAGTGGGGAAAGGGTAGAGAGAGAGAGGGAGACACAGAATCGGAAGCAGGCTCCAGGCTCAGAACTGTCAGCACATAGTTTGACATGGGGCTTGAACTCACGGACTATGAGGTCATGACCTGAGCCGAAGTCAGACGTTTAACTATTGAGCCACCCAGGCACCCATGAAGACTTTTAATAAAATATCTAGATTTCTAGATCTCTCCCAGATAAGGGAAATGTTCAGCCATTATTTCTTTAAATAAATTTTCTGCTCTTTTGTCTCACTCTTTTGCTTCAGATTCTCCCACAATGCAAATGTTAGCTCCCTTTATGATGTCTTGGAAGTTCCACAAGTTTTCTTCATTTTTTGTTCTTTTTGTTCTGTTTCTTCTCTAAATAATTTCAAATTATTTCTCCTCAAGTTCATAGATTCTTTCTTGTACTTGAACAAGTTTGTTGTTAAAGTTCTTCATCGTATTCGTAATTTTATTCACTGTATTCTTCAGCTACAAAATTCCTGTTTGGTTTCTTTTTTATGATTTCTATTAAACTTATTTTGCTCATGTATTATTTTCCAGACTTTACTGGTTGCTTTATCTGCTTCCTCTTATACCTCTGAATTATTTTCAGTTCTCTGTCAGGTCATTGCTAGATCTCCACTACTTTGAAATTGGTTATTAGTTATTTGGTGGTGTCATATTGCCTTGATTTTTCATGTACTTTGAACTCTTGTGTTGCACTGTTCACATTTTAAAAAGGAAGGAGTCTGTTCAAGGCTTTACTGACTGGCTTCAGGAGAAAAACTTCTTCACCAATAAGCCCAGACCTTTTCTTTTTTTTTTAATGTTTATTTATTTTTGAGAGAGACAGAGACAGAGAGAGAGAGCGTGTGCGAGCTAGGGAGGGGCAGAGAGATAGGAAGACACAGAATCCAAAGCAGGCTCTAGGCTCTGAACTGTCAGCACAGAGCCCAAGGCAGGGCTTGAACTCACCAACCAAGAGCCAAAGTCAGACACTTATAGGACTCAGCCACCCACACACCCTTTTATAGGTACATCTGGTCCATATCTCTTGTTCCTACTTGGGATGGCAAGGACAAGGGATGCAGTTAAGGTTCTATACCTTCTTTCAATACGACAAAGCCAAGCCAGCTGCTGAGACACTCTACTGTGTTACCCAACAGTGTGCCCTGAAATACTCAAGTTTGCATTGCCTTCTCCTAATCCCACAGAGTCAGTCTGGCATTCTGTACATGCTCATGAGCCATCTGCAAATACTCATACTCCACTATGCATGGGATTGCACATAAGAAACTAGCCACAAGGGCATGGTTGAGGACTATGGGGAGTTGAGTGTGCCCGTGGGCCAGGTGTAGGGTCCAGAGGCATGGCATCATAAGCAGCTCACAGTCAGTCTTACTGATAGAATCTATAAGTAGCTGGTAGGATCTCTTGACTTTTGTTGACTTCTGACCCTCAGTTGCTGTAATGCCCCATCTTTGCTCTCAGAATCTCCCGGTCTCTCACCTATTCCAGTCATCTCCAAATTCTGGGTAAGATGAGAAAAATGTGGGCTTCATGGGAATCATTCCATACAGTGTGGGAAACCAAGTAATCACTCTTTACACTCTCACTTAATCACATGATAGAAATTAAAGGTAGAGGATGTCTCTCTTGGCATTGATCTGTGGCTGACTTGGGGCAAAGATGATATGGGTAATGTGTAACTGTCCTTCTTACCCTTTCAATACATGTATTTTCAGATATTTTGATCTACTAGCATGCTCAAACTTCTCTGCTGGAATCCCAGACTCCCAAAAAAGGTACTCTTTTCAATGAGTAGTTGTCAAAATCAATGTTCTATGGAGGGATGACAGTAAAAAAACTATTTTCTGCCATCTTGCTGAAGTCATTTTCTTGTTACCTTTCACTTTCCCTTTACCCTCTTTTTTCAACTTCTCTGCATTTAATTGACCATTTTTTGTGTGAAATTAGCATATAACCTGCCCTAGACTGTAACTATTTCTTTTTAGCATTTTTAATGGATGTTCTATAGTTTATAATACACATTTTAATCAATCTAATCTTTCAAGTAGCATTGTAATGCTCCCAATACTGAAGTATATCTTTCACGCAGAACTTTTTATTAGATTATTTGAGTCCTTATCATTCATTTTATATATCCATATGCAAGAATTATTTAATATGCTATTATTACTGCTAAAATATATACTTATGTTTTAGATCAGTGAAGAATTAAAAAATATTTTCTGTTGCCTTCATTTATTTTTTCTCTGATGCTTTTCCCTCTTTTATTAGACCTAAGTTTCTGATCCATATAATTTTTACTCTGCCCGCAGAACTTCTTTCAACATTGCAAGTGTAGTCTGCTAGCAATAGATGCCCTTCACATTGCATGCCAGTTTAGAATGTTTCTATTAACCTGTCTTCAAACTCACTAATTCTTCTCTTGGCTAGGGCAGGTCTACTGATGAGTATATCTAAGACATTCTCATTATCTGCTACAAAGTTTCTGCTTTCTAGCAAATCCTTTGATTTCTCATAAAACTATCCACATTTCTTATATTGACTAAGTGCTTTTACATGTTCTCTATTTGTTTTTTTGTTTTTTGGGTTTTTTTTGTTGCTGCTGTTCATTTGAGCCCAGAAGATATTAATCAAAGCTTTTTAAATTCTCTGATAACACCAACCTCTATGTCATGGCTCTCATGCCTAGTTCTCACAATTGCTCTGCATCTTCAAAATGGTTTTGTTTTCCTTGGTGTGTGTGTGTGTGTGTGTGATTTGTTTTGCTTTTTTGGTAGGACTTATTTTTTTGTTGAAAGCTGGACCTGTTGTATGGGTAACAGGGACATAAGTAAGTAAACCTTTTTCTAAAACCATTAAAAGTTGTACAATGTGATGATTTAATATACACATGCACTATGAAATGATCACCACAATCAAATTAATTAACACATCCACCACTTCACATGGATACAATTATTTTAATGTGAGAATTTATAATGGGGTACCTAGATGGCTCAGTTGGCTAGGCATCCGACTTCAAATTGGGCCATGATCTCATGGGTCATGAGTTCGAGCCCCATGTCAAGCTCTGTGCTAACAGCTCAGAGACTGCAGTCTGCTTTGGATTCTGTGTGTCCCTCTCTCTGTCCCTGCCTTTACCTCTCTCTCTCTCTCTCTCAAGAATAAACATTAAGAAAAAAAAAAAGAATTTATATGAATCCAGGTAGAAGTTGGACTATGTTTAATGTTTACTATAGCTTTAGGTTCCACTGACTTCAAATTTCTGTTAGTGTTCTTGTTCTTATCTCCACTGTTGATATTGGGCTTCCTTTTGTATTCTTCTCAGAAATAATTCGCTTCTTGCAGCTCTTTCACCTGCAATCCCCCATTATTACATTAGAGTTCTGTAGTGTGGTAGTAAGTGGTGGTAGTAAGTGGAAGCATTTAATAATCACCTATTATATCTCAGTCTTTCATTGGGCCTATATCTTGAGGTTCTGACCTTCACAAATGTTTGTTCAAAGGTACTGCTCTTATTTCTCAATAGCCTTGTGTTCTCTTCTATGGCTCCAGCATTCCTGATTTATATTCCTGAAAAATTGACCCCTCTTACTAACTTTATTTTTCTTTTTATCTTCTTTGGATTAGACAAGACGACTGAAGGGACTAAACAGGGAAGGAATTTCCTTGTGATTAATGGTCAAAATTGAGCTGTGGCCACCTTATTTTCTGGAGTAGGAATTTTCTTTTTGTCTTTCTCTCATTTTTTGTTTGTTTTTTATGAAGAAGGTTAGTGATGTATGTTTTAATAGTTATTCTTCCTGACTACCATAGGTACTACTTTGGAGACCATAAAGATTTCTGTAGATAACCTTTCAAACTCTTAAAAAGCAATAAGGTCTTTTTGCTCAATCATCAATCATCAGCATCACAAAAGTAAACTAATAAATTCATATAAGTTCACACCAGCTTCATATAAGACTTTGAGCTCTTCAAGTTCAAAAATTTTATTTCATAATCATAACACCACCACTGAGAACTCACGCTAACTGAATATTTCTGTGAGCTATACTAATAAATAGGAATCCAATTTCCTTCATGATGTTTAACAGGAAATACCCTACATATGGTCCCAGAAAATACAGTAGAATACAATAAGAACAACAACAAAAAAACTAAAATACCAAAAGAAGTTTCTAAGTACTGAATCATCAAAAGGGACTGCTTCATACATTTTTCCATATTCCTCATGTGAAAATATAGGTCTACAAAAATTACATAATAGTAGATGAAATTCCAGGTAACTTTAATATTATCACAAAACTAAATCATGTTGCATTTGATCTTCACTAGCACTGTAGTTTATTATTATTTATTAAACACATAACCTATAACATTTTGATTAATAAATATTTTTATGTTCTCCTTTATAAGGTTAGATTATTTCTTAAATTTAATTGCAAAGTGAAACACATCATTCATTAAAATTATATATTATAACCCTGAGGTGCAACAACTTCATATGTTTAATATAGATCTAGAGAAATAACTAATAAATTCAATGTGCTATACAAATAATTGAAGATAATATAATGGACCAAATAGAATGTTTAATTCACTAAATATAAAATATGCATTGCTAAAATAACCTTTGGCTTATAGATTTGTTATATGCTCTATAAAAGAAAGTGCAGTAGTGCCATCTCCTGGAAAGTATAATGATCTAGAAAAGGAGATATAATTTAATATGAGCTCTTTATTTAATACATATCTCATATTAATCAAGAAGGGAAGGAGAGATGAGGCTACAGATTTCTCTTCTAACAATTATTTTAATATCAAGTAAATTTGAGATTAAGTATTTCACCCTTATAACATTATGTCTTTATTCTGTAGAAGCTTACATCAATATATATCATTAATTCTTTCAATGTTAGTATTAAGAACCTGTGCTGAATTTACAAGCATATAGAGTTAATCATCTCAGATCATGAGATTAAGCACCTGTCTAAAGTCAGTCAGAACTTTCACCATGTAGAAGCCTATCTCCCCCTTTTTAATCCTATAGCAATTATAAAATATTTTTAAATACAATTGACCTTAAAGTAATTAGTCATATACTGAGAGTCTACAAGTTTATTGAGAATATTTCTCTTTACCTCCAGATCATTCCCAAACCCAAGACTTCTGTCATTTAAAAATTGTTTTTAAATAAAAAGGCTTTAAATAACTTCTTCAGAAAGTGATTTTTGTGTCATACTAGAAAAGTCATTTACCAACCCTCGAATCTTCTGTGCTTAATGTTTAATCTATTTCTTCTTATTTTTTTTGTAAATGTAGTCACTATTCAGAAATGATTTTATTTTTTACTTCCCTTAATGTCTTCTGTATTTTTGCCATACTGAATTACACTTTTTAATCTTTTACATTATCTTTAAAAATATCAAGCTAAATACACAACAGTTTTTTTTTTTTCAAAATTTTATTTAAATTCTAGTTAGCTAACTTACATGGTAAAATTGGTTCCAGGAGAAGAATTCAGTGATTCATCACTTACATATAACACTCAATGTTCATCACAAGTGCCCTCTTTAATGCCCAACACCCATTTAACCCATCCTCCCACCCCCCTGAACTCCAGCAATCCTGTTTGTTCTCTATAGTTAAGTCTTTTCTTGTACAAATTACTGTTTACATTTCACTGTCAGTTTTTTTGATGGTAGGTATATTATGCACATTACTCTTAAGAATATTACTCTTGGATAAATATCCAGTGGTGGGATGGATGAATCATAAGTAGGAGTATGTTTAACAGACTGTTACGTATATCTGATTTGTGGATGTGATCAAATTCAGTCTTGTGTATTAATTATGTGTGCACATTCTTTCTTTATTCTATTAAACTCTATTAAAACCATATGAAAATATAGACCTTTTCTTATTTTTCTATTTTACATCAGTGTCATGTCCATCATGAATGTGAAATAAATGTGTTTCATAAAGAAATAATTTAAATTTAAATACAGAAGTATTTTCATATATATCAGTTTGGTCCCTCTCCCATCTTAGTGACATGAGGTTCTGACCACTCTGCCTCCTGCTGTTTTCAATATTTTCTGTACTGTCTTAGAGGAAAATTCAGTATTGTGTTCAAAAGGATGTATGAATACTAAAAAGTGAAGTCAAGTTGTTTTTCTAATGAAGAAAGAGATGACATCATAACATGTCACCAGATCAATGGAGGTACTAAAATAAATTCGATAGTTGGAAAAAATATTTTAAATGACAATTTTGAAACAACTGGTACATAACAGATTTTATTATGAGATAGAAATGAAACTAAAAAGGAAGTTCTTACCTGACGTAAGTAATCACTGCGACTTCAACACTAGGTTGTCCTTACTATTTGCTTTGAAGGTCAAGATTACATGCTGACCAACAAGAGATGGGTCTGAAAGACAAGAACACGTTCACCAAAATAAGCTTAAATGTGTTCTCGTGATTATAAAACACCTTTGAAAAAGTCAGTGTACTAATTATAAGTATTCTTGCACTTTTAAGTCAGATATATATCTGAGAAATATTTATAGATACAATCCTTGCATTAGATAAGCCAAATGACATATCCAGTTACTAAGAATCTTTTCCTCACTTGATATTATAAATAGGAATTACCAATCCCCTTTGGAAAATGTATTCTTCATGGTCAAGAATTAGCAATTTTTAGTGTACAAGAGTGCTTTAAAAGGTCTTTTGAGGACAAAGATACTGTCATAAGACACTATGCTTTGAACTATGATACTGTAGAGACAAAATCATGTTTATTTTATTAATCATTATTAATATTTCATAATTTTAATAATGAAACATTTCTAAAATGGATTCATTTCTACTATTTCAATTAGCTCTCTGTTTAAAACGCTTAATGGAGTGATTAAAAAATCTATCCAAAATCATTGGTTTATTTTTTATAACACAAGAAAGACATTAATGATGTTGTTTAAAATTATTTTTAAATGGAGTATGATGAACAGAATTATTTCTAAATATATAAATACATCTCTAACAGGTTTGCCATGTGATTTTAAAAAAATGACTGAAGGTTTGTATCAAAAGGATTTAAATTCAGAAGCCAAATAACTAATTGAATTTTATTATTAAATATATATTTCACACTGGGTGTCATTAGGAAACTAATTTGATAATAAACTATTAAAATATATATTTCAGATAATAGAAATAATATTAATGAATTAAATATGTATTATCAAAAAACACACAGCTGAAGTCAGGGACCATTATTCCTATGAAAGATATGAGAAAGAAAGAATTCTATAAATCCAACAATTCAGAGCACTGATTTAGACTACTGAGGTGAATGTATAAAGTGAGTTTCTTTTGGAACATATTAATCAATCTTAATTCAATATAATAGTAATATATACCTTATGATAAATTAGGTCAAAAGCAAATAATCTTGGCCTTTATTTATTATCTATTTTTATTACTTATTATCTCTGTATTTATCTATTTATTTTCTTTATCCTGTTTATATTCTCAAAATGTATGCTCTTTCAAGGCAATGACTTCAGGTAGTTGTCAAGAATATGTATGTTCTAGTATTATGGTTAATTTTATGTATCAACTTGAATAGCCATAGGTATACCCTACTGGTTCCATTTCTATGAATAACCCTGACTAATACACCTGGCCTGAAATGTACACCAACTCATACCTAGATAAAATTTTGAAGCCTTCAAATTCACCTACTGTTAAGAGGACCTCTCTTTTCAGAAACATCAACACCATATTGATCACCAGTCACTCTCTGTATTCAAGTTTAAAAGCAAATCAAACAGCCTGATCGAGATCAGTTCAAAACCTGATTTGAACTGTATTATGTGTAATCTTACTTCATTGTATCACCTTCGAGCTAGTTTCTATATGTATTGAAAGAAGATAGTAATCATTGCTTTGTGTGGCTTTATTACACATTATATATTACTTATTTAAAGAAACTGAAATCCAATTGTGGTGCAATAAATAATATTTTTTAAGTTTATTTTAAAGTTTATTTTGAGAGAGAGAGAGAGAGAGGTGTGTGTGTGAGAGAGAGAGAGAGAAGAGTGTGCACACAGGGGGTGGGAAGAGACAGGGAGAGAATCCCAAGCAGGCTCTATGCTGCCAATGCAGAGTCCAATGTAGGGCTTGATCTCATGAACCATGAGGTCATGACTTGAGCCAAAATCAAGAGTCAGAAACTTTAACCAACTAAGCTACCCAGACACTCTTAAATTTGCTATTAGTTTAATGATAGAATCATTATATTGCCAAAATCCCAAAGTTATTCTATTCAGAAAGAATGGCATTGTTTTTTAATACATAGAGAATAAATATTTATCATCAAATTTTTATATAAAATAGCCAGAATGTATGCAGTAAGGAATTTTTTAATAAAGAATTATTGACACTGATTGAAGATTATATATATCAGATATTTGTATTCACTAGATCATATGCCTCTCCAGTATAATAAAACAATGTTTATAATTTGTTGCTGTAAATAAGTTGACAAAATTTACTTTTCCTAATAATGACTATGTTGACCTAAAGAACATCAAGTATCTCCATTTAAATATATGATAATATTCCATAGAAAATACTGCAGCTATTATAATTAATCCCTTCTTCTACAGTGTCATTGAGAACCTATAATGGTTTCCAAAATTGCTGAATGTTCACTCTTTACATCAGAAGAACTCTCATGATTCATCCATGTCCTCAATGTATAATAAGGATTCCTCCCACATTTATGTGATTAATTTGAGTCTTAAAAGCATAGAGAGACCACCTAGGTGAACCGCTTTTTTGCTAAAAGTGTGGTGATACAACAGCACATGTTATGTAAACTTTAAACAGTCTCATCCATTTAGCTCTATGAATTAATTGTGTAGCACCCCTGAGAAACGGTATGCGGAAGTATTTTGAAAATCATTAAGGTCTGTCCAGATTTTTACATATCTAAATCACACATGATTTCCAATGTCTCCTTGTCATAGCTCATTCCCATCTACCTAAAACATAAGTTGGTGGTATATGTTCATGTATCTTTTCTCCTTAATTTACATCAGAATAAGCTTAAACTATTTCTCCATTACATTCATATGATAGTTTAGGCAATAAAATATTGACTCATAGATAATTCATGATGTTGAAATCTAGAAGGAAATCAAACAAGAGGACCACATTTTTTTGAGAACCTTGAATATCCAGTTAAGTTAGGTACTATAAATTACACAATGAAAAATTTTTTAAGGTTTATAAATACACGAGTGACATATAAAAACACAAGTGAATTTTACAGTATTGATCTTGCATAAAAATGGAGTATCTTGAGTTCAAAAAGGAGACAAGACCAAAGACAGGGAAGTCATTAGAGGCTCTTTTACCTATCAAAAAGAGAAGCAACAAAGGATTAACTCCATAGTAGAGCAATGCAAATCAAGAGAAAAAGACATATTTGAGAGATGATATGAAGATAGAATTGAGAGGTTTTGGCAACTGATTATCCATTGGCTATTAGCCAATTCCTAATTCTGTAAGAAAAAATGTAACTGTGGATATCTAAACTGCAAAGCTATCTATTAAAATTCCTACCTTGGTTGAAGATACATGTTATTCCTAAGTGTATTCTGGAGGAAGATTATAAAATAATTTTAGGAATACATCTACTTCATTAGGCTTTATAAATTTTTTTCACTCAGGT
Organism: Proteles cristata cristata; assembly: GCA_017311185.1. Classification (NCBI taxonomy): domain Eukaryota; kingdom Metazoa; phylum Chordata; class Mammalia; order Carnivora; family Hyaenidae; genus Proteles; species Proteles cristata. Next base: position 108,974 of record JAESUZ010003804.1, on the reverse strand, counting down.
GTTCCACACTTCTATCTAGAGTTTCCCAAATGTTTTTTAAACATTTAAAGCTGGAAATTTTGCTCATATTGTAAACTCAAGTAACCCAAAATTTAGCTTTTCATCACCCTATAATCTGCTCGGTTGACAATGCTCTCTAGCCCAACTAATGGTTTCACTGTAAATGTGCTTCCCACACACGAACAAAACCAAGCAACAAAACTTCCAGCCATCAGTGATGAAAACTAGAGGGCTCTTGTAGACTTAACCCTCTACTTTTTCAACAACCTTTAAGGGACTGAGATTTTACCCTACTTTTAAGCTAACAGAAGACATGTTTCATAACAAGAAAAGACAAGAAATTTTGTCATTATTCACATCACAGCAAGAAGCATGAGCTTTATGTTCATTTTGGTTGCCCATGCACTCCAAATATAAGAGAGATGACATGGAGTGACCAAGTTGGTAGCTGTACACACAGTAAATCTGTGTTATGGCTGAGGAATTCCAAACTGAGGAAATCCTCGTGTTCCAAGGAACTATCTTTGTATTTGAGGAGGACACTATCTTCATTATCATGGTCAGGGATCAAATCTTTCCTCTGTCTGGGAGGGAGAGAGTATTTCTATTTTCTAAGATTGCTTGCTTTACAAGCATCATTGTAAAGAAAGTCCAGAACAAAAGCCAACCCAAGACATTCAGAAATGTCATGAAGAATTATTTCCCAACACTACTTATCTGCCATGTCTGGTTTACAATCCTGTCAATTAGACTTTGAAAATATGATTTCCTAATTAGGAAGGAAAGCATTAAGGGAAATATGAAAGAAAAGATGAAGAGGTTCATAGAGAATATCAGCTACATGCTTTTGGATTTTATTTGAGCCTCTGGAATCAGTCTAAATATGATCTTATATATCCCAACTTAATGATAAAATACCTCTTTGCTTGCTGAAACTTATGGCTTGCTGTATTAAGTAATACACAGCTCACTTATGGGTTATTAAGTATGCATATTTCATTGGATTTCTATATATAGGCATTTAGTTTCTATCAGAACCCAGATATGAACTACTGGCCAAAAGCTTTGCATAGAAGTAAATATTGATGATGACTTATAAAAACATTCTAGCATATTGTAGCATAGTGCTACTAAACAATGAATCTTAAGACTAATATCTTTGCTCTGATTCCATTCATTGTAAGAGTATCCAAGCCATTAGTTACAGCATGCTTAATACTACCGAATGCACTGGTTTGAGCAACATAAATATCTAATTCACTTTTACATTTCTTATTATAAAATGAATAAACTGAAATCCTGATGTTGTTTTTCTGATTAGGTTTTTCTGATCTTTGACAGTACGTTAGCTTCCTTGAATAAAATTACTTCTAAGCACACTAATATTATGGAGTATCTGAATCTTGACACCAAAGAGTCTATATCCATTTAGTGAAGACTTTGCAAGCTGAACACAACCTTACTGAAAGGATGAAAAGCCAGATCTCTCTAGGAGACATACCCCTTGGCCTTATCACAGGTGTACTTCCTCTCACTACATGCTATCTTCAGTGTGGAACCACTTTCATTTTGCCACCTTTAAGGCTCAGCTTAAGAATAAATTGATTAATTTATCCTTCATATTCAAAGTCGGCATTAACAGCATGACTCTGTATTGGCTTAGCACATTATGTTTACATCTATTTCTCTGTTTATATTACAGCCAGTTTTAGTTAAGAACTATACTATATTCAGATGTATCAACCAAACCTCATCTTGAAGAGTTCCTTGAAAATAAAAGTATTTTCAAAAACAAATGTTGAATCATTTAGAAAAAAAAATTCAAGTTCCACTATTAAACCTTGACTCATATAAAACTGTAGAGTAACTTGAGAACAGGAATGTTCTCATTAATATGTATTATTCTTACCAATAAAAAATGAAAAACAAAATAGATACTAAATGTATAAATACCAAACAGGCAATTCATATATGTACAAAAACTTTATGAAATATGGAAACCCCAATTTAAATTTTATTATAAATAAGAAGGCACTGCTTTTCACCAAAGCATTGGCAAACACGAAAAAAAAAGACTCTTAATACCTTGACTGGAGGAAACAGACATGTGTGTGAAAAGATACCTATACTGTTTGAAAAGAATACAATTTACCATAATCTTTCTGGACAGTGATTACACAATATCTATGAAAAGCATGAAAATATGTATACACAATATTTATACTTCTCTTGGTTTACCTACTTGAACAGAGTACAAAAATACACTTATAGATATTCAGTACAGCATGCTGTATTCTTTTCTCATATAACATTATAGCATGAACATTTTCCATCTCAATAAGATATTCTTCACAAATATGTTTATTAAAAGCTATATAATACTATTTCATATTGGAATACCACACTTTATTTAGCCATCATTCAAATATTGAATACTCAAATTATTTCTGCAATTTTATCATTATAAATAATGTTGAAATGGATATCTTCCTCTGAATATTTCTTTAGGCTAGAGTCCTAGAAAAGAATCACTGGGTAAAAGTGAATGCACTTAAAATATCGGTGCATTATTTCCATATTTCTTTCAAATTAACTTTGAGTGATCTAATTACACTTCCATTAGTAGTATGTATATGAAACTATCTTACCATGATTTCATTAGTATTTTATTAGTTTTTTAAATGTTTATTATTTTTGAAAAACAGAAAGAGAGATTGCATGAGAGGGGTAGAGGAAAAGGGAGACAGACAATCCCAAGCAGACTCCCTGCTGCTGGTGCGGAGACCAACGTGGGGCTCAAACCCATGAACCGTGAGATGATGACCTAAGAAGAAATCAAGAGTTGGCCACTTAACAGACTGAACCACCCAAACACCCCTAGCATTATTATATTTTAAACACATTTTTAATTAAATAGACATTTTAAATCTTACTATTGCTCTTTTTAATTTCTGTTGTTCATTTTAATCTTTTACTGCATTTGTGGAAAATTTTCATGTATTTATTGGTAATATATATTTCCATTTTTGTAATTTTTCTCTTTATTGTCTTTACAGTTTCTATATTGGTCCTTAAGGGGTTTTGTCTTATTGATTTGTATGAACTTTATATATTAAAAATGTCAACTTTTGAAGTACACTGACTTATAACTTTATGTAATTGCAACTACATATCTTTTGCCCTCTGAGACAGAAAAAAATGATTACATATTAGGAGCCATTCTAAACTCACTAGTTGAGAAAACTCCTTGTGAGGTTAAGGCAAGTTTGCAAGGGTCTTGTCATCAGATGACAACCGATACCCACCCCCAGTCAATTGTTTCTGCTTGAGCACAAACCCCCAAGATACCTTGTTGATTTATGAGGAGTGACTTATTCTGGCCTTGATATGCTGATTACACCTTGTGAAGGAACTTACTATAGTAACTTTCTTTGTGGTTATGGGAGCAAACATTGTGTTTCCTGAAAAACCTGTTTTTCTTAATACTCCCCATTAAGCGATAAACAAGCTACTGACCCCTGCTCACAAAGAACTTTTTCCTTTACTATGCTAAAAACATTATCCTGTTTGTATTTGAATGCTAAAGATAGCTTCCTTCCTCATATGATGAGCATGAGTACCCTTATCTAAATCATAATAATAAGGTTATGCATATCAATGTTCTGGAAAGTTTTTACTGATCAAAGAATTTATCATCAGAATGCCGCTTCTGGGCTGTTCCCCATACACCTATGCATATCAGTGTTCCGCAAAGTTTTTACTGATCAAAGAATTTATCATCAGAATGCCACTTCTGTGCCATCCCCCAAACACTTAATCATAAAATAAAGTTGAGTCTCAGACAGTGTGGAGATGTCTGGCTGGTGACCAGAAAGAATCTCGGGGCTCTCCCATCCCTCTCTCACCAACACTGTCCATCCTTCAGGGACCCCTGGATCTGCTGGAGCTGGACTCCAGCAATTATATATTTTAAAAATACTTATTGTTCACAGATTGAGTATTCATCTATATTGCTGTTGATTGCTTTACATTTATGTTACTTACTTAATGTTGATTAGAAATACATTATTTGCATGAGGAAGATATGATTACAAATATTTTTTCCAATTTTCCTAATGTCATTCATTTAAAAAACCCTATTCTTTCCATTTCTGACTAATGTACAATTCTTCTTTTATTTTATATTAATTTCTTATTCCTCCTCCTATTACAAATTACTTTCCTATATACGCCAAGGTCTTCATTTCAATTGTCAATTTGTCCTTATACAAGTTCAATAAAATGCCTTATTATTTTCTTTTTAATATTTTATGTATATTTATGTATAAATATGCCTTTATTACACCTCTTTTTCAAAATGAGCACAGCATTCTCTTAATTCTTTAAATAATCACTTTGATGACAGTCCATATTATCTCTTGGGAAGGAATGTTAACTTAAAACATCATGAAATTCCCAGATGCTATGTTTTAGGGATGAAGACATAATTCTTCCCCCAGGATCAGTCTTTAAATCAAAAAGCCATCTGTGTCTGGTATAGGAGGTCTGTTTAAAGATACTATAATGAGAAGAGGGAGGCAAGATGGCGGAGAAGTAAGGAGCTCCATACTTGCACTCGCGCCCATACATCACACAGAAAAGATCTGAAGCCATTGGAAACCATACAAAACCTGAGAGACTGGGAGAAAAAAGGACGCAGAATCCACTGAGAAAGCCTTCTAACGTGAGTGCGAACCGGGGAAGGTAAAATCAGCCCGGGATCGGAGCCTCCAGGGTGGGAGGCGATCCCCCTCTACCCTCTACGGGGAGTGAGAGGGGAAAAGGAGAGAGTCCGAGACAGAAAAATCTCCGCTCGGTGCATAGAAAGACCGTACTTGCCAAATATCTGCACACCAGGTCCCCTCGCGACAACTGGTCCTGGGGGAGGCTGAGCACACAAACTGCTTCTTTGTGCCGCTCCTGGAGGTGGGGTTTTAAAGCGGAGCGGGTGCGCCTGCCGCCATTGTAGCTCCAGGGCGGCTGGGATCCCTGAAAGAGACGCGCAGACACCGGGCATCCGCGCTCCTGGCTGGCTGGAACTCGAGAGGGAAGGCAAAAAGCTAAAAACTGGAAATTTGCCTGTGAGTTCGTGTTTCAGGTGACGAGCCATAGAGAGACCCGGTTTTCCTCACTCCAGCGGCGGCGCGCTTGCCGCCATTGTAGCTCCAGGGCGGCTGGGACCCCTGAAGGAGACGCGCAGACACCAGGCGTCCGCGCTCCTGGCTGGCTGGAACTCGAGAGGGAAAGCAAAGAGCTAAAAACTGGGAAATTTGCCTGTGAGTTCGTGTTTCGGGTGACGAGCCATAGAGAGACCCGGTTTTCCTCACTCCAGCGGGCTCAGGCTACGCGGACGCTACAGGCAAGCCCCCGCGCATGCGCACCAAAGCCGACCAGAGAAGAAAGCAGCGATCCTGACTCCGCCCCCAGAGCTCAGCAGGGAGCCTGGAATAGCCCAAGGGGGTTGTCTGGGAAGCTGTGTCTAAGGCAACTTCAGCGGGGCGCGGGCTGGGATTTGGAGATTGGAACTGGCCTGGGTTGAAGAGTGCAACCAACTTCGGCTGCGTCCCCGGAACGGGGAGTTGACACGCCAAAAAAAAAAAAAAGCGAGCTGCAGCGCGGGGTTCAAGAAGGGACTGGAGCACCGTCACTCTCCTTCCCACAATCGCCAAGGCAGAACCCCCGCCTGAGGCATCGGATCACGCCACGCCCATCCCTGCCTGAGAGGTGCCCTCCTCCCCCTTTTTTTTTTCTTTTTCCTTTTTTTTCTTTTTTCTTTTTTTTTTCTTCTTTCTTTTTTTTTCCCCTTTCTTTTCTCTTTTTTTCTTCTTCTTTCTCTTTTCTCGCTTTTTTCCCCAAAACACTGACCTGATTAACTCTGGTCGCCAGCTTGCTTAAACAATCACAAGTCCATTCTGTAAATGTAAATTCTACACCTACCGACTTTTTCAGCTATTTCTCTCAGGAGTAATTAGACCATATAGTTTCTCTGGATAATTCCAGCATCCTTCTCTCACCTATCCAACCACATTCTACCCTTTACCTCTTTGAAAAAAGTTTCTTATCCCTTCTGCCTGTTCATTCTATTTCCAAATCTGCCTTGTCTCACCCTGCATTCTCTCTTTTTCTCTATGCTCTTCAACCAGCACTGCATACACACGGCTATTTAACTGTAGCTGGGAAATCCAGGTATATGCTTTAAACCATTCTTTGTCCATCGGTTTTCTTCTTTTTTCCTTTTCTTTTCCCCTTTTTGACCCTTTTATGTATTTTATGCTCCCTATTCGCCCTCCTTCCTCCGTCTTTTCTATTAACTTTTTCGTTTTCCCTCTCACTTTGCATGTTAGTTGAATCAGCCTGTGCGTTTGTGTGCTCCTGCTCCCTGTGTGTCTGTCTGTCTGTTTTCTTTTCCAGGGCTACCTCAAGAAACAAGCTAGAGTACACAAGGTGAAGAGTCCCAAATATCACTACGAATAGGAAAATAAAATAACTAAGGTCCCAACAAGAGTGACCGAGGGATACCATTCAAAAAACAATCTCTGAAAGGATAGGCCCTGGAAAGTCAAAGAGTTTCTTGGATATAGCAGTGCTCATAGAAACAGAGAGCATAACAGGTCTTTAAAACCAACAAGAGCCGGAAAGCTAACTAAAATGACGAAACGAAAGAGCTCTCCTCCAAAGAAACTCCAAGAAGAAATGACAGCTAATGAACTGCTCAAAACAGATATCAGCAGCATAAGTGAACAAGATTTTAGAATAATAATGGTAAAATTAATAGCAGGGCTTGAAAAAAACATAGGGACATCAAAGAAACTATGGCTACAGACAGAATGGAAAATAAAAAAAGGCATGAAGAATTTAAAAATGCGATAAATGAGATCCATAATAAATTAGAGGCCTCCAATGCACGGCTTGAAGAGGCAGAAAGGAGAATAAGTGATTTAGAAGACACCATTCTAGAAAAACAAGAAGCTGACAAAAAAGAGACAAACTGATCCAGGAACAGGAAAGAAGAATTCGAGAGCTCAGCGACACAGTCAAACGCAACAATATCCGTATCATAGGAATCCCAGAAGAGGAAGAGAGAGGGAAAGGTGCTGAAGGAGTCCTGGAACAAATTATAGCAGAGAACTTCCCGACCTGGGGAAGGAAGTCAATGTGGAAATACAAGAGGCTCAGAGGACTCCTCTCAGACGTAACTTGAATCGATCTTCTGCACGACATATCATCGTAAAAATGGCAAAATACAAGGACAAAGAGAGAATTTTGAAAGCAGCTAGGGAGAAAAGGGTCCTCACATACAAAGGGAAACCCATCAGAGTGGTGACAGACCTATCTACTGAAACGTGGCAGGCCAGAAAGGAATGGCAAGAGATCTTCAATGTGATGAACAGTAAAAATATGCAGCCAAGAATCCTCTATCCAGCAAGCCTGTCATTCAAAATAGAAGGAGAGATAAAAACCTTTCCAAATAAACAGAAATTGAAAGAATTTGTCACCACGAAGCCAGCCCTACAAGAAATCCTGAGGGGGATGCTCTGAAGGAAAGGTTGCAAGGAACAAAGATTCCAGAGACACCACCACAAACATGAACCCTACAAAAGATACAAAGACTCTAAACCCACATATTTCAATAATAACACTGAATGTAAATGGGCTGAATGCTCCAATCAAAAGATATAGGGTAGCAGAATGGATTAAAAAACAAAATCCATCTATATGCTGTCTACAAGAAACTCATTTTAGACGGGAAGATACCTTCAGATTAAAAGTAAGGGGATGGAGAAATATATATCATGCTACAGGAAATCAAAAGAAAGCCGGAGTAGCGATACTTATATCAGACAAACTGGACTTTAAATTAAAGACAATCACAAGAGATGAAGAAGGGCACTACATAATAATTACAGGGTCCATCCATCAGGAAGAACTAACAATCATAAATGTCTACGCACCAAATATGGGAGCACCTAAATATCTAAAACAATTAATCACAAACAGAAACAAGCTTATAGATAAGAATGTGCTAATAGCAGGGGACTTTAATACTCCGCTTACAGCAATGGATAGGTCAACCAGACAGAAAATCACTAAAGAAATAATGGACTTGAAAGACACATTGGACCAGATGGACCTGACGGATATATTAGAACTTTACATCCTGAGGCCAGGGAATTTACTTTCTTCTCAAGTGCGCATGGCACATTCTCCAAGATAGATCACATACTGGGACATAAAGCAGCCCTCAAGAAATATAAAAGAATAGAGATCATACCATGCACACTGTCAGATCACAATGCTTTGAAACTTGAAATCAATTACAGGAAGAAGTCTGGAAAACTTCCAAAAACATGGAGGTTAAAGAACACCCTTCTAAAGAATGAATGGGCCAATCAGGCAATTAGAGATGAAATTAAAAATATATGGAAACAAATGAAAATGAAAACACAACAATTCAAAATCTATGGGATGCGGCAAAGGCAGTCCTAAGAGGAAAGGACATTGCTCTCCAGGCCTATTTCAAGAGATTAGAAAAAGCGCAAGTCCAAAATCTAACAGCTCACCTAAAGGAACTAGAGGCAGAGCAACAAGAATGCCCTAAACCCAGTAGAAGAAGAGAAATAGTAAAAATTAGAGCAGAAATAAACAACATAGAGACCAAAGAAACAATTGAACAGATCAATGAAACCAAGAGTTGGTTTTTTGAAAAGGTAAACAAAATTGACAAACCTCTAGCCAGATTTATCCAAAAGAAAAGAGAGAGCACACAAATAGACAAAATTATGAATGAAAATGGACTTATTACAACCAACCCCTCAGAAATACAAGCAATTATCAGGGAATACTATGAAAAATTATATGCCAACAAATTGGACAACTTAGAAGAAATGGACAAATTCCTAAACACACACTCACTACCAAAATTCACACGGGAAGAAATAGAAAACCTGAACAGACCCATAACAAGTGAAGAAATTGAATCAGTGATCAAAAATCTCCCAACAAATAAGAGCCCTGGACCTGATGGCTTCCCTGGTGAATTCTACCAGACATTTAAAACAGAATTAATCGCAATTCTTCTCAAGTTATTCCAAAAAATAGAAAGCGAAGGAAAACTCCCGGACTCATTTTATGAAGCCTGCATCACACTGATTCCCAAGCCAGACAGAGATCCAGCAAAAAAAGAGAACTACAGGCCAATATCCTTAATGAATACGGATGCAAAAATTCTCAACAAGATCCTTGCAAATCGAATCCAGCAGCATATCAAAAGAATCATCCACCAAGATCAAGTGGGATTCATTCCTGGGTTACAGGGCTGGTTCAACATTCGCAAATCAATCAATGTGATACATCATATCAATAAAAGAAAAGATAAAAACCATATGATCCTGTCAATAGATGCAGAAAAAGCATTTGACAAAATACAGCATCCCTTCTTAATAAAGACTCTCGAGAAAGTTGGGATAGAAGGAACCTACTTAAACATCATCAAAGCCATCTATGAGAAGCCTTCAGCTAACATCATCCTCAACGGGGAAAAACTCAGAGCTTTCCCCCTGAGATCAGGAACACGACAGGGATGCCCACTCTCACCACTGTTGTTTAACATAGTGCTGGAAGTCCTAGCATCAGCCATCAGACACCAAAAGGAAATCAAAGGCATCAGAATTGGCAAAGAGGAAGTCAAACTTTCACTCTTCGCAGATGACATGATACTCTACATAGAAAACCCGACAGACTCCACCAGAAGCCTACTAGAACTGATCCAAGAATTCAGCCAAGTTGCAGGGTACAAAATCAATGTACAGAAATCGGTTGCATTTTTATACACCAACAATGAAGCAACAGAAAGAGAAATCAAGAAACTGATCCCATTCACAATTGCACAAAAAACCATAAAATACCTTGGAATAAACCTAACCAAGGATACAAGAGATCTGTATGATGAAAACTATAGAAAACTTATGAAGGAAATTGAAGAAGACACAAAGAAATGGAAAAACATTCCATGCTCATGGATAGGAAGAATAAATATAGTTAAGATGTCATTACTACCTAAGGCACTCTACACATTCAATGCAATTCCAATCAAAATTGCACCAGCATACTTCTCAAAACTAGAACAAACTATCCAAAAATTTGTATGGAACCACAAAAGACCCCGAATAGCCAAAGTAATCCTGAAAAATAAAACCAAAACGGGAGGGATCACCATCCCAGACTTTAGCCTCTACTACAAAGCTGTCATCATCAAGACAGTATGGTATTGGCACAAAAACAGACACATAGACCAATGGAACAGAATTGAGAACTCAGAAGTGGACCCAAAAGTATACAGCCAACTAATCTTTGACAAAGCAGGAAAGAATATCCGATGGAAAAAAGACAGCCTTTTTAACAGATGGTGTTGGGAGAACTGGACAGCAACATGCAGAAGAATGAAACTAGATCATTTTCTCACACCATGCACAAAATAAACTCAAAATGGATAAAGGACCTGAACGTGAGACAGGAAACCATCAAAACCCTAGAAGAGAAAGCAGGAAACAACCTCCTTGACCTCCACCGCAGCAACTTCTTACTTGACACATCCCCAAAAGCAAGGGAATCAAGAGCAAAAATAAACTGTTGGGACCTCCTCAAGATTAAAAGCTTCTGCACAGCCAAGGAAACAACCCAGAAAATTAATAGGCAACAACGGAATGGGAAAAGATAGTTGCAAATGACATATCAGATAAAGGGTTGATATCCAGAATCTATAAGGAACTCACCAAACTACACACCCGGAAAACAAACAACCCAGTGAAGAAATGGGCAGAAGATATGAACAGACACTTCTCCAAAGAGGACATCCAGATGGCCAACAGACTCATGAAACGATGCTCAGCATCGCTTCTCATCAGGGAAATACAAATCAAAACCACACTGAGATACCACCTCACGCCAGTCAGAGTGGCTAAAATGAGCCAATCAGAGAACTCTAGATGCTGGCGAGGATGTGGAGAAACGGGCACCCTCCTACACTGTTGGTGGGAATGTAAACTGGTACAGCCCCTCTGGAAAACAGTGTGGAGGTTCCTAAGGAAACTAACAATAGAACTCCCCTATGACCCAGCAATAGCACTGCTAGGAATTTACCCAAGGGATACAGAAATGTTGCATAGGAGCACATGGACCCCAATGTTCATAGCAGCACTCTCCACAATAGCTAAAACCTGAAAGAGCCTAAGTGTCCATCAACAGATGAATGGATCAAGAAGATGTGGTTTATCTATACCATGGAATACTACATGGCAATGAGAAACAATGAAATCTGGCCATGTGTAGCAACATGGATGGACCTTGAGGGTGTTATGCTGAGCGAAATAAGTCAGGCAGAGAAGGACAAATATCATATGTGTGCACGTATAGGAGGATTAGGAGGAACTTAACAGAGGACCAAGGGGGAGAAGAAGGGCGGAAATGGTGGGGGAAAGGGAGAGAGGCAAACCATGAGAGACTCTTGAATGCTGACAAAAACTGAGGACTGATGGATGTGGGGAGGAGGGGGGATGGGCATGGAGGAGGACACTTGTGGGCATGAGCACTGGGTGTTATGTGGAAACTAATTTGACAATAAACTATTTGCAAAAAAAAAAATAAATAAATAAAGATACTATAATGAATAATGTCTGAGGCTATAGGAAGGGAAATAGAGTGTTTAAAAAAAAATGATCAGGTATGGAGTTAATGTCCACTCAATATAATAATGAAAGATGAAAGATGAAGTTTCTAAGACAGCAAAATACTAAGGACCGATAGACAGTAGATATACTGTTAATAACAGTATATTGTTAATTGTTAATAACAAGAGTTGTTAATAACAAGGTTTAATAGCCTTCAGTGGACTCTGAAGAGTTGACTTTGCTGGAAGTTTGGAAACACTAAAGTCTTCAAAACTGAGACATATCATGGGCTTAACTACCAACCTTACTCATTCACTAAACAAGGTTCTGATTCCTGAGATGAGACTAATCTCTTTGAAGAAAGTGGTGGAAAGAGCTATAAATTCTGTAGACTCATACAAGTATGAAGACAGCTCACCTCCTAAGGTTAAAGGCATTTTAGCCTGAAGCTCAGAAGTTCACAACTGGATGGAATGTCAATCATATTCTGTTTTGTTTTTTTTGGAAAAATTCTGCTGAGATGAACTATAAAAATAAACACAAATGGGATTTATTAGAGTTTTTAGGAGATGCCTTAGGCCAACTTTCAGGATCAATGAATTTGTTTCTGACTTTAATGCTTAGAATGACTCCTTTATATACCTTGGGAATAAACAGCTTGTCTAATATTATCCTTTTGGAACATAAAATAAATGGAATTTTCTTCATCAAAACAAAGTGTTTATTATTAGAATCAAGTTAAAGTTATTGATTCTTCTCCACAAAGTTGTTATAAATCCTAAGATAGTACTGAATTGCATATGTCACAAAGGAATTATTTTTTGAAATATCATATATATATTTCTCCATTGGAGCCTAATTTCTAGAAATAATCCTTCAGGTGTCAAGAAGCAATGACAGAAGCTACACAACCTACCAAAGTGATAGTAAATGGGAGTGGTTTAGAAGCATCCAAAGGAGAAGAAAACACAAATACCACAATCCATTTTTACTTGATAAAAGATTTCTAAAATTATCTTTTATTAAATAAAAAGTACACTTAAAAACACTTTTAGGGGGATTGAATTAAAATTAACATTTCTTCATATATAATCACCAATGCACACATATAACCTACAATACCTTTCAGTTGGTGTATATGAATAGAAAAACCAAATATTTTTTTCTAATTCACATGTGTACATTTGGTAGGGAATGAAATTCATACTGTTTATATAATAATGAATCACAGCCAAAAGATGTCAATGATACATTCATAAATCTATTCACTTATTTAGAGGAAATCACTAATACCTCATAATAGAAAACTAGGGAAGTCCCAGAATTTCACTGCAAATGAAATATATTTATTTACTCTTTCTTTTAATAAGCATACATTGTGTACCCACTATGTTCCTAGGCACTGAGCTGGTCCTGTGGATAAAAGATGCATAGGGAACAGTTTTGAATTTTATTGTGACACAGTTAAAAAAAAAAAAAAAAAACCCTCACAATCCAAGCTAGTCCCAGTGAAGTTTACACTACTAAGAACTAAGATTATTTTTTAAAAAAACACTGGGCAAATTTATTTTCTTACAAAAGTAAAGTCTTTCTAGAAAAACTTAAAATCATGGTATTGAACTGGTAGTAACACAAAATGTCACTTCACAGAGGAAGAAATTATATGCTTACTTGATGACCTAGAGGTCATGGAATGAGAATTTGGCCAAGCCAGGTCCATAGTTATGTCCTTTCAACTATTCTTTCTGCTGGATCCAAAGGTCCAGTAGGTAAAGCATACATAGTTATTTCCTACTATTGTGTGGAGGCTCATTCATGAACCTTTTAATGGTATGGTGCTAAACTTTTGTTAACATTTAAAATATAACTTAACTATTATTGAAGAAATATACTGCCACAATTCAATACAAGTAAAAATAATAAACCAATACTTAATCTAGAAAAGCATGTTAAATGTAGAAGGGGATACAACTTTCCATTAATAAAAAACAAACAAACAACAAGTGTAGGGAAATCATTTTCAGTCTCTTGTTAGCAGACTTTATCTTGTAAACTAAGTAACAGAAATCTGAGTGGAACATTTTATGCCATCACAATATTTCTGCAGAGAGCAAAAACTAAGGCAGAAAGTACAAGCTATCTGCAGAGAATGAGAATGACAAGATACTTTGACCAGGACTTTGTAAAAGTGACCAAAACAATCCTTCAGCCAAAATCCATAATTTACCTCTAACCTAAATAAAAAGTTTATTTAAATTTACAAAGTAAATCTGGGAATTCATAGCAGCAAGGTATCAACCCAAAAAGAATATTGTGGTATTTGCCTTCTCCTACATAAAGAGGATTATTCCCTACCAGACAGAAGTAGGAAGACTCCAAGAAAATTACTCACAGAGGCTGAGAGCCCTACAAGAAGGAACACCTTGCCTATTTTTCCTAAGGCATAAGTAAAAATATAAATCTGGTGCTTTCTTCATTCCTGGAAATGTATGAAGGTAGGTGGCAGAACAAAACATTCTATAACAGAAAAAAGAGTCATCATTACTAAAAACTTAATTTTTATCATTTGCTTGACAAGGATATATTAATTTCCTGGCAGGCAGATTAACAATGTGGAAGATAGCAATGCTGGATCACCTAGAAGATAACCAGTTCCAAACCGTGTCCTATTAAAGGCAGAAAAGTGGTAAAAGACACAAGTGTATAAAGATGGAAGCAAGATTATAAGTCCTAAAATTTGGGAGTGTACATTGCTTGTGCTTACACTGCCCAGTGCAGTTTCCCATGGGGAGCAGAAGAAGAAATCACTTAAGGTTCCATGTTTAGGCATCTATCAGACTGATAGGTACAGTAGATACCAACTAAACAACAAGATCTTCGCCCTTTTCTGCTAATATCCAATGTCTAAAAGTAAAGGAAAACAGAGTGATACACTGGACTGCATGAGATTAATGTTTTGATATAGATTAGACCAGAAATTTTAACAGCTAGAAGTATGTCATAATTAACAAAATAAGCCTTCCTATAATCCAATTTCACCAAAACCTACAGAATAACTGACAACAAATTTAAGTCTTTTCTTTCCATACTTAACCAAAATGAAACCATTCAATTAATTAGACATACTAATCTTTACACAGAAATCAAGATCTTCCCTGACATTTTTTAAAGTGTATGTATGTATGTATGTATGTATGTATGTATGTATGTATGTATTTTGAGAAAAAGAGAGAGCCCGAGAGAAAGAAAGTGTGCACAGTCACTCACACACTAATGGGGGAGGGCAGAAAGCAAAGAAGAGAGAGAGAGAATCCCAGGCAGGCTCTGTGCGGTTAGTGGGGCTCTAATCACAAACCATGAGATCATGACCTGAGCTTAAATCAAAGGTCAGATATTTAACCAACTAAGCTACCCAGGTGCCTCTTCCTGACATACTTAAATATAAAATTTTCTATTGTAGCATAGAAAACCTACACAATATTATGAGCAAGATTATACACATTCTATGAGAAGAAAGATATCAAAAAGTTTCCATTTTCAAAATAAGCAGGTAACCATTTAAATGAGTGGCTAGGACCCAATATATAGAACCAATAGGCAAGTACAAAATTAGTAGCCTTAGCTTCACCAAAATGTTGTTTCTAGACTTCTAAAATTTTTATTGATTTCCTGTTTACATCGTCATTATACTCAGGTTTTCTCTTCTAATGGTATTCTTGAAAATGTACAAAACTCTTGAAAATGTTGTATTTAACAAACTCTTAAGATACAAAAACGCAGTTTTATTATAAATACTAGAACAATATATTATGATTTATAAAAGGAAAAAGTCCTAAAATACTTACAAAATATGTGAAAAAACCTCTACGCTAATAAGGTAGATTTCATTGTCTTAAATGACTGCAACAATGTACCTGATACTACAGGCACTTCTTACAATGCCATTTGGACCACTCCTTCCACCAAAAGAGAATCTGGGCTTCCTTCCTACAAGCAAATGAATTGAAACTTCTCTAATAGAATAAGATAAAAATGATGCTATGTGACTTTCACAGGTCATAAAAAGGATTCAACTTTCACCTAGCTCTCCCTTGAAACCCAGCCACAAGTTAGTGAGGAATCTCACAGTACACAGACAGGATGTGTGCCAGTATTCTGGCTGAGAGCCACAGATGACATCAAGGTGACTGCTAGCACCAACTGCAAGATCTATAGTGATGAGCCTTCAAGTGATTCCATCCTCCTGCCTTGGAGATACCACAGATCATACTGAGTGGAATATTGATAAACTCTCCCCTCTAAACTTTACTCAAATTTCACATTCATGAACAAAATAAATGCTGCTTTATAACTTTAAAGTCTGAGGTGGTTTTTTATACAGCACTAGAATAAGTGAACAACCTGAACAATTAAAAAACTATATGTCCAAAACAGATGGACACATAAACATCTATTCATTTTGCACAAACATGTCAATGTAGTTCTATTGGAAAGGAAATGCCTTTCAAACAAGTATCACTAAAATGACTGGGTATCCATAAGAAAACATCAGGCTGAAAAATTACATTTAAACAGATCATAGACCTAAATATAAAAGCTAAATCACCTTAACGTCTAGAAGAAAATATGAGAAACCACCTTCACAACCTTAGGTTAGATAAAATGCACTAACAATAAAAGAAAAATTGATAAATTGGACAGTCTCAAATTTAAAACTTTCTGCTCTTCAAATATACCACATGAGAATGTAAAACAAAGCCACGGGCTAGGAGAAAATATGTATATTGTTTGTGATAAGGTAGTAACCAATCTGCAAACTTCTTTCTTAAAAATGTAAACATGAACTTAGTACAAATGACCCAGTAGTTCTATTCGTACATATTTACCCAAGAGAAAGAAATGTTTATGTATATACAAAAACTTGTAAATGAATATTCACAGCAGCTTTTTTCATAATAAACCCAAATTGGAAGCAACCCAAATTCAAAAGGTGAATGGATAAACTGATCTATTTATACAAAGAGAGACTATAGAACAACATAATGGAATATTAATGCACATCATAATATAGACAGACCTCAAAAATGCTGTTGAGTAAAGAAAGTCAAAAATTGTATGAATCCATTTATTTGTAATTCTAGAACAAGAAAAACTAATAGTGACAAAAAAAAAAAACAGATCACTGGTTGCTTGGCACTAGGGATAAAGAAGGATGACAAAAAACAAACACAGGGGGACTTGGAGGTGATGGAAAGGTGTGTAATGTCTTGTTTTCAGGAGTGACAAAGTCATATAATGTGTCAAAACTTATTCAGCTATACACATATAATCTATGCATTTAATTCTATGTAAACTGGACTTTGGGAAAGTCTGATGAGAAAAAATACACCTGGTGATAATACTAAACTATTAACCCCTTGTAGTGTGTTTATGAAATGCCTAGAGAAGTGACATATGACAGTCAGAGTATACTATTTAACCCTAACAAACACTGATGACATTATCTCTTTGTTCTAGAATTATCCTACTATCTTATAGGGCCTAATCTCAGCTCTGTGGATATGATTAATTAGCCTCATTACAAATGAAGAGGTTTTAAGCAAGTAAACTGCTACATAGTAATTGCTGATTTCTAAATGAGATTTACCTACTTGTCCACGTAATATCTAAATGAAATGAAAGCTCTATGGACACTTCTATTACTATTTCTGTGTGTGTTCGTTAGTCTACAAGTCATACAGCTTACTTGATGAACTAAAAAGCTGAACTTCTTTGGAGATTTTTATCTAATCAGGATATTTACTTCCTTTTAGAATCCCATCAAAATTGCAGTGTGTTTGAATCTCATTGTATAAATCCTTCCTTCTAAATTATATATAAAATCATGATATCACCTCACACATATTTCAAAACTATTGATAATTCATTACATAAAGAAACAGTAACACAGGCACAAAATAACAATAATAAACATTATTTCTGTGGCTTTCTATGTGTCAGGCACAATATTAAGACTACATTTATTCACTGATTTGATCATTATAATAACATTTTGAAAAAGTTAGCAACAGCATTATTTTTACAAGTTGTGTAAATGAGGAAGTAAATTCTGATTATGTTTAATAACTCCATGCACAATATTTTTAGTGATTAAGAACGAAATCAATATAGTAATTATGCTTTGACTTTTTAAATTTGAAATACGGATTTTTAAGAATAATCCTCTGAGACACAAAATTGATAACTGTTAATTCTGTAAGAAGATTAAAAAAAGATATTTGTGTCATATTTACCTGGGTTAACTAACCATGTAGCTTATCAGATTTAAAAGTGAAATCATCAACATGGCGCTTTTATGATCTGTATCCTAACATTCCACCCTCCTCTGCTTTTATCCCTAAGGAAGCATGAGTTTATTAGTTCTGTTCTTCTGGGCACATGAGAAACAACATTCACCTGGAAAGCTTCCCCAGTAGGGCAAAGGAGCTATAAGTAATGCTTTCATTTTTACATTAGTTCAGAGAGACTGCATTCCATATACTTTTAACAGAACTCCTGAGCCAGGAATAAGAAAATTAGCCTAAAAATATGCCAAATAAAAATATGTAAATGACAGACTGAAAACATTTCAGACTGAAATGTGGCCTTTAACATTTTCACATTTTTACTATGATCGGATAGCATAAGTATAATAATGAGAAACTATTTTTGAAAATATCTGGCAACATTTACTCCAGGGTTATATTGGAAAAAAATACCCAAGGTGTTATAACACTTAAAAACTAAGAATGCTACATAAAATTATGCTGTGGATATATTTGGTTTTTGCTTATGTTTTTTAAATACTATTCCTAATAGCATAATCAACTGTGTCAACATTTTGTAATGTAAGCTGATGTAACACTGGTTCAATAAATTTGAAAGTG
The DNA here is from genome assembly GCA_017311185.1 of Proteles cristata cristata. NCBI lineage: Eukaryota > Metazoa > Chordata > Mammalia > Carnivora > Hyaenidae > Proteles > Proteles cristata. Next base: position 90,343 of record JAESUZ010003804.1, on the reverse strand, counting down.
ATATATATAAAAATTGATGTTCCAATTCACAACAAAATTGTGAGCATGTGCCAAATGTAAGTTTAGTGATTTCTTTATATATTTACCATCTAGTTTTTTTTTTCCTTTAAGTATTCAAAACCCTGGTTTGTAGTCCATTTCCAAAAGGATCCATAGTCAGCAATCCCATTCTAAAACAGTGGCTAAAGGACGTTTTTAAGATAGAAGACAAATGGAAAAAAAAATCCTCGGAAGATCAGGAATTAAGAAAGTATAATAGAACTGGTAAAACTATGGATGAAGAGAATATTGATCTTTTCTTAGGTTCTTGAAAATACATTGAAGGGTTGAAGGCAAAATTATGAAATTGTACAATGTGGTTTTCATGTATGTATATGTAATATAGAGGGCTAAAGGACCTCTATTGTGGTTAGATTTATCCAAACAAATTAAGTAGTAAAATATTAATTCAAAATAGACTGTGTATAGTAAAGTGTAAATTTTGTTATTACTAGAGAAAACATTAAAAATTACAAAGAGTTATAGTCATCACTGTTGTAAATAGACTAAAATTATTTAAAGTGAAAAAAAAACTAAATAGAGGAATGGAAAATAGAAAGAACAACCAGAAACCAACTAATAAAGCAATCAATCCAAATTCAAGTATATCTATAACTATAGCACATTTAAGTGGTCTAAAAAGAAACCAATTTAAAAACAGATTTAATCAACAGATCAGAAGTACAACCTATGTGCTATCTACAAGAAACTTACTTGAAGTAAAACTATAGAGTCAGGATAAAAGAATAAAAGAATGAAAGAAAGATACATCATGCTGACACATATTACAAGCAGTAGTAATGCCCATTATCAACAATAATGTATGTGCACTTACAATTTTATTAAGAGAGTAGATCACATATTAAATGTTCTTACCACACAAACACAAGACACATAAGGAAACTTTTGGAGGTGACGAATATGTCTCTTAGTTTGCTTGTGGTGGTGGTTTCATGAGTGTTTGCATACATGCAAACTCATCAAATTATATACATAAAATATATGCAGTTTTCAAAATATTAATCATACACTGATAACCTGTTCCTTAAAAAAAAAAGGAAGCAGTAAATGGTTATGTAAATATACTAGAGCTGCAAAATTGAAATCTGCCAAATAAATCATTTAAAGTAATTATAACATAAAAGAAATGCTTATAGGTATATATCTGATAAAACATGTGCAAGATACGCATGCTGAAAACCATAAAACACTGATAGAAGAAATTTTTTAAAAGATCTAAATAAGTTGACATGCATACCAAGTTCATGAACTGGAAGACTTAAAGTAGGAATCATAAACTATCCATGAATTGATCAATACATTTCTTGTAACATCAACAAAAATTTGAGTTTTTTTACATAATTTGATTTAAAATCTATGGGGTACAGAAACTTTAAGGGCAAAGATAATTAAGTCATAAGAGCAAAGAAATAAAGTAGGTAATGCATTTTGATAAAGAAAAATTCATTTAAATAAGTCCTATTACCCAGTGTTAAGACATACTTTAAAGATATAGTAATTAATCCACTGTAGAATTGGTCAAAGGACACACATATAGATCAAAAATAGAATATAGAGGGGCACTTGGATGGCTCAGTTGGTTAAGCATCCGACTTTGGCTCAGGTTTGTGGGTTTGAGCCCCACATCAGACTCTGTGCTGACAGCTCAGAGCCTGGAGCCTGCTTTGGATTCTGTGTCTCCCTCTCTCTGTCCTTCCCCAGCTCACACTTTGTCTCTCTCTGTCTCAAAAATGAATAAACATTTAAAAAATAGAATACAGAATCCAGAAACAGGAACATAAATATGTCAATTTCATGTCTGATCAACACACAAAAGATATTCAATAGATAAAGTCTTGTCTTGTCAATAAATATTGTTGGACTAGTTGTACATCATTTGCAAAAAAAAATGTATTTCAAACTAAACCTTACGCTTTATATTATGAATCAAAGATCTAAATCTAACACAAAAAGTTAAAACTTTTACAAAAAATAATTTAAGAAAATCTTCATGATTTGAGATTGGGTGAAAAGTTCTTCAATATAACACAAAGTAAAAAGAATACTGATAAAGAAAATGTCATCGAACTTAAAACTTTTGCTCTGTGAAATATCCTGTTTAGAAGAAAAATAACCATCAAACTGGAAAGACATGTTTACAAAGAACTCCTATACAGTTTACATAATAAGTGGTGAAAATACAACAGTAAGAAAGCAAACAATCAATTATAAACTGTGAAAAGGACATGAAGAAAAACTTCACCAAATACAAATATGGCAAATAAGGTGATAAAAATGTGTTGAACATGATTAGTCACTAGTGTAATGTAGATTAAAACCACAATGAGACACTACTTTACACCTATCAGAACGGTGTATAATGTGACATAAAATACTGACAAATCAAGTACTGGTGAAAATACAAAGCAAATGGGATCCCATATATTCCTGGTGGGGATGAAAATGTTATAGGTACTCTAGAAAACAGTCTGTCTTTTTCTCATTCAGTTAGACGTAGCCATACTATGTAACTCAGCAATCCATCTCTTAGATATTTACTCCCAGAAAAATGAAAAATACAAAGACTGAGGGGCTTGAGGTGCCTGGGTGGTTCAGTCTGTTAAGCATCCAACTTTGCCTTAGGTCATGGTCTCATGCATTGTTAAGTTTGAGCCCTCCATAGGGATCTTTGCTATCAGCGAGGAGTTTGCTTTGGATCCTCTGCCTCCACCCCACCCCACCCCTGCTTGTGCTCTCTCTCTTTCCCTCTCTCTCTCTCTCTTCCCCTCTCTCTCAAAACTAAATAAACATTAAAAAAAAAAAAAAGATTGAGGGACTAAAACAACAAATTTATTTCATCACAGTTTGGAAGCTGGAAGTCCAAGGTCAAGGTAACAGTAGGGTTGATTTCTGGTGAGATCTCTCATCTTGCTTTACATACAACCCCTTTCTCACTTTATCCTCAAATGGCTTTTTCTTTCTATATGTGCATGGATAGAGGGAGTTCTGTTGTCTCTTCCTCTTCTCGTAGAAACATTACTCCTATTGGAGTAGGGCACTACCCTTATAACCTCATTTAACCTTAATTATCTCCTTAAAAACCCCATGCTCAAACTCAGTCATATTGGAGATTAAGGTTTCAGCATCTGTGTTGGGGGACACAATTCATTCTGTAACTTTCTACCCTCTGACCCCCAAAATTTATGTCCATTACATTCTAAATACATCCATCCATACATATAGCTCCAAAAGACATAACCCATTCCAGTATCAATCCCAAGTCCAAAATATCATCTAAATATAATCTAACTCAGATAAGGGTAAGACTCAGGTTATGATTCATCCTGAAGCAAAATTCCTCCCCAGTCATGAATCTGTTAAAACAACAAACTACAAATTACAATGGTGGGACAAGCACAGTATAGACATTCCCACTTCAAAGGGGGAAAATCGGCAAAAAGAAACAGGTGTTAAGCATCAAGGAAGTCTAAAACCTAGCAAGAAAAATTCCAGTATGTCTTAAGACTTAAGAATAATCCTCTTTAGCTCAATACTCCACCCTCTCATCCAGCTAGGGTGCCAGAATTATTCCCATGGCCCTAGGTGGTGGCCTATATCCTTAGTTCTGCAAGATGATCTTTGCCCTGAGACTCCGCAGGGAGGGGCCCTGGTCTGCTGAAACCAAGGAGAATGTAATATGATAAATTTTATAATTTTTACAGTCAACATCAGAAATCCTCTTAATGGAAAAACATACATGTTTTGGAAAATACCTTAAATATTTGTCTGACTTGAGTGATCAAAATGGAAAAGAAAGGGATCTAAGGACCTTGCCAATGTACAAAAAAGCTAAGTTGTTCTGACATGAAGCAAAAAAAGAAAGAAAATAAATTAGTGGATATTGGAGGAGAAGAAAGGAAGAGAAGACAGATGAGCTTTGAGACTAAAGCTAACATTAAAAACATGCCAAATCTAAAGGAATTTTTACAGTAATCAGGTGAAAGTTATGTTGTTGTAGTATAAATTTATCTGCAGTCCACTCATTTCCTCCGAAAACTCTGCTAAAATCAAATGTCTCATGGGGAGAGTATTTTGGTGAGGAAGGTAATGAGTATCACTTTAGACTCCACCTAGCTTGAAAAAGCAGTCACAAAATTGAAAACAACCCTCTCCCTAGACAACCAGGAAGTGGCTGAAACCAGAAGTGACCATGAAAAATGAAAGTTCACTGGGTAAGCTCAAAGAAGGTCTGGCTGGGAAGGAAACATAAAGAATCAGTGAGCTTAAATATAAATTCATAGAAAGTACTCAATCAAAACAAACAAACAAGCAAACAGAAAAACATATGAATAAAAAGTAATAAAATCTCAGAAACTGATGGGAGAACATAAGAAAGGTAAACAGAATTCAAAAATGAAAAGGAGAAAAGAATGCAAAAAAAATATCTGAAGAAATGATGTTTAAAAGTTCTCTTAAGTTATCAAATAAACCTAATATACAGATTCAAGACACACAACATATACCAAAGAATAGAACCACAAAGGAAACCATATTTAGGCTCATCAACATCCAACTTATAAAAACCAATGATAAGACCAATCTTGCAGGCAAAAAGAAATGATGATATCTTACGTAGGGGCATGGAGGTTTTTAAAATGTTCACAAATTTTGGGGTGCCTGTGTGGCTCAGTCGGTTGAGGGTCCAACTTCGGCTCAGGTCATGATCTGGCGGTTTGTGGGTTGAAGACCTGCATCAGATTCTGTGCTGATAACTAAGAGCCTGAAGCCTGTTTCAGATTCTGTGTCTCCCTCTCTCTGCCCTTCCCCTACCCATGTTCTGTCTCTGTCTCAAAAATAAATATAAACTATAAAAAAATTTTTTAAGCGTTCACAAATTTTTTGATATCTTTCCCTTTAAGTAGTAGAAAGAACTGCCTCCTCTTGAGTGTGGACTGGATTCAGTAACTCCTAAGGGACAGAATAAAGTGGAAGTGATAACGTGTGACTTCAGGCATTACATCTAAAGGGACTGTGGTTTACTGCTCTCTCTTAACCTCTTTTTCTCTGCCTCTCTCAGATCATTTGTTTTGGAAGAATTCAAGTGTCATAAAGTTATCCACTTGTGGAAAGGCCCATGCAGTGAGGAGCTGAGGCTTCCCTCTAAGAGCCAGGAAGGAACTGAGGCTTCCTGCCAACAGCCACATGTGTGAGCTTCAACACAGATTTTGCAGCCCTAATCAAGCCTTCATATTATTGTAATTATAGCTGATCACTTGATTGCAACCTAACAAGAAACCTTCGCCAGAACTACCCAGCTAAACTGCTCTAGAGTTCTGATCCTCAGAAATCTATTGAGATAATAGATGTTTGTTGTTTCAGCTACTAAATTTTGTTACAATTTGTTACATATCAATAGATAAGAACTATAGACATTGGTATATGGAAATGGAAGATGCTGTCAAAAACTTTAAAATGAGGGATTGAATAGCTTTGGAACTGAGGAGTAGGCGGTTTCTGGAGAACTTTGAGGCAAGTTTTTAGAAGAAACTAACAGGAATGCTGAAATTTTTCATTGAAAGGGTCAGAGACAAAACAAAATGAAAATAACCCTATATAGTCCTAAAATTTTACTGGTAAGAAACTGGCTTATAGTAGCCAAGATGCAGAAGCATCCTAAGCATCAATCGATAGATAAAAGAATGGGTATTTCTGCAGAAATACTATCAAGTCAGCTTCATGCCCTACCATCCCCAGGTAACAGTTTACCATCCCAGCCTGCCCTCAGAAAGAATCGTGTTAAAATAGTCCCATCTCCTGGACTATAAATCATCACTTTCGCTTGTATTAAAAATTGGACCAAACTCTTCCCTCCTTCAAAACCCCGAGTTATAGTCCCCTAAATAAAAGTCTTCCTAACAGTTGAAAATACAATAGAAGATCTCTGGGAATTCTCAAAACTCTAGAGAAGGGTTTTAGAATTCCACTGGCCAAGGAATAGGGAAGGTAGTATTATCAGGCAATCTCGGGCAGGTCCCAAATGGCAAGAAGGGAGACATCAGGGCATATTTTCTGTAACATGAGAACTGCTATTAAAATTATCGCTTACTTATAGCATATATGCTGTTCAGTAGTTTCTAGATATTATTTTATTTTAATTTTTACTTTAAATTTTTTTTTAATGTTTATTTATTTTTGAGAGAGAGAGACAGAGGATGATCATAGAAGGGGCAGAGAGAGAGGGAGACACAGAATTTAAAGCAGGCTCCAGGCTCTGAGCTGTCAGCACAGAGCCAGACGCAGGGATCAAACTCACAAACTGTGAAATCATGACCTAAGCCGAAGTTGGAAGCTTAACTGACTAAGCCACCAAGGCAACCCAGTTTTTAGAGTTTAGATCTTACTCTCGGTTCCACTTTACATCTCCATTATAGGTTTTCCTTCTGCTATTGTGCTACTCTTTATTATTAATACTTACATCCTGCTCTTTATTATTACTATTTTTAAACTATGCTAACTGACCTGAAATTGTGTTTGTGACATGACTGGAAAGAAAGAAACAAAAGAAAGAGGGAAGAATGGAGAAAAGAAGGAAGAAGAATCTAGGTTTCAAAAAATTTCAGACTTATTATCTCTCACATTTCTCATCTTATTGTACTTCATCAGCTTGCCATCAACAGCTCTTTGCCATCTTGATATCTCTTGTAACATACATACTGAAAATCCTTATGATAAGTGAATTCACATCCATCCATCTGTAAAGATGACATAACTAATCTTCGGTGTAAGCTTAATGGAACTTGCTGATCTCTCAACACTCTACAATCCTTCTTACAAATAAAAACACATACTGACGGATGATTTCCTAGCATTTGATGTTGACTTTCTAGTTAGGAAACCAAAACTGCTGCTGACCAGAATAGGAATAAAGCAAGAGCTTGTCATCAGTAGTAATACAATCAAATCAAGGAAAGTCATTATTCTTATGTTGTTGAGAAATATGCAAAGATTATTTTTACTGTTTTCTGTCTTTCCTTTTGAAAATCTCTTGAACCTTTTGGTGTCCTGATGATTGTTTACACTGTTCTAGGGTTTTTCTCACCTGCAAATAACTAGTTGTTTAGTGAATACAAATTATTATCCCTCTCTGTGTTGGTCTTTCATTTCAGACCGCATCTCCACTGGACTTACCCAGTCTCCCTTCCCACTGATAACATATGTCTATTTTTTGAAGTTCCAAGATCTCAATTCCATTCTTCTCATTCTAAGAGAAAATAGAAGGAAAGGAATCTTTATAGAGGGCACACACTAGAATTACAACAGCTTCAGTGCTTCATTTCCATCATAAAGGTACAAAATATCCAGCATTCTCAGTAATTCAAGGATAAAAGAGTCTAAAATTCACATCCATTGACCCTCTCAGGACCTAAACCACCAGACTTTGGTAGCCAGGTGTGGCTGGTCTCCAGAGTTTTCAAGAGCAATATAATAGCATTTTATAATCCGAAGGCACCTTAACTGCCAGGACTTGAAATTCTCTTCATTCAGGAGAATTTACATCATCTTTAACAAAGATTCTCTGCCTTGATTTCTTTTCGCTCAGTAATATAACATCTGCATTACTCCTCTGACATCCTAAGAAGGTCTCCATAAATATGCATTTTCCATTGAATTTATGATACAACCACACTGAGTGCATTCTTGACATGTCACTTCCTCAGTCATGCACTGACATTATAATGTTATTTACTACAAAGTCGCATTGACAGCATCTTGGGAACACTGTGACAGCATTTTAGTTGCCATGAAAATGAATACCAAAAACACATTTGAACAAAAATCACTTGCAGAAAAAAAATATACACTAAAGAGGACCTAGATATAATTATCATAGTTCTTTTTAAATAATTTAACAACCTAAACGCTCACTAGAAGTTTGTTCTAGTTCAGTGGCAAATGAAGACACCAAATGCTGCTCCTTTTCAAAATATTGAAAGGAACTTTTATCTGAAACACAGAAGCAGAACAGAATCTAGAAAGAGTTTTTTTTTTTTTAATGCAAGATCCTTTTGTAATCCATCTATTGTTTTTTATTGAATGATTATATCAATAAAATAACAATCCACATTAAAATGGATATTTTTAAAGTATATACTTAAAATAGGGGCGCCTGGGTGGCTTAGTCGGTTGAGCGTCCGACTTTCGCTTACATCATGATCTCGCGATTCGTGGGTTCGAGCCCCGCGTCGGGCTCTGTGCTGACTGCCAGCTCAGAGCCTGGAGCCTATTTCAGAGTCTGTGTCTCCCCCTCTCTCTGACCCTCCCCTGCTCACGCTGCCTCTCTCTCTCTCCTAGAAATAAATAAAAATATTTTTTAAAAAAAGTTTTAAAGTATATACTTAAAATATATATTTAAGTTTAAGAGGTACAGACTATCTGTAACTCAGTGATTCATTTCAGACAAAGTTTTCATGCATCAGCTATTAATATTATCTATTACATGTATATTTAATTGCCTTGATAGAATATAATAGATGCCTCTAGGTAATATTTGCAGGAAAATGGAAGTATAAAAAATAAAATAATAACTAACAATAGTGTCCACTCAGTGCCAAATACAGCAAACCAAAGATTTTTTGTACCTGCTCTTGTTTAGTCATGAGAAGAATTCCATAGAGTACATGTAATTATAATTTTCTACCAATAAGAAATAGCCTCCAGGAGGTGAACTATTTTTTTTGAGGGCACAGAGCTACTAATTAATGGAGTTAGAACTAGGAAATGTATGCCTCGATGACTATGTTTCAATGCTTCTTGAAAGAAGATAAGGGAAAAAATGGAACTAAAATCTACGTATGGTGAGGTGTGTCAAGCATATCCAAAAATGTTTCTAGTTCCTGAAGGCAGTGTTTTCATTTGCCATTCCTGCAGAGTCTGGTGGAAGCCAAGTGTTTCTGACATACAGCAATGATTGATAAACCCAGTAAAAGATGTCCAATAGGGTCACATCTGACCAGAACAGTCGAGGGTCATCACAGTAGGAGTATGAATGGCTCCTCTAAAACCATACCTAGTACCACCAGGTCCTTTGAGTTTTAGGCCGCTACTACTAGCAGTCTAGTAATTAATGGCAAATAATTACATTTTATAAATTATTTAGGCTTAGGGTTCAGCATAGTGGGGTATCTAATCCCAGTTTAGGTATTAGCTATTATGTATTCAGAGATATTAAAGTCATTTTCATACTGCATTACTACTTTAGCTGTAGCTATTTATAGCTTAGTTAAAATTTAACTTCATATTTTGACTCCCTTAAACATACTTTTTACTAAATGTTATTAGCTTGCATTAATCAGATTACCAAAGTAGCGACAAAAACAATTACCAAACCTTAAATATAGTGCTTCAAAACAGATCATGAGAGCAAGGGAGCATGTAATACCTATCAAAGGCTTCAAAAGCTTCAAAATACCTATCAAAAGCTATCTGGTCTAAGAGCCAGAAAAACGTGGACAACTAGACAGAGATAACCGTGAATAAACACCAGAGACAGTAACAGCTGGACTCTCCAGTCAGGTAATTTGAGTAAATACATAAAATGCTTAATAGAATTTAAATCTATTTTATTACGGTAACTAGCTTTTGTTTGTTTTATCATTAGCCAACATATCTGTTAGGATCTACTGTCTATGATGAGATCTTATCAAACATATTCATATTCAGTTCAAAATGTCACTGATTAGTTTTTCTTTTTTATTTTTTTAAATATTTTTATTCATTTCTAGGAGAGAGAGAGAGAGAGAGAGAGAGAGAGAGACAGCGTGAGCAGGGGAGGGTCAGAGAGAGAAGGAGACACAGACTCTGAAATAGGCTCCAGGCTCTGAGCTGGCAGTCAGCACAGAGCCCGACGCGGGGCTCGAACCCACGAACCGTGAGATCACGACCTAAGCGAAAGTCGGACGCCTAACCGACTAAGCCACCCAGGCGCCCCCACTGATTAGTTTTTCTAAAATGTCATTGTGTCTCTGCCTAATCCTGCCATCAGCCTTAGTAGGTACGGGTGCCACTCCAAAGTGACTCCTGCCCTGGAGAAAGAAGACAACCACACACATATCAGTTTGGCTACAGTCCCTAAAGTTAAACCTTATAACTGGCAGTATAGAAAGACTGTCATTGGGGTGCCTGGGTGGCTTAGTCGGTTAAGCGTCCGACTTTCACTTAGGTCATGATCTCGCGGTTCGTGGGTTCGAGCCCTGCGTCGGGCTCTGTGCTGACTGCCAGCTCAGAGCCTGGAGCCTGTTTCAGTCTGTGACTCCCTCTTCTCTCTGACCCTCCCCTGCTCACACTGTCTCTCTCTCTCTCTCCTATAAATAAATAAAAAAAAAAAAAAAACATAAAAAAAAAAAAAAAAAGAAAGACTGTTATATGCGGCCCCCATGGACAAAGTAAGGACAGATATCCTTTCTGACTGCCAGCTGTGTTCACCAAATAAAGCCTCTCAAGGAACAAGGTAGGGGCTGCAACCTATAGATCAGCACTCCTATAGCCAAAAAGACAAAGTAAGGGCTGACATCATGTTTTTCTGCAGGTCCCTCCCTCCCAACAAAAGCCTTTCAAAGGACAAGGCAGGGAGATTACCCTGCAGTTCCATACCACCAGGGCACTGACAAACAGGCTAAAGGCTGGCATCCAATCTGACAGCTGGTAAGGCCTAACTACAAGCCATGAAAGCCCCAAACTAGCCCCTTAACATCACAGAAACCAAAGCCAGCCCACAAGTGGCAGCCATCTGTGCTGATAGCTCAGAGCCTGAAGCCTGCTTCGGATTCTGTGTCTCCCTCTCTCTCTGCCCCTCCCCCACTGGCACTCTGTCTCTGTGTCTCCAAAATAAATAAATATTTTTTAAAAAAGCTTTTAAAAGTTTCAATACAGTGTGCTTCCCAGGGACTTTTAAATGAATGGATTTGCCTGGTTATGTTCAAATGATTCCTTATATATAGGAGCTGGATGATATTCAATACAATCAAACATACTGCTAGTTTGTTGTCTTCAGTTTAGAAAAATATCTTCCTTAAATAATTAGCTTGAAGGTTGAGTGAGTGCTACCCAAATCCCTGTATTCATTGCTATTGCTAGAAATTATTCCTAGTGATTTTGCTTTTCACTTAATATATGATGTGAAAAGTTGATTATACTTGTTTTGTTTTGAAACAGATTCCTGCCTCAAACAGGTTATTAATTATATTGGAAGATGAACAAAATATAACAAAATCACACGAACACAGACATTTCTAGCAAGTCACTATCCTCTTGAAAAGATCTGCTTCATGCAGTTTTTGAAAAATTAATATATTAACACAGATAGTTATCAGAGAGTCAAATAACACAGAAATATTTACAATGAAGAGTAACACCTTCCTTTCTAAATTTTCTTTTACCCCCATCTCAATTCCGTTTCCTCTCCCATTAGGTCATTTCTTTTTCATCTTTTATATTTTAGTTCATTTGGTGATTACCTCCACATCGTGAAATAATATCATTATACCAAATACTACAGTTTATCAATTTCACATATTTCTTACTGGCTTCCTTATATACTAGGTAAGGGTTCCCTCCCCTATACCATTAATACTTTATCATTCTAATAATATTGTTTTATGGCTAATTTAATTAACTCTTTTTAAATTCAAAAGACATTTAAAACTTCCTTTTTCATACCATTGAACACAGTATATCTTGGCTGACTAATTTGAAATATGAGAAGTCTTATCAGGACAAGGTGGAAGTTTATTACATTTTTTATAGTCTATTTGAATCCATAGATATGATGAGTCTGAAATTTCAAAACCAACATAGAATATTTACATCATCATTCTGATACATTTTATAAATTTTTTTCTATAAAGGCTTCATCCTTTAGATTCACAGCAAAACTAAGTTGAAGGTATAGATTTCTGATATCTCCTCCACCCTCATATTTAAAAGTCATTATCAAGCACAAGTTCATCCAGATGTACTCTTTTTATCTTCTAAAAGTTTTATAAATTTGAGTTTTAATTAAATGTGATCCATTTTTAAACAAATTAAATTAAACATTAAATAAACAAATATTTGTTTGTAAATATTGTAAGGTCTATGGCCAGGCCCTTTTTTTGTTTGTTTTCGTTTTCATTTTTTTTTTTTTTTGTATGTGTTGTTTAGTTGCTTGAGTAGCAATTATTTAAAAGCTTATCTTTTCTTCACTGTAATATCTTTGCTCCCGTATCAAAGATTAGTTGACTATATTAAGTGGGTTTACTTCTGGGCTCTCTATTCTGTTCCACTGTTGTCTTTGTCTATTCTTACACCCTATAACTCAATAAGTTTTGAGCTGGGTAGTATCAATCCTCCAACTTTCTCTTCAATATTGTGGTAGCTCTTCTTTGTCTTGTTGATATCTACAAAATAACTTATGGGAATTTTTATAAGGATTGTGCTGAATCTATAGAATAAGCTGGGAAGAACTTACATCTTGACAATATTGATTCTTCTTATCAGTGAACAAGGAATGAATATCTCTCCATTCACTTAGTACTTTTGTGATTTCACTCTTCAGAGTTTTGTAGTTTTACCCATATAAGTGTTGTACACATTTTGATAGAGTCATACCTAAGTGTTTCACTTAATGTAAACAATAGTGTTTTTAATTTCAAATTCTATTTTTTTCATCGTTGGTATATAAGAAAGTAATTGGTTTTATATATTAACCCTGTATTCTGCAATCTTGCTATAGTTGCTTATTAGTTCCAGAAGATTTTTGTTTGTTTTCTTCTGATTATTTGGAATTTTCTAAATAGATGAACATGTCACCCTGAAAAGATAGCAGTGTTAGTTCCTGCTCTCCTAATTCCATGCTTCTTATTTCCTTTTCTTATCTTATTGCATTAGCTAGGTCTCCAGTATAATGTTGAAAATGAGTGATTACAGGGGACTCCCTTGCCTTTTTCCTGATCCTAATGGCAAAGTTTCTAGATTTCTATTATTAAGTATGTTTCCTGTAGGTTTTTTTTTTTTGTAGATAATACTTTATCAGGTTGAAGAAATATCCCTCATTCCAAGTTTACTGAGAGTTTTCAGTAGTGAATTTCATGAGACTTTCATGAACAAGTAGTGAATTTTATGAAATGCTGATTCTGCATCTATTGGCACAGTCATTTGATTTTTTATTCTTTAGTTTATTAATGTGATAGATTTTATTACTGATTTTGAAACGTTGAATCAGCTTTTAATACCTGTAATAAATCATTTGGATGTGGTGCATACTTCTTTCTATAAATTATACATTGCTGGATTTGATCCAATAATATTTTGTTGAAGATTTTTCATCTATGTTCATGAGAAATATTGATACATCATTTTTTTCGTGTAATGTCTTTAGCTGTTTCTGGTACTAGAGTAATACTGTTCTCATGGAATGAATCAGGAAATATTCCTTCTGTTTCTATCTTATGAAAGAAATTATAGATATTTGGTATAATTTCTTCTTTAAATATTTAGTAAAATTCACCAGTGATTTCATCTGGTCATGATGCTTTCTCTTTAGGAAGTTTTGGATACTGTTATTTATCAATTTCTTTGATAGATATAGGGCTATTCAGATCATGTGTTCCTTCTGTGAATTTTGGCAAATTGTACCTTTAAAGGAATTGTTCTATTTTCAATTGGATTATCAAATTTGTGGCCATAGGACTGCTTATGGTATTCTTCTATTATCCTTTTAATATTCATGGGATCAAAAGTAACATTCTTTCCTTCATTTTCATTCATTAGTAATTTATGTTCTCATTCTTTTTTTTCTTAGTTAGCTGACCAGTAATTTATCAATTGTATGAATCTTTTCAAAATACCAGCTTTTGGTTTTACTGATTTTCTCTTTCAATTTCACTGATTTCTGTTATCGTTACTATTTATTTTCTTCTGTTTACATTTGATTTAATCTGGTATTTTTCTAGTTTCATAAGATAGAATGTTTGGTGATTCATATTTAATATTTCTTCTTTTCTAATATATAGATTCAATTTAAACATTTTTCTTTCTAAGCACTGTTTTTGCTGCATCTCACAAATTTTGATAACTTGTATTTTTATTTTCATTTAGTTCAAAATATTTTTCTAAATTTCTCTTGTAATTTCTTCTTTGATCTATGTGTTATTTAATAGTGTGTAATTTAATCTCCAAGTATTTTAGAATTTTCCAGATATCCTTCTGATCTTGATTTCTAAATTAATTCCAAGATGGTCTGAGAGTATTGCACAATTTCTATATTATTAAATGTCTTACATTGTGTTTGTGGTACAGAACATGGTCCAACCTGTTAAATGTTTCATGTGAGTTTGAGAAAAATGTGTGTTCTACTGTTGTTGAGTAAGTGGTCTACAGATGTTCATTATGTCCAGTTGACTGATAGCATTGTTGAATTTGATTATGTTCCTGCTGGTACTTTCCCTGCTGGATCTGTCCATTTCTGACAACAAAGTGTGTTAAAGTACTCAACTATAATCGTGGATTCATCTTTGTAACCTTGCAGTTCTATGAGGTTTTGCCTCATGTATTTTGACACTCTGTTGTTACAGAGATTTAGATTAAGTTCCAATATGTTTTCTAGCCAAGGCTAATTTCTTAACTCACATGAATAGCTGATTACAACAACAGAAAAATCAAAGACCCTCCAACTTAAGGTGACAGAGTAAAGAATTTGTGACTGGAAAATCAACTGAAATTTTAAGAAAAGAAATACTGAAAGAATACAACATGACAGAATTCAAAATTTGAGTAAAAACCATGTCTAAATCCCCATTTTAACAACTAAACTATATATGTGCAAATGTAACACAAGAGGGCTAATGAAAACATCCTCAGAGTAGTTTTATCTTAAAAAGAGAGTAATACTATATGAGGTTTGTAAGTTTCCTATAAATCTGTTAAAAAAAAAAAAAAAAAACTAAATTAAATGCATTCCCCAACCCATTCTCAAGAATCAGAACATTGAATCCTCACTGACTCTGGCATCAAGATACAGAAAAGCATAAGTCTTACAGAAGAGCTAAAAATTCCCAGTACTAAAAATAAAATCTGCCTAAATCCTCAGCTGATTATCAAACCAAACAAACACAGCAAAGATCCACTGGACCAGGATAAAAGAGCACCAGCTGGATTCTGTCAATACTAAGCAGAAATAGCTGCTGTACACTGTGGGAGAGCAGAGACTGCAGTTTAAAAACAAGTTGACTAACTAGATCAAAAACAGTAACAACAAGTCTTCAGAATACAACCCAAATCCATGGTTGACACAATCTATCATCTAAAATACCAAGTTTTTAAGCAAAATTTCTATGGATGAAAAGAAACAACAAAGTAGAGTATATACTCAGAGAAAAATGTGTCTGTTAATAGAAACTGACTACAAGCAGTTGAAACTAACAGACTAAGACTTCAAAGTTAACTACTGAAAATGTCAAAGAATTAAAGAAAAATGTTTTCAAATAATTCAAGGAGAAAATAGTCTTATGGTGAACATATGGGAAATATTAACAGATGAGTTATAACTGTACAAAATGGAAATTCTAAAATTGAAAAGTAGTAAAAATTAAAAATTCACTACAGTACATAAACATACATCTGGAAATGGCAGAATAAATGATCAATGCATTTGAAAATAAATTGATATAGGTTACTCATTTTGAAATACAGAGAGAAATAAGACTGAAGAAAATTTTAACACAGCTTTATAGATATGTGTGGAACAATATCAAGCAGTTCAACATACATGTACATTTAGTTACAGAAGAAATGAAAAGAGAGAAAAGGAGCATATACTTCAAAAGCAAATTCTTCAAAAGTATTTAAAGAAATAATGGTCCAAAACTTCCAAAAGTAGACTGAAAATCGTTACTTATAGACCCAAGAAACACAAAGAAACACACATGATAAAAAGAGCGCTTGTTTAAAATTAAAGATTATGGTATTTTAATACTGGGCTATAAAAAAAAAAAAGATACAGTATATGCCAATAGTAGTTCTGAGTATAATAAATACAAACGTATGGTGGGGAGATTCCCATATTGTAACCAGATTATAATACTAACTCAAAATAGACTGTAATAAATAAGTTAAATGCCTGTACTGCAATATCCAAAGCAAGCACTAAAATTAATGCAATTGTATATAGCTAAAAAGCCAATGGAGTTATTAAAATACAAAACTGTGGGCACCTGGTGGTTCAGTTGGTTAAGCCTCCAATTTTGGCTCAGGTCATGTTCTTGAGGCCCCTCATTGGGCTCTGCGCTGATAGCTTAAATCCCAAAGTCTGCTTCAGATTCTGTGTCTCCCTCTCTCTCTGTCTCTCCCCCACTCATGCTCTGTCTCTTTCTCTCTCTCAAAAATAAACAAATATTAAAAAATAAAATAAAATAAAACACAAAATTCTAATTCTTTTTATTAACTCATAAAAGGCATTAAAGGAAAAAAAGGATAAAAAATGGATGTGGCAAAAATAAATCAAACAGCAAATGACAAACTTAAATACAATCATGTAAGTAATTAAGTAACAAGGAATATAAATGGACTAAAATCTGTAATAAATAAAATCTGTAATAAATGACAGCTACTGTCACACTGGATAAAAAGCAAGTTATAGCTATGTACTATGTAAAGTATATTAAATATAAAAAGAAAAATAAGTTTAAAATAAAAGGTTGGGAAAAGATTAAGCATGAACCAGTAAGCCCAAGAAAGCTCAAGTGTTGTATAAGGGGGGAAAGCCTTCAAAAGAAGTAGTACTACATAGAGACTATGACTTGATACACACACACACACACACACACACACACACACACACATATAAGGTATATATTATATATAGCATATATTATAGAAATGTTTTGTTAGAGCCTATCTCCTTATTAATAAAGTAATAAAGTGGGAAAATAATTGTTAACTCAGCCATGATTCAAAAAATTAAAATGTAGCAATGTCATACATTTATACAAAGGTAAATCCATAAAGTTTTCCTCTAAGTCCAACACATCATTTTTATAAAAGTTAGTTTGATGATAACATAATTTAAGAAAATACTTCTATCTTAGACCTTCAAAAGAAATTCACCATGGATGAAGAACAGGCTCCACTAAAAGGTGAGAATAAAATTGACTGAGAATGCTATATGACGAGCAATCTATTATGTTCTTTCACTATCTGTATAGCAATATTTTAAATATTGCAATTTAGCTGCTTTGGAGAGAAAAGGGATTAAGGATATATAGATATATCTAAATATATAGAATATATTTAAGTTTCAATATTAATTTATTTTATGATGTACTATTTTGACTAAATGAGGTAGATATAAATTGAGTAGAAATTTACTGAATAGTACCTTAAGAAACATCTAAAATTCAACTACTTTAAGGGTGCTTGGGTGGCTCAGTTGGTTAAGCATCCAACTTTGGCTCAGGTCATGATCTCACAGTCCGTGGGTTGGGGCTCTGTGCTGAAAGCTAACTCAGAGCCTGGAATCTGCTTTGGATTCTGTACCTCCCTCTCTCTCTCTGATCATCCCCTGCTCATGCTGCCTCTCTCTCAGAAATAAATAAAAACATTTTAGAAATACTTTAATTAGGAATATTATTAAATTTAGTCCTCAGAAATAAAATTAAAAAGTTAATAATAATAGACCCCTGCTTCACTGAAGGAGTCTTAGGGTAAAAAAATAATCCAATAAAAGACACCATTTCTGACATAGTAAGTTTCAGAGAGGTAACAAAGTTTTTGATGGTAAAAGAAAGGAAATGAGGAAAGCCAGAAATGGAGAATAATGTACTTGTCATATACTTCCTATTTAGACAAAAGTCTGAAACCACCCAAACCAGTTAGTATTTCTTAGATAGGATCTTTGGTGGGGAGGAACTAAGGAAGATTTAGTATAGTCTTCATCTCAAGAGGAGTTGAGAACATATCAGCCACGCCAATCTAGAAGACACTCAGGCCAAGAAACTACCATGCTTTTGGTGAAGGATTAGAGAATAGGGACAAACAGGTGGTTAGTTCCAATTCTGTCTATAACACTCAATAAATACATCTCATTCCATTTTTTATCTAGACACATACAAATGAAATAAGGTAAGTTAAAATAAGATCTTCCCAGAAACTTTAAAATTTACATCTAATGATTAAAGACTCCTTAGAGTCACAACTTCTGCAACATTAGTCACAACCACCCCTGAATTAACTTGCCAAGGTAATATTCCAAGTAAAGATAAAGACCAAGAGGGTATGGAACCCATGGCAGCTTAACTCCAAAGGTCATATTCTAACATTCTCTGATGAACCTCAATAGCACAGAAAAATTATAATGACATTATTTAGATAAGGAGCAAATGCCTTATTTTCTCCTGCCAATCCACTGAGTATTTCATGAAATGCTCATTTTTCATATTAACTTGATTTTATATCTTGCAGTGTTACATACATCTTCTTTTAAAATATGTAGCATTCACTGAAATTATTAACTATGGTTAAAATCTCCAAGGGAGGATTTCTTCTGCACCTATGGCTCCTTTTGAACTCAATGTTAGTCTTAAGCAGAGGAAAGGGCAAGAGGAATTTCCCTATGGGACTGAACTGAAATGTCAAGACACATGCATGGGCAAAGATATAGAAAAGCTAGAACTGAGATAACAAGATGATAAATATCTCTATTATCTGATAAGTATCTTTACTAATAACTTCAAAGTAATAAAACTTCTATACACTAGAAGTTACATTAGAGAAGAATGGCAAATCCTTTAAAATCACTCATCACTTTATGAAAAGTGAAATACTATAAGTATGCATCATAAAGCTATGCATTCCAGTATTATATGCTGAATGCTTGTTGCAAAGAAAATGGAAAACAAAGGAAATATAAAGTAGTGCAAAAATGGCAAGAAAAATCATGGCATTATTAAAACTATCTAATGGTATTTCATTCTCCTATATTATAGGAGAATGGAATTTTATTGTAAATCTTTATCCATACCTAGTATACTTAATTCAAATCTTAAATTTAAATCCTAGATCTGTGCCTATGGGACTGAGGAGTCTCATTGACATTCAGCACCACTCTCATCTTGGCTACAAAAACACAGCATTATTAGAGACGAAATGTAAAAGTCATCTTCAAGAAAGTTGATTTATTTTATTGAATAGACTTTGGATAAATAAAAATGCATAAACCTGAGATCTTAGAATGTGAAAAGTTTTTTCTAATTGCTTATTTGCCTTTTGTTTAGGATGAAATGTTCAGAAGTGATCATGGGCACTTAACTGACTACTAAAAGTATCATGGGTACTATTTCCTTTCCAGAACTTATAAATGGCTGAGAGAAGTGAAAGACTACTCATTAGAGACTACCCTAGAAGGTAGGAAAAGCTACCCTCCTGTCTTCCCTAAGATAAGAAACGTTCATTATACTGTCATTCTACACTAGAATGAGCATGATAAGTTAATTTAAAAACATACTAATTTCCTCTTATATTTTAAGCTGATAAATGTGGTAAACATCTAACATTTACTGACTTCCTATTATGAACCAGAATCAGTGCACAATCTGATGCATCAGAGATGAGTAAGAGAAGATCCTTGCCTTAGTAGAGAAAGCAATCAAGGAGACAGATACTGTAATAATGATAATATTACTATCATATGCTTAAGATGTGTACAGCATTATGCCAAAATATTTTACATGCATTAACTCACTCAATCCTCTTTGCAATAAGTACCATTATTATTATAAACATCCCCAGTTTACAGATGAAGAAGGGGAAGTTTAGAAAGGTTAAGGTTACCCAGATAGTAAAGGACAAATTGTAAAATCAAACCCAGTCCATTCTGAAGTCAAGACTATCACTCAGGCTTATTGCCCAACCAAACAAAGAAATGCTAAATTTCCTGTGTAAACCTAGATTATGGATAATTATCCCAAATGGGATTCAGGAGAGGTTTCCTGAAGATGGGGCTTAAATTAAGTCGGGTGAAGGAAAAACAGACTTTTCAGAAGTAAGAAAAAAAGAGCAAGAGGGTAGAAGTATGACATAATAATCCCTGTGGTGTCTCAATACATCATGAATGGCAAGGCTACTAGAGAGCAATGGGGCAGGTCAAAGAGTAGTTTGTGTCCTGTGTTAAATAGCTTGACCTATGGTCTGGAAGCCTTTGAAAGATCTCCAGCTTAAGATAAATAACAGATTCAGATTTGCATTAAGATAGATCAACTGTTTGAGTAGTGATTTTAAGTAAGTAAAACTAAAAGGATAAGATATAATCAGTACAGAATTGAAGCAGCAAGAGAAGACATTGTTAATTTTCATGTTTATAGTCTCACACATGGTGAGCACTAAGAGTATGTTAAATTATTACATTTCCCTGCTAAGCAGCTTCACCCTTAATAAATAGTTCATTAATTTAAACATAGAACATGTGGTACTTCTGAGCAGATATTTACCTAAATCCAATATAGAGAATTGATATGCTTTCAAATTGACAGGAAATATGAGATTTTTCTTTCACTGTAGTTTTCAAGATTGTAGAGAAAAGCAAAAGTCTAGAAACCCAATGCCTCATTGGTTATCTCAGTGGTAATCCCTGCCTCCTTGGCAAGAAACAAAGCTCATACGTTTACAAGCATAAGGCGTCTGGATGATTGACTAACCATATCAAAATAATTAGAAACTTAAAGTTCTAAATAAGTGCTAATATTTTACAGTGTATGTTAAATATTTATATTCATCACCTCTTCTTTGATCCTCCAAGTTACATCTTAAAAGATTAGTGGGAAAAGTGAACGGAAAATTTGTTTAATCAATGTGGGAGTCCTGTAAGAAATGGCCTTCAAATTATGACACAAAATACTGTAACTGGAGATCATGCTTTTAGGTTGAATTTCTAAACCTGCTCTATAATTTAAGAATCTATCAAAGTTAAATGAAACTTGTCAAAGAGGCTAAGCTTTTACACATATAATTGTTTTCTTTTAATCAATGACAGTAACATTTATATTAGTTATCAAAATATCAACAATGAATTCTAATTATTTCATTTTGAAATCACCAGCATAGCTTGGTTAACAAAGAATATCTCCTTTTTGGACCTCTTTTATATTAATGAAAATTAAAAATATTATAAATTACTTAATTTACAAAATATAATTGACTTAACTTAAAAATTGATATAAACAAAGTATGGGCTACTTTACCTAGGCTCATATTCTTTTTAACATAAAAACAAATTATGAAAATCATATCATTTTAGATAAATAATTGTAAAATGTACATCTGTCCATATGTCTTGAATTATTTCTATTTTCTATAAATATACCATCTGCCAGGAGTTCAGCTGGACCAGGACAAAGAGAGTTGAGCTGTCATGTGGAAGAGGAGACAATTAAAGCAATAAACCATAGATGAGTTAAGCCTTTACTCACTAAAATGAGTAAATAAGAGTCTAAAACTAAAACCTGAAGGGGGCACCTGGGTGATTCAATAGGTTAAGAATCTAACTCTTGATTTCAGCTCAGGTCATGATCTCATGATTTCATGTTCAAACCCCACAGTGGGTGTGGAGCCTGCTTGAGATTCTCTCTCTGTCCTTTCTCTCTGGCCCTTCCCCACTCATGCTGTCTCTCTCTGAAAATAACTAAATTAAGCTTTAAAAAATTAATTTAGTTTAATTAATTTATTAATAATAAAGTTTTTTAAACTAAAACCTAAACTGATCACACTGTTCCCAAACAGATCAGACATAGTGATCAAGGATCAAATGGATCAACACAGATGGGGGGTTGCTTGCTGTTAAAGGAGCCCAGAATAAAAAGCCAAGGCAATTTTATAGGGTGGAAGGGAGGTAGGGAGAAGGGCTGGAGTAAGCAAGTACTGGGATCTGAGCCAGAATAGAGAAAGGCATTTTTAAGGTATCTCTCTTTTCCCTTAGGCAAACCTCGGGAGACAGTTAAAGAGGACTTCCTCCCCAAGGCCTCAGATAAAAAGACCTAGGAATGAGACACCTGTGCTAGCAGTGAAACTGTGTGAAAGAGCATGACCAGTCAGCAGGGCTGGAGGCCTTCACTACAACTCCCTTCAGAGATCACAAGGACTATGCACCAGATCTGATGTCTGGAAGGCAGTTTTCCTCTGAGGCCTGTGAGGTAAAGCCTTTACAACTGATTATGGTCAGGCTTGAAAATTACTCATACCTTTCTACTAAAATTTAGTGTGGAAAACAGCCATATCAAATCAAACATCTGCCAATTTAACATTTCTAGATGGCTAACAAAATGGGTCACTTTCTACAAATTGACTTTAAAACATCAGTATATTGGTGAGACTAGATGTCTCAGTCTGTTGAGCATCTGATTCTTAATTTTGGCTCAGATAATGATCCCAGAGTCATAGGATCAAGCCCTCCAGACTTAATGTGAAGCCTGTTTAAGATTCAATCTCTCTCTCTCTGTCTCTCTCTCTCTCTCCTCTCCCTGCCCCTCTTCCCCCCACATACTCTCTCATGTTCTCTCTAAAAATAAAATAAAATAAAACATCAATAAATTGATAGTAATCCCATGGACGTATATATGGTATATAAGAAAAACACCTATCTAGTTGATGAACTGATTTTATTCCTCAACTACGATGCTATCTTCTTGTGTATGGAAATTAATTCTTCCATGCTCCGTTTACAATATTCTCATCACCCAAATTCAAGTACAGAACGAATAATCATGAGACTTAGTGGGATATCAGTGAACATCCTCTTAGAATTAAGTATCTTCTCCTGCCCTCTTCTCTCACTATGGATATATTAATAACACAAATAAATATGACCATCAATTCCCAAAAGTAGCAATATAAAAAAAGCAAGGACCAAGAACTTGAAGAGTCATAAAATAAAAACAATATTTTCTTTTTTAACAAATACCTCATAGAGAGGTCTGTGGAAAGACTGCATAGAAGTTGGTGGATGGAACTAAATTTCAAAGCTCAATATTCACTAACTAAAGAAATGCACTACTAAAGATCTGAATTAGAAAAACAAAACAAGCATATAAATATAATTTGCAAATACTCAAAGCTTTCACTCAAAGGCAAAAGCTACAGGCAGCTGGATTCAGTGACAGAAACAAAAAGGAAATCAGCGTGAGTGACTAAATATATGAGTAAAAATTATCTATAAATATGTGTAGAATAGGAATAAGGGTATGCAGAGAAATTCAAGTAGCAATGTCTAAAACATAGGAAACAACAAATGTCCCTCTGATATACCATCAAAGAAAATGTTTATTTCAAGTCCTAGCTAGTTCAGCAGGTAATACTTCTAAAAGTGCTTACCTTCTAAAAGTGACACCATTCCCAGGAAATGAACATTCAATTTTTATGTTCCAACAATTTCATCAATTCTTTCATATATATTTATTAAATAATATAAACCAAAATCTAAATGTCACTTAGAGCTGTGCCAAATATGATTTAAAAATACTAACTCAGTTTTAGTTTACATAGTACAGCCAAATATTTTAGAAAAGTTGTTCATTAAAAAAGCTAAAAACAAAAATGCCCTGGAAAAGTTATACCAGATTTGTATAATAAAATTTCCTTTTATTTTTTTCTCAGTTCTAATACAAATCTTTATATACTTAACTGTTAAAAAGTGTATAAGCAATGGTGATGAGCACTTTTATTTCTCTTATTAAATACCATAAAGTGTGCAAGGAATATTAATATGTCACCCTATTTAAGAATATTTACTTGATAACTATGAGGAGACTATGCTTCCCAACCCCCTGAAACTGAAAGATATTTTGCAGTTCATGATTTATAACTGCTATAGGCAAATTTCTTTGGTTATAAATGCTCATACTTATTACTTGCTTAAATCACAACTTATTTTGTGCTGTGTTTAACTCTGTTACTCCCTGTGGTTTCAGCAAGATGATGAAAGACTAAGTAATTTAATTAATCTCAATTCATGACCAGTTAGTTCAATCTCAACTAATTTATTGTTTACATATTCCTGACTATGTTACATTTGACTACTAAGAAATTATGGGCTAAATGCATCCAAAATAGGAGTAGGGATTTAGTGAATAAGGAATGAACAGTTCACGATTTTAGGAGCATATATAAATACAGAGGGTTTTTTTACACATTAGTTAACTGGTTCAGATCCCAAAACCCGTTTGTGTAGTTAAAAAATACTTATCCTAAGCCATTTAAATCCAATTTCTCACTTGTGTGTGTGTTTTAACTATAGTGTGCAACCCAGATCCATTTCCCCTCACTCCCTCAATTTTTTTACTGTAATAAAAATAAGTCTTTCATAATTTTTACATGTTTATTTTGAGAGAGAGAGAGATAGACAGCAAGTAGTGGAGGGGCATAAAATAAGAATCTCAAGTAGGCTCCACGCTGTCAACACAGAGACCAATGTGGGGCTCAATCCCTCAAATCACGAGATCATGATTTGAGCCAAAATCAAGAGGTGGACACTTAACTGACTGAGCCATCCAGGTGCCCCAGGGTCTTTCATAATTCTATGTTTTCTTGTTGTTTGCCTTTTGGAAAGACTAAACTTTACCTGATGGTGAAAAAAGTAAATCAGGAACCATAACTTATTAATCCTACTTTTAACTGAGTCACTTATATGATGTATATATTAATAGTTGAAGTGCCTGGGAGGCTCAGTCAGTTAAGCATCTGACTTCAGCTCAGGTCATGATCTCACAGTTTGTGGGTCCAAGCCCTACATCGGGCTCTGTGCTGACATTTCAGAGCCTGGAGCCTGCTTTGGATTCTGTGTTTTCTGCTCTCTCTGCCCCTCCCCTGCTCGCTTCTACATGTGCCTCTCTCTCTCTCTCTCCCTCTCTCTCTCTCTCAAAAATAAATAAACATTAAAAAATTTAAAATAAAAAAAAAGCCACCTAATTTCATTTTTATCTACTTATTTACATACGGATAATAATGCCTTACAAAAATATTAGGAAATATATCATTCCTTTGTAACTTTATCAAGGATATTTGTTCCAAATAAATTCCATGCAGACTATTTATCAAACAAGAAGGAAAAATAAAGTATTTCTTGAACCCACATAATAAAAGAAAATGGCTTTTAAGGTACGTAGCACACAAGAACCAAAATTAATTATATAATACACATTTTTCAGGAGATGGGTCATTTCTATCTCTAAGGTTCCACATTTCAACATCAGATGTCCATATACCAACAGCTTGTAATGTAAATTTCCTTCCCTCAATTAAGAGGATCAAAAAACTAAGGATGTGTCTCATAACTCCCCCTTAAGTTTATAGCTTGTATGAACCCTTTGTCCTCAGTTGCTTAAAATGATTTTCTAGTAAAAAGAGCACCCAAATATATAGATCAATTAATCACAAACATATAGAAATTCACTTACAATAATACAATAATAGTAGGGGACTTTAACACCCCATTTACAGCAATGGACAGGTCATCCAACCAGAAAATCAACAAGGAAATAATGTCATTAAATGCTATATTGGATAGGATAGAACTAATAGATACATTCAGAACATTATCCTAATGCAGCAAAATACACATTCTTCTTGAGTGCACATGGAACATTCTCCAGAATAGATCACATACTAGGTCACAAATCAGCCTTCAATAAGTATAAAAAGACTGATACCATACCATGCATATTTTTAGACCACAATGCTATGAAATTTGAAATCAACCACAAGAAAATATTTGGAAAGTTGACAAGTACTTGGAGATTAAAGAACATTCTACTAAAGAATGAATAGGTTAACCAAGAAATTAAAGAGGAAATAAAAAAAAATTACACAGAAGCCAATGAAAATGAAAACATGACAATCCAAAACCCTTGGAATGCAGCAAAGGCAATCATAAGATGAAAACAGAGAGCAACAAGGCCTTCCTAAAGAAGGAAGAACTGTGTGAAATATACAGCCTATACTTACACCTAAAGGAGCTGGGGAAAGAACACCAAATAAAACCCCAAACCAGCAAAAGAAGGGAAATAATGGAGATTGAGCAGAAATCAAAGACATAGGAATTAGAAAAACAGAAGAACTGATCAATGAAAGCAGGAGCTGGTCTTTGAAAGAATTGACAAAATTTATAACCCCCTAGCCAGACTGATCAAAAGGAAAAGAAAAGGACTCAACCAAATAAAATCACAAATGAAAGAGGAGAAATCATGACCAACACCTCAGAAATACAAACAATAATAAGAGAATATTATGAACAATCACATGCCAACAAATTGGGCAATCTGAAACAAATGGATAAATTCTTAGACACATAAGCTACCAAAACTGATACAGGAAGAAATAGAAACTGTAAACAGAGCCATAACCCGTAAATAAATTGAATCAGCAATCAAAAGTCTCCCAACAAGCAGTCCAGGTCCAAATGGCTTTCTAAGGGAATTCTACCAAACACTTAAAAGAGTTAATACCTACTCTGTTGAATCTGTTCCAAAAAACTGAAATGGAAAGAAAACTTCCAAAATCATTCAATGAGGCCAGCATTACCTTGTTTTCCAAATACAAAGACCCTACTAAGAAGAATTAGAGACCAATTTCCCTGGTGAACATAGATGCAAAAATTCTCAACAAGATACTAGCAAATCAAATCCAACAATACATTAAAATAATTATTCACCATGATCAGGTGGGATTTATTCCTGGCATGCAGGATTGGTACAATAGTAACAAATCAATCAATGTGATACATCACATTAATAAAAAAAAAAAATAGTAATAAAAGGATAAGAACTGCATGTTCCTCTCAAAAGATGCAGAAAAAGCATTTGACAAAATACAGCATTGTTTCTTGATAAAAACCCTCAAATAAGTAGGGATAGAAGGATCATACCTCAAGATCATAAAGGCTATTTATGAACGACACACAGCCAATAACATCCTCAATGGAATAAAACTGAGAGCTTTCCCCCTAAGGTCAAGAAAAGCCAGAGGTGTCCATTCTCACCACTGTTGTTCAACATAGTACTAGAAGTCCTAGCCTCAGCAAAAAGAAATAGAGAACATCCAAATTACCAAGGAAGAAGTCAACCTCTCACTCATGGACAACATGATACTCTAGGTGGAAAACACAAAAGACTCCACAATAAAAACAGTTAGTACTGATACGTGAATTCAGCAAAGTTGCAGGATAAAAATCAATGCACAGAAATCAGCTGCATTTCTATACACCAATAATGAAGCAGCAGAAAGTGAAATCAAGAAATCAACCCCATTTATAATTACAACAAAAATCATAAAATATCTAGAGATAAACCTAACCAAAGATGTAAAAGGTCTATACCTTGAAAATTATAGAAAGCTTATGAAAGAAACTGAAAAAGACACAAACAGAAAAACATTCCATGCTTATGGATTGGAAGATGAATACTGTTAAAAGTCAACACTACCCAAAGCAATCTCCATATTCAGTGCAATTCCAATCAAAATTGCACCAGCATTTTTCACAGAGCTAGAATAAACAATTCTAAGATTTGTATGGAACCAGAAAAGACCCCAAATAGCCAAAGCCATGTTGAAAAAGAAAATCAAAGTTGGAGGCATCACAATTCCAGACTTCAAGCTGTATTACAAAGCTGTAGTCATCAAAAACAAATGCATAGATCAATGGAACCGAATAGAGAATCCAGATATGGACGTACAAATGTATGGCCAAACTAGTCTTTAACAAAGCAGAAAAGAATATCCATTGGGAAAAAAAAAAAAAGATAATCTCTTTAGCAAACGGTGCTAAGAAAACTGGACAATGACATGCAGAAGAATGAAGCTGGACTACTTTCTTACACCATAACAAAAGTAAACCCAAAATTGGTGAAAGACCTAAATGTAAAACAGGAAACCATCAAAATCCTAGAGGAGAAAACAAGCAACAAACTCTGGCTTCAGACACAGCAACCTCTTACTAGACATGTCTCCAGAGGCTCCAGAAACAAAAACAAAATGGACTCTTGGGACCTCATCAAGATAAAAAAAAACTTTTGAACAGTGAAGGAAATAATCAACAAAACTTAAAACAGCCTATCAAATGGGAGAACATATTTGCAAACGATGTATCAGAAAAAGCGTTAGTATCCAAAATCTACACAGAGCTTATCAAATTCAATAACCAAAATACAAATAATCCCGTGAAGAAATGGACAAAAGACATGACCAGACATTTTTCCAAAGAAGATATACAGATGGCTTATAGACACATGAAAAGATTCTCAACATCACTCATCATCAGGGAAATACAAATCAAATCCACAATGAGATACCAACTCACACCTAACAACTCAAGAAACAACAGGTATTGGCAAAGATGAAAAAACAGGGAATCCCCTTGCACTAGTGATGGGAATGCAAACTGGTGCAGCCACTCTGAAGAACACTATGGAGGTTCCTCAAAAAATTAAAAATAGCACTACCCTATGACCCAGCAACTGCACTACTAGGTATTTATCCAAAGGATACAAAAATGCTGATTTGAAGGGCCACACGCAACTGAGTGTTTACAGAAGCACCATCAACAATAGCCAAATTACAGAAAGAGCTCAAATGCCCATCAACTGAAAAATGGATAGAGATGTTGTGGGGTGTGTGTATATATATTATAGTTATAATATAATTATATTTATATAAATATATAATATAATATATAATATTATATTTATATACATATATGTATATATTTAGAATAATACTGAATGATCAAAAAGAATGAATCTTGCCATTTGCAACAATGTGGCTGGAACTAGAACGTATAAGCTAAGCAAAATAAGTCAGTCAGAAGCAAATATTTCACTCACATGTGGAATTTAAGAAACAAAACAGGTAAATATAGGGAAAAGGAAAGAAAAGTAAGATAAAAACAGAGATGGAGGCAAACCATAAGAGACTCTTACATACAGTGAACAAACTAAGGAGTGCTGGAGGGGAGGTGGATGAATGAATGGGCTCAATGGGTGATGGGTACTTGTTGGGATGAGCGCTAAGTATTATATGTAAGTGATGAATCATTAAACTCTACTCCTGAAATCATTATTATAAGCCATTATTATACTATATAATAAATAACTTGGATTTATATAAATATTTTTTAAAAAATGAAAAAGGGATGAGGATTAGTTCAAGGTTTACTGAATGCAGTGATTTTCATTTTCAATATAATTTCAATAGTAATTTAAGGTGATATCTTCTACTTCCGTTTAGTCTTTTTTGGGGTGTTTTTGTTTGTTTTTTGCTTTTGTTTGTTTTTAGAAATTCGCTGATAAATTTGAGTGTAGTAGGTTACTGCTTCATCAGTACCTCCATTATGGCCCAAGCTATGGTTTAAAAGAAAAGGTAAAACAAAGAGGGCTTTTCCCTGTGTTCAGTTACTTTCTATGAACACAGTCCTTTGTGAAACTGATTAAAATAGAGTAAATAAGTCTTACTAATAAGCTCGTTTTTATACTCTTCAGGAAGTCAAAGGAGTAAAGAGTTCATTGTTTTGTGGTCTTTTAATGATTTATGCAGGGACATCAAAATGAAAAGGTGATCACCCAATACTTGAAGCCTGAAGCAAAATTATTTGTTATCATTAGTGCCATGTAGCAACAGTTTCCCATGACCCTCCCCTCATTTCACATATAGAAAGTAACCATATTAATCCTGTATACTGGGGTAACCAACAAATCTGTGACTGACCTGTTAGCAGCACAACAGTGTACACACAATCACCCAGTGGGTGGGAAGCTCTGAGGAGGCCATTCTATTCAAAGCATTAGGGAATGCATTAATTTTGATATACAAATTTTCTGGACACTTCCTTAAATCTCCCAAAGAAATCAATCTAAAAGAAAAGAGTGCATTATTCTGTCTTTAAAGTTCAGAATTTACTTACTGAATGACATTCATTACCTGGAAAACCATAAATTGTATGCAAAAAAATATGAATACCTTACTCTATATTCTTTACCTTAGCATGAATTTTCTCCACTCTTTTAGCTTGCTTTCTCCTATCATATTAAGTAAATATTGATTGTACACACATATATAAGCACTATGAAAGGCATTAATGTATAAGAACTTTTTTTTTTAATGCAGGGTGAATTGCCAAATCCATTGCAGTATTACAAATTTTGTGTAACAGTAATAAAAACTCTAAATCAACCTTGCATTAAAATCATGAATCCTAATGAATACCTCACCAATATAGGCATGACCCCAACGGGTTATAAAATGCTGTTCTGAGCCAACAGCCAGGTAACTTAATTCAAGCTGTTCTTACTGTAAGCTTAGTTCCAAACTTCTTTATATTTCCTTTAGACAACAGAAGAAACAGAAAAAACTTCCTTCACCTACTGTGGGATTCCACAGAAGCTAGCCAGTTTGCAACTCACTGAATTTACTTGTTTCTTCTAATTCTGTCTTCTCATTTCTCTTCACGACAGCTTTTTTTAAATGTTCACTTATTTATTTTGAAAGAAAGAGAGAGAATGACAGAGAGGGAGGGGAATCCCAAGGGATGTATCAGAGAGAGAAGAGAATACCAAGCAGGTTCCACAATGTCAATGCAGAGTCCTACACGGGGCTTGATCTCAGGATCCATGAGACCATAACCTGAGCCAAAATCAAGAGTTGGACACTTAACCAACTGAGCCACCCAGGCACCCTTTCATGACAACGTTTTAAGAAGAACAATGAAAGAAGAGGTGGAACTATAGCTGAGGGAGAGAGATGAAGAGGGATGTAAAGGTATTGTAGGACATAACAGCAAAATTAGAATGAATCGTATGAAACTATTGATATTTTACAATATTCAAAAGATAGTATTAATATTTATGAAAATGATATTTAGCTGTGTAATATCCTAAATATTTTTACAATGACCTATTCTCTAATAGATAAAATCTGCTTGGTGTAAATTAATGCTTTCTTTTAGATAAATATATATAAGAAACAATAATATATTCAATATGTTCCTGAAGAGTATATTGGTAAGAATTCTGTATATCCAAAAATATGCTCCTCCCCTCTTCAATCTCCCTCTTTCTTTGTCCCTAGGTCTTCAGCTACTAACACATGGCTGGAAGTCAGAAACACATTAAATGTTTCTTTAAAAGATATTGTAAAGTCAAACGGAAAACTTGTCAACTGAAGTTAATATATTCAAAAGTAACAAGTAAACTGGTCATTGGGTAAATTGGTTTTTGGCTAAGTGACTTAGAGTCTAGTTCTGTTTCAGCCTGGCTCTTCTAAAGGAATAACAGCCATATTTCATTTGGAAAGGCCTGAAATTCAACCACGTGGGTCTACGTAGAAAACAATACTTTCATAATATGGCTATTGTTAATGCTCCTATAATGCTTAACCTCCTTCAGGTCAGTATTTTTGTATTCTTTGGATAAATACCTAGGAGTGCAATTGCTGCATTATATAGTAATTCTATTTTAACCTTTTTAGGAACTTCCATATTATTTTCCAGAATGGCTACACCAATTTGCATTCCCACAGCAGTGTAAGAAGGTTGTTTCTCTGAATCCTTAACCAACATCTCTTGTTTCCTGTATTGTTAATTTTAGCCATTCTGAATAGTATGAGGTGGTATCTCATTGCAGTTTTGATTTTTATTTCCCTGATGATGAGTGATGTTGAGTGTCTTTTCATGTGTGTGTTAGCCATTTATATGTCTTCTTTAGAAAAATGTCTATTCATGTTTTTTGTCCATTTTTAAATGGGTTATTTGGGGGGGGGGTTGGAGTTCGATAAAGATGTGGTATATATACACAAAAGGATATTGTTCAACCACCAAAAAGAATGAAATCTTGCCATTTGCAACAATGTGGATGGAGCTAGAGTACATTATGCTAAATAAGCAAAATCAGTCAGAGAAGACAAATAACATATGATTTCACTCATATGTGGAATTTACAGAAAAAAAAAAACAGATGAACATAGGAGAAAGGAAAAAGAGAGAGAAAGGCAAACTATAGGAGGCTCTTAACAACAGACAACAAACTGAGGGTTGATGGAGTGAGTGGGGGATGAACTAAATGGGTGATGGGTATTAAGGAGAGCACTGTGATTAGCACCTGATGTTATAAGTAAGTGATGAATCATTAAATTCTACTCCTGAAACTAATTATTACACTATATGTTAACTGACTAAAACTTAAATAAAACTTGAAATACTTTGAAAAAAAAAAAGAAAACAGTACTTCCATCTCTTCTCCATTACACTGTATCTAAAATATAATCCTCCTTTGTGTCAGTTTTATTTTTCAATCTTCTCTTCTGTCATTTCTTGCTTACCACCAACATTGCCAGAACTTGCAGGGAAACTATATAATTCTGTATCAAGTGGACAGAGCCCACCCATTAGGAATACAGATCTTTGTTTAAAGATTTAAAATTTGTTCTGTTTTTATAACAAAGTTTCCTCATAAGTCATTTTATAGTCTCAGTTTGTTGAATATTTGCTCCTTAAAAGTTCATTTAGTTATTCAGCAGAAATTCTGCTGAATCTTCATTGCACATAAATTACAGTCATTTGCACATTCAGATATATCCATCTTCATTCTCTCATCTTTGACATTCATGATAGATATGGTACACCCCACAGCTCTAACAGAATTCTTTGTAGGATGCCATAAAGGCAGCTGCTTACAAGCTTAAATATACAATATTAATAAAAATGTATTACTTTGATTCTCCAACTAATTTTAATTTGCATAATTATATTCTCCCCCAGGTTTTAAAGTGTCGCATATGAAAACTAAAGTGCATCAAGGTATAATAACAGTTCAGTATCCATAAAAAATTAGTTCCAAAACGTAGATCAGAGCATTTCATATGACAAGTATGGTTCCAGTACAATGAAAAAATTAACACTGCTTCGGCATTTAAAATTAACTTCTTCATTTTCACTTAAAATATACTTTGTACATTATATGCATTAAACTGATAAATTTAAATATTTCTAGTATTCCAGTAGAGTGAAATTTCAAAATATACCTTGATATGTAGCAGTTTTATTATGCATTATGAAGTAGTTGAAATGTCCCTGTATTACCAAAGCAATATAAATAACACCTTTATAAAATCAGAGTAACTAGAGCAACTGTTTGCATAAAAACATTATAGAACTTCTTTCTCAGAATTATTATCAAACTGGACTGACATTCTCATGCTTCATTTTTAACAGACTTAAGAGGCAGTCTTTTACAAAACATGGTACATTGATAAAATTGTATGTTCAAGTTAAATAAGATGTTTTATTCATAAGTATTTTATAGTTTCTGTATTAAAATAAGGCACTGAATGTCCTCTGAATTGTTTTTTAAGTGCACAACCTTCATCACCTTCTCAATGTGATAAGTTACCAGCTCATTTTAGAGACAACATAAATGGAACAGTACAAGGACAGAGAAGGCAGGAAGCAAACAGTAGACAATTTTATGTTAACTTTATAAAACTTCCTAGAATTTTCATAAAGAGACATCTTAACACCTAAGGAACTATTGTTGGATCATTTATTCATCATGGGATTGTGCAACTCTCTCCTCACAATAACAGGCAGAGAAACCAAGAACAGGAATCAGAACAAAACATGGTCCAAGTGAGGTGTTTATTGAAGGCAGGTTTGGACCTACAACTGTGAAATTCTGGGCAGGTTTCTCTCCAAACCAATATTCTTTAAATATATTTTGTACAATCTTACTTAATGTGAACAAGAAAACTGCCCACTTATTAAAAATGCTTTCCTCTATATTTAAAATAATGATTATATACAGTTAAATGAAATATTCAATTTTAACTTGCTATATATTTGGAATTATGTATCATTGTTCTTCCACCACTCATGAAATAAATGGCATAGTCACTCTAGTTCAGGGCTTATCTTAGTAGACATTTACTTGCTTTCCACTCCCAAGAGTTCCCAGATACAACAACAACAACAACAACAACAACAACAACAACAACAAGATGGCCAGTTAAACTTAAATTTCTAATAAATAGCAAACAATGTTTAGTAGCAAAATATCCCAAATATTGTAATCCTATATTTTAGTTTAAATATGTCCCAACTTTTAAGACATATTTATATTAAAAATGTATTCATTGCTTATCTAAATTGCAGATTTAATTGAATGTCTTATATTTTATCTGGTAATTCTATGATCCACAGTTAGAAACTGTGGAACTCAATTTGAATTAAAATGGCAAGAAATGTTTCTTTATGAGATATACATTTTTAAAAGGATGAATTGTAGGTTAAGTATCCTGGGCAAAGAATGCTTCTGGGTAGTAGATGCAGCTGGAGAATTTAGGCTGTTATCTCTTCCAGATAGGAAATAAAGGAGACTTTTACTCATAAGAATAGTGGAAGAGCTGGAGATAGAATAACAGGATACAAAAGTGGTAAAATCAACAGGGAAGGCTATTTCTCTAAACTAAAGGAAGCTAAAGCTTTAGGGTGCCAATGTAACAAGGATGTTTTTCTAGGGAAACTGCACAGCCTCTAACTAGTCCACCTGCATCATTTCAGCCCCCTGTAATCAGTCATCACACAGCAGCCAGAGCAATTTTCAAAAAGCAAATATGATTTTGGCATTTCTCCTACATAAGATCCTACACTGGCTTCCTATTGCTCTCAGGACAAAGATCATTCCACATCTGGCCCTTGCCTCATTCTCCAGGGCATCTACTACCTGCTTCCCCTAGCTATCCCCAAGACCTCCTGTCATACTGGCCTTTCTTTGTCTCTCAGATCTGGTACTGCTCCCTCTACAACATGGCTTTGAGTCTTGTTCTTGATTCCTGACACCATGTAACTCCTATTTGTCTTTCTAGTCTGAACTGTCACTTTCTGTCAGAAGACCTTCTAGACTTTCTTAACTATATCAAACTCTTTCTACTGTGCAGTCATCAAACTCTTTAATTGAAATCTCTCCTCTCTAGTACTTAGAATTGAATTTTTTCATATTTGTTACTTTTTATTATAGTAAATATTAAAAATAAATGCAAGTAGGGGCGCCTGGGTGGCTTAGTCGGTTAAGCGTCCGACTTTCGCTTAGGTCATGATCTTGCGGTTCGTGGGTTCAAGCCCCGCGTCGGGCTCTGTGCTGACTGACAGCTCAGAGCCTGGAGCCTGTTTCAGCCTGTGACTCCCTCTCTCTCTGCCCCTCCCCTGCTCACGCTGTCTCTCTCTCTCTCTCTCCTAAAAATAAATAAAACATTAAAAAAAATAAAATAAATGCAAGTAGAAAGAAAAAGATAATCAAGCCTCATGTTCAAATTTCCTAGATCCATCAAATAGCAATACATGGCAGTCTCTTTTCACTATGTCCTCATGCAGACACCAGTCATATTATTTTCAGACAATTCCCACTTCCCCTCAAATAATTCAATAAGTATCTCTAAAGGATACTCTCTTTAGAAAACATAAACAGGACTGGATTATAAACTTCAAGAGGACGGGGGCTATATCTGTTTCATTATTTTTCGTATCACAATATCTAATATAATTTTGAGCACAGAGCACCTTCCGTGGCCTATAAGTAGATGAAATATTGTTTTCATTTTATCTTACCCTTTTTAGCCTATATTTTTTGTTTTTAAAAAATTACTTGAGAGAGACAGAGAGAAAGAGAAAGAGAGAGAAAACATATATGTGCACCAGCAGGGGAGGGGCAGAGAAAAAGGGAGAGAGAGAATCTCAAACAGGCTCTACCCTATCAGCGCAGGGTCCAATGCTGGGCTCGTCTCACTAACCATGAGATCATGACGTGAGCTGAAATCCAAAGCCAGACATTTAATCAACTGAGTCATCCAGGCTCCCCTACTCTACATTTTTTATTCATATTATTTCTATTACATTTTGTAACTAGAACAGCAATTACCACCATAGAGTTGTGTCAGTTAGGATCTCAGAAGATTCATTAGCATGCCAAATGAAATTACTACTCCAGATTCAAATGTAGCCTGAAGACCTCCCTCAAGGGAAATTAGATGGATAAATGCCTAACACAATGGCACCTGAAATGCAGTGGAATCAGGCAGAAAGTTTCCTCAAATGCTGACACAGCATACAAAATGTGTGAAGTGGATATATTAAAGAAATGAAATCAACAAAATGAAATTTAACAAGAAAAAAATTGTGAAATCCTACACATGGTTAAAAAAACATTGCATAATTGCTAAGTGGAGACCATGGTTTAATGGCAGCTCTTATGAAAAAGATAAAAGGGATTTCATTAAATGTGCTTCACTAAAATGTATAAACTCACTGTTCAGTTAGTTTGCCTACAACAGGTCCTTGTACTCTATAGATATTCATTAAATACTAGATGAATTCAAAAGTGAATAATGAGTGAACTGTAAATTCTAGCTGCCATGAAAAGTCATTTAAATCTTGGACTACATTATCAGAATTTCAGGCAATAGAACATACAGAAAAGGCAGCCCTCCCTGTTCTGCTCTCAACAGCCTGACCCAAAAGTAGTTAAGATTATGTCTGAACAATGTATCTGAGTGGATGTGTAAAGCCAGATTATTCAGAAAGGGTTGCCAAAATGATGATGCCGCAGAAAGCCCAATAGGAACAGCAGAAGACGTAACTGGAGGTGAAACAGTAGGGTAATTGTGTTTATTTTGTGTGTTTGTGTGTGTGTGTGTGTGTGTGGTTTCCAGTTTCTACTGAAATTCTACCTAGTTAACATACAGTGTAGTATTAGTTTCATGTGTAGAATTTAGTGATTTATCACTTAAATATGACACCCAGTGCTCATTAAAAGTGCCCTTCTTGGGGCACCTGGGTGGCTCAGTCAGATAAGCATCCGACTTCGGCTCAGGTCATGATCTCCCAGTTTGTGGGTTTAAGCCCCGTGTCGGGCTCTGTGCTGACAGCCAGCTCAGAGCCTGGAGCCTGTTTCAGATTCTCTCTCTCTCTCTCTCTCTCTCTCTCTCTGACCCTCCCCTGCTTGCTCATGTGCTCTCTCTCTCTCAGAAATAAATAAAATATTTAAAAAATTTAAAAAAAAAAACCACACAAGTGCCCTTCTTAATACCTAAAACTCATTTAATCCACTCTCCCACCCACCTCCTATACAACAATCATCACTTTGTTCTCTATAGTTAAGAACCTGTTTTATGGTTTCCCTCTCTTTTTTCCCTTAGGTTCATCTGTTTTGTTTCATAAATAACACATTAGTGAGATCAGATGATATTTGTCTTTCTCTGACTTATTTCACTTAGCATAATACCCTCTAGCTCCATCGTTCATTGCAAATGGCAAGATTTCATTCCTTTTGATGGTTAAGTAGTATCCTATTATATATATACATGTACACATGTAATAAATTCCATTATATATACCATTATATATAATAACATATAATTCCATTACACACATACACACATCAACACATTATCCATTCATCACAATGGACATTTGGACTCTTTCCCTCTTTCCATATTTTGGCTATTGTTGATAATGGGGCTATAAACATCAGGGTGCATTAATCCCTTTGAACCACTACTTTTGTGTCCTTTAGGTAAATATCTACTGCAATTGCTTGGCTGTAGGGTAGCTCTATTTTTAATTTTTTTGAGGAACCTCCACACTGTTTTCCAGAGTAGATGCACCTATATGTATTCCCACCAAAAGTGTAAGATGGTTCCACTTTCTCTTTTTATCCTCACCAACATCTGTTATTTCCTGAGTTGTTAATTTTGTCCATTACTGACCGGTGTGAGGTGGTATCTATCTCACAGTATTATATTTTCCTGATAATGAATGATATTGAGCATCTTTTCTTGTATCTGTTGGCCATCTGGATGTCTTCTTTGGAAGAATGCCTATTCATGTCATCTGCCCATTTTTAACTGGATTATTTGGTTTTTGAGTGTTGAGTTTTAGAAGTTCTTTATGGATTTTGTATACTAACACTTTATTAGATATGCCACTGACAAATATCTTCTCCCATTCCAAAGGTTACCTTTTAGTTTTGTTTAAATATAAAAAGAGCCATTTATTTGGAAAGGGGGTTAGATTTGTTCTAGGTGACACCAATGAATAGCGTTAGACAAAGTGACTAGAAAAAAAGTCAGCTCAAAATAAAGGATGTGCTAAAAAACCCTTCCCAAAATGCCAGAAAATGTCAGAAACTGCATATTTGTTTTTCCTTTTTGAGTGTTTGCATATTTTCCCTTTTGAGATATTTAAGCATAAGGTAGGCAAGTACTTGTCATAGATATTATAGAAGGATTAAGAATATGAGATAAATTGGGGCGCCTGGGTGGCTTAGTCGGTTAAGCGTCTGACTTTCGCTTGGGTCATGATCTCGCGGTTCGTGGGTTTGGAGCCCCGCATCAGGCTCTGTGCTGACTGCCAGCTCAGAGCCTGGAGCCTGTTTCAGTCTGTGACTCCCTCTCTCTCTGACCCTCCCCTGCTCACGCTGTCTCTCTCTCTCTCCTAGAAAAAAAAAAAAAAAAAAAGAATATGAGATAAATTATCAGACTAGAAATCTGTAAACTACCTCCAACTCCTAATCTTTAAAGATTTCCTTTAAGATAGGGGTGCCTGGGTGGCTCAGTCGGTTAAGCGTCAGACTACGGCTCAGGTCAGGTTTTCACAGTTCGTGAGCTCGAGCCCTGCATCGGGGTCTATGCTGACAGCACAGAGCCTGGAGCCTGTTTCAGATTCTGTGTCTTCCTCTCTCTCTGACCCTCCCCTGCTCACACTGTCTCTCTCTCTCTCAGAAATAAATAAAACATTTAAAAAAAAAAGATTTCCTTTAAGATAATATCAAAGGTGGAAAATGTTCTTATATGTTTCATAAAAAGACAAAACAAATAAACATAAATTCTTTTATCAATAATGCAAAACATATTTTAAGAATATGGAACCTCATGGGCCCAAGCTTTATCTACCTAGGGAAATGTGATGAACTAGAATACTGTAATGTTGTAAATGTATTAGATTTTTACCTGTGCTTTGCTAGAAATAAGCTCAGACATTAATTAAAAATTAGCTGATACTAATAGGATTTTATTATAAAAATGCAATAATTTTTAAAAATCTGAATATTTATAAAACAATGTTATCATTTAAGAAGTAATCTAGGCTAAACTTCTATAAAAGTTCATCAAAGTGTCTCTAGTCTCTCATTAAACACACATAAGCTTGACCCTTTCAAGAAGTTGCTAGTTTCATTTTGAGATATGTTTTAACAGTTGGAATTATGTTAAGTTAAATTTTCCCTTCCCATAATTTCTACCATTCCTCCTAGTTCTATTCTCCAGAACATCATAAAATCAATATAAGCCTCCCTACACGAGTCCTTGAGGCAATCAAAAATTAGTTCCTAATTCTTTCCTTCTCCAAATGAAACTTTCTCAGTTCTTTCAATACCTACTTTTGTCATGATTTCCAGAAAGTGAACCAGAAATGTGGACATTGCTTCCCCTGAACATTCATTATTTGTTTAAAAGGCCTCCAAAAGTTATCTTCCCAGGAGAGGACACAGCGCCCTAGGTAAGGGTGGCCAGCACATAGTGTATAAGCCCCAACCCCTCCCATTAACTTATGTTAATGCAAAATCACAGAACACTACTTACTTACACTGGGCTTGTTAGCAACTAAAGTTCAAGTTCTCAAAACTTGATAGCAATTGTCATGTTAACTAGCAATGGCATTAACATATAATTAACATTTCTTTGTAAATAGTATAGAGTTCTCACATATTGTCTTTTTAGAAATAAAAGGGTTTTACTCAGCAAATAATGAGTTGAAAGTGTTAATATAATTCCTATTTTATAAATGAGAATATTAACGGATTAAATGACCTGTTTAGATCCACAACTAAGGAGTAACAAAAGTTATTCCAGCCTGTGTATTGTACATTTTATAATACCATACTACTACCTTCTCATAAGTGTTTTCCATGATTTATATTTATTTATAACAAATAAAATTATTCATAAAGCAACATGTAGAGTACTGAATAAGGAAAACATACTCTTCATTGTTCTTACCCTCCTGTGTACGTTTTTAAAATACGTGAACAAAAACTTTGTTATTTGTTTAGTACTTCTGAACAAGTGAGGCTTTTCTTAAAATGTTTTTAAAAGAAACTATCTTTAATTCAGGCTGACAGGTAATATTTCTTAAGGGTCTAGAATGATGAAAGTAGCATTTCATGCTAAGACTCTGGAGATGGTAAACAAAACAAGAATAATGTGCTTAAACCAAAACTTATGAACTACAGATTCAAAATTTATTAGCATGGACATAAAAGCCATTTTAAAAATTGAAAATGATACAGTTTTCACCAACTTTTCAATTTCTTTTCAGAAGTGAATTGAACAAATCCATTAGAGCTAAAAACATACTTTAGCAAAAAGAATTCAGTTAGGATCCTTCTGGACAGTGGTTGATGTCCAGGAAGCACCAGGAAGGTCCTTGAACTGGTACACCTAAGAATGTTGGTGTGTGTAATGCACAATACTCAGTAGCTCTGGGGAATCCTTACTGTCTTATATTCTTAGACGCATGGATATGTAGCTACATCTTCACTTAATTATTTCTGTAAATTGCTGTGATACATCATAGGATAATATCAAAAGGGCTATTTAACTGAGAGCCACATTTTCTATGAATTTACCAGGAGGTATGCACACCATTCTGGTGCACCTTGGGGAAAAAAAGATTCCAGTCTGCCATCTGTAACTACTAATTACCTCCCATGAGTAAGGACACCCTGGCTGGGCTATGTCAGGGCAATGATCAAGGCTGTGCTAACAATGTTCATTTTGTATAATACATCCAGCAATGACAACTCAACCTCTCACCCTCCCTAAAGAGGACAGTCTCCATGGTCATCTGAAGGTTTGCCACTTTACCTTGTTATATTTTACTGTATTCTCTTCCCTCCTGCATTCAGGAATTTCATTTGGCCTTGTGTGGCTTGATTCACACTCCACAGCCTGAAAAGGTTTTCTCTATAAAATATTCATTAGGTCATGGGACAATTTTTTTCCTGATTGTTTTATTCTCTCTTTCAAGGACAATCAAGAGAAAAACTCTCTTCTCTCCCATGGAAATTTAATCATTCACCTTTCCTCTAAAGACAAGAAGCTTGCAGTGACTGCAGTGATTCACTTTTTCAATTTATTATAGATTATTATAAAATCATGGAAAGAGCACTGGACTTGAATATTTGACAATGAATCCAGATAATGCCAAGTATTTGAGTAATAGAGTTACCTCTCTGAGTTTGGATTTCTCCGCAGGAATTAACACAATATTTATCTCTGAAAGATACTGTGATGATAAAATCAGGTAAAATAAGTGAAAACAAAAGGCCCAATTCCCAGCATTCCATAGTTTTCCTAAATATTTATTCAATCACAAGCACAAAATTCAGCTTGTATGATATTTTGACTGTCTTTTCATAGCAGGATACATAATTCTTTTCACAAAAGCTGGTTGTTTTCAAAGCTCTCACCATATTTAGGAGTTCAACAAACAAATATAAATCATTAACCAGGAGCACAAGATATATTCTGGTAACAGAAGGTGGTAAGATCTCTGCAGAGCAAATTAAATGCGTGCTACTAACTACAGTTTACATATCGACAGCATCTTTAAAAAGTAACTCAAGAGTATTATTATTTTGAAAACAAACCAGAGCCTAACTTCCAAAGTGATGCACTTTATATTCCTTGTTTTCTAATTTCATATCAGAAATAAATACTGAAAATCTATAGTAGTTTAAAGAAAACTTAAGCAAAGAGTAACATCTGTAGGTCACAGAAATCTGAAATTTGATTTGTAAAAATAATCCTTCTTAGCTCTTTCTCCTACACCCCATCATTTCTTACTGAGAACATTCAACATAATAAGTTCTTGATGGATGTAAGAAGGCATAATCATTTTTTAATTTAGCTATATATTTCTCATACAGAAACAGAATGTTCTTGAAGACAAGAAATGTCTCCTTTAGGTTTCCTGAAAGTGATAGAGTCCACTGTATTATGCTGCTAAAGACAACTGATTGAAAAAGTTTAAAATCATGCTATTTCTGCACTTGAATTCATCAAATCCCACTGCAATAGAACAAAGACTTATAACTAATGTAACCACAAAGCTTTTATTATAAGATATATAGATATAGTTTAACACTTCCGTAACATAGGAAAACCTAATTTCCAGACACTGTTAAGTTTATTTTTCATGGAAAAATACAAATGGAGATGATCCCTGGATTCAGTTTTGTCAAGTTTCAGAAAAGTCTGGAAGCCATATCTGTTGAAAGCATATGGCTTAATGTAGGAACATTTACTATAAGAATAATATATAAATAATAAATACAAATGATATTAATAGAAAAAAAATTTTAAATCTAAGGCCATTTAATGTAAGAATAACACATTTTCTCTGTGTGTTCATTTAAAGAAAGAGAAGACTAGCTTAAAGCAGTAGGCACATTTGGACAAGATTGGAGGGCATTTTTCATTATTTCTATAAACTGTCTTCAAGGTAAATTATCATCTTTCTGAGGAAATAAGCACTAAAACCACTGAAAAAGACCCAAGTTTCCAAAAGGACAAACATCAAGTTGAATACTTGCTAGAATTTAAATTTCTAAAAGAGTCCAGGCTAAAGTTGGGACAGTGGTAAAGGTGACCAAGAGACTGAGATGCTAAAGAATTATAGAGCAGCTTTTGCACTGAAACACTTGCAAATATAAACCTTGTTACATCAGTACCAGGGTTTTTCCAACCAATGAATTATCACTGATCCATCTGAACTTTAGTTTTTATTTAAATGTAAAAGTAATTGTTTATTTTTCTGACTAAAATATTTTATTACCTGCTATATCTGCAGAGACCCATCACTTACTTATCAAATAGAACAAAGAAGAATCTATAAGCTGTTGACACCTTACTTTGACAGCTATTGAAAATATATGGTAACATTACTTTGGCTGCAACTTACCATGAATAATTCCTTTCTCCTCTTATTTTAACATCTCATTTTATAATATAGCTATATGTAGTCTACTTTCCTCTCATTCTTTGTAACCCACGTTATGTATATCATTTTATATGTGACTTAATTCAATTATTTGTTGTCTATATTTCCTCACTGTGTTATGCCTTTTAAATTTTAGTGCACATTTTCACTTTTCGCTATCAAACACTAGCAAAATATCCATAGGGAGGAATAAAATCATAGTTCTCTTATATTCAAGAGAAATGAGTTGATGGATATGATTTACTGAAACTTACAATAGGTTTGGATACCATTTTTATTACTTCTATTCACATAATATTTTAGCATTATATTTTATTCTCTATTATAAGCTTTATCATGAGAATTAATTTGGAACAATTTTCTGTTGCAATGAAAGGATTTGAGAGTAAAATTGATGAATTGTGTTCCATGTCTGTTCAGATGTTTCAAAGAAGAATAAGACCCATTTATGGGCTTTCTTAGAAAATGAGTGTGATTTCTGCTGATACCACAATTTTCAAGACATTAGACTTTTTTCTTCACTTCCTAGGTAGTCTCAGGTTTCAGAAACCTGTTATATCTGGCAGTTTCAGTCCTCAGCTCATATAACAAAATGTAGTCTATTATAGCAAATCTTGGTCACAGGCAACCAGAAAATTTGAAAGAAACAAAAATCAACATTTAATGAGAATATCAATAAAGTTACTTTTTCTTTTAAGTGTGAAAAACATAAAATGTAATTAAAGTGCACCTTCAAAAAATGTGTTTGTGTGTGTGTATATATATATATTCATATATATATATATACATATACGCACACATATATATGTATATTTGTAATTATTTTAATAATAAATACTCTATAATATTCCTCTTTAGGCAATATGTTACTAGGAGCAATTAACATCTCCTGAAACATTTATACTGATCAATTTCCCAGGATGTAAAAATGATCCTCATTATCTGATAAACTGGGAGGGTTGGGGAGTACAATTACTGATATATTACTCTACTTGGCTTTCAAATTTCATATTATTGTTTTTCTCTATTTTCTACTTTGTTCAAGTATTGTTCATGTTATCTCTGTGTTTTATATGCATATATTTACAACCACCAATATCCTTTTGAAATAAAAATGGTTTAAGAATATGAATTAATTAACAAACACAACCTGGAGACCAACGTATTGTTTAGAGTAGTAAAAATGACTCCAGCTGTCATCTAGACTTGAGACTCTCAAACTCACCACATTTCCTGGAGAAAATTGTTCTTTCCTTCTCTCAATGAAAGGCACAGAGGATTAAACAGACTAGGGGTTGGTAAACATTCTCTATAAAGGTACAGACAGTAAATATTTTAGGATTTGTAGGCTACATTCATTGTCACATATTCTGGAAATTTTTTGTTTAATCTTTAAATATGTGGTATACCAT
This sequence comes from Proteles cristata cristata, assembly GCA_017311185.1. Taxonomy (NCBI): domain Eukaryota; kingdom Metazoa; phylum Chordata; class Mammalia; order Carnivora; family Hyaenidae; genus Proteles; species Proteles cristata. Next base: position 45,784 of record JAESUZ010003804.1, on the reverse strand, counting down.
TTTTAGCTCACAAGTGTATAAAAGCAGATCTTGCCTACTGCTTTGTCCAGCAGGCCACATGTTGAAAAACTCTGAGGACAGTGCTAAGGTACTTTGTAAGTGCTTCTTTCTCATTCAAACCTGCCTTAAACTGACATGGCATTAACTCCCAAGAAGTCAGGTCTGTGGACTAATCCTCTCTCTGCTTTTTTTAATGGGAGTCTACAATTTCCAGGAGCTCGTTTCTGAAACACTCTGAGCAGCAGTCAGCAAACTATAGTCATTAAATTTACTGAGCTTTGGAGTGGCACAAACCTGATCCAGATTCTGGCTGTGTGAAATCCTGGCAATGCAGCCTTGTTTAAGTTAAAGGGCAAAATGTTTAATTTCCTCCCCACTAAAATGGCAACAAAAAAAACCAGTGCTATGTAGATGAACTAAGATAACATTTGAGAAAGTGACTTACATTGGCTCAGACCGCGCTATGCTATGTTCTTTCTCGTCCCTCTTGGCTGCCACCCAGCAGCAGAACCAGCAAGTACTGACATCTTGTAAAGCCAGTTCTGCATGGCCTAGACCATTCCTTTCTCTCAACAGCCGGGCAGCTTGGCATTACTCTTTCAGAATCCTTTCTTTCCACTGAAGTTGTATCAGCAAACATGTATCAAGGCACAACTATTTGTTAAGGCACCTGGTCAAAATGCCAGAGCATGAAAGTAAGAAAATCTATCTATGAAAGGGTATTCTAGAAGTCTCATACTCACCTACCCTGAGATTACCTCTTATCTAAGCTGACTCCAGGAAAGCTTGGTGTGATCATATAAACTTAATGAGATAACATCAAAATTGCATTCAGCATTTTATGGAAAGAACTGACCATTTATGTCTTGCAAGAAATAGTACTGTACCATTATATTTATGTAAGAGTAGTTAAACTTGTATTTGATTTCAATATTGCCTTTGATAAGGGTTTATACCTTCTTACGATCTTGAACTACTGTCATCAATTGTTATGTATGTGGAAGGGCACACACTGTATAGATCACCGGAATAGCTTCTAGATCTAAAAAAAAATAATTCTTTTGAAATTTAACTTTCCTTATTATTATAAAACATCAGCTTCCACCACTGATTGATTATTTGTCCCCAAGCCTACAAAGAAAACTTTCATGCTGAAACTTCTAGTGGCTAGTCTACAATAGTGCTAATAATGTGTTAATAATTTTAGAAAATATCATACTCTTAATTCACTCATTATCCAAGACACAATGCAACACAAGTCTCATCAGTTATGTGATAACCGTCTGTGTAAAATTCATCATGATTCTTCATTCTACTACTACTAATCAATTAACTAACATTTCATTTACTGAGCCCTCAGCATTGCTAGGCCAGGAATATTTAACACTGATTTTACAAATGAATCTCCTATGGCAATCTTTGAATATTGTGTAGATGCCAGGGTCCTGTACCAGATTGAGTTGGGATATAACTTTGTTGTAGGCTTTTTAGTAAAATAATTTCAAGTGATACTGATGTGCATCTAGGATTGAGAACTCCTGTGCTCAGCTTTCTGGGGACAAAGAAAGGCAAATGAAAGAGGTTACTTAGGAATAATAGCCTAATGAGTGCTAAGTCTTAGGATAAGTTATTAATTTATATTATATTTAATCCTCATTACTATTCAATCAAGGAGTTCATTTTTCTCCCTATATCAAAAATTGTAGTCCAAAAATGAAACAGCTTTTAAGATGAAGTCAGACCTCCTACCCAAAAGCCCATGATATTCCTTTAAATAAAGTAGCCCACAGTCTAGTTGTAGCAGTGAAGCAGTCAGGAAGTACCAGGACCCCTGCAGCCAACCCTGCCCACATATGAAGGGGTCGAATGTCCAGTTGCTATGCTATGTCACTCTACTCATCGACAGGTCCTTATGGCCAACAACCTGAAGATTTAAAATATTTGCTTATTTATTCTGAGAGAGAAAGAGAAAACACGAGTGGGAGAGAGGCAGAGAGAGAGGGAGAGAGAGAATCTTAAGCAGGCTCCATACTCACCATGGAGCCCAAGCAGGGCTCAACCTCACAACCTGAGCCAAAATCAAGAGTCAGATGCTCAACAGACTGAGCCACCCAGGCATCCCAAAAACTTGAAGATTTAAGTCCACCCAAGGCTTAAGCTGACTCTGCCTAATTACACCCCAGATGATTTCAGAAAGGTTCATCTCTACATGAGATTTAAATTTTATTTTCCTCCCTCAAACACTGTATGTCTGGAGGAAGGCTCAGATGGGGGTAATTTATGAATTATGAAGCTAACAGAGTAATAGGAAAATCCTAATTTGTTTGTATTTCCTACAAAGTCTCAACTACAGGCTGCCTATAAGAAACATATTTCAAATATAAAGAAACCTATTAAAAGAGGGTTGAAAGCTGTGCTAACTCTACTTACAAGAAAGCTGGAGTGTCTATATTAATATCAAATAGGTCCCAAAACAAAGAATATTACCAAGGACAAAAAAAAGTTAAAAGAACCAACTCAAAGAGTGAATGCAGCAATCCTCAATGATTACCAGGGCTTCAAAATACCTAAAGAAAAACTGATAGAACTTCAAGAAGAAATGGATAAATCTAAAATTATACTTAGATACTCCAAAACTCTTTCTTCAAGAATTTAGAGAATACATGGAAAATAAGTATATAAATGGGAATATCATCAACCAAGTTGACTTAATTGACATTTTAGAATAGTATACCTATGGACAGCAGCATACACATTCCTTAAAAGGACACAAAAAATTACGATTATTTAGTCCTTATTAAAATGACTCATAAAATGAAACTCGGTAGAGTGAAATAATTTAAGTGATACAAAGAATGTACTCTGACCACAGTGGAATTAAACTAGATACAACAAAAAAAGATCAAGAAAAGCAACCAGCATCCTAAAACCAAATAACATAATTATAAAAGTGTATAGGCCAAAGACAAAAATCAAAATGGATATTATGCATTTTGAAATAAAATTTTAAATACACCATAAAACTTTGTGGAATGCTAACTAATAAACTTAACTAATAAAGCTCATTCATCGAAAAGCAAATTACCTGATAGTCTTATATCACTTTAAAAAATTGGAAAAATTATACCAGAGAGAAAACTTGAGAAAGAGGACTCCCATACTGAGTTCTACCATTTAAGGAAGAAACACTACCAATTCTATACAACTGTTCCAGTAAACTGAAAAGTAGAAACTACTTCCAAATTATTCAGTCTAGGATTCCTTCACAACCAAAATAAGATATACTTTACAGAGAATACAAGATAGAGATCAATACTGCTGATGAACACTAATGAAAAAATTCTAAACATTTTAGTAATATGACATAAAAGGATAATACATCATGGCCAAGAGGGATTGTTATAAGAATGCAATCTTGGGTAATATTAATCAATCAAAATAATTCACCACTATTATAATCTAAAAAAAAAAGTATGATCATCTAAATAGATGCAGTAAATCCAACATCTGTTTCTGATAAAAATATCCAGCAAACTAGAGGTAGAAGGAACTTCCTTCAACCTGATATTGAGCGTCTTTAAAAGGCCTACAACTAATACCAACTGACTGAACAACTGAATGCATGTCTGCCAATATGATGAAAAAGGAAAAGATGTCTGTTATAATCACTTTTGCTCAACATTTTACAAAAGGCAGTCACTGTAATAAAACAAGCAGAATTAATAAAAGAAGTCAAGTTGTCCATAGTTTTAGTCAACATAAATTTCCATGTTGATAATCCAACAGATTCTACAAAATAGATACTAGGACTAATACACGAGTTTAGTAAAATTGCAGGAAAAAAAAAATCAACATCCAGAGTCAATTATAGTTCTACTAACTAGCACTGAAATACCAGAAAGGGAAATATTTAAATGCCATTTAAAATAGCACACAACAATATGAGATGGTCTGACAACAGATGTGAAAAACCTATAATCTGAAAACTCAAAAATATGGACTAGAGAAGTTTAACAAGGCCCAAGTAAATAGAGATATATACCATGTTCATGGATATGAAGTGTCAGTATTGTTAATACATCATTTCTCTCCTAATTTCTCAATAGATTCAATACATTTAAAATTCAAATCCAGCTTTTCTCATGCAAATTAACAAATTTCCAAAATCAAATGGAAACTCAAATGACCCAGAATATAGTCAAAAGTACTTTGAAACACCACGCCAAATGTTGAAAACACTACTAATTTTAAGATTTGTTATAAATTTACAGTAATTAAGATAATACGGTGTTGGCTAAAAAACAAATAGCTCAACAGAATAAAGTACTTTGTGTAGTAGGTCAATAGAACAGAATAAAGTCCCTAAAAATCGGACAACTTAACTGTAAAATATACATGTTGAGTTTTTAACATCAATCTTTATTAGTTTTATACTGAAAGTGTACATAAGGCTTCTGGATCAGAGACAAATCACCCAACCATTGCCTCAGTTCTTATCCCTGCAAGGTTGTGATAAAAGTCAGATGGAATAATCTCTTACATGAATGTCCAAACAGTATACAGGCAAGGGGTAGTTTGAACAAATTTTCTCTGTTTATCAACAAGAGGAAGTGACAGGTGATACCCCCCACCCTCCTAAAACAAAAGAAGAAAACTTGCATGTTAGAAATGGAATGCAAAAGATTCTGGGTTCTCACTCTAAATCGGTGAAATGTAAAAACACCTTTCCAAGTATTAAATAAGCCTCAGCGTCTCTGGCTTTTACAACCTAGGAATGTCTCCAAGGTTCCAGGCCTCATTTTCTCTTAAAATGTAAACATGCACTTTCAAAGGTAAATCCTTCAGGGGTTCTCTCACTATATATAATCATAAATTCATTTCCCAAGGATTTCCTTCAGCCCACATGAATATCAAGTGTTCAGCAAAATTCATTCAGAAAGCCTCCACACTGAGAATACACAAAAATATTTTCTCTATACCTCACAATACATACAACAGAATACTACTCACCAATAAAAATGGATTATCTATTCATATGCACAACAGTAAGCATAATCTCAAAGTAATTTACTGAGTCAAAGAGCCAGATACAAACAATCCAGTCTTTATCATTCTAGTTATATAAAATTCTACAAAATGCAGATAGTCCATAGTGACAGAAGGAAAATCAGTGTCTGCTTAAGGAATGGGAAACTGGGATGAGGGTAATTATTTCAAGGGTATGCAAGGTAGTTTTTGGCATTGATGCAGATGTTCATCACTTGTCTGTAGTAATATTTTCATAGGGGTGTGTGTATGTATAAATATCTTTAAAGTTTTATACTTTATTCAAATATAGTTGAGTGTATTCCAATTATAATTCAATTAAAAAATACAAACTAAAGACAGACACACAGGTAGATGCAAAGACAGAAAACAAAGTTAGATTTTTTAAAACTGTGATCTGTGAAAATGAAGGTACAAAATATTGTAGGACACTGCTTTTTTCTGGCCTGAAGGTTTTCTGAAAGAATGATATCACATTTTTAATGATGATATAAGTGTACAGATTATACAAGTGTAAAGACACAGTCTCATGTTAGCTCTTTACAGTTGCTTTTAAATACTGTCTACAACCTGCCATTACTTTTTCTTTCTATTAATACATTTGTCATTTATGTGATTTATTATATATCACTATTCATAATAGGGATCCTTCAGGGTAAAATGTTGCCATCTTTAAGATATCCTACTTCATATCATAGTTCTCAGAATATGAAAAGGCAGGGACTAATTATATTTAGTTTCATAAAATATTTTGAAATAGAACATGATATCCAGATTTGATATAACATTTGAGAAAGATTTCCTTCTCAAAGCATATATACTACTATCCTTCCAAGAACACTTAGAAGTAAGACTGTCATCCCTATGATGGCATCCACCAATCTACAGTTCACTGTTGTTTTCTAACCACCTAGCGGTCTTCTCTTTCCAATCACCTCATGTTACTTCCTTTGACTTTTCTTTCTTTTTTTTTTTTTTTTTCCTTTTTTTCCTCTCCTGATGTAAAACTAACCTTTGGCCTAACTTTCATTGCCCTTAACATCATCTTTCAATATGAGCTCCAGGAGATATGCAGTTCATTCCATACGAATTTTGATTCTCTTCTCTAGTCTCCATTAATATGTTCAGCATCAAGGCAAGCAGAAAAACATGTGTCCTTCCTTCCCATATATTTTGTGAATAATGGTATTTCAGTTGATCACTTATGTGACCTGGCTGCCAACATCTAAAGCTCTCCAAATGCCATGACTCATGCTCAGATGTTTTTGTATTTTAAACACATTCAGTTTTCCTATAAATACAATGACCTCTTTCTTCCCCTGTTAAAATTATGCATTAAATCTCTTACTCCTTTTTCATTTTTTCACAGATCTACATCTACCATAATCTAGTTTGCTCACATTTAGGCACCTTTCCAAGTTCCATTATTACATTACTGTTCTGGCTATATTATAATATCCTACATTATTATTTCATTTCATAACAAAATGTAGTCCTAGCAGGCTTCACAATATTATCATTAAATTCTTTTAACATTTTCTTTCTTGTTACAGGGGAAAACCCTTCTAGCATAATCCATAAGTCAGTTTTCTATAAGGTACAAGTAATACTATCTCATCATAACATAATTGCAAATGTTGTGATTTTGTATTTTAAAAAATAGCATACAGCCACAAAGGGGAGTCAAGCTAGCTTCCAATTTTGAGGATACAACAAAATAACAAGACTGTTCCTAGATGTATTAAGTCCTGAAAAGAATCACTATTCTATGCAAATTGGCTTGTATTGTGATTCTTTAAATCAGAAAGAGATCAAAAGTTCAGCAACTAGCCAAAATGGTTTAACTGTCTCCTTATTTTCCTGCAGTAAAATGGCAAACATATTCAGATACCATCTACCATCTCTCCAACTCTCTATTGAGGTGAGAGTCCTGAATGAGTTTGTTCTAGATCTCAAGCTGACAGACCATAACTCACTTGCTTGTAGTTGGTGAATATAAATACAGAGATTTTTTGCAGTTTATAGTAAATCAGTCAGATTTGACCATGTGAGAGCTATAGAAAAACAAAAACAAAAAATGTTCTGTTAGCCTTTTTATGTATCTCCTGGGCAGAAATCATGAGTTCTTCCTGGAATCCTGCCTTAAATTTCTTGACTTTTTTAGGACACTGAGATCCAACGTTCTTCCTATTCATTAACAGAAGCATAAAACATCTGTTAATATAAACAAAAAGTTTTCCTTTTTAAATATTTTAACAGTATCTGTCCTCTCTGTCTTCTGGAAAGAGTACATTAGTTTTCTATTGTCGCATAACAAATTACTACAAGCTTAGCAGCTTAAAATAATGCCCATTTATTATCTCACAGTTCTATAGACAGAGGTTTTAGTGAGTTAAACCAGGTTCTTGGTTTAGGGTTTCACAAGCTGAAAATAAAGTTTTAGCCAATAAAAAATTTTATCTAGAAGCTCTGTGGAAGAAACCACTTCCAACTCATTCAGATTATTGACAGATTTCAGTTTCTTGTAAAGCACAGGACTGTTACCTCCCTGGTTATCAGCCAGTGGCAACTAGCCTCTAGAGAATACCCACATACTCTTATCACATATCAGAAAAAATCTGCTTCTTTAAAGGATTCATTTGATTACAGATGATATAGTCTAGTATACTAAAACCCAAATACTCCACCAAAATCTGTTTGAACTAATAAATTCAGTAAAGTTGCAGAAAACAAAATCAACATCAAAAATTAGCCTTGGATCTATACACTAATAATGAACTATCCAAAAAAATAATTTTAAATGCCCCATGTACTCCAGCTTAAAAAAGAATAAAATACTTAGGAATAAATTTAACCAAGGGAAGGTGTGAAAGATATGTACACTAAAAAACTATAGTTCCATACAAATTTTAGGTTACTTTCCTCTAGCTTTGAGAAGCATGCTGGTGCAATTTAGACTGGGATTGCATTGAATATGCTTTGGGTAGTAATGACATTTTAACAATAGTTATTCTTCTGATCCATGAACATGGGATGTTTTCCCATTTCTTTGAGTCTTCTTCAATTTTCGTCATAAATTTTCTATAGTTTTCATCATACAGATCTCATATCTTTGGTTAGGTTTATTCCTAGGTATTTTATGGTTTTTTTGTGCCATTGTGAATGGTATCAGTTTCTTGATTTCTCTTTCTGTTGCTTCATTAACAATCAAGAAATGGATAAAATATATTAAATGATGATTTTCAAGACAGTTGTCATCAATGATGAAAAACTAATAAAGAATACACACAATTGTTCTTCCTTTCATATCTGAGATCTTTCCCCAGAGGGGAATATGGTCTTCCTAAAACTGTAAGTGAGAGACTTTCTGTTGCTTGGCTTTATCTTTTTTTCTTGCATTTAGATACATAAATCTAATAATCATTTCCGAAATATCTCACAAATTATAATGCTTTAAGTTCCTCTTCTATAAGAGGAGGAATTAGCACATAAAATTAGTTAACATTTACTTATAGATTTTTTTTCCTCAAATGTCAATGGGACACATAGGCATCTAACAATTCACTAACATTAATGGTAATATATTAATAGACTGTTATAGTACTAGCCATAAATTTCCACATTATTTTACTGTGTTTAAAATTGAGCCCAATATCCATCCCTCCACTACTATAAAACACCACTGCAGAATACTCTCTGAATAAAATCTGCCTTATTGTTTAACAAGTATCTTTAAATACAAATATGTATCACATTAAAAATGTATACAACATATGATTTAAAATTAATTTATATACAAGAATACTATTCCTCAAAGTGAGCCTATAACTATAATTTATAAATTTCTTTCATTTGGAATTCAGTTGAACAAATTTTGGTTAAATAATAACTATATTAAAAACTCACACAAAAACTATAAAAATGAATGCATTTTTTAGTTTTTTAAATGGGCATTATTTCATAACTAAAAACTTTAAAAGACATCTTTACATCTTCAAATGAAAAACCTCAAATGATGTCAAAATTCCTATGATACCCTAATGAGATTTTCATCAAACAAAAATGCCTTTTTCTTCAGGTGCCTGGGTAGCTCAGTCAGTTAAGTGTCCAACTCTAGATTTCAGCTCAGGTCATGATCTTGCAGTTCATGGGATCAAGCTCCACGTTGGGCTCCATGATGACAGAACAAAACTTGTTTGGGATTCTCTCCCATGCTCTCTTTTTCTCTCAAAACGAATAAAATAACTTTAAAAATAGTTTAGGGGCACCTAGGCGGCTCAGTTAGTTAAGTGGCCAACTCTTGGAATTCAGCTCAGGTCAGGATACCACAGTTTATGGGATCAAGCCCCACGTTGGGCTCTGCCCAGATAGCATGGAGCCTGCTTGGAATTTTCTCTTTATGACCTTTCTACACACACACACACACACACACACATGCTCTCTCACACTTGCTCTCTCTCTCTCTCTTTCTCAAAATAAGCAAACAAAAAGAGAAAAAAAAATTTAATGTCTTTTTTCCATAATAAAGTTAAATAAATGCTAAAGGATGAATAGTGAACCTTTATTTTTGCTAAAAGATATTTTGCTACTCTTAATTATCCTTAAATATAACTAAATTCTCCTCCTTTTATAAAGATTTTTTTTCCAATATCAGGTATTAAAATTAAAAAATGTATAAGAACACTTAAATAAATTAGATTCTTCCCATGTTTGAATTTTGCATAATACATCATAAGTTTGATACTTAGTAAATCAACTTGAGTTATATTGAAATGTATATTCACTGAACTGAAATGTACCCACTTTCTTTAAAAAAAATGTGTTTGCTAAACAAATTAATCCTTTCTCCAACTGTCAAATGATCCCCAAAGATGTTTTTAGCTCTAAAACTGTTAAGTTCAGTTCAGTCCTTTTAAGAAAATTAAATTGTTTGCACTTAAAAATGCTTAGTATTTAAACCAAAGTGGATGCAGTTATTTATGAATGTATTTTTCTGTTCATTAAAGCACATACAGTAAGATTTATAACTAGAAACATGTTTACAATTAATGTTACTGAGTTTAAAAGCAATAAAAATTATTTGTTTAAAAGGTTCCCAAATTCATGGTTTTAATTCTATTACAAACCAAACACAAAAAGCTTTGTATTTAAAATAATGTATTTTGCTTATAGTAACACAGAAAGACAGATTAAGTATTATCATTTTATATATCATCTACATGAAAAGCATAGATTTTTTTTTTTTCAGATATCACAAGATGCAGCATTCTCAGTGGGCTTCTCCTTTAAAAAAAATTTTCCCCAAATTTGGGTCTTGACACAGCTACACTATTCCTGTCTAGAATGATGATTATAGCCAGAGGGAATAAAGTTTTAGAATATGATTTTGAAAAAAAAGGCTGCCAAATTTTGACATTATGAAACTTAGAAAAAAGAGTAACTGATTTTAAAGGCAGAAGAGGGATAGTGATAATGAGATTATATAATTGTGCTTATTTCTCTATATCAAAATATTTCTCAAAAAAGGCTTACTGCTTAAGTAATTTTTTGATATTATTTCTGTTAACTCTGAATAATGTTTTTCATATCAACTTATGGTATATACAATATTGGGAAAATATTCTACCTATTATGTACAGTTATCTGTACTTTCATATGAACTCCTAGAAAATCTTTAATCAATGTTTAATCAATGTTTAATCAATAATCTTTAATCAATGTTTCATAGGCTCTAGAATCATGATAGTATGTTTTAATGTATTTATTTTATTTACTATCTTTAGTGTTATTCATAATTACACCCATTGGTTAAACCTACTCGAAACAATAAAAACTCTATGTAGAACTAAGCTCATTAAACTCTCAGCACCATGCTCTTTCCATAGGCTCTAGTGTTTCTCACCATTTTTGACCTTGTTGGAGTTGGAGTCCTCAAATATACAGCTTTCCTATAAATGTAAATCTCAACAATTCTAAGGCACACTATTCCCACTAGTGGTTTAAATATTTCTGCCACTGCAAATGTCAGACAGCCTCATCTGGAATGAACACTTAAGATCATATCTCTCGGAGGCTCTGAGATTGAACCTGCTTAAACACTAAAAAAAACAAAAACAAAGACAAAAAAAAACCTCTGTAGATAATTATTAGTTACAGTAGGTACTGAATGAATGATTTAATAAAAATATTGATAAGACAAGTAACTAATTCATGTTTAAGGCTGACATCATTCAGGACGCTAAAGCACCTTATATGCAAGGAAAATATCTGTTGCTACTCAATGATGGAGGTCCATTCCAAAGTACGAATACAACTTTCTCTAAATGCTTATTTCAAATGTACTCTTTTAAAGCATAACGCATTTTGGCATTCCCCTGCTCCAAAACTTTTAACAATTCTCCATTTTATAATAAATACAGTAAAAATCCCTTAGTATGCACAAAGGTTAAAAAAAATCATTTGAAGTTATGTAAACGGTGTGAATTATACATCAGTAGAACAAGGCTGAAAATGTGAGGAATTCAAGACATTTGACCATCTGGTCCCAACATACCTTCCTAAGTATTCTTCATTACTTCCCACCTTGTGCTCTAGTCAAAGTCAACTACTCTCTTTCCCTAAAGTTTTCTATGCCTATACTTTGAGCATCCTCTCTCTTACCTTACTTACTACGTCTTATCTGCTCAGCTGTAAAAAGGAATAAATGTCCTTCTCAATAGATTACTTCAGAAATATTAAATGAGATAATATATGTAAGACACTGAAGAGAGTGTAAGAGACTTAGGAGATCTTCATAAAAGATAAGATGCTAGCTCTTAAACTTATTCTTAGCAAGGTTTTGCTATTGTTAAAAGAATTCATAAAGCTTTGCAAACTCCTAGACAGACACACTCTCTCCTTTCTTTTCTCCCTTTGCAAACTTGGATAATAGTCCAACTATTTTAAGCCTTCTAAGTATATGCCATAATCCCTTTTCTGGAATATAAGTGCTTTAGAAAAAGGAGCCATGTATAGCTATGCTTTACTTTTGTAATTCCTCATAACCTCCACCACAATAGGCATCCTATGGGCTCATAAATGATTATCCAAGTACCTCTTTCCTGTTTAAAAAAATGTTCATCTTCTCCTCAGAAAATAAGCAAGCAGGAAGAGAGTAGAGTTTGAAATACTTAAAGTGTTGAGAGGAAAAAAAAATACCCACCTAGAATTCCGTACAGTATGAAGTTATTCTTCAAAAATAAAAAAGACATAAACTATCAAACAGAAATTAAGGGAATTTGTTGCCAATATACCTGTTTTGTTGAAGTTCTTTAGAGAGAAGGGAAATGATATAGCTCAAAACTCCAAATTACATTTTAAAAAAAAAGGGAAAGTATGAAAGATAGAAAAAGTGAAGGTAGAATGAAAACTTGTATTTCTTCTTTTTTATTGATCTAATATATAACAGTTAATTCAAATGATAATACCAACAGTATATTCTATTATTTATGCTACTTATATATCTTTATGCTATTTATATATATATGTAAATGCTTATGTATATATGAAATGGATGACAATAATAATACAAGAGATAACAGGAAGGAATTAGGCCTATTTTATTATAAAATATACTACACATGAAGTGGTACAGTGTTATTTGAAAGTGGACATAAATTATAATATATATATTGCAAAGTTTAGAGCAACTACTAAAAAAGGTAAAAGAAAAAATAAGAAGGAAATATGTATAACCAATATGCTGAGAAAAAAGAGAAATGCAATCATATAAAATGCTTAATTAAGACCAAAAAAGGCAGAAAAAGAGCAAAACACAAAAAAATAGGAATAAGAATAAGGGCAACATAGAGAAAATAGTAATTAATATGCTAGATATTAATCCAACTGTATCAATAGTCACTTTGAATGTCAATGGCCTAAATGTACCACTTAAAGGATAGAGATTATCAGAGTGGATTAAAAGAAAATCCCTACTATAGGCTGTCAACAAGAAACCCGATTTACATTTAAATTAAAAGTAAATGCATGGCAAAAAGTACACCATATTAACACTAATCGAAAGAAAGCAAAAGCAGCTACATTAATTTCAGATACAGTATACTTCAGAACAAGGTATGTTATCAAGGGTTAAAAAAAAAAGTACTACATAATGGTAAAGGGGACAATTCTCCAAGAAGACATACAATCTTTAATGTATTTATGCCTAACAACAGAGCATCAAATTATGTGAGGGGAAAAACTAATGGAACTGCCAAGATAAACTGATTAATCCCATATCATCGTCCAAGACTTCAAAACCCGTGCATCAGAAATGGACAGATCCAACACACAGAAAGTCACCAAGGAATACTTGAACTTAACACCATCAGTCAAATATATATAACTGATATCTACCTATTATGTCATCAAACAGCAGCAGAATATACACTCTTCTCAAGCTCACATGGAATGTTCATCAAGACAGACCACACTCTCAGCCATTAAAAAAAATTAACAAATTTAAAATAATGTTAAGTATATAATGACTACTCTACTACCACAGTAAATTAAATTAGAAATAAATTAACATAAGGAAACTGTTAGAATTCCAAAATACATAGAGATTAAAATACACACTTCATGAAAGAATACTAAAATAATAAAAGAATACTATGAACAACTCCATGGCCACAAACTTGATAAACTAGATGTCATGGACCAATTCCTTTTAAGACACAATTTGCCAAAACTCACATAAGAAATATAAAAACTGAATAGGCCTTTGCCTATTAAAAGAAATTAAATCAATAAATAATAACCTTCAAAACAAAAGTTATCAGGCAGAGATAAGTTTACTGGTGACTTCTACCAAATATTTAAGGAAGGAATGGTATCAATTCCTTAAAATATCTTTCAGAAAATAAAGCAGATACAATACTTCCTAATTCATTTCATAAGGCCAGCATTACCCTAATATCAAAACCAGACAAAGAGATTACAAGAAGAAAATTATAGGCCAAAAAATCTTATGAACATAAATACAAAAATCCTCAAAAAAGAATTAGCTAATCAAATCCATCAATACATAAAGAGAATTATTCTCCATGGCCAAGTGATATATTTATCACAACTATATAAGTCTGGCTGAACATTTGAGGATTAATTAATGTAACCCATCACATCAATAAGCTAAAAAAGAAAAATCACATGATCATACCAATAGATGTAGTATAAACATTTGACAAAATCCAACACTCATTCCTAAACAAACGAGGAAAAAGAAGGACTTCCTCAACTTTATAAACAACATCCTCAAAAACCTACAATAAGTTCATGCTTAATGGTGAGAATCTCAAGGATTTCTCACTAAAATCAAATACAATGCAAGGAAAGTCCTCTCACCACTCTTTTTCAACACTACTGGAAATTCTAGCTAACTCAGTCAGATAAGAAAATAAAAGGTATACAAATTGGGAAGGAGGAAGTAAAACTGTCTTTATTCAGAGAACATAATCACCTATGTAGAATATCCTAAATAAGTGGGGGCGGGGGGTGGAAGCAACTAACAAAAAATCATAGCAATGTTCCAGTATACAAAGTTCATATACAAAAGTGAATTGCTTCCCTATATACCAGCAATGAAAAAATCAAATTTGAAATTAAAAACAAAATACAATTTGCATTAGTTCACAAATAAATGAAAAACTTAAGTACAAATTTAACAAAATACATATAAGAGCTGAATGAGGAAAATAACAAAATTTAAATGGAGAGATACTCTATGTTCATCAAGAGAAGACAATATTGTCAAGATGTTGGCTTTTTCCAATATAATCTATAGATTCAATGCAACCCAATGAATCAAAATCCCATCAAGTTATTTTATTAATATTTACAGCCTGATTCTAAAGCTTATATGGAAAAGCAGAAGAAACAGATTAGCCATCACAATATTGAGAAAGAACAAAATTGGAGGACTGACAACACCTACCTTCAAAAGTTATTATAAAGCTACAATAATCAAGGCGGTGATAAAATAACAAATAGATCAATAAAACAGAATAGAGAACTTGGAAATAAACTCATATAAATAGTCAACTTCTTCCTGAGAAAGAACCAAAGGCAATACAGTAAAACAAAGATGTTATAACAAATGGTGCTGTGACAACTAGACATACACACACAAAAATGAATCTGTACCTAGACCTTAAGTCCAAATTAACACAAAACTGACACAAAATAGATCGCAGACCATAATAGAAAACACAAAGAAAACTCCTAGAATGAGAAAACCTAGATGACCTAAGGTTTAGTGATAATTTGTACATACAACACTAAAGGCATGACCCATGAAAGAAATACTTGGTAAGCTAGACTTCATAAGAAGTTAAAAGTCCATCCTCTGAAAAAAATAATGGCAAGAGAATGAGAAGAGAAGCCACCAACTGGGAGAAAATATCTGAAGACGTATCTGATAAAGGACTGTTATTCAAAATATACAAAGAACTCTTAAAACTCAAACATAAGAAAGCTAAGAACCCAATATTATTTTTTTGTTCCAAGTTTTTATTTAAATTCTAGTTAGTTAACATGTAGTGTAATATTGGTTTCAAAAGTAGAATTGTTGATTTATCAATTGCAGACAATACCCGTTGCTCCTCACAAGTGCCCTCCTTAATTCTCATTACCCATGTAGCCCCTCTCCCACTCACCTCCCCCCCGAACAACTCTGTTGGGAGTTATCTAGCTAGCTATCCAGATAGACAGACAGATAGACAGAGAGATTAGATAGATGCCACATCTTTATCCATTCATCAGTTGATGGACATTTGGTTCTTTCCATAATTTGGTTATTATTTACAATGCTTCTATAAATATTGGGGTGCATTTGCTCCTTCAAATCCGTAGTTGTATATCCTCTGGGTAAATATCTAGTAGTGCAATTGCTAGTAGTTCTATTTTTAACTTTTTGAGGAACCTCCATGCTGTTTTCCAGAGTGGCTGCACCAGACTGCATTCTCACCAACAGTGTAAGAGGGTTCCCCTTTCTCCACATCCTTGCCAACATCAGTTGTTTACTGAGTTGTTAATTGTAGCCATTCTGACAGGTATGAGGTAATATCTCACTGTAGCTTTGATTTGCATTTCCCTGTGATGAGTGATATTAAGCATCTTTTCATGTGTCTATTAGCCATCTATTTGTCTTTTGCCCATTTTTTAATTAGATTACCTGGGTTTTTTGGCTGTGTTGTATACGTTCTTTATATATTTTGGACACTAACCCTTTATCAGATATGTCATTGTAAATATCTTCTCTCATTCAGTAAGTTGTATCTTAGTTTTATTGATTGTTTTCTTTGCTCTGCCAAAACCTTTTATCTTGATAAATCCCCAAGAGTTCATTTTTGTTTCTGTTTTCCTTGCCTCCAGAGATTTGTCTAGTAAGATGGTGCTACGGCCAATGTCAAAGAGGCCACTGCCTACATTCTCCTCTAGGGTTTTGATGGTTTCTTGTCTCATTTAAGAGCCCAATTTTAAAAGTGAATATAAGGCCTAACAGACACCTTATTAAAAAAAGATATACTGACTGCAAACAAGCATATGAAAAGACCTCTACATCATTTGTCATCAAATAAATGTAAACTAAAAACAAGATACCACTGCATACCTACTCAACATGGCCAAAATCCAGGATACTGACAATACTAAATGCTAGCATGGATATGGAGAAACAGGAACTCTCATTCTCTGCAGGTGAGAATGCAAAATGGTACAGTCACTTTGGAAGGGCAGTTTGGTGTTTTTACAAAACCAAATGTACTTCTACCATATAACCTATAAGATGTGCTCCTTGGTATTAAAATCTTATGTCTACAGGCACCTAGGTAGCTCAACTGATTGAGTATCCAACTTCAGCTCGGGTCAGGATCTCAGGGCCCATGTGCTCCAAGCCCCACATCGGGCTCCCTGCTGTCAGCATAGAGCTCGCTTCAGATACTCTATCCCTCTCTCTCTGCCACCTCCCACTCACACTTCCTCTCTCAAAAAATGAAAATTAAAAAAACCTATGTCTACACAAAAACCTGCACACAGATATTTACAGCAGATTTATTTATATCTGGCAGACTTAGGAGTAACCAAGATGTCCTTCAACAGTGAAGGACATAAACTGTGGTACGTCCATACAATGAACTATTACTCAGAGCTAAAAAGAAATGAGCCATAAAGTCATGAAAAGACAAGGAGAAACCTTAAATGCAAATTACTAAGTGAAAAAAAGTCTGTCTGGAAGGCTACGTACTGCATTATTACAACCATATGAGATTCTGGAATAGGTAACACTATGGGCAGTCAAAAGGTTAGTGGTTGCAGGAGTTGCAGTGTAAGGGAAAAGAAAAATCAGGGCATAGGGGATTTTTATGGCAGCAAAACAACTCTATATGATACTATAAAGATGGAACAGTAATGTCATTATATATTTGTTCAAACTCATACACTATATAACACGAAAAGTGAAATAAACTATATCACTATAAACTATATATAAACTAATATAAACTATGAATGGTAATTATTTGTCATTGTAGGTTCATCTACTATAATCAGTGTACCACTCTGGTGTTAGATGCTGATAATCAGGAAAGCTATTCCTGTATGACAGCAGTGGTACATAAGAAATATCTGTACCTCCCCTTTGGTTTTTCTGCAAATCTTAAACTGCTTTAATTTTTTTAAAACAATATACACACAACTGACCCATTAGATAGAAAATGGTGAGAGCACAGTGATCTCAGTAACTGGGTTTTTCAACTATTAGCAGTATTCTCTCATGGAGAACTGTCATTAGGGACAATCAGTAAATTCCATATTAAAATACATACTCATTCTATTTTTCCTTCTTTTAAACCAAGAAGTACTAACTTTTCCCGGCAAGCTTTCCATTATAAAAAAAGGGGGGTGAGAACATAAATAATACTCTTCCATTAGCTTTTTTCAGGAACTTCATCTTTCTAATGATAGAATACTACATATTTATATCTGCAAAAGCTCTTTCTCAAGTGAAAAATGACTCAGGTCTCTGAGTTGTTGAAATGCATAACTGTTTAACTTGGGAAGAAAATACAATTTCACTGGACAATATTTAGCATGGCAAAAAACGGATTAGTCACCCTGAACCTTCAGAAGTGAGAATAGAAGGAGCTGCATCCTTCTTGTCAGAACCTTAATTACTTACTTTAAAATATTTGTCCATACTTTTATGTATTCCTTCCTGTAGTTTATAATACCTAGTAATTAAAAAAAGGTAACTGTGGCTAAGAGAAAAATAATCAGCAAATAATCCTAATGCTCTTTTCCTTCTAATTCTGCAGACAATTTGTTCTTATGGGATTGATGATGCTTTACTTGGTTCCATGCCCAAAAATATTTAAGTTTCTTCCTAGATGAAGACTAGAAATATCTCTTAAGATATAAAAAATCCTACAGAAAGGGTTTTAGTACAACATTCCGGTTTTGGAATCATTTTCTCTCCTAGAACTAACTAATCTCTAATTAGCGAGTTATATTATTTCCATAATAAAGCATGGAAGAAATACACTGATGATTCAACCTAATAATGAGGAAAGTATCTGCAAATGTAAACTTCAGTTGATTGATTTAATTGCCAGATGCCATGATCTATTCTTTTTATTTTTTTTAATTTTTTTTATTTATTTCTAGGAGAGGGAGAGAGAGAGACAGCGTGAGCAGGGGAGGGTCAGAGAGAGAGGGAGTCACAGACTGAAACAGGCTCCAGGCTCTGAGCTGGCTGTCAGCACAGAGCCCGACGCGGGGCTCGAACTCACAAACCGTGAGATCATGACCTAAGCGAAAGTCGGACGCTTAACAGACTAAGCCACCGAGGCACCCCTGCCATGATCTATTCTAAGATACATTGTTTTGTTTTATCCAGTATTTTGTAAGGAGAGGATTTTTCTATTTCCTATCCTCGGAAATTTCAGACATATTTAGAGAAAATAATACTGACAATGATAGAGGTCTGTAAAATCTGAAAGACTCCAAACATAGCAAGGCAGACTATCAAAATCTTAGAATAGAATAATGAGAAAATCCTATTAAGATTAAGTAGGAAAAAGCATCCCTATTACCATACCCAGACCTCCAGAGGGCACTTAAAGCTGTAGCTAACCAGCAGGATTGCTGATTCGGACCAAGTCTATAATAGAAACATAAATATAAAAACAGCTTATTTTACAGTATAATTAACTGGAGAAGGCAGTTATTATATAGGAAAGTAAGTCATATTTTAAGAGAAAAATATAAAACTGGCTTTTAAGTGTGTATTGTGAATAAAAAATTACATTCCCATGGAATCCTGTAGATTTCAGAATTTTGCTCTGGATATGTTCCCTTTCTCTCTACTTTGATTTTACAAGCTACGTTTCATAGCATTTCACAGTAGCCTCACTGTCATCTCTGGCTCCCTTTTCTCTATCCTCCACAACATCTTCTCCATTACTGACAGAAGGATCTATTAAATACTCAAATCATGTTGTTGTACCCTCACTACTTGGTGTAACATCTATTTGTTATTCTACCTGAAGCCACACAGTTGTATAGCAGCTGAGGCTGTCTGTGCCCTAGTCCTGCCTCATCTCTTACTGCTGCCTCCTACTATGTATCCTACCCTGCTCAGAAACAGTAAACATACCTGTGATGTTCTAGGTTCTTTACTTTGTATATTATGGTCTCTCTCCCTAGCATATCCATTTCAAGACTTGCTCCTATGATTGTATCTGTGGACTTCTATTTTCACCTTTTTAACGCACCCATTTGAATTAAGACTACAATTAAAATACAAATCTTAATATAACGTATGAGAGATTGGCATGTTGAGTCAAAGAATCTAGATTCCAATAGTATTCAGGAACAATATGTGACACTGGCACACACTTAACCACTCTGGGTCTTTGTTTACTGACATATAGAGTTATGGGAGTAGACTATACAATATTATAAGGTTCCATTTCACTTCTGAGAATTATACTGTATAATATGGGCAAATAATACATTATATCATTACTGCATGTAGACATTTGTTAAGTGAATAAGGAATCTGTAAACAAATAGTATACATCATATGTGTTGACAAGTCAAGAGAAAAGTAAGTTAAACTTTACAGGAAAAAAAAATTTCTTGATTAGCTCATATGGCTAGAACATTGATATAATGAGTCATAGTTCCTGATACTATCACCCTGTGAATCAGTTAACCTCTTTACTGCTTCATACTCAAAACAGCACAACTGATCAGAATAGATCATAGATATATCCAAGTTTATTCACCCACTTTATCCTGAAAAAATTTGCTTGTGGAATAACGACAATTTCATGGTAGAACCATAGTATCATCATTCTACATGAAGACCAGCAAATCAGATCACTTCTATATTCTTCAAACTGACATTTTTGACCAACCATAATCTCCTCAGCCTTCCATTTTCAATCTTCCTGTTTAATATTATTTATTGAATATATAAGGGCAATTTAATCTCCTTATCATTCATTCATACTCTGTCAGCACTAATTCAGCAAATGTTTGGAAGCAAATACACATAATTTTGTTTTATATCGTATACAGTAAAATATATATATATATGTATATATATAAATACCTCTTCTGTGCCTACCCCTCCATAAGTATAGATAAGAATTGTCTCCTCCTGTCATGAAATGTGTGTGCCATTTTTTTCAAGTAACAGAGTCCCCCATCATGTTTTCCACTGGTCTATGTACATTACTCCCATCTGAAGACTTCAACTGAAATTTCAGTATTCTATCCAGTGGAATAGGCTTTTTAAAAAAGTTAAAACTACTTTTGCTTAAAGAATCAGGTCTTAAGGATGACAGACATTTCATTAATATTGCCTGTCTTAAATGAACTCCCCTTAAAAGGCCTCTAAAATATTTTTTTGGTCATAATAGTTCTGGGATAGGCTAGTAATACGTAGTAATTTCCACATTCCTAGGCAGTACTGTCATAAAATGGAAAATGAAGAGTGTTCACGATTGCTGCCCTCCTTTCCCTTTCTAAATCTGTAGCATATAAGGTGACAATGAGCCAGTAAAAAAAATTAGACAAATCAATATTAGACAAATGAATAAGGAATTCTCATAGCAAAACTAAAAGAAATTCTAAACAATTTTACTAAGAATGGATCTAAACTTACAAAAACAATTTTGAATGAATAAGTATTTCATTTTGTTTTATTTGAAAGATGTGTGCCAGCATTTGAACACGTGAGAGGTATCGCAACAAAGGGCTAATGAATAAACAGGTGAATGAAATAATGAACACCTGTGAGGATAAAGGAGCTGACAATTGCAATGCAGATTGGGCTGAATATACAAACATCTGTCTAGGTGCTATTCATCTAGAGAAAAGGTCACATTTTTCTTCTGGGAGTTTAGTTATAGAAACGTAGAAGGAAATGTGGAGACAGAAGCTATATTGCAATATCTTCATACTCTCTCAGCTAAGGAAGGGAAGGAAGCCAAGCAGAGAAAATGCTTCTCAAAGCTGACCATCAAACTCATCCAGAGACAGCAGATGCCATGCAGAGTGACTTGTAGAATGCTTGCTTATTATGTAGTGGAGAGAAACCACCCTTCATCAAACTATTTCCTGCAATGGCCTGAATTCCCTCCACTAGAAATTGAGTATTTTAAGTGGAAGAATCTCCAATATAGATATATAGGTATAGATATAGATATATATGATATAGATATAGATAGATATAGATACAGATCGATGTTTTAACTTGGTGTGCTACAGAGGTGTGTCAAGTATGTCAGGGGATGCAATTACCAGTTCCCTAAAGTATACTAAATGCTTTCTGTGACTAATTTATTTCACTTACGATAATGTCCTTGAGGTTCATTCATATTGTTGCAAAAATCTCAAGCAGTGACTCGAAGTACCACGCCTTTTCTCTGCATTCAAGAAAACTACTTCTATCTCAGACATGCCGTATTTAAATAGTTACTTTAATTAAGGAAATTTACAGCCCTGCCTTAGAAATGCTAAATCCAAGAATTCTTTCCTAAAGCTTACTTCTCAATTTTGTATAGTCCGTATTAACCATTGACAAGTACAGAAATGAGTTAAGGAAAATATCAACTGGATGTCTTTTCTCTCCTAGTAGTCACTCTGAGGAAAAAAAAAAAATGGAGTGGGAGGAGTCCTTGTCACTAAATCTGTTCTGAAGTTCATTTCCATTTAGGATAATCTATATTTTACCACACACCAATATTCTTTTTAAGGAATACATCTGCAACCTCTCTTTCCAAAATTATACCTTAGATCTCTAGAGATTGCCAGGGCAACCTAAACTTTTTTCAGTATAATCCTATATAATCCTATAAAGGACTAGGATGTGTTAAGCATCAAACTAAGCATCAAAAATGATCTGGTAAATTCCCAACAGTTATATACATAAAAGAGAAGAAACAGCATGTGAATTTGAAAGAACACAAGGCACCTGATTCATAATCTCTATTTTGCCATCACCAGCTACGTGACTGGACAAAACTTATACATCTTATATTCTGTGTTTTAAAAAAAAAACTTACTAGAGATGAGGTTTTTACAGAAAAGGCAAAGAACCAAAGCAAGGACATTATCTGAAGGGCTATAGCATAAGAGTTGTCTTATTTGGGAAAGCTTAGCTCTTTGTTATCAGTTGTTCTTAAGTCCCATTTTCTTGGATTTAAGTGCATTGACTCCGGTTTAAGTTTTGGTTTGCTTTCATAGACTATGACCAAGACATTGGAACCACCTCATCTAATAGTCTCCTTGTATATACACACATATATACAATATACATTACTATACACACACACAAGTATACATACAGAACACAGGTATATGTAATTCTGTTTTCTCTGTATAGGAAAAAATATCTGACAGAAAAAAATTAAAAGTAAAAATTGATCAAATTCTCTACAAAAAGTGATAATTTGTATAAGATGCTATAAAGGAAACACAGAAATTTTACATTAGGATAAGTGCTGAATGTCTGTATTTTTTTGCAGTGTAATTTTTGGGAGTCACTTAATATATGGTAAAAATCAACCAGTAAATGTACTGTTATTCCCCCTCAATGACTTTCTGAAAGATGCAATGAATGCTTAAGATGAGAGCTTAAAAATTCTGGTTGCAGCAGGGCTATGGAAATGTTACAAACACTTGACTTTTGCATTCAATTTCCCATAGCTATAAAAGTGGCCTTGTATCTCTGATCATCACTTTATATATTTGAGAATTGAAAATCATTTTGAAAAACCACAGTAATCTAGAAGTGCTAACCTTACTGAGTTATATACTTACTATATGGTTGACATGGGAACAAGGCAGCAAAGTCTGAATCTGATGAGAATGTCAAAGGACACCTTGTTCCCATCCTAAAATTACTCTTCATTTCCTAAACTATTCAAATATTTATGACCACCTTATGAAATTACCAAATTAACTTTATGAACCATTTCACAACCCACAATTTTCCTGAACTATATGTTTTCTATTGTCACAGTTAGAAGAAACTATGCTTTGATATAATTACAATTGCCAAATAGTTTTTTCAGACTTAATTTCTCTTTATTTTAAACCACATTTGCTATGTGCTTCCAGAAAGTAGTCAAGATTCTAAACTTCAGTGTGTTCTTTCCTATGAAACTCAGTATCCAGATCAAATGATGTGTCACTACCAAATTGGGTCCATGAAAGAAAAAAACTTTTTCCTATGTATGTAAAGCTAAAAAAAATACTAAGTATATACAAATTTATTATAAGATGGATGAAATATATTCTAAGCTAAGGATATTCAGAACTGTTCTAAGAACACTAATTCTCTGAAGATATCAAAGATTATAACATTAAAGTTATTATGATTTTTTAAATATAATCACCTTAAATTCAGTAACATCTCAAAAGTCATAGAGTAAGATTTTCACTTCCAGCTCTGAAGGAAGTGACCCATATCAGATTAAACATCTGCCCAATAACAATGCAAAAGTCAAATAAAATAGAAAGACAGACATGAAATTTGTACCAAAAATAAGGTTTTCAGTACATTAAGGAGTAATCCAAGAAGTCAGAATTTGAAGGGACAAGACAGAAGTGAGAAGTAAAATGTTGAGTAATACTCTGAAGATTTAGCATGCAAAGCACATATTAATTTTCACTACTTTTTATCAGATGCTGTTTTTACAGCAGAAAGTAGCATAGTAGATATACTTAACACAGTTATAAAGAATGTTTTAAAAATGCCTATCTCTTCAAATAAGATCTTTTGGAAAATAACACTTTTTTCATAGAATGTCTTACAGGAATTTTTAATGAATGAATTAGTTTATTTTATTGTGGAAAGAAAATTTAACATGAAATCTACCCATTAGATAAAATTAATTTTTATAATTAGAAAGTTCATTTTCTTAAATCCAAAGAAAAACCTATTTGGGTAAATCTTTTAAATTTTACTTCTTGGGGAAATCTGATATCCTATACCAAAAATAAACCAATCCAAATATCTGAGATTTTGAGTTTCCCTACAATTGTATCAATTTTATAAGACTGAAAAACTGAGATGCCATCTCTCTAGTATTTTTCCTTAAGCTAAGCTACACTGATTTATTTCAATTTCTGTTCTCATATATAATAGAACAGTGTATTTATACATGAACATATTCACATAGAAAATATATGAGCTACATTTATATGCATTTCTCTCTAAGGAGTTCCCCCTTTAAAAGATCATCCTCCAAGATTTATATGTACAAAGAAGAAATGAATTGTAATACAGAAAACTAGCAATGCACTTTTCCAAAGCTAAATGACTTTTCATACAAATAAGAGATACTACAATATATAAAAGAAGAATACAAAGTTCTCAAGATACATTATATATATTAAAATAGATCTAAAAAGGAAGTTTACTGTTAGTTATGTGCCAGATTGTTCTGGAGTTAAGAATAAAGGTCAAATTCTGAAGCCCATAGAATCCATTAAATATAGACAATAAAATAACTGATGAAGATGATAATATACATCATAAATTTGCATAGCATAGTTGTGGTGATAATAATGGTCATATGTATTTCTTTACCTATTGAACCCCTTCATCCATCTCTCCCACTATCCACCACCCACTTCTGCTTCTTCTCAGTTTTCATTATTGCTGTTGTTTGGGGGGTTTGTTTTTTGGTTTTTAGGGTCCATATATAAGAGAGATCATATAGTACCTGTCTTTCTCTGATTTATTTCACTTAGCATAATGCCCTCAAAGTCTACCCACATTTTCACAAGTGGCAAGATCTCATTCTTTTTAATAGCTGAATAGGATTCCACTGTGTGTGTGTGTGTGTGTGTGTGTGTGTGTGTGTGACAATTTATTCATCCATTCATCCAATGATGGACAATTAGGGTTGTTTCCATAACTCGGCTATTGTAAACAGTACAGCAATCAACACTGGAGTGTATATATCTTTTTGACTTAGTGTTTTCATTTTCTTTGGATAATACCCAGAAGTGGAATTGCTGGATCATATGGTAGTTTAACTTTCAATTTTTTAAGAAGCCTGTATACTGTTTTCCATAATGGCCGTTATAGTCTTTCTTAGCATCACATCAGTTTGTGGGCTTCTCAAGCAAACAAAACAGGAAGTCAATGTGCTTTCTTTGTGTAACAAAGACAGAACATTACTGACACCATAAAAACAAAGATAAGCAGAGAACCTTCTGAGCTACTGCTCAGACCCAAATCAGGATTTGACTTTTCTCATTGAAGGACATAGGGCATAGGGCTATTTCATAGGATTGTGGAGTTTGCACACTGTACAAAAGCATCCTGCTCAGTAACTACTGGGAGCAAAAACTCAGCTTGGTTCCATATGACAAGCAGTATAACCTGCTACAGAACTGCGTCCGGAAAAGAGCAAGCCCCACTCTGTGAGGTCTTATTTACTCACAAAAGCTATCTTTCTGAGTCACCAGCCTAGATGCTGGTTGGAGCCTAACAGATGGGGTTGATGAGATGGCCACTCACTGTAACAAAGAAAGCATGTTGAATAAGGCAGAGAGTAAAAATATCAGAAATCACTCAAATTCATTGAACATCACCAATTATTTGAAAGATACTCCAAATATTCATGATCTCTCTCTGGATAGAGCCAGAGGATGAGGTGACAGGGGAAATGGGAATAGAACCATTAAGGTGTACTGTCTCAGAGACCACAGTACTTTATTACTACAATTGCAAAAAAAATAAATAAATAAATAAAATAAAAAAAGCTTGCTGCCATCCCAAAGTCTCTAAAGCAAGCAGTGCAAAGCCTAGTACCTATTTGTACTGGGGAGAGTAGAAAATTATAAGATAAGCATAGTGGCAGACCAGGAGAATGTGCTTTGCTTATCTCCAACTAATAAGAGGTACTTGACCAAGGCCCTCAGCTGTGGCACTCTGAAATCAATAGCTACATATACACCAAGTCCATGCTTCCCACAGGCTGCTCCCAGCACGTAGTAACAGCAATGACCATAAGGCAGAGCCATCCCTAAGAGACCCAGGACTCCTCTGATGGTTGACTTTGGCTTCAGGCTTTCCAATCACTGAGCTGAACCTTCCTTAAAGTTCACAGCAGCTTAGAAAGTCTCCACCCAAATTCATTTTCCTTCTCCTTCATTCTGGGTTAGATGTGCATCTCCAGCCTTGTGTACTCCCATCCTCGTTTTCTCTCACAGGAATTTCCTTTAAAAATCCTTGCAAGGTTAACCCCATGTTACTGTCTGCTTGTTAGGGGATTCAGAATAATGCAAATCTTCAAATTAATATTTTAATAGAGTAGCTTTTTATATATGGTCTGTGATATATTTTTGGTGTGTGGACTCTGCCAGTTGATAAATGTAGATATAGTCACATGTATACATAATTCTCATCGCTCCAACTACCAATCTGTGTGGGCACTGGAATTTCAGCCTTTGTTACAAAACACTATATGTTCATGTGCTTGGGTTAACAAACCAGAATGGTTTTCGCTATCCTAAACAGCAGTGATGGGGCTCCAGGGGGATTTTTCAGATCTGGAAATCCAGTTCCCTCCCCTTTGCTGTCACCACCATGGAAATGGTTGCCAGGGAAACTGGAATCCCATTACACTCAAATTCGGCTAAAGTGGGGACACCTGGGTGATTCAGTCGGTTGGGCATCCAACTCTTGATTTCACCTCAGGCCATGATGTGGTGGTTCATGAGAAGGAGCCCTGCATCCATCTGCACTTTCAGGGCAGAGCCTGCTTGGAATTCTCTCTCTCCCTCTCTCTCTGTCCACTCTCATCCCCACATGTGTACTCTGTCTCAAAATAAATAAACTTAATTTTTTTTTATTGAAGTGGCACATCATTGTCATCACCACTGTGCGATTGCTAGTAAAGCTGGAATTCATTCCTGTTAAAAATTAAGGACCATGATTTCTGGGTATCTACCCCAAAGAATTCTAAGTGTAAACTCAGGTATTTGTATATCCAGTGTTCATAACAGTATTAATCACAATGGATAAAAGGTACATACAACCCAAGTGTCCTCCAATGGATGACAGAATAAACAAAATTTAGTAGACACTACATACAATGGAACATATTCAGCCCAAGAGGAATGAAATTCTGACACATGCTATCACATAGGTGAATCCTGAAGACATTATGTGAAGTTAAATAAGCCAGCCACAAAAAGGCAAATATGATTTCACTTATATAAGGTACCTAGAATAGTCAAATTGAGAAGAGACAGAAAGTAGAATGGTGGCTTCCAGGGGCTGGAGGGAAGCAGAACGGAGGGGTTAGCATTTAATGGGCATAGATTTTCAGGTGTTGAAAATGAAAAAGTTCTGAAGATGGATAGCAGCGATGACTGCACAATAGTATGAATATCTTTAATGCCACAGAACTGTCCACTTAAAAATAGTTAAAGTGTGGGGTGCTTGGGTGTCAGTCAGTTAAGCGTCCAACTTCAGTTCAGGTCATGATCTCACGGCTTGGCTCGTGAGTTCCAGCCCCATATCAGCTCAGTGCTGATACCTCAGAGCCTGGAGTCTGCTTCAGATTCTGTGTCTGCCTCTTTCTGGTCCTCCCTCTCTGGAACTCTGTGTCTCTCTCACAAATAAATAAGCATTAAAAAAAATTAAAAAATGAAAGTGTTAAGTTTTATGTTATCTATACCACAATAAAAAAAATAAAGAGAATATGCTTTCTGCATTATGTTCAAAAGATTTAAGAAGGGAGTCCTTGTTGCTTGAGATTCAAGTTCCTTTGGTGGTAGGTGATAAAGCACTAGTTGGCCCAAGTGAAAACATGCATCCCAGGCTATAACAATCTTGCAGAGAGGCACAAATGCTATGAGCATTCTCCTTTCTCTGGCTCCGGTATCTCAATCACCACTATAGCACAGTCTTGGCAAAGATCCCCCATGCTTCTAAAAATTATGGCTCTTTCAATTCACTATTTTATACTCAGCAGAGTAGCTAAGTCAGGACAAGTCCAATATCAGCCACTCAACTCTATGTAAAAATTACATTCCCCTAAAAACTAAGCCTCAGGGCTAGGTCTGGGCTCATTTCACCAGATTCCATTTTTCGTTTTTGGTAGGGGGTAGGTGAGGTATGTGGGCCATAATATAGTCTAAACCCGAAGATAAATGAGGTCAAAACTTTTCTTTTCTGCGAGTGTCATGACCTCTATGTACATTAGGGGATGCAAATGGATACTAAGATCGGAGGATTATCCAATTTCACTATAAATATTGACATCAGAGGCCTCTGATTCCTAGCTCACTGAGTTTTAACATAAAGAAATTCTCCAAGTACTCTTTAATTGGAATGCTCTATAATTAAGGGCATAATCAGTGACCAAAGTAGAGAAATTCAGATACACATTAACTGCGATAGAAAGCTATTTTAACAAGACTTATTTTTGTCCATTTTTTCTGATTTTTATTTTTTACTTCTTTGTTCTTCGTATCCATTCACGCACTAGTCAAGGAGGTAGCTCCATCTTCCCCCTATAATAAGCATTACAGTATCTCTGATTTGTCAGGGTAAGAATTAACATCTAAACCACAATGATTAGTAGAGAACAAAAACAACAACTAACTTGATCTTCTACATATTCTTTATTCTAGGAGGTCTACTAACATCAATAAAATTATATCAATTCTTGCACTGAACCATTTCGGATGCACATTTAACACTACTGCTGATGAGTTTGCCATAATACTGATTTTCTCAATACATAGCAAGGCTAGAGATTTATTAGACAGTTCCCAGTGTTGGTAGGATATGCTGAGTTCAGCACAGTGGTTAAACAAAAAGTAACATAATATGAGGACAGCAGTTTTTTCTATACAAAATATCTACACATATTTCCTATCCTATAAATATGCTTCTAAAAATTATTTTCCATCCACAAAGAGTAAATGTTTCTGCACTATGCTACTGAAATCCCTCTGAGTGTGCAAAAAATGAAAAGCATGTTTTCATTTATCAAAAGCAGCACACTATGACATTATCCTCTTCTGACTTTAACTCCTCTGTGTGTGTGTCTCTGTGTGTGGTATGTATAACTGAACATAGATGGGATTTGCTGTAAACTATTCCACAGCAGAACACAAAGAATATGCCCACTCAAAATTCAAGTTTACTTTGATTTGGCCAGTTAATTATTCATACAGAAGCTATATTAATGATTGGGTCTAAGAAAGAACCACATTAGTAGAAATCCACATTTCGGTGAAATGACAAATACAATTTTTCTCTCAACCATATCGTCTTTGGTGCTAGAGTTAATGCTGGAACCTATGATAGACCAAGAGAATTTAATTTGTGTGGTGTGAAATTCATACTTTAAAGTAACATAGCAGAGCTTACATTTTTTTTAGAACTCTAAATATTATTAAAACATTTGCAAATGTATTAAAATTTATAGATAATATTGAAATAAAAGCAAAAGTAAATGTCAAACGCCATGATTTTATAAGCCACATATAGTT
Organism: Proteles cristata cristata; assembly: GCA_017311185.1. Lineage (NCBI taxonomy): Eukaryota > Metazoa > Chordata > Mammalia > Carnivora > Hyaenidae > Proteles > Proteles cristata. The sequence continues at coordinate 15,667 of JAESUZ010003804.1, read as the reverse complement.
TATCACACATTTCCTACATAAATCAATTCAAAGTAAATGCTTAAGAGGCTGTTTAAATGAGTGATTACTCTACCTCCCCTACATAAAGACCCTAAAATCTAATAGCCTATAAGTCCTGGGCAAAACATTTTTCTCAATTACTTAAAACTAGCATCTACAAATCTATTCTAAAGATATTAGCCACCCTAAGTGAAAAAGATCCAGAAACAACCCAATATCTGCCTTTCATTTATAATACATTGTATTTTTGCAAAGAACATAGCTTGTGATTAAAGAAGTTTACATACAGTAAGTTTTTCAATAGTATAAAAATAAAGTGAAATATGTGCTCTGATATATATTTTACATTAAAAAATACTTTATAACCTAGATGTAAAATTTATCTAAGAATTTATTTTTACAAACGGAACATCTAATTCATCATTTTGGTAAATCTATTTTATATTTAGATTGTGCTACAAACATGAAGGTGCACAAATATCTATGTGTGTACATACATTGACGTATATATGCAAACATTATATATGTCACTATCATTCAAATTAATATAAACAGATAATTTCTATGAAACTCTTAAATATCTGAGTGTATGACTGTGATATGACAATGTGTGGCTATGAAACTACACTGTCTTACTTTTTGGTTTGCAAATTGTGCATTCACTTTCTTGCTTCAGCAATGATATTTCTGTCCACACTCCCTTAGGTTGCAAAGCCCTTCTCACAAAACCCATTTCTTCTGAAAGGTATCTCCACCTTCACTAGTGATAAAGTTCTCTTGCTGATCTTACTCATCTGAGCTTCTTACTCATCTGAGCTTCTTACTCATCTGAGCTTCTTACTCATCTGAGCATTCTGACTGTCCAAATTTCCAGCTCAGATATCTTGTGTTAATCTTCTGGCCAAACAGAACAAAACTGTGGCTATGTAGACTCTTTCCATGCTAAGCACAGACTTCCTTTACAACTAACATTTCACAAAGTGGGAAAGAGAAGTTTTTTTTTCAACCAAGAAAAGGAAAAGCATTTTTTTTAATCTTTTGTATTTTTGATTTTTCTTGTTTGTTTTGTTTCCTATACTTGGCAACTGAAAACTAGGTATTACTGGTAATTTATATAATTCTTTTAAACACTTGCTTAAATGTATTAAGTTTCTCCATGTCAATAAGCAAATCACACTTTTATACAGGTTTGAACAAAGCAGCAGCTGCTCAAGACTCATGTGCCAATGTTTTTGTCTTGCCCAAAGACTTTACTCTAGATTTAGGAATTCCGGGATGTTTTTTCATCCTGCCTTCAGAAGAGGGAAAACAAATAAACACATCCTTTGTACTGCTTTTGACTAAGACAGCCATTATTAATATTTGCCTAAACTTCACTAAATTTTAGACTGGTTTCTTTCTGACTATAGCCCTCTGATCTTCATTTTTTTAGAGCATTTACTTCAAAAAACTTTTAACTGTCAATTCTTTCCTTGCCTCTTTTGTGATGTAAATATTCTCTCCTAGTTTCTTGCCAGTTTACAACGCAGGAAAGCCTTTCTCAAGGACCCGGGAGCCATCCCTTTGAAATACAACCATCATGGAAGAAAAGGCTTCTATCTCCCAGTAATTTTAAGAGGGTAGGAGCCTGACTTCGATGAGCTTCAATTAGCAAACACACAGGACCTAATCACATTGACTAAACTCTCCACTAATTTCCTCCTGTGCTTCTATAGCTCATCCTAGTGCTTAAAGTCTCTCCTGTTTTTTGTTTTAGTGGAATTAAATTCCAGTTCTCCCTTTTACTGCAACAATCTTGATAAAGTCACCCTTGCCTGTTTAACTCCATCAGGTACACATTTTCTTTGACATTATCAACTGGCTTCTTTTTCAAAAATCTTTTATTTTCAAAGGAATGACTGAACATGGATACAGCCTACATTACTTAATCAAAATAAATTACAAGAGATCATATTATAGATAAAATAAAGGATTCACATTTAGATTGTCATTCAGAGCTGGAAGATGGCATCACCGGAATACAAACACAGTCACTGAAGGTAAAGTCTGGATTTGCTCTTATCATGCATTTGAGCATAGCTGGATCTCTTACCTGCTTGGAAGGAAGTGGAGGGGGAGGAGCACTGAAAGCTAAAGGCCAGGACAGGAACAGTCCAAGCAAAACTGCCTGGTAGTTTTATGACTTTCTCTTAAGCCTTTGGGAGCCGACAGACATCATGAAACAAAGGCATTATAAACTACAAACAAAACCAGTATGCCTAGTGGTTCTAGGGCAAAAAGCAGCCCCAAATTTCTGACGAATAATTTTAAAGGCTTAACCATAGTAACAACAAGGTGCTAAATTGTATTCCTTCCTTCCCTCTTAACTGGATTGGATTTAGCCAACAAAAATAAATACCGAAGGGGCGCCTGGGTGGTTTAGTCAGTTAAGCGTCCGACTTTCGCTTAGGTCATGATCTCGCAGTTCGTGGGTTCGAGCCCCGCGTCGGGCTCTGTGCTGACTGCCGGCTCAGAGCCTGGAGCCTGTTTCAGTCTGTGACCCCCTCTCTCTCTGACCCTCCCCTGCTCACGCTGTCTCTCTCTCTGTCTCCTAGAAATAAATAAAAATATTTTTTAAAAAGCTGTTAAAAAAAAAAAAAGGATGCCCAAAAGAATATGCTTAAATCTAATAGCAAGAGGACTAGATAGTGAGGACAAAGATCATAGAACTGGAAGGCTAGGACTTCTCAACTCAAAATCACAGACTTCTTAATGTTGTTCGGCACTTTTTGACAGACTGTTTTGAAATAGATTACTCTGACTGTTATTATGATGGTTTCCAACCAGGAATAAAAAAGTTAAATATTTATCTAGCAATACAAATTAAAATATTTTGTTAAGCAATGTTTACTTACTGTGAAATAAGGCATACACTAAACAGAAATTCAGAAGTGGCATTTTATCTTATTTTTTAAGTTTATTTATTTATTTTGAGAGGAACAGAAACAGCACAAGTGGAAGAAGGGCACAGAGAGAGAGAAAGAGAGAGAATCCCAAGCAGGCTTCATGCTGCCTGCACAGAACCCAAAGCAGGGCTCAAACTCACAAAATCATAACATCATGACCTGAGCGGAAACCAAGAATCTGACACTTAACCAATTGAGCCATCCAGGTACCTCAGAAATGCTGTTTTAAATTGAAGGGTGCTTTTTTACTGTTATTAATGAGAATGTTTAATTTTTTTTGTACACCCTAACAAGATTACATTACAGGTATTAAAAAAAAAATGCAGGAGTCATCCAGAACAGACATTTCATTTCACAAAAAAAGAAACTAAGGCTCAGAAACATTTTCTAAGCTACAAATCAAGTTAATGACAGACACCATCTCCAGACTTCTGGCATAAGCAACTATGTTGCACACTAGTATCCTTTTCACCATCCTATACTGCACCCTATTCCTGTGCTGATATAAGCAGGGGTTTATAATGTGAATTTTGTTACAAGGTAAAATTATGTCTTATTTATAAATTCTACACTGTATTAGAGTATCCTACAATACTGATTAATATCTAAAATTAGGACAATTACTAGGAAGGACTCTACTTGAGATATAAAGTATAGATTTGAGAGACAAATATCTCTTTTGAGACGAGTCTCTCATGAGAGACAATGCTCATGCATTGTACAAATTATAATTTATTCCAAGGGATCTACTGTATCATGAAATCTACAGATTGTTTGGATCATTGAATAAAATGTTATTTCCACGCATTAGCTTTCAAAAAAGAGAAATTCCCAAAGTTAATTTTTGAAAATCATGAAATTCCTTTATCAGTCAATATTTGAAAGCCTCTTGTTTTCTATATTATATTCTGTAATATAATATATTGTAATATTCTGTAATATATATATAATATATATGTAAATTGAATTTAAATTAATCTGAAAAACAAATATTTCCAAATATTTCCAAATTTGATTTGAATCATCAAATTTGTGAGATATTCCATCTAATACCCAGAATATTAAATATGCCTTCATTTTTTAAAATTTATTTTGTTGCTAATAACAGGCATGTCTACAGAAAAGTATGTCTATTGGCCTAACTCTCCAACTCGAGTTTCTATAGAAGCTCTAGAGATAGTTAAGAAAGTTTTTAGAGACTTAACATTACATTGGGAAGAAGTAAACCCTCCTTGAATAGAGCTTCAGGGAGAAAATTCAGTATGCTTTTTTTATTAACTTTTGAAATTAGTTTGCTGACCAAATTGGACCTGTAATCCAGCTTGACTAGTATTATTAAAATAAGATAGTTTAAAAGCAAAATATTTTAATGGATTCAGTAAACAAAGAAATTTTTAATTTTGCATTGTTAAATTTTCAATCAAAATTCTGCTGAGATAATATTTTGCAGAGAGAATAACAACTTTGAAAAAACTAATTCTAAGAATATAGATAATTGGTCAATAAATGTGTGTATGTATCTTAATTGAAACAGAAAAGTGAAATTGAATGAAACAATAAGGGGAACATACAGATCTATAGCAATGTTTTCATCTGATGCAAACAGAACACCCTATCCCAGTCCTTGCTTTTAAAGAAAAAATGGATTTTTTTTTTAATTTGAGAGAGACAGTGTGGGGGAGAGAGAGGCAGAAGGGGGGAGGGAGAGAGAGAAAGAGAGGGAGAGAGGGAAAGAGGGGGAGAGGGGGAGAGGGTGAGAGGGAAAGAGGGGGAGAGGGGGAGAGGGGGAGAGGGAGAGAGAGGAAGAGAGAGAATCTCAAGGAGGCTTCATGCTCCTACAGAGCCCAATGCATGGCTTGATCTTTCCACCCTGGGATCATGACATGAGCCGAAATGAAGAGTTAGATGCTGAAACCAACTGAGCCACCCAGGCACATCATGAAAAAAATGGATTTTTAAAGACTTTCCAAAATCAAAATTTATATAGGTTATAAAATTAGAGGGAGTTTGGTCACATTATAATCCAGTTCAACTACTTCCGTCTTTATAAGAATATAAATTCGGTAGAAATTTCTCTAGTTTGGAAACACTATCAAAATATTTAAAATGGTCATATTATTCTAGTTAGCTGTTCTACTTATAACAATATACATAAATATCTGAAAGAAAATAATTGGATGATTATTTTTAAAAAAGTCATGTGTACACAAAGGCTAATGAAAATGTTACTCTTGTGGTGAAAATTTTGAAATAACCTAAGGTCTTACAACATAAGACTGTTATAATTATAGCACACCCATTCATACTGTATATTAAAATTTATGCTGTAGAAATAGATGTCATGACATGGACACATGTCTGTAGCAGATTGTACACTGAAAAATCAAGTTTTAAAACACATGTAGAGCATGATCTCATACTATACACATAAAAACACACATGCACACAGCCTAATATATACAAATATTTTAACAGATACATGCCAAGGTTATAAGATAAAGATTAATTTTTTTTAAATTTCTTCTTTATATATTTTTTATTGTACCTAAACACACAATACACAAGCATCCAGTTTTAGGTATAAAGTTCAGTTGTATTATATTTACATTGTTGTGTAACCATCACCATTATTCACCTCCAGAAATCTTTTCATTTTGCAAAACTGAAACTCTGGACCCATTTAACAATAAATCCCCATTACTCCCTCCCTATAGCCGTTGGCAACCTCCACTCTATTTTAACTTCCCTTCCAGCTGATTTTTCAAAAAAAGGAGGCAGGAACAATGCAATGAAGAATAATGCTTCATAAATCAAGAGTCACTGAGATACAAGAATGGCCAGCAAGCAGCGGTGTGCAGACTTATCTTTCATATTAAAAATGTTAACATTCAGGATAAAAGGAAAAAATGACCTCACCTTAAAATATTGAGATATTTCCTGTTAATGGTCAATTAATGTTTTCTAATATTTTACCATTGCAATTAAATCTGTGATGATCTTTTTGTACATAAATAATTTCTTCCCATTTTCTTAGAAAATACTCTAGCATGGAATATTCAGATCAAAGACTAAAGTGATGATTTTAATTGCACAATTGTTAATACAAATAAGTCTTATTAGCTGAAAAAAGAACTCATCTTTCTAAATACTGATTGCATCACATATATTTCATTAGAAATTTGATACCAAAGATTTTTTAAAAAACAAATTTAGGGGCGCCTGAGTGGCTCAGTTGGTTAAGCGTACGACTTTGGCTCAGGTCATGATCTCACGGTTCGCGGTTTCAAATCCAACTTTGGGCTCTGTGCTGACAGCTCAGAGCCTGGAGCCTGTTTCGGATTCTGCGTCTCCCTCTCTGTCTGACCCTCCCCTGCTCATGCTATCTCTCTCTCAAAACTAAACAAAACATTAAAAAAAAATTTTAAGTAAATAAATAAAAATAAAAAACAAATTTAAAAGTATATAAGGATTCTCAATATTTCACATATGCAAAAATATCATTAAATATAAAACATAAGTATGAAATTTGATTCAGATTTATTTTGAAGAATATCACCCCTCACAGTTTCTTCTTCTTAATGTCATGTTTAGAATATCATGGCATTTCTATAAAGAACATAGTCTTTTAATTGCTCATTAGTGATGTTTACAGTTTCAAGAAAAGAACTACTGCCCACCTTTATGTATCACTAGACAGTTCCAATGGTTTCATTTTAATCAGTTTCCTTATTTTTTACAGAAGGGCATGAAAATACTGCTTATCATTACTTGTAAATACACAAAATGCAAGATAAGCAGCTGAAATATTTTTCCAATAAAAATAGGGTAGTCTTTAAAAATGTATCCATTATCCATTGATTTAAATACAGTGACTATTCTCATTCAGAATTTCTGATTTCATCAGTTCTGAGATTGTAGCATGATTAGTCAACATACTTGATTTACCTGGTAAGTAGTCTATGCATTTTCTAACCTGTTACAATTTTAAATAGAATATTTTTCCCCTAAAGTGTTCAAAATAGTAAGTTAAACCAATAGGGAAAAAGAAACTCCTGTTAATAATGTATCATGTAACACAATTTTTAAAAATCCTAATGACATCAGTATTCTTTCTTTACAGATAGAAATATTCAGAATTAACTGTGGTCTAACAGAATATTTTCTGGAATACTTCATTAGATATTTGCTTCAGATACTGCATGTAACAAAAATATTTCTTGCAGATAAATTTTAAGAAATAAAAAGTTTCAGGTAGAAACGTATTTCAATATTTTTAAGCAAAGCTATAATCAAAAATTTTTAAAGAAATGTCTACCATTTCATTAATTTTCCAAATTTTATACATATAATTCTGTGTAAAATGTGAAATAAAATCTGAATATACTAATCAATTACACACAAAAAATAATTTCTTAAAAGCATAAATATTTTGGGGTACCTGTGTGGCTCAGTTAGTTAAGCATCTACTCTTGATTTTGGCTCAAGTCATGATCTCACGGTTTGTGAGTTCAAGCCTCATATCAAGCTCTGTACTAACAGTACAAAACCTGCTTGAGATTCTATCTCCCACTCTCTCTACTTCTCTCTCTCTCTCAAAAATAAATAATATTTTTAAAAAGCAAAAATATTTTAATTTTATCATACAAATAGTTACAAAATATTCTAGAATTTATTTTAATACATAACAATAAAGTAAATATTAAGGGCAGGAAAGGTAAATTTTATCCACATTCTATTGATACAGAAGACTAAAGAGAAGGGGTAATTAGAGCTGTCCAAGTGCACAAACAAAATGAAAAATAAATTATATAACACATGTAAAATCATACTAAATTCTCTCTTTCTGCTATTTTTTTAAACACGAAGTTATGGAGGAACAAAAGGATATAAGAATTTAGCATGATAGATATAGACTGCATGCTAGATATAAGACTACAATTTGGAAGGTAAATGACCAAATTCAGATTCTTTTGAAGTATTTGTACATTAACGAGACCAAGGATTCTACAAAACAGTTGTCAGAAACAGGATTATAAACATTACAATGATATTTTTAAAAACTGGAGATGGCTAAGGTAAATCCAAAATAATACTATCACAGAGAATAAATCAGACATAGTAGAAAACAGAAGTCTTGCTGAATATCAAATTAATGGAAAACTGAAAATAATCACTGTGAATGTGGAGAAAAAATGAAAATAGTAAAGAAATTAGAGAGATGAGAAATTTAGGGGTCAGAGAAATATGATTACTAGAGACAATTAATATCCCTAAAGAAGAAAATCTAAAAAAATAAATTTTATAAGACTGAAAAATCATAGTAGAGAACAACTGCATGTAATTTAAGGAAAAACTTGAATCTGAAGTCCCCTGTTCTGTCCAGAATTGTTAATATAAAGCATAATCAAGGTTTTTCTTAGGTTAGCTATTCAACCTTAAAGGAGAATATTTCAAGGAACTAGAGAGAAAAAGCAAATCATCTAAAATAAAGGAGGTGATTGGACTGCCGTCAGAGTTCTCAGTAAAATTCAATGACAGACTGCAATAGAACAAACTCAACATTCTAAAGGAAAGAAAGTATGAAACAAGAATAGTATAACCAGTCAAGTTATTGCTCAAAACAAAAAGCAATTAAGTTCTTCTTATAAAAAAATATCTGGTCATGAATATCAATAAAACAGAGACAAATAGGATACAAAATGAATCTTTACATTAGAAATTATGAAAAAGTAAAAAATAATGCTGGTAATAAAAACTATGATGGGAGAGGTGGGTAAAACCTGATATGTGTTAAATACCTCTTAATGATTTTCATGATCTTTTAATTTAGCAGAGTATTTTTGGAACTGATAACTATTGTGGGAAAAGGAAATTATCTGAACTCTAGCAATCTCTGTAATTTCCCTTTGTTTTCTCTAAATTAATTAAAATACTAGTTCTTAATTTTAAAATACCACATATAATTTCACTCTAAAAGAGTTATTTCTACCTATTTGCTCATCCTTTTCTTTAGCTACCCATCCATTATTAGATTTGCACATATGCCTAAAAATGATTTGAAAATGTTTACCAATCATTCATTAATGTTGGTTACTTACAGATGAATAATATTTTTTATCTTATTTTTTAATTGCATGTTTCCATATTACTTGTATGATTTAAAATACATTTTAATAGGGGCATCAGAGTGGCTCAGTCTTTTGACCGTCCGACTTCAGCTCAGGTTATGATCTACTGTTTGCGGGTTCGAGCCCCATATCAGGCTCTGTGCTGAATGCTTGCTCAGATCCTGGAACCTGTTTTGGATTCGGTGTCTCCTTCTCTCTCTGCTCCTCCGCTGCTCACGCTCTGTCTTACTCTGTCTCTCAAAAATAAATAAATGTAAAAAAAAATTTTTAATGAAAATAAAATACATTGTATTTTCAAAACTGAAAATGATCCTTTATAACTATAACTAATATAACCAAAAACTATTAAAATAATAAAACACATTGATATGTGTGATCCTATTTGTGTTCACATAAAGTAAAAATGGGCATGGTAAATGACTAGAAAGACACTCAAGAAATTGACTTGCCTTAGAGAAAAGAACAAGGAAAAAGAGAAAAATAATAATGGACTATTTTTTAGAGCAGTTTATGTTCACAAAGACTATCTTGTGCTCCACTGGATTGCCTTTATTCCTTTGTCAAATCAGTTGAATGTATTTGTGTAAGTCTACTTCAGGCTTCTCTATTCTGTTCCATAGAAGAGAAAGGCTTTTAAGTTTCCATTTTGTATACTTCTGTATGTTACTTTTCTAAACAAAATAATCAACTTCCACCAGAAGGTTCACCAAATTTTTAAAAGTATTTATCTTTGAGTGACAGAATTACAGATATTTTTTCTATGTGTTTGTCTGAATATTTTTTTCATGCATTATGTATATATTATTTGGTCAACAGAATAAGATTAAAAATCTCATTATCTTAAGGAAATAAAAGAGATTTTTTAAAAAAGAAAAAAAATGAAGATCTTTAAATGAAATCTAAATTATCTCCACTTGTGGAAAAAGCCCTAGCAGTGTTATAAAGGTTTTCATGTTATGGAAAATGGTTCAGAGTATGAAGAGTCAGAGCAAAAGCAAGATCAAGATGGAGTCTATGGAAGTGTGGAAGCTGGGCATGCTCTGTTAGAGCTCAAATAGGGTGAAAGGTCCATACTACAGAGAGATGGAGAGAATGGACACATAAGAGGAGGATATTCCAACCTGAAATGTCAGAGCCCAAGCTGGATAAGAAATGCATTGACTGATGTGGGTGTAAATGGCCAAATCTTGTGACAAGTCTTCCCTAGGTGGATTGGTGAGTATCCTCAACAGACTGTTTAAGTCAATGAGGTAAGGATGGTGTCCATATAGATAGCAAACAGGCATAAGTTATCAGGCAATATGGCGAGATGGGCAATCACTTGGAGGCATACAGTGAGATGCAGACTGCAGAAAGAACACCTGAGTTTCAATAGCAAGGAGGAAACAACTCTACATAATAAAGAAAACCAGTGAGAAGGTGCAAAACTGAGCTGCTGTGGGATGATTAGGGAAGAGGAGGGATCTGGACACTGGGAAAGGGGAAAGAAATGACATCTCCAGAAACTGTGAATGAAATGCCATGTTCTATGTAATATGCTCATCTCCCTCACTCTATTATTCAGAAATTATTATTCACTAAACAATCTAAAATTTCAGTGGTTTACAAAAACAAAGATTCATTTCTTCCTCCTAAATCTACAGATGTTGAGCATGGCTGGGTTGAGCCTGACTAGGTTCCTAATATCAGCTAGCCTTACGTTCACATATGCGATAGGTAAGGACATGCCACCTGAGTATGTTCTTCTCATGGCAAATGGTAGGAGTTCAAGAAGACAATTGTCTTCTGCAAGTTATCTGGCCAACTCAAGCCAGTGGGATATGGACATAAACCCTACCAAACTGGGAAGGAAGAAGAAGTGGATATTTACTAAATAAATAATCCCACCCAAATCCTTCAGTAAAGCTGGAAAGGTAATGCTTACTTATTTGGTGAATCAAAAGAGCTGAGTTTTGCAATAATATCTGTACAAAGGCTAAGTGAATGAGAAAAACAAAAACCTGGATTATGCTTTCATTTCTTCCACATAAAGAGGTGAGAAAATGAGCTCACATTTTGTTAATCAACATCTTATTAGATTCTGTTCTATGTAAGTTAATTTGTCTCTTTTTTTTTTTCACAACAATCAAAAGGTAAATGCAACTATCTTAATTTTTACCTGGGGATATAAATTTAGAAAGGTTAAGATTCTTTCGGGGCGCCTGGATGGCTCAGTCGGTTAAGCGTCCGACTTCGGCTCAGGTCATGATCTCACGGTTCGTGGGTTCGAGCCCCATGTCGGGCTCTGTGCTGACAGCTGGCTCAGAGCCTGGAGCCTGTCTTCCGATTCTGTGACTCCTTCTCTCTCTGACCCTCCCCTGCTCACGCTGTCTCTATCCCTCTCTCAAAAATAAATAAAACATTAAAAAATTTTTAAAAAAAGATTCTTTCTTACATTCCTATAATTCATGTGTTCAGGGTTTTTTTTAATATATATATTTTTAAAGTTTATATAAAGTTTGTTTATTTTGAGAGAGAGTATGTATAAGCAACCAGGGGAGGAGTAGAGAGAGAGGGAGACAGAGAATCCCAAGCAGGCTCCATGCTGTCAGCACAGAGCCCTATGCAGGCATCAACTCACCAACTGTAAGACTATGACCTGAGCCAAACTCAAGCGCTGGACACTTAACCAACTAAGTTATCCAGCCGTCCCTGTGTTATAGTTTTAATTCAGGAAGAATGTATCATTGAGGGGATTAGGACTAAGTCTTCTAAATGTGTTTAGAAACTTAAATTCTGTGTCTATTTAGCATCCATTAACCACAGGGGTACACAGCCAAATAAAGTTGTTTATATCTTCCCTACAATCGAGCATTCACAAGTACATGAAAATCATACTACAAACCTTCCAACCACAAACTCCACCATCTGTTTCACTGCTGCCCCCACCTAAGAACTTCCAATTACTATAGTAATAAAGACTCTGGTATAGGCTTTCCCCTCAGTCCTGTTTGCCTACTGACCAGCGCTGATGCTCTCCCAGGTGGCACTGCATGATACAATTTACTCCCTTCTCAGGGGAAACATAAGTAATAAAAACCTTTCAATGGCATTAGCTTCTCCATGCCGGCATGCATTCACCTCTATAAATCAAAATCACTGGTTTAAGTTTAACATGTTAGGAGGCATTAAGACCCCATATATCTTTTAGTGCTCTCCTTCTGGGATGCCTAAGAGGTCCCTATGGTTCGCAATCTCTCATAGTGCAATAAATAATGAACCCAATTTATTCAACTACAGGTGTGAGCCTGGTGGTCTTCACCCGGAGGACACTGATACTGCCAAAAGATAAACCATAAAGGTTTGAAAGGATAAGGGGTTCATCACGGTCCCACAATTAGTTTATCAATGAGAGTAATTTGAATCTATCCTTCCCCATGTCAATATACATATTATTACATCTTGTCCAGTAGGATGGAAATCTACCAGAATTTTTTAAAAATATAACTTTCTTATTCAAAACTAGACCTAATGTTTTAACTCTTTCAAGCAGAAATTTACTTGCCCTGTAGCCATCAATCTCCTGCAGCAATCTTGCTCTGTAGCTTACCTCAGTGTCTCCATTTCATGGTCACATGCTACGATTTGTTAATAACTGCACTCTTAATATAATCCCATTTAACACCATCTCCCACATGTCCAGTTCACGTTGTCTAGTCAAAAACACCAAAAATCCTTTCAAACGACACCCACCTGTCATTCATAAATCTAACCATTTTTTCACTGACCTTTACTCATATTTCACCATACCATCACCTCCCTACTTACTCGATTAAAGTATGTGGTCAATTCTTAATATTTTGGCTCCTTTTCTTACTTGCTGGCTAAACCACAGTCTTATTTAACACTATCCACTTGAAGGACACCTGGGTGGCTTAGCTGGTTGAAGGTCCAACTTTGGCTCAGATCATGTTCTCACCATTTAGGAGTTCAAGCCTCACATCAGGCTTTGTGCTGGCAGCACATAGCCGGGAGCCTGCTTCAGACTCTGTGTCTCACTCTCTATCCATCCCCCACTTGTGCTCACCCTCTCTCTAAAAATAAATAAATAAAGTTGAAGAAAAAATAAACCTATCCACTTGAAACACTGATCTGATTGAAGAAAAAGACAAAGCCATGCTGTCCTCACCTTCACTTCATGGAAGAGCCCTTCAAGTGGGCCCTTCATATTGCACAGCAATGATAAGCGATTTCCTTGACCCATTCCCACTCTCGTTCTCTTTAACCATTTTGTGTTTTCATTCTTATAAAATCTCTTCAAATTTGCTTTCAGCTGGTGTCCTTGTTTGCTGATTCATTTAGAAAAGACACAATAAAATTCCACATGCTTCCAGGACTTGCATCAGACCAAAAATCTTCTGCCAAAAACAACTATAAAAGGTGAATAGTATAACTGAGTGACTGTCTTCAAACACTGGGGCACAATCAAGCCAGGTAAGACTTGAGGTGCTATATTACTCAAGGAAGGCGATTTCAGAAGAGTCCAACATTCAACCCAGCAGACAAGGAAAGTACAATCTAAGCATAAAACAGCAGTCTCACTAGCAGAGGAGAAAGAAGTTGGACTTTAGGTCTGATAAAGATGCTAGAATTTGAAGAGCAACCTGTTGGTGATGAGAAAGCCACAGAAACATGAGTTCTCAAATTCTACATGCAATTTTCCTTTGATTTCAGCTGACTCCTAAGCTCATATATAGAGGATGTGCCATAAAAACAATATAGATTGGGGCACCTGGGTGGTTCAGTCAGTTAAGCGTCCGACTTCAGCTCAGGTCATGATCTCATGGTTCGTGGGTTCAAGCTGACAGGCAGCTCAGAGCCTGGAGCCTGTTTCAGATTCTGTACCTCCCTCTCTCTCTGACCCTCCCCTGCTCACACTGTCTCTCTCTCTCTCTCAGAAATAAATAAAATGTTAAAAATAAAAAAAAAATACAGATCAGCGTGATGTGGCAAAACACATCAGTGGGAGGATAAATAGATGAACTGTGATTTCGCACATGCTATTGTTTCTAGTTGAAATACACTTCATTAACATGGTGCTTAGAGGCTACAGGCTGGTGTTCAAACACCCACCAAAATGGGTAAGAACTGAAAACTCCATTCAGCACTTCGAAGCACCATGCTTAGGAATAAGAGCAACACCTTAACAATACATGCTAAAAAACATCAGCCCCTCACAAAGCTAAATACCGAAATGCAACAATAACAAAGTGAATTATTGGTTACCCTTGTGTCTTCCAATAGAAGTAATTCTACTGGGAAGAACAGTGCTGGTAACCTCGTCTAGAACCTCTATAATGTTTTATATTATAGATATATAATATAAACTTGTGGATCTCAATAAAGCTTTTGACTGCATGACAAAGAGAAAGGAGGGGGAAGGGAAGGGAAAGAACTAAGCACCCACACACACAAACAAATAGAAACAAATTCAAGTTACTGAACAAATGAAAGTTACTGTAGGTAGGGGAGGAGGGACGCCACAGCAATGCCTTTTTATTTCTCTTCTTCGGCTGGTCAACATACTTCACTGCTGCCTCACAGCTTTCCGTTTAGGAGCTCCTGTCGCCACACTTTATGAAACCCAGTAAGGGACCCAAATCCTATCCCCCTAATTTCCAGAAATTAAACCGGCTAGAGATGTAGGAGGACAGAGTAAGCTCCGGGGCCGAGGCTTCTGTCTTAAAGCCAGGTAAGAAGTGTATTAAAACAACAAAAACGAAAGCATGGGGGTACCTGGAGAAGTTTTGTGCAGAACGACGCCTACTGGTCTGGGGTCTCCACGTTGACGCACGTCCTTTGTTGCGAAAAGGCAGCCCTCCCACAGGCGAGCGTTTCCTGGCACTCCGCCGACGGCTCACGTACTGAGAAAGACGCACAGCTGCGCCCTGGATAACTCTGAGGGTGCGGGTGGGGCGGGGTGAGGGAAGGGCCTGGAGCGCCTGGGTTCCCACAGCCCGCGAGCTCGAGTGCGCGCCGCACACGTGCCGTGTGCACGTGCAGTGGCGTTTCGCTCTGCTGCCTGACTACAGATACCTCTGCGTTGGAAAGCGTGAGGCTGAGGGGCTTGAGGCACGAACTCTGCTCCGTGACCTAGCGCTGGCGTGCAGGACAGCAAGGAAAAGAAGGGAAAGCGGGCAGGGGCCTGTGAATTCATCCAGGTGCTCAGCCGGGTCTCCAGGGCGATGAAAATGCGTTTGTTCTGCCGAAGGAAAGGTGAGTGGTGCTGTGGCTCCTCCTCAGGTCAGAGGGGCAGCCTCACGGGCGGGGGTATGAGGAGTGACAGCTCGGGGTTCACCGCGCAGACGTCGGAAAATATTTCGAGACGCCGTGTGCCGAACATGGTGAAAGTGAGGGACGTCCAATTTTTTGATGGAGATCCTTAGTCTCAAGGAAAAAGTCACAAAGGACAAGTAATAGGGGCCACGTGGCCATAAATGACGGGACATGGCTGCAAACGGGGGGCGGGGGGTGGACAGATTCTGAGAGAGCTGTGTGCCCCTGCCTCTACCTCACTTCTGCCTGCACCTGGACTTAGTCTTCTGCCTCCATTTC